>OY740783.1:123700191-124326691 GCA_963514005.1 Raja brachyura
TTACATCTTGGAATAATTGGTAAATTGTGCAGAGCAGTGGCAGATGGAATTTAATCATGAAAAGTGTGAGTTGGTGCACTTTGCGAAGGTAAATAAGGATCAGAACTACACAGCGAATTGTTGGACCCTAGGTTGTTGTGAGGAACATAATGTACATAAGTTTGGATTAGTTTGGAGATACAGATTCAATTTTAATTGTCATTGTCAATATGGAATATGGAATATGGAATATACAATATGGAAATCGGCCCTTCGGCCCACTGAGTCCATGCCGGCCAACAATTACCTGTACACTAGTTCTATCCTCCACACTCGGGTCTATTTACAGAAGCCAATTAACCTACCAATCTGCAAGCCTTTGGAACACGGTGGTAATGGTGGCACAGCGGTAGACTTGCTGCCTTCCAGTGAATACAGCGCTGGAGGCCCGGGTTCGATCCTGACTTCAGGTGCTGTCCGTACTGAGTTTGTACGCTCTCCCTGTGATCAGCATGGGTTTTCTCCGAGATCTTCGGTTTCCTCCCACACTCCAACGATGTACAGGTTTGTAGGTTAATTGGCTTGGTAAATGTACAAATTGTCCCTAGTGTGTGGGGATCGCTGGTCGGCGCGGACCCGGTGGGCCGAAAGGGCCTGTTTCCGCGCTGTATCTCTAAACTAAAACTGTAACTCTAAACATGGGAGGAAACCAGAGGACCTGGAGAAAACCCACACAGTCTCAGGGAGAAGGTACATACACCATGCGGATAGCATCCCATAGTCAGGATTGAACCAGGTTCCCAGGGCTGTAAGGTTACTATTCTACCGCTGTGCCACTGTGCCTCCCTAAACTCGGTACACGTCCATGGCTCCCTACACATGGCAGGCCTGTAGATAAGCTGGAGAAGGTGCAATATGGTATATTGCATTAATTGGGGTATATAACATAAGAAAAGAGATGTTATGGAATAACAGGATAGGGACCTCAGGGGCACCTTTTCACTCAGGAGGAAGTCTGTATTTGGAATGAGCTGCCAGAGGAAGGTATAGAAAGGGACAACAATAACAACTGTCAAAAGACATTTGGACATTTATATATGGATAGGAAGGGTTTGGAGAGAGATAGGCCAAATCCAATCCAATGGGACTAGCCCAGAATGCCGACAGGTCAGCATGGCCAAGTTCGGCTGAAGGGCCTGTTTTCATGCTGTAAAGATCTATGACTTTATGAAACACCGGTTAGGCCACAGGTAGGGATGTACAGTTCTGGGCACCATGTGAAAGGAAGGGCGTGATCGCACTGAAGGTAATGCAGAGAAGATTAAACGGGATGTTACCTGGGATGGAGTTTCATTTTGTGTGATGATATTGGATAGTCTGAGTTTCTTTTAATGAAGTGAATTCTGCGTGGTAGAATTGATTGATTTGTGCACAAAATATGAGAGATATAGATTTGATAGGTAGTGGAAACCATTTGAAAAAACAACTATCCAGAAATTCCCTGAGGAGGACAAGAAATGTTCACCCCACGGAGTTGGGTAGCTGAACTCAATCCCTCCCGAGCCAGACTGTAGATCAGTTTTATCTGGCAGTCCCTCTGCCAAGAATAATATCTGGGAGGCAGACTATGGAGGGACTGATAGTCCTAAAAACATGATTCATTTCATTTCTGTACCAGCTTTAAAAGAGCCTTTTGGGATTGCACTTTGTGCCAGCAAAAAAGTACACATAGCAATAAAGTACACAGTGTACACCTCGACCGGGGTGGCACGGTGGCGCAGCGGTAGAGTTACTGCCTCACATCACCAGAGACCCGGGTTCCATCCTGACTACGGGTGCTGTCTGTACGGAGTGTGTACGTTCTCCCAGTGACCGCGCAGGTTTTCCCCGGTTGCTCCGATTTCCTCCCAAACTCCATACAGGTTTGTAGGTTAATTGACTTTGGTAAAAAATTGTAAATTGTCCCTAGTGTGTAGAATAATGTTAGGGCAGACCAGTGGAGTGCTGGTCAGTGCGGACTTGGTGGGCCGAAGGGTCTCTTCCCGCGCTGTATTTCTTGAAGTAAAAAATCTAAAGTCCAAAGAAAAGTGCAAGACTCACTCTCTAGAATTTAGGAGATTGAGAGGGGATCTTATAGAAACTTACAAAATTCTTAAGGGGTTGGACAGGCTAGATGCAGGAAGATTGTTCCCGATGTTGAGGAAGTCCAGAACAAGGGGTCACAGCTTAAGGATAAGGGGGAATTCCTTTAGGACCGAGATGAGAAGGACTTTTTTCACACAGAGAGTGGTGGGTCTCTGGAACTCTCTGCCACAGAGGGTAGTTGAGGCCAGTTCATTGGCTATATTTAAGAGGGAGTTAGATATGTCCCTTGTGGCTAAGGGGATCAGAGGGTATGGAGAGAAGGCAGGTACGGGATACTGAGTTGGATGATCAGCCATGATCATATTGAATGGCGGTGCAGGCTCGAAGGGCCGAATGGCCTACTCCTGCACCTATTTTCTATGTTTCTATGTTTCTATGTTTCTATTATCCACCATTACTGTACCTCAATTGCACAGATAATTTATGGTGCCCAAAAGCACTGTCTCCTGGTGTTACACACTGACTGACGTACCAGCAGGTCCGTATCACATGGTTATACGCTGATAGACCTGTATCTCCAGGTCTATACATATTGTTACACACTAATAGACCCTGTATGTCCCAAGTCTATATATATTTTTAAACCCTGACACCCTGTACCCACTAGGTCTACATCTAGGCTACACACTGACTCCTCTGTCCAACCAGGTCTGTATGCGAGGATTGCACACCAAAAGATCTGTCGCCCTTGTGAAAAACTACAGATGCTGGATTGGACCAAAACTAGCCACAAAGTGCTCGAGTAACTCAGTGGGTCAGTCAGCAACTCTGGAGAAAATGGACGGGTGACATTTTGGGCTGGGATCCTTCCTCAGATTTTCAATGAAAGGAACTGTCCTGCTTTACAGCTTTCGGGACTATCGCAACATTTAGAAAACATTCAGACAGGTACATGGATAGGATAGGTTTAGAAAGATATGGGCCAAACGCAGGCAGGTGGAACGAGTGTAGATGGAACATGTTGGTCAGCATGGCGAGTTGGGACGAAGGGCCTGTGTCTACGCTGTATGATCCCACCTGTGAAGAGAAATGAGCGGTTGATGTTTTGTGCAGTGAGATTGGTAAGCAGCCAGATGGGGCAGAAGCAGTCCTTGCAGGACAATGGAACTTGCTCAGGTTAAAAGCCGCTCAGAGATCCTTAAAAAGTTGCACATGGCTCTGGAGCCACAGGTTATCGACAGAAGGTAACACTCGCAGGGCGAAACATCAATAGCAATTTTGTGATACGGTCAGCAGGGCAGAAGCAAATAATTGACATTGTTATTTCCAGAAACAAGCATATTTCCACGTATAAGCCAATCTATGCAACATTACACAGACTACGTAACATCAAATCCTAGAGGGCAAAGCTTTAACGTGAGAGAGGCAAGATGTGCTGGGCAAGTAGTTTACACTGAGAGTAGTGGGTGTCTGGAACGTGCTAACAGGAGCGGTGATGAAGGCAGATATGATAGGATGGAAATATCAAATATTAGAGAGGGCAACAGTTTAAAGGAAGTGTGTGGGGCAGGTTTATTTACATGGGGGTGGTGAATGCATGGAACGTGCTACCGGGGTGGGGGGGGGTGGGGGTGGGTGTTTGAGGCAGATACGATAGTGGCATTTAAGAGACTTTTGGATAGGCATAGGGATATGCAAGGCAATAGAGGGATATGGATTATGTGTAGGTAGATGAGATGATCTTGGCATTATGTTTCATACAGAATGTGTGGGCTGCAGGGCCTGTCCCTGTGTTGTACTCTTCTATGTTCTATGTTCCATGAGCAATGCATTATGTAAAGAAACTTCATCTGATTTCAACTCACCTTTTACTATCATGGTTAGTTATCCAGTGTCATCCTATTGAAGATTACCCCTTTGTCCCACCCATCTTCCCCCACCCTCCTAAGGTCATAAGGAATAGGAGTACAATTAGTCCATTCGGCCTGTCAAGTCTACTCCGCCGTTCAATCGTGGCTGATCTATCTCTCCCTCCTAACCTCCTCTGCTACCTACACAAATTCATTTATTTCTTTATCTACTTTGAGGCAGAGACTCGGACCTGAAATACTAACCCCATTTCTTTCTCCACAGATGCTTCTTGACCTGCTCTGTGTTTCCAGCATTTTCTGTTTATCTTTTGGATTTCCAAGATTTTTTTGGAATTTATGTTTGGCATGTGGTGAAGTGACGACAAATCGGTAATATAAAAACGAGCAGCTTTACAATAAAGTGGATGAATGAACTTGATACAAGTATGCATAATGTTTAATAGTAAGATTAAATGCGAACTTACCTGTTCGAAGTTTGATCTTTATTTTATGAGGAGTTACGATGAGGGATTACGTGAAGAAGCCCCGCCAGGCGCATGCTCGTCATACTTCAAAGCAGCGGCGTGAAAAACACAGAACCGATAACCGAAGTAAGATAGTAAGGCTCACAAAGACTAGAACTACCAGATGATCATTTAGATTATGAGGGTCGGGAGCGGAGGGCACATAATCCCTCATTGTAACTCCTCATAAAATAAAGATCAAACTTCGAACAGGTAAGTTCTCGTTTAATCTTACTATTTTACTTCGGAGTCACGTGAGTGACTATGTGAAGATTTTGAAGCTCTGTGATTTTCATGCCGTAGATTCATTCCATACGACACTCAGCTTCAGTTGACACAGTAATGAGTAAATAATATATTGAACATTGTTTGAAATTATGCAATAAGTATTTAATAATAATAATAAAAATAAAAGAAAAGTAATAACCCCTCTATCCCAGGGGGAAATTACAACAAAGGATATGAAACCAATGCATAAAGCAAAGCAAACAATCAAACAGTACCCAACACAGCATGTCCAAACCCTGGCACCGTGACAACAGGTTTATCGTAAAACTTGGAAAAAATTTATTCTTTAGACCATCCTGCGGCCTCTAAAATTTGGTCGAGCGGCACATCCTGTGCCTTCGCCGCGGATATGGATGCCACCCTGGTGGAGTGAGATTTAAAGACATGAGTGTCTACTCCAGCTAAATCCAGAACCTGTTTTAACCATCTAGAAATAGTTTGTACTGTCACTTTTTTATATGGTTTCTTGTGGGTAATAAGCATTGCTGTCTCACAACCTCAGAGACTCTTGGTTACTTCAATATATAGAGTCAGATGCTTAACCACCACAATGTTTGGTCGACAGGGCATGCTTTAAAGATTACCTTGGTTCCAGCCTTCCCTGGTCTGCTTTGTTTGATTAGATCATAAACATAAAAAGTAATGTTATCTGCAGCCAAATGCATACAATCTAAACGTAACATTTGCAATGTTTGTACTCTTTGTGCTGACAATAATGCCATGACCATTACCACTTTAAATGTTAACTTCTGAAAAGACAGTGATGTAATTGGAGCCCACTGCCGAAGCAATGTAAGAACTACACTGACATCCCAAATTTCTGTATATCTGGGTTTGGGAAGATTTTTATTAAAAATTCCTCTCATAAATCGGGATATTAATGGATGAGACCCGATAGATTGACGTTCAAAAAAATTGTCCTAAATAGGAGGACAAAGCACTACGAGCACTATAAATGGCACTATAACTTAGGTGCTGATCAAAATACAACATAGCAGGGAACTCCAATACATCCGATATGTTTGCAGTATGATAAGGTATATCTGACTGTATACAAAAAGCTTCCCATTTCTTTATACGAGACATATATTGTTTCTTAGTGCTATCTCTCCAAGCTAAAGTTATGACATCCATGGTCCTATCCGACAGTCCAAGCACTTGTAATGGTCTGGTCAGAACCTGCAGATTAACAAATTAATATGATCATGCAATGGATGAACTTCTTCTGTTACTGGTTGTACCAACAAATTACTGCAGCTGGGAATCATCATAAATGGTTGAGTTATCATTCTGAGCATCAATGGGAACCATGATACTCCGTAGGCCAGTTTGGAACCACCAAAACGCCTGTGGCAGAGTCTTGCTCTATTTTGGTGAGACATTGCTTAATCAGGCAGAATGGGGGAAAAGCATAGAAGAACATATTTCCCCAATGTAGTGAGAATGCATCCACTGCTACTGCTCCTGGGTCAGGCTCCCATGAGATGTATTTAGGCAACTGGTGATTTAATCTAGATGGAAGCAGATCAATGTCTGGTAACCCATACCGACTGACAATCGTTTTGAAACTTGTGGATTTAACATCCAATCTGTATTGTCTTTGAACTTTTGTGATCTGTTGTCTGCCACAATATTGTCTCTCCCTGGTAGGTAGATAGCTGAAAGACAGATATTCCTAGATATACACCAGTGCCACATCAGGTTGACCAGATAATCACATGATACTGATTTTTCTCCCCCCATGTGATTGATATATGCCACAGCTGGTATTGTCTACTTGTAATTGAACATGCAAGTCCTTGAGTAGAACAATAAGCTTTCAATCCATAAAATGCCCCCAATAACTCAAAATAATTGATACCATATGTTTGGAGAATTAAATCCTCTTGGACAGTCCACCTACCACCACAGCTGGTGTCATTGTCTGTAGCCCCCCATCCAAGAGCACTCACATCAGTTTGCAATACCACTGAAGGTTGCTGAACAAAAATGTTTTTAGTAGCTTGTGCAACATTCCCAATCCACCACTGTAATTCAGCTAAAGCTTCTGTTGGTAACTGCATGGACCTATCAAAATGACCTGCACATTCTTTTAGTGCAGTGGACCAAACTCAACAGCAGGGAATGCTGCAACTATTTTACCAATAACCCTAGCTACTTCTCGGATGGAGGGATAAGGTTTGCCAGCAAGGCAACTACAGGCATTTGTAATATCCCCAACTTTATCAGTTGGCAAAATTACTGACATTGCAACTGAATTAATGACAAACCCCAAATAACCAATTGTTTGGGATGGCTGTAGCTTAGATTTTGTTGGATGGATCAGAAACCCTAGCCTTTCAAACAGGCTTATAGTTGCTGAAACTGATTCTTCAGCTGATTCCTGAGTGGCATTTACAATTAAAATATCATCAAGATAAGCCATGACAATGTGATTTTGAGCCCTTATTGATACCAGTGCTGGCTTCAATAATTTTGTGAACAGCCTGGGAGCTGAAGTTAACCCATTAGGTAATGCTTTAAATTGTAACAGCTGACCCATCCAATTAAACTTCAGGTACCTACGATAATGGTGATGAATTGGCACTGACTAATACGCATCTTTTAAGTCTATAGTAGCCATGTAACAGCCTGTTGACAACAACTACTTTGCAGTGTCGAAGGTGTCCATTTTGAAACGCCTATACTGGACATATGAATTCAATTTTGTGAGGTCCAGAATGACTCTACAACCCCCATCTTTCTTTGGCCTGAGGAATATATTGGACACAAATTGTTGCGGATGATTCACCGTACTTTCAATTATTCCTTTTTCAAATAATTTTTTTAGTTCTTTTATCTGAGAAGTTTCAGGTGCAGAAAACACCAAATCCCGATTAGGTTTATTCTGTACAGGTGGATCAACTCCTTCCATAAATTCTATTATAGCACCTGACACAGTATCTAATATAAACCAATCAGATGTTATACAGCACCATTCATCATAAAACAATTGTAATCTACCACCAACCGGAGGTTGCTCCCCAAAAGTTTTCTCTGTGATGAAATTAAGTGTTTGTACCTCAGCAAATGACCGTGACAGTCTCCTTCTTCCAACAAATGGGTTGACATTGGGCTGTGATGGGTAATAATACCTTCTCACCACTCCCCTGCCTCTGTTTGTTCCTGCTCCGGAATCAAACCCCCTTCTCATCCAGTCAGTTTGTTTCCTTTGGCCATACATGAAAGGTTTCATGAGGCTGATAGTCTTTGCCTCCTCATCAATTTATTTCATTTGCTTAGGCAGGTTCTCTCCGAATAAATAATCGGGAGCTTGAACATTACTTGATTTGCACAGACCTGCAAATCTAGGGCGCAGTATGGGCCGAATGGCCAGCCACAATGAGCTTGAGGACCCGCTGGAAATGTATTTCCTGTCCTCGCATCATTGAACTCATGGGTGTCCAAATTGCCGGATTCACCTTCGGCACCCTGAGTGATGCACAATTCACAGGTGTTTTATGAAGGTCTGCTGTCTCAACCATGACTGTCTCTTGAAGCTGGTGAGAAACCAAATAGTTTATGTTGGCCGCCAGGTTTTCTTCCATGGCCTCACCGCTCCCTTCTTGTCTAGCAAAGGATTGTGCTACACCAGGTACACCTGGAGTTTTACTCTTGTGCTGTGGTGGGTACTCATGACCAGGGACACCACCTTCAGAGTCAGTCTCCTGCCGCCCTGCTACTCCCGAGACTTGCTCAAAGGAGACTTCTTCCAGACCTAAACAAGGCTCTGGAGGTTCACATTCCCATGTTGTATAGGCACCATATTCTTGATATGGAACCCCCTCAGGAGCTGCCTGGGAATATTCTGGGTCTTTGGACCCTTGGTTGATCAGGGTCTGGAGCATTTTCTCCATCCTTA
Source organism: Raja brachyura (assembly GCA_963514005.1). The sequence continues at coordinate 123,708,819 of OY740783.1, forward strand.
GCCACATGGCTTGCCTGTCTGGAGGAGAATCTTCTTCATCAGACCCGTCTGATATAACGGCCCTGACAGACTTCCTCTTACTTTTCCTGCCCACTGGAGTGCCCTCAGTGGCCTGCGGCAGTGGAGCGGCTGAAGGCTGATTAACGGCTGGGTCTACGGCTACCGGTATCGGAACCGGCTCCGCACTTATCTGCAGTCCCGATCGCTGTTGACCTGCTTCAATACGGGACGTGCGCTTAACCCGCACCGACTTCGTTCCACTGCTCCCCATTTTCCAAACTTCTCCTGGCTAGCCAGCCAGCGTTATGGAGTCTATATAGACCCTAGGAAGTAGTTTAACCACTTACCTGCGGGGTCTGTTACTCACCGCTGGTGGAGCTGCGCTCTGCAACCCGTTCCTACCGACATGCGTCGACGTAATGACGAGCATGCCCCTGGCGGGGTTTCTTCACGTAGGCACTCACGTGACCCCGAAGTAAAATAATATTATAACATACTACAATATGCATAGTTAGGATGAATGCACACAGACCTTTTCCCAGGATTGAGGAACCAAGAACTAGAGAGCAGAGGTTTAAGATGAGAAGGAAAAGATTTAATAGGAATCTGAGGAGCAACTTGTTCACACAGAGATTAGGACACATATGGAATGAGCTGTCAGAGCAAGTGGTTGAAGTAGGTACAGAAACACCATTTAAAGGACATTTGGACATAAAGGTTGAGAGGGATATGCGTCAAATGCAGGTAAATGGGACTGGAGGAACTAAGATGGGTATCTTGGTCGGCAAAGCTGACTTGTGCCGAAGGGCCAGTTTCCATGCTGCATGACCCTAGAAAATTTCTCGACATTACATAGAAAGTACATTACTAGAGCCGCGGGAAAATAACTTTGCATGTGAATAAAATCTATTAGCTTGGTAACTGTCTCTCCCAGAGTGAAAAATCTCAATGCGCACAAAATCCTGGGCACTAATCCCCAGAAAATTGACAGATCCCATTCCAGATCGCTTTAAGATACAGTAGTATTCTCCACAGGCTACAACATTAAAGCCTGATCTCTTTGATTACTTTATTGCAGAATAACCATGAATATATGGCTCGGGGATAGCTGGATTAGGGGAAACAGAAATGTAGATTATTTTAGCAGGTCATAATAAAAGGACAATTACAATATCTATTTTTTCCAAAAGCCCACTCTCCTTTGCTCTTTTGAGGAGACCATTCAGTTGGTGTGTATTGCTTGTTTTGTCCTTTGCATCACCATTGAATCCAAGTACATGCAATGGTCTGAGGAGCCGATAAACTCTGCATCAGGCCAGACAACTTTAGACCAAACATGGCAGAAGTAGCCACAGTTTGTCTGCACCAAAACAATTGCTCTTTGATCCTGTTCTTAATCGTAAGGTCATAAGTGATAGGAGTAGAATTAGGCCATTCGGCCCATCAAGTCTACACCACCAATCAAACATGGCTGATCTATCTCTCCCTCCTAACCTCGCTCTCCTGCCTTCTCCCCATAACATTAACAAGATAAGGAGCTCATTCTTTCCGAGGTGGATGCAAAGCCATTCTGCGATTGACTAAGCTTATATAGTTTAGTTTAGAGATGCAGCGCGGAAACAAGCCCTACTGCCCACTGGGTACACACCGACCAGCGATCACCACACATTAACACTATCCTACACTCATTAGGGACAATTTAAATTTATACCAAGCCAATTAACCTACAAACCTGTACGTCTTTGGAGTGTTGGAGGACACCGAAGATCTCGGAGAAAACCTATGCAGTCATGGGGAGAACGTACAAACTCTGTACAGACAGCACCCGTAGTCGGGATCGAACCCGGGTCTCCGGCGCTGTAAGGACTGTAAGGCAGCAACTCTACCGCTGCATCACCGTGCCGCCCATTATCAGAGGCATGTGTGGGAAAAGATATTGCAAGAATGATTAGTAATTGCATAAAATTCCCTCTATCATTCCCTTCTTTCACCCAGAGTAGGAGATTCAAGAACCAGAGGACATACAGGTTGTTTTGAGGTGACTGGGGAAAGATTTAATAGGAATCTGAGGAGCAACATTTTCACGCTGAGGGTGGTGGGTGTATGAAATGGGCTGCCAGAGGAAGTAATTGAGGCAGGTACTATAACAACATTTTGAAAACATTCGCCTAGAATCATGGCTAGAAAAGGTATAGAGAGATGTGGGTCGTGCACATGCTGGTGGGACTAGTGTAGATGGTACATCTTGGTCGGTATGGGCAAGTTGGGCTGAATGGCCTGTTACTGAGCTGTATTTCTCTATGACTGTGTATTAGGTCATGATTTTTGGGGTGCTTCATCTTGAACCTTTGGGGTCATGGTGACATTTCTCAAACTAAGAATGCAATTGAAAGGGTGAAGTCCCAATCCCAACAAACAACCCAAATTACTAGGTTAACATCCACTGGCAAGAGCTGGCTCCACAGTGATAAACCTGCATGAGTGCATTATTTAGAAACCAGGTGAATATGGGTGTTGGAAGGAAGGTGGGAAATCCTGCCCAGGTGTTGGCACAGTGAGGCAGTCATAGAGTTGCTGCCTTAGAGTCCCAGAGACCCGGGTTCGATCCTGACTATAGGTGCTGCCTGTACAGGGATTGAGTGTTCTCCCTGTGACCACGTGGGGTTCCTCCAGGTGTTCCGGTTTCCTCCCACATTCCAAAGACTTGCAGGTTTGTAGTTTAGTTAGCTTCTGTAAATTATAAATAGTCTCCAGCATATAGGATAGAACAAATATACGGGTGATTGCTGGACGGCGCAGACTTGGTGGGCCGAAGGGCCTGTTTCCCCACTGCATCTCTAAACTAAACTAAACTAAACTAAACTCAACTAAACTAAACTAAACTAAAGAAGAACGTACGTGAACACATCTAAGAGAATATAAAAATCATAGGAGGACTTCATAAAACCACTTCAACTATCTTCCCCAGCAAATAATGCAAGAGTCTTCTTTGAATCCTGATTTGGGATCTGCCTCACAGCATAACCTAATGGCCCAATCCTTCATAAAATCAATGACACCCAAGAACTCGAAACTCTGAAAGAGCTGTGCAGGAAAAATAAATGCAAACAGAGCCTGCTTTCATGTTCAGAGATACGTTCATGTCATTGAACCATTTCCTTGAAATCGAGCTGGTCATCATCAATTTAAATTACCGGAATGTTCATCCATTTGGAGTTGCAAATTCTGGAATTCTGCCCTGATATTAATTCAGATGTTGGGAAAGGAAGTATTGCAAATTACCTGACAGCAAGACGGGAGACGAGATGAGATTTGGAAGAGAATGTAGAAGGCATGATTCAGTAGGAACCCGAGGGGTAACCTTGTCACAGGGTGCTAGGTGTATGGAACGAGCTGCCCGAGGAGGTAGTTGAGGCAGATATTAAAACAACTTTTAAATGAAATTTGGTCAGGGACACGGATGGGAAAGGTTAGAGGGATAGACACAACATGCTGGAGTACAAGACTCTGCAGTTTCTTCCAGCACAAAGGTTGCAGGGATATAGGCCACACACGGGCAGGTAGGACTAGTGTAGATATGGCATCTTGGTCAGCATGGTCAAGCTGGACCAAAGGGTCTGTATCCATGTTGTATGACTCTAGAAGTGAAAGAGGTCCTTATCTAATCAGGTGCGATAGAGGTCAAAACCTTTAGTGCACTGAGATTCCTTTCCCCCACAATTGCTGCTTGACCTGCTGAGGTCCTCCAGCAGTTTGTTTTTTTTGCTTTAAGGGCCTGTCCCACTTGGGCGTCATTTGCGCGTCAAATATGCGACATTATTTACGCATCGTGACGCGCACATGATTCGCGCATGGCGAGCATTACGTGTGCATGGCACGTGGTGAGGCGTAGGCAGTGACGCGCGGTCGCGCTTGGCACCCCAGAATTTTGGGATTCACAAAATCTTCAGTCGCCACCTGCGTGATGCGCAAATCACGCCCAAGTGGGGCAAGCCCTTTAGATTCCAACATCTGCAATTTGTCCTATAACCTAGTTTAGTTTTGTTTAGTTTAGTTTATAGTCATGTGCACTGAGGCACAGTGTAAAGCATTTTTGTTGCATGCTATCCAGTCAGCGGAAAGGCTATACATGAGGTCCCCAATGAGGTTGATGGTAGGTCATGACCGCTCTCTAATTGGTGATAGGATGGTTCAGTTGCTTGATAACAGCTGGGAAGAATTTGTCTCTGAATCTGGAGGTACATTATGTGGTTTCACACTACTGTACCTCTTGTCTGATGGGAGAGGGGAGAAGGTGGAGTGGCCGTGGTGAGGATCATCCTTCATTATGCTGGCAGCATTGCCAAGACAGTGCGAGGTGTAAATGGAGTCAATAGAAGGGAGGTGGTTTGCACAATGATTTGGGCTGCTTCCACAATTCTCTGCAATTTCCCGATAAAATGCTTTCTATGGCGCATCTGTAGAAGTCAATGAGAGTTTTTGGGGACAAACTTACAAAATTCTTAAGGGGTTGGACAAGCTAGATGCTGGAAGATTGTTCCCGATGTTGGGGGAGTCCAGAACAAGGGGTCACAGTCTAAGGATAAGGGGGAATTCCTTTAGGACCGAGATGAGGAAAACATACTTTACACAGAGAGTGGTGAGTCTCTGGAATTCTCTGCCACAGAAGGTAGTTGAGGCCAGTTCATTGGCTATATTTAAGAGGGCGTTAGATGTGGCACTTGTGGCTAAAGGGATCGGGGGGTATGGAGAGAAGGCAGATATGGGATACTGAGTTGGATGATCAGCCATGATCACATTGAATGGCGGTGCAGGCTTGAAGGGCCGAATGGCCTACTCCTGCACCTATTTTTCTATGTTTCTATCTTTCTAAGCCTTCTGAAGACGTAGAGGTGTTGGTGTGCTTTCTTGGCCATTGCTTTGATGTGGCTGATCTAGGACATGTTTCTAATGATATTTACTCCTAGGATCTTGAATCTTTCAACCGTTTCTACTTTGGTGCCACCATTGTACACCAGGGTATGTGCACCGCTTCGCTTTCTAGAGTCGATCACAATCTCCTTTGTCTTGCTGACATTGAGGGAAAAGTTGTTGTCTTGACACCAGGTTACAATGTTCTCCATCTCCTTCCTGTACTCCGTCTTATCATTGTTTGATATCCGGCCCACAATGGTGTCGTCTGGGATTTTGTAAATTGAATTGGATTTGAATTTGGCTGCACAGTCGTGGGTGTACAAGGAGTAAAGAAAGGAACATGGAATGCTTCCTTGCAGGGCACCAGTGTTGTGGATTCTCGTAGAGGATGACACCTATCCTCACTGATTGCAGTCTGTCGGTCAGGAAATCGAGGATAGGTTTCAGAGGTGAGTGTTGACTCCAAATTCCACGAGTCTGGATATGAGCTTGAATGGGATAATGGTACTGAAAGCAGAGCTGTAGTCTATGAATATAAATCTAACGTAGGTGTCTCTCTTTTCTAGGTGTTCCAGGGATGAGTGTAGGGTCAGGGATTGGTTTCACCCATGGACTTGTTGTGGTGGTAGACGAACTGCAGTGGGTCAAGGTTGCTTGGTAGACTAGACTTAATTTGTTCCATACCCAGCCTCTCAAAGCACTTCATGATGGTGGATGTCAAGGCCACTGGATAGTAGTCGTTAAGGCATGAGATCTTGAGAGTTTGTAGGTAAGAACAAACAAGATAAGTCTTCAGATACCATAGATATTGTGGACAAATCCTCTTTATTCGGAGCTCAATCATGTTCCCAAATATCTCTAGCCCTTAACACTGAAAGGTTGAGGTCATAGATTTGAAAGCTGTTGTTCAGGAAGCACAGTGACTTAGTGAGTTGCCACAGGGCACCTGATAGTCAACAGAAAGACTACCATAGTGAGCCTTTGGGGTGGAGAGAGTGAAGTTTTAAAGATGACATTAAACTGGAAAGAGTATAGAGGTTTATGAGGATCCCAGGGAGTTGTGAATCTGTATTTTTCACCCAGAGTTGTGAATCTGTGGAATTCCCTGCCACAGAAGGCAATGGAAACCAATTCACTGGATGCATAACAGAGATAGTTAGATATAGCTCGTAGGGCTAACTGAATCAAAGGATATGGGGAGACAGCAGGAAAGGAGTACTGATTTTGGATGATCAGTCATCATCATCATGGCTCGAAGGGTCGAATGGCCTACTCCCTGCGAAGGGAAAGATTTACCAGGAAACGGAGGGACAACGTTTTCACTCGGTGGTGGGTATATGAATGAGATGCCTGAGAAGATAGTAGAGGCAGGTACAATAACATATTTTAGAAAAGACACTTGGATATGTACACGGTTAGAGTGATATGGCCAAATGAGGCCAGATGAGACTAGTTTAAATAGGGCAACTTGGACAGCGTGGACAGGTTGGACTGGAGGACTTGTTTCTGTGCATTATGACTCTATGCCTATTTGACTATACCCAACAAAAGCATTTAGTGACAATCAAATTCAGTAGAGGTTAGACTTAAGTTCCTTGAATATTGTTGGAGCTGCTTCCAACCAGGTAAAAGAACTCCATCAACCAGCTGACCTCTACCTTGTAGATCATAGAGAGAAGTTCATGTGTCAGGCAGTCGGGGGCACATTGGCGGAGTGGTAGAGTTGCTGCCTTACAGCGCCAGAGTCCTGCGTTCGATCCTGACCAGGTGATGCCTGTTCGGAGTCTGGACGTTCTCCTGAGTGGGTTTTATCTGGGTGCTCTGGTTTCCTCCCACACTCCAAAGATGTACAGGTTTGAAGGTTAATTGGCTTGATATAATTGTAAATTCTCCCTAGTATGTGTAGGATAGTGTCAGTGTGCGGGGGTGGTCCACCCAGTTACAACTAATGCAATCAACCCGACGTGAACACTAAAATAAGATCAAATAGAACAAGTTGTTCTACAACTTTAGGGTGTGCTTGCCATACGCAAGAGGAAGTGTGCGGGGATCACTGGTTGTCGAGGACTCAGCAGGCCGAAGGGCCTGTTTCCACACTGTATCTCTGAACTAAACTAAACAAAGTGGTCAAAATATCCACCAGACCAAATAAAACCAGGCAGCTTTCTAGCTTTAAGGGCATTGATGAACCAGATGGGTTTAATATAATCAGGTCATTTCACAGTCACCATTACAAATATTAGCTTTATTTTTAATTTGAAAACTATCTGAATAATTGAATTTCAAGTCACAGTGGGATTTGAACTCATATTTCCCAACTATTAGTACAAGCTCCATAGATATCCAATCAATGACGTGACCATCACTCTCCTCCCAGTGTGACGCTGCATCAAAAAATACATTAACTATAAACTGGAACTGCACTCCAAAGGTGACGGAGCACTACATATCAGCGTTGTCATCTTTTCTGACAGACTTTTAATGGTCTGCACTCTGAGATAGATGTCAAGGATTTCATTCAAGATAAAGCATGGAAGTTCTCCACAGAGACCTGGTCAAAATGTATAACGCAAACAGGATGTTTCATTGTGTTGTGTGTGTGTGCACCTGTGAATGTATTTCCTACTCAATTGCTGTGACTGCACATCAAAAATGTTCATTGGCTTTTCAGCACAGTGGGACATACCAAGGTCAAGGGAAATGCTATATAATTTCCAAGTTCTTTCTTTCAAGTTGCTGAGAAGAAGATGTGAGGAAAATGGACCCATCACAAATGTCTCATTACTTCCCTTCCTTTGGGAAGTGGTTTGATTTCACTGATGTCAAAACATGAGAAATAGTAGGTACAAACCTCCGTGGATTAAAAAGAAAATAAGCTTTGCCATATTAGAATTTGAAATAAAAACCAAATGCGCTGGAAGGGATTTTTAGGTTAAGAGTGGGAGATCCATTGGGAGATCAGATACAGTAATATGGTGCCGAAAATGCTAAGGTTTTTCAAAGTTATGTTGCACTCCAGAATGAAGTCTTCCTCTTGAGCTGTTGCAAAAAAGTTTATGTCTTGGAGTATAATAGTTATTTGAGAATCTTGCTGCAAGTGTGGACCACAGGGCCAGGGGACATAGGTTTAAGGCGAAGAGGAAAAGATTTAATAAGAATCTGAGAGGTAACTTTTTCACACAAAGGGTGGTTGATGTATGCAACAAGGTGCCAAAGGAGGTAGTTGAGGCTGGGACTATCCCAACATTTAAGAAACAGTTAGACAGATACGTGGATAGGACTGATTTGGATGGATATGGACCAAATGGAAGCAGGTGGGACTAGTGTAGCTGGGACATGTTGGCCGGTGTGGGCAAGTTGTGCCCAAGGGCCTGTTTCCACACTGTATCACTCCATGGCTATGTTTTTTTTAAAATGTTAGAGTCATAGAGTCATAAACCCCTGTCTCACGGTGCGAGTTGTCCCACGAGGTATCCCGAGTTTTCACTCGCGGTAATCCCGTACAATCAACGTAGCGGAAACGTCGGAATTCGCGCGAGCAACTTAGCGACTCGTGGTGCTAACGGTAGGTACGCGTGAAACTTGTGAACTCATGAAAAAAATCAAACATGTTTGATATTTTCCACGAGTCAAATGTAATGTTCAAGTTAAAAATTGAAACATTTAAACTCGTTGTCATAACGTAGTGTCCCGTGCGTTTACCTTATTGATTCGTGAGTCTACCGTGGCACCGTCAATGGAAACTTTTCATTCCCCAGGTGGGAATGGAGTTACCCGAGGCCAGACTCCAATAGTAGCAGCATTGAAAGTGACAGCAGAAGGCGGGAGCAGGAACCTTCATTTGAATTTACACTGAGGTTAAATGGATTGTCATCCATGATCATAAAAAGTCGCATATTGGACGTAGTGGGTTTATTTATGGGTGACTGTGGCTACCGATGACTGTGACTGTGATCCAGGAGGAGGGGGGGGGGGCACACTATTCACTTTCCCACAAGCATTTACCAAGATTGTCTAATATTTTGTTGACCTCATGTACATGCTTTCAATATTCACTTTACACCACGTATTGTGACTTTGTTAAGACCCTTCTGGAAGTCCGTATTTAGGTTGTTAATGTTTGCCCTCAGCATTCATTGCTTTCAGAAAGATGCTTGCTACCGACAAACTCACCACGACAATGCACAACTACCCGATACAAACAACATTAGGTTTAGATTTATTACTTTCATGTGTAAAGTTATGTTTTGCATGCTATCCAGTCAAATCAGATAATACCATACATAAATAGAAATAAACTAAATTCAAGTACATAGATCGGGACAGAAACAAAATGCAGATCTTGTCGTTCTCAATATTTTAGCGCTGAATTCCAGAGACAAAGACCAATGGCCACAATGGGGTAGAGGAGAATCGAACGGTCCCCCAACTTGTGGAAGGACCATTCAAAAGCCTGATAACAGAGGGAAAGAATGCATTCCTGATTCTACTGATGCGCGCTTTTAAGCTTCTGTTTCTTCTTCTGATGGGAGCGGGGAGAGGAAGGAATGGCCCTGGTAGGAAAGGTCTTTAGTTCAGATGGCTGCTTTCCCGAAGCAGCATGAAATCGACTTGTAGTCAATGGTGGGGAGTTTGATCTGTATGATGAGACGCAGAGATGTAGAGTGGGGGTAGAGTTGGGGAAGTACCACTAGTTCCCCACACATACAGCGTCTGCTCCTGTCCCTCTGCCCCTGTTCTGCCTGTGCTTCCTACACACCCTGGCTCTTCTGTACTGTTTTGTTTTCATTATTGCTTCATACTGCACAGAAACGGGCCCTTCAGGTTGGGAACTACAGTTAGTTTGGAAATTAGCAAGCAGACAAAAATGCTTCCATGTAGCCTTCCAGCAGTGACGAGGCACCATGATCTCATGATCAACCCAATCACCGGAGCCCAACTATGGGTTTAACTACCATAGAAATTGACAAACAATCGCTTCCTTTGATATTTGAACAACGAAACTCTATTAAACAATGTAACACACAACCTTTGTATTTTAGCTTGCAGTAACATAAATAAACTTAGTTATTCAAAACACCACAGGAAAATAACTTGATTACTGCAAGGGTGAAACACCTTTTCCCCATTGCTATGATTTTCTATTAAAAAAAACTACGTTACTTCGCAAAGCAACAATCATGTTACAGCAGAATTACTGTCCTTGTTGAATGTGAGTGTCTCTGTCTCCATCTTCTCTTCAAGCCTTTAACCTATTCCTGTTGGGACCCAATACCCGTGCTCGTTCTTTCAGGCTGGGTTCGGCTTCCCAAACACTTTTCCACTCGCTGTGTGCGGCTCCCACGCTCCCGTCAAACTCACCTGCTTCTCATTCCCGCACTCCCTCCTTGATTTGGTTCCCGCACTTCCTAACCACCCCATCTAGCTGTGCTAAGTAGAAACATATAACTGCAGATGCTGGTTTATACCAAAGATAGACACAAAGTGCCCGAGTAACTCCATAGATCAGGCAGTATTTCTGGAGAAATGTTTTGGATCCGGACCCGTCTAACGAAACGACACCCACCCTTTTTCTCCACAGATGCTGCCTGACCCACGGAGTTACTCCGGCACGTTGTGTCTATCTTTTATCCAGTTGTGATGTTGCCTTCAAGTAATTTGTTTTCACTTGTACAACAACGTTCCTTGTTGATACGATATTCCCAATGTTGCTACCACTCATTGCACATGTCCGAATTTTTCAGCGCTCCTAAAGTGCAACACCTCAGACCTATCATCATTATATTTCACTTGCCCCTCCAAATATAACAAACCTTCGCCAGCTGGTCTTCTAACTACGTGATGTGCGTTTCTAACAAATCATAAGTATAACTGCTCTGGCACTGGAGGGTGCGCATTTTCCCTTTTATAGGTTATATAAATAGATGCAGCCGCGCTGAATTCTATCTTTAACTCAAAGCCGCAGGATGGAGATGTTTTCTTTAACATTGTTGCTTTATTAAAACATACCTTCATTCACGGTTGGCTCAAGTGTAACGGGAGGGGAACTTGGTAACTCTGGAGACAAACTCGGAACATCGCAGATTACCATACCCGTGGGAACTCGCCTCAAACACTTGCACATCAACTTGGAATATCGTACACAACCACGAGTCTGTCACTCTGGGTCACTCGTGTGTCAACTCGCACCGTGAGACAGGGCCTATAGTCTTACAGCGTGGAAACAGGCACCTTGGCCTAATTTACCCACACCGGCCAACATGTCGCATCCACACCTGCCTCAACCACCTCCTCTGGCAGCTCATTCCACATACCCACCACTCACTGTCTGGAAAATGTTACCCATCAGGTTCCTATTAAATCTTTCACTCCCCCACTATAAAACCTATGTCCTCTGGTTCTTGATTCCCTTACTCATGGCAAGAGACTCTGTGCATCTACCTGAACTATTCCTCTCATGATTTTGTACACCTCTATAAGATCATCCTCATCCTCCTGCACACTAATGAATAGTCCTAGCCTGCTGAAACTCTCCCTGTAGCTCAGACCTTCGAGTCCTGGCAACATCCTCGTAAATCTTTCTCCACCCATTCCAGCTTGACAACATCTTTCCTATAACATGATGCCCAGACTGAACACAGTACTCTAAATACGGCCTCTCCGACATCTCATGCAACTGCAACATGCCCTATACAACTGCAACATGATATTGGATATTTTAGAAATCCAAAATGGATTCCGAGAAATCTAGATTTCATTCTGGCACAGTCGGCGAATTTAGCTTGAAAGAGGTCAAATGTGTTTCAGTACATAACAACAGAAATGGAGACACAAGGAACAGCAGATGCTGGAATCTTGAACAGAACACAAAGTCCCAGAGGCACTCGAATGCTTCGGGCAGCATCAACGGAGGAAAAGGACAGAAGTTTCAGGTCGGGGGTGCTGGAAAAGAACTCACTTAATGAGACAGCATCTGCGGCCATAGATACCAGTCATTGTTCCATGACAGTGATCCTTCCTCAAAACTGGGGGGGGGGAGGAGGGGGAAGTGGAGGAGGGGTTGCAGTTTTAAAAGCAGAGCTGTGAAAGGGATTGAAGTCTTAAACAAAAAAATGCATGAAGACAGCTTGTGATGGATCAGGTAATAAGAAGCCTGTATTCTGACTAGTAGCAAAGTATTTAAAAGAAATGGAGTGGAAGGTGCATAAACTCCCCCAAAACGTCAAGCCTTGGTCCTTGCTGAAGTTAAGCTACGAGAATGGGTCATTGAAGGCAGTCCACGGACCTGACGTTCAATTGACGGCACCTTTCCCCTCCTTTAGACTTTAGACGACTGCGCGGAAACAGGCTTTTCAGCCCATGGAAGTCCGTGCCAACCATGCATCATCACGTATGCTAGCACTGTCCTGCACTCTGAGGACAATTTACAATTTTACCAAAGCCAATTAACCTACAAACCTGCATGTCTTTGGAGTGTGGGAGGAAACCGGAGTACCCGGGGAAAACCCATTCGATCAAAGCAAGAATGTACAAACATTGTACAGACAGCACCGCACTGCTTGACCTCCTGATGTAGGTGCTGTCGTAGGTTGTCGCCAAGATGACGTAGGTTGTCGCCGGTTTTCTGGCGACCGGCTAAGACTATGACAGTCGCCGGCAGTTGCCTAAAAATTTGCCAAGTGGGACAGGCCCATAATGCAGCAACTCTCCCGCTGCATCACCGTGCTGACCCTATCTATCGCTCCTTGTAACTCTTTGCATTGCACCAGTGGGATACCTTGAAGCTGGATTCAATGTATATTTCCATGTATTTTTAAATCAAGGACAAATTCCTTCAGGAATATCTCCTTGCAGATTATTCAACCTTCAGGAATGTTGGTGATATTTATTCCAGCAGATAAAATAAATAAACCAAACATAACCTGGATATTGTTTATGATCCCTGACCTTGGCTCTCTTATTTCACTTAATGTAGCTTCAGCATATAGTTTAGTTTAGTTGAGTTTAGTTTAGTTTCGAGATACAGCAACGAAAGAGGCCTTGTGGCCCACCGAGTCCGTGCCGACCAGCGATCCCTGTGCAACAGCACTATCCTACACACTAGGGACAATTTATAATCTTTACCAAAATCAATTCAATTACAAACCTGTGCGTCTTTGGAGTATGGGATGAAACCTGAGCACCGCGGAAAACCCACATGGTCATGGGGAGAACGTACAGACAGCACCCGTATTTAAGATTGAACCCGGGGTCTCCAGCACTGTTAGGTAGCAACTCTACCGCTGCGACACCGTGTTGCCCTTCTGTGCGAGTACGAGCGAATGATGGGTAAAATGAAATTAGCAGTGCATATTATCACAAAAGAGGGTCTTTCTTGCTCTGAATTTTCTTGCTTTTGGAAACCCTGTGGATTCTATTAGACAGGTGCCACGGCAGATTCAGCCCTCTGCTCTGAACAAGTGATGTAAAAAGCCATTAACAGGTGTATTGAACACCTGAAGGTTTCAAACACTCCAATATCACACCTACTAATAGTCAGCCATCTGCAACGAATATATCAAGCCTTGGATAGCGCACAACCTGTTAAGAAATGTTACATTGGTCTCACACATCACGTTACAGCAGAAAGTGGCAGATTTTACAACCAAGTACTGCAGAAGTGAGCACAGATCATTTGCTGTCATACTATCAACGAGTCAATGGGTGTTGAAAAATGTAAACTAAACTAAAAGCTGAACTAAACTAAACTTTAGCTGAACTAAAAGGAAAATGACTTGCATTAGAACAGTTCATGCAAGTACTCGTGCAGGTCAGCACAACGTGTGGCTTCAATTTCTCCCTTTTCTGCTCAGAGAAAACCTCATTTGCCCTGTGATAAATCTTCCATTAGCACATATGGTGTGAAGTTAGAACACGGTGTTATGGGAGGTGAAAGTCTACCAAAAAACAAGGTTACAAGATGGCAATGTAATTTCCCCTGCCTTTGATCTGATAGTTCCATGTCTCCTGTGCAAGTGAAGTGAATAATTTTTCAACCCACTAAACGTAGTAATAACATAACTATATTGGAAAAAAAAACAGAGAGCAAAGTACTGAGGTTGTCTTGGGGATAGCAGTTTACCTCTAAGAATCCTTCTGCCTGATTTTCCATCGCAACTTCCACTTGCAAAAATTACTGGAACTTCTAAAGTTACTGTATCAATAATTCAAGCCAAGATTATGGGTCTTTAGTTTAGCTTTAGTTTAGTTTAGTTTAGTTTAGTTTAGTTTATCATCACGTGCACCGAGGTACAGTGAAAAGCTTTTGTTGCGTGCCTGGCCTTCAATGCAAAGACAATGCATGATTACAATCGAGCCATCCACAGTGTACAGACACAAGATAAAGGGAACGACATGAATAACATTCGGTGCAAGATAAAGACCAGTAAAATCCATTCAAAGGTAGTCCGAGGGTCTCCAATGATGTAGATAGTTATAGAGTCATAGTCATAGAGTGATGCAGTGTGGAAACATGCCCTTTGGCCAAACTTGCCCACCAGCCTGCATTTGGTCCATATCCCTTACAAAACCTGTCCTATCCATGTACCTGTCTAACTTGTCCATGTTTCTTAAACATTGAGATAATCCCAGCCTCAACTGGCAGCTTGTTCCATACAGCCACCACCCTTTGTGTAAAAAAGTTACCCCTCTGATTCCTCTTAAATCTTCCCTTCGCCTTAAACCTATGTCCTCCGGTCCTCGATTCACCTACTCTGGACAAGCGATTCTACATTTACCTGATCTATTCCTCTCATGATTTTATACATGAGTACTATGATTTTATATGGTTTAGGACTGCTCTCTAGTTGTTGGTAGGATGGTTCAGTTGCCTGATAACAGCTGCGGAGAACAGTAGATAGACACAAAATGTAACTCAGTGGGAGCAACTCAGCGGGACAGTCAACATATCTGGAGAGAAGGGAAATGGGTGACGTTTCGGGTCGAGAGCCTTCTTCAGACCATCCCTGAATCTGGACATGTGTGGTTCAACCTTTTGGTTGCTGACTTCTGTTGAATACGTCAGGTGTTAGAGAATCTTTGAAGTGGCCAATGTTGGCCCATAAGTTGCGAGGCCTGTTTTTATCTTACTTTGAGGACAAGATGACATTGCAATAAGTTGATGCTTGTACCTGGGGCAAGTGTCCAGAAGTTCATTAGGCAGCTCATCCTCAAAGAAAAGTCTGAAGGAGGGTCGTTATATGTTTCCTCCACAGATGCTGCCTGACCTGTTGAGTTACTCAATCGTGTCTATTTTTACAAAATAAATAGTGGTTACGCTGCCCACACTTATCATATATCCTCATATAGCAATGAGGTGTAACTCTTTCGCACAAAGGATGGTGGATATATGGAACATTGCCAGAAAAGGTAGTTGAGGCAGGGACTATCCCAACATTTAAGAAACTGTGAGACAGGTATATGGATAGGACAGGTTTGGAGAGATATGGACCAAACGTGGGCAGGTGTGACTAGTGTAGCTGGAACATGTTGGCCGGCATGGGTTAGTTGGGCGAAATGCCTGTTTCCACACTGTATCACTCTATGACTATGACTCACGGATAATCGCAGCCTGGAGGTTATTTTGCCTGAAGGACAAAGGAAGATGCATTGATTTGAAAGTTTGCATCTAAAGGGCCTGTCCTACAAGCATGCAACTCTATGCGATGAACGCGATCAAACTAGAAGCGGGGGCCGCGCGGAAGTTGGGTTAGTGGCGCAACGCGGCGCAAAGTGAGGCGAACTTGGAACGAAGTCTAAGGTAAGTTCGCCAGGACAGAGAGGGGCACACAGAGAGGGGCACAGAGGCACACACGCACAGAGGGCCACGGAGCCACACACATAGAGGGTAACGGAGGCGCCTACAGATAGGTTCATGGAGGCACGATGTCGGGGCGGTGTGTAATGCGTCAAGGCGACTGCGAGCCGACAAGCCGTTGCCGCGTGGAATTTTTGGACATGGTCTGTTTTCCGGAGCCCCGCGCGGTGTCGGGACGAACTCGGGATGAACTCCGCATGGCTCCGGCGATCGAAGTGGGACCGGCCCCGCGACGCCGGACGGCTGAAGCGACCACGTTAGGTCGCGCTAATCGCATAGAGTTCCACAGGCCCTTAACACACAATTTGTTCAAGTCACTGATGAACTTCCCTGGAGGTACTAAACCTGCCGCTTTTACATTTAAATGCTGAATAGATGTAATTTCCATGGAGCAGTGTTCTGGGGAATTTCACTATAGGAATTTGACACAAAAAGCTGGAGAAACAGTGTGTCTAGAAGCATATCTGGAATAAAGGTGTGTGTGATGTTTCGGGTTCATCCTTCTTTGGACTGAGAGTCAGGGGAAAAGGAAGCGTGAGATATAGATGGTGATATAGAGAGACATAGAGCAAATTAATAGTAAGATTAAATGAGAATTTACCGATTACGTGAAGAAGGCTGCTAGCTTGCATGCGCGTCAATCTTTAAAGCAGCGGTGTGAAATCACAGATAATAATGGTTGAACTGAACATAGTAAGATTAGAGAAGAGTAGAACTACCAGATTACCTTAATAATATGAGGGTTGGGAGCGGTGGGCACGTAATCGTTCATCGTAACTCCTCATAAAATCAAGATCAAACTTCAAACTGGTAAGTTCTCATTTAATCTTACTATTTTACTTCGGAGTCACGTGTGTGACTACGTGAAGATTTCAAAGCTCTGCGATTTCATGCCGGAAACGAGTCCATGCATTACACACTGGATGACGTGACCATGGATGAGTGAAAAAGATTAATGCATTCAGACATGACTTAATTTGTTAAAATGCTGATGCTTTAATCATCAAAAGAAAGATAATAGTGACCACTTTCATCCAGGGGGAAAGTATAAAGCAGTATCTAAAATGGAGTTGGTAAATACCCCCGGTTTGGCAATGGGCTATATAAAATGTTGGTAAAGTATGTTCATTTGACCATCCTGCAGCTGCGAGGATGTGGTCCAGTGGAATGTACATAACCCTTAGGGCTGATGTATTAGCAGCCCTGGTGGAGTGAGTGTTGTAAATATTAGTAGCAACTCATGCATTAGCCAAAACCTCGTTTTATCCACCTGGAGATGGTAGAACTAATACTTTTTATGAAGATTTTTGTAACTAACAAACGTTGCTAGTTTGGAGCTTTTGAGGCTCTAGGTGACCTAGACGTATAGTTGTAAATGTTTGACCACACATTACCGATGGTACATAGGGTATGCCATGAAACTAGTTTGTGACCTAACACCCCTGGGTAGTTCTGTTTACTTAAATCAAAAACATAAAATATTATGTTATTAGCAGATGTAACTATCCTGTCCAGTCGCAATGTATGTAGTGACTGGTCCCGTTGCACTGTGGCCAGTGCCATGAGGATGAGTACCTTTCATAAGGTACTCATCCTCATGGCACTGGCCACAGTAGGTTGTTGACGGTTTTAGACATCCGGCTAAAGATAAGGATGTAGCTGGAGCCCCCTGGTGAAGTAATGTTAACATTACATCAATGTCCCATACTTCCGTGTAACCGGGCCGGGGAGACCTTGTGTTAAAGATATCCTATATAATTCTGGATATCAGAGCGTGCGACCTGACAGTGTGGGTTCCACTGCTGCAGCACATATGATGAGAAGGCACTTTGGCACAGTTAATGGCACTTTAACTTAATTATTGTCAAAGACCCATTTGAAAATGAACTGTAAGATGTCAGTTATCCGTCATGTATAGTCTGTAACATATGTATTTAAATAAAACGCTTCCCATCTGCTGAAGTGGATATGTGCTGCCTTTTGGTGCTTTCCCTGCTCTCTGCAGTGAGCACTTCATGGGCCGGTCTGACAACCCGAGCCGCAGGCATAGTCATCTCAGAGTCTGCAAGTCAATTAATTGATTTTCTTGCAGAGGCTGGTTTCCCGTGTCACAGGCAGAACCAGCAAGTGTTATGTTTTGAATAACCATATTAGGTTCTATATTATTCCCAACATTAGCGGGAACCATGGCTGCATATGCCAGTCAGGCAGTTCAAAATGCCTGAAATGGTGTATTGCTGGATTTATTGCAAGACCCGACTTATGAGGCAGTATGGAGGAAAGACATGCAAGTATCATTCCTCTCAGTGTGGCCATAGTGTATCGCTTGCCACTGTATGCCACACATTTACAACTGGTAAATGAGCCTGGATGTAAACATATCGATATTCGGTGTTCTATCGAGCCATGATGACATTAAATACTTTGTGATCCAACATCCATTCTGTGTTGTTATTGATTTCGCTTGATGATACAATAGCCTCAAACGAGGTTAGGTAAATATCATGGGATACTTTAACTTTATTGCACCCATGTGACTAACATATGCCACCACCATACCGTATCAACTTGGAGTTGAGCATGCAGATTATGCATATTCTCACAATAACCTTTAATCTATAGGATGCACCTAGTGTTTATAAGTAGTTGATACCAATAACTGAAAAATTGGTGACTCATGCAAACCACATCCGCCTCCGTAACTGGAGATGGCAGTCGTAATTTCTCATCTTTGAGGACTAGCATCAGTTTGTAATTACTGAGGATTATTGACCAAATTTACTGGAGCAATGTTGAATACTGCCACCATTGTGACTTTGGTAGCTTCAGCTGGGAAAGGCATAGGTCTATTAACAATGACCTACATGGTACTTGAGGGGTTAATTCTTTGCACGTTGTAAGTTCTGATAATGCAAAGGCCTAATTTGCACCACTGAAACACAGCTGTTATATTGCCAATTACACTTGATGAATAGAAGGCTGCTTAATTACAATGAGGTTGTTACATGCTTCTGCTAATTCCACCTCTTGCCCCAGGGCGGAGTCCCTGTTAAGTTGATAGTTAGAAGTAAATCCCAATAGTCAATTGTTCTGATTGGTATCAACTTAAATTTAACTGGATGGATTAAAGGACTCCAATTTCTCTAATATAGTTTGGGCTGCAACAGTTAATTTTAGTAAAATACAGCGTTTAAAACATCATCCAGATAGGTGATAACAAATGTTCTAGAGCTCTGAGCAGCCCAAGCACCGGTTTAAGTAATTTGGTAAATAAACCTGGGAGCTGAAATTAGCCCATTTAGCAACTGTTAGCATTGACCCATCCAGATAAATTTCAAATATCTCCAGTGATCCCTGTGAATGGGAACTGAATAGCATGCATCTTTGTGATCGATGCTTGCCATATAGCTCCTACAGAATTAATAATTAGACAGTAATGAAGTTTACCATTTTGAAAGTCTATACTGCACATACGAGTTAAATCTAGAAGAAGTGATATCCTCCATCTTTCACCCTGTCCTGAAAGGCAATCCTGACCATAATACTGGGCCTGTCCCAAAAGACAACTCCGGCCCCAATTCCAAGCCTGCTTGGAACCTATGTATGTTGTGCAGTATAAAGTAATCACATGTTATCATCAGTTTATTAAACCCAGATCTGAATCTCATCTTATCATTGTCACTTGTACAAAAATCAAGTGTAAATATTACCAACATGTAAATGGTCCGCAATCCCATGTTTTGGAAGAACCAGACCCACCTACCTCCATGGCTAACGGTGGTCTTATGGTAAGCCCAAAGGCCCCTGATGCAGCTTCTTTTTCCCCTCCTTGATTGGAGAATAGGACTGGTAGGGTGCGTAGATTCCATATTTCCCCTGAGACCGGCTTGGGCCTTGGTCTGAAACCCTCATCATACTAAGACAGCTCTGGCCATAATTCTGAGACTGCCTCGAAACACAACACTGGCCATATTTCCGTGCCCAGCTTCAGTGAACCGCTGCCCCCGATGGAGGCGTGGGATGTGTCGCCGCTTACCGATGAAGCTTTGCTCGTCATCGGTACCTTGATTAGTCTGACAGCTTTTTGCTTCCTCATCCTGGTCTTACCTGTGGGAAAAGTCTTACCTGAAGAGAGGATTCGGCGGGTGGTTTCATTTCCTGGATTTCATGCCCTCCAATGTCACCCTGATAGCGCTGTCTACTGCCGGCACTTGTAGCATTTGCGAGTATCTCTTGAAATCATACGCATGTGCTCCAGTATGTTCCACGGACATACTTTGAGTTTGAAGTCAGTTACATACTGATCACTCACACTCCCCTCCACAGAGAGGGAGATTCATAAGCAGCCCTGAAAACAGGTGCTGCCGCAGGCCCCTGGGGCTACCTGCGCTGCCATGGTCCCTCCAGCAGCCCTACATCAGATTTTTTGCTCTGGGACAGACTGAAACTGACCCTGAATGCTCCCCTCCTCAGAGAGGGAGACATTGTGCAGCCCTGAAACAGGTGCCGCTGCCTGCGGGTTCTCCATAGTTCCCGGGCTGTTAACTCCCTTATTTGGAGTATATTATTGTGGAGCACCTCTCCATCAGGTGCTCCATGTGGGTTTGAACGTTTAAAGACATTACCCATGTAGGAGGGGATCCTCTCCATCAGGAAACCTCCTGGCCTGACTCCCCTAGTCCACAGGCCTGACCGTCTTACCTTTGGTTTTACTCCCTACCTGGGGAACCACTGCGGTCTGGAAGCGGCTGACCGCTATATGTTGGTGGGGTCCATCCTGGCCTAACTTCCACAGGCCTGCCACACTGCTGTTGGTTTACCCCCTACCTGGGGAACCACACCGGTCTGGAAATAGCTGGCCCCTGTATGTGGTGGGGGGGGGGGACCGACCCCTCCTGGCCTGACTTCACAGACCCTGCCAGCTTGTGGTTCCTTTTACCCCCTTCCTGGGAACCACAGCCGGTCTGGAAGCAGATGTCCCCTGTATGTCGGGTGGGGGGACCCTCCTGGCTTACAGACCTTGCCGGCTTGTGGCTTGTTTATCCCCTTCCGGGGAACCACAGCCAGTCTGGTAGCCGCTGACTGTGTTCTCAGTGACTTAGGGTGACGAATCCGACAGCCACCGGCTACCCGCACTTCCTCGGTCTCTGTAGCCAGTTTCCCCTCGGTCCCGGTATCCGTGGCCGAGACCGGGATTCCCCGCGGTCTATGACCGGTTTCGCAGCCCGTCCAGACTTCGCCCCAATTATGTCGAGCAGGTATATCTCTGAACAGAAATTCCTGCAAAAAAGAAGACTCAAGAACCTGGAAATAAGGTAAAATTTACCGTCAGGTTGAACTTACTGCTGGACGGGGCAACGCTGCCGCCAGTCAGCTGGTTTGCGCAGAGGGAGTCAACGTAATGATGCGCATGCGAGCTAATGGCCTTCTTCACGTAATCACTCATCTTTTTCAGGCACTTACCTTGACGGAGATGCGATTTTTCTCCGTGTTGCATCTCTGCCCCCCCTTTTCCCTCTTGAAACAAATGCTAACACCAGCTAATCTACATCGGTGAGACCAAGCGGAGGCTAGGCGATCGTTTCGCCGAACACCTCCACTCGGTCCGCAATAACCAACCCGACCTCCCGGTGGCTCAGCACTTCAACTCCCCCTCCCACTCCGTATCCGACCTCTCGGTCCTGGGCCTCCTCCATGGCCAGAGTGAACAACACTGCAAGTTTGAGGAACAACATCTCATATTCCGCTTGGGGAGTTTGCATCCTCTGGGCTTAAACATTGAATTTTCTCAATTCTGTTAACCCAGACTGCTCCCTTCCCCCCCCCCCCCCCCACCTCTCCCTCAGCCCTCGGGCCCTGACATTCCTTCTCCATCTCCCCCCCCCCCAAGTCGCACTAGCTTCTCATTTTCACACCAGAAACAGCTTACAATGGCTTGCTTCCTTTATCACCAATACTTTTTTGCATATCTTTCACTCATTGTTCTTGCTTTATCTCTCCATATCACTGTTTATATCTCTCGTTTCCCTGATCCCTGACCAGTCTGAAGAAGGGTCTCGACCCAAAACGTCGCCTATCTCCTTCGCTCCTTAGATGCTGCTGCACCCGCTGAGTTTCTCCAGCTTTTTGTGTAACCCCTAACATTGAGTTTGCTTTCTTTACTACCGACCTTCAGCCCACCTTGTCTATGCCAACCAAATTGGATTTCTGGGCCAGTCTGATTTTCCCACATTTGGGCCATATCCCTCTAAACGTTCATATCCATAGATCCGTCCAAATGTCATTTGAAACTCGTTATTGTATCCACTTCTATAGTTTCCTCTGACAGCACATTGCAGATGTGGACTCTGTGAAAATGTTGCTCCTTAGGTAGGATAGTGATAATGTGCGGGGATCGATGGTCAGGGTGGTCTCGGCGGGCCAAAATGGTCTGTTTCCATGCTGTATCTTACCCTCATAATGGGAACCATTGTGGGGGGATGTTTTTATGTTTAAATCTCTTTATTAGTGTTGTGTCTGTATTTTTTATTTTATGTGCTGCATGGCAAGAAGCATTTCACTACACCAATTAGTATATGTGACAAATAAACTAACCTTGAACCTTGAACCTATCTCTAAGCTTAGCTAAAATAACTGGGTGGCCAGAACTGCACAGTGTTCCAAGTATGGTCTCACGAACGACTTGTACAGGTGCCTCAAGAAGTGGCAACTTTTTAACTCAATATTCTCCCCAATGAAAGCAAGCGTTCCAAATTCTTTTTTTCACCATCCTGTCGACTTTCAGGGATCAACGCGCTTGTACTCCCAGTTCTATCTGTGCCACATTATACTCCATGGCTCCAACATTCACAGTGTAATTCCTGCCCTGGTCTGACGTACCAAAGCGCAACACTTCACACTGATCAGAGTTACAATTGCATTTGCCATCCGCTCTGAACTCATTTGCTCATTGACCCTGGATTCAAACCCAGTTGTTCGCATCTATCGTGAATTCCAGCCATCTTTCCCTGTTGTGGCTGGTAGGTGTTCCCACCCATTACAAGAAGTCTATCTGAGCTCAGGCAGAACCTTGCATGGCACCCGGTGAAGATTGCCAAACGCGTGGGTATGTGGGATTGCTTGCTGCCGGCATAAACTCGATGGGCTGAATGGCCTCTTTTTACACAGTTACAAAATATGAACAGATGTAAAATCTGTAAGTGTCAGCTTTAATGCAGCTACTTTGGTCGCCTAATTATAGGAAGGATGTAAACAAAATAGAGAGAGTACAGAGGAGATTTACTAGAATGTTGCCTGGGTTCCAGCAACTAAGTTACAGAGAAAGGTTGAACAAGTTAAGTCTTTATTCTTTGGAGCACAGAAGGTTAAGGGGGGGCTTGATTGAGGTCTTTAAAATGATGGAAGGGATAGAGTTGACGTGGGTAAGCTTTTCCCATTGAGGGTAGGGAAGATTCAAACAAGAGGGCATGACATGAGAATTAAGGGACAGTAGTTTAGGGGTAACATGAGGGGGAACTTCTTTACTCAGAGAGTGGTGGTTGTGTGGAATGATCTTCCAGCAGAAGGCAAGATCGTGGAGGCAAGATCGATTTTAACATTTAAAAGTAAAGTGGATAGGTATATGGACGGGAAGGGAATGGAGAGGTACGGTCTGAGTGCAGGTAGATGGGACTAGGGGAAAATAAATGGTCGGCAACGACTGGAAGGGCCGAGAAGTCTTGTTTCCGTGCTGTAATTGTTATATGGTTACATGGTTACTGTACATTTTCTGTTGCTGTGGGACTGTGCAGCTAACCCGAATCAGTCAGATTTCATGCGTATAATGGACCTTTTTAATAGCGGCTCAAATTCAATCACACATGTTGGCAGCCCACCTCAGTGTATTTGGTCAGAAACTATGGCTGCAACTCAATAAACCATGGCTGGTGAAGTCCTTTAAAGGCAAGTACCAGCAAATTTTAGACTGACCTACCTTGCCACTGCCACTCCCTGCACATCAAGGTTACCAACAAACTTCTCCCTGGATCTCAGCACATGTGACGATAATAAATCAATACCATTAGAACATATTGGTACCGAGGGCACCAAGATGCCGTCCAACCCAGGCGACTATTTGTGTGCTAGCCACAGAAGCCTACCCACAGCCACACATTGCAATCACTCCGCACTCTTAAATCTCTATCCCTTATCATGATCCCTTATCATGTACAGGTACCTATGCACTGTAAATGGCTCGATTGTAATCTTGTATTGTCTTTCTGCTGACTGGTAAGTGCTCAGCAAAAAGCTTTTCACTGTACCTTGTTACACGTGACGATAAACTAAACTGACACTGAAGTCTACTCCTACGGCACCATTTCTTACTTTAACTATGAACTTCTTCAACTCCTCTCGGACTTTGCTGGCTTTAGCTTGCACTTAACGTTATTCCCTTATCATGTATCTATACACTGTAAATGGCTCGATTGTAATCATGTATTGTCTTTGTGCTGACTGGTTTAGCATGCAACAAAAAGCTTTTCACTGCCAATAACCACGTGACAATAAACTAAACTGAACTGAACTGAACATAAAAATCGACCAGTACAAAGCAGGAACAGGCCCTTCGACCTACTACGTCTGTGCTAGACATAATACCAAGACCAACTCTTATCGGCTCATTCATAATCTGTACCCATACATTCCCTGCACATCTGTGTGCCTATCCCAAAGCCTCTTAACTTCCACTATCAAGTCTGCCTCGACCACAAGTCCCGGCAGCGTGTTTCAGCCACTCACCACCCCCATGTAAAAAACTTGCCCGTTACACACTTCCTCTAAACTCTGCCCCACTCACCTAAAACCTATCCAGCTAATATTTGATATTTCCTTCCTATCATATCACCACCGTTGCTGTTCCAGGCACCCACTACACTATGTAAAATACTTGCCCTGCACATCTCCTTTAAACAGCTTATCCCTCTCACCTTCTGAGCTACGCTATCAAGTCTTTGACATTTCCCCCATGGGAAGAAGGTTCTGACTGTCTACCCTATCTGTGCCGCTCACAATTTTATATACTTCTACCAATACTGACACTTTCGAGAGTTAAAATTGAAACCCAAGACTATGAACGGACATGGATTTGTACTCAGGAGAGGCAGTAGACAGAATACTAATGATTCAGAAATGTCAATAAAGAAAACTCTGTCCTGAATGATTTATTCTTGGTAGATGTAAGATTGCAGCAATCTTGTTTTTTCCAGCTGCTTTTCTGCACTCATGTCTTTAGATAATTATCGGGCCAGTGTGCTCACAGAGCTGACGGTGTTATAGAATCCAAAGCAGGAAATCTGAAAATAAAAAGCGATTGAAGACACAGAGAGAGCAAAAGGAGAGGTGGAGGGATGAGTGAGAAGGCCTGGGAGGGGTGAAAACTCAGAGAGAATAAATGTGCCTCCATGTTTTCAAACAGGCTAATCCTGTTGGAGCTGTTTGTGTTTAGTGCCAACTTTTACTGACCAAAATAATGATCACACCTGCCATTCTTGTTCAGATGGGTTGTTTTTACGAATTCTGCAATGGCAGTGGAAGAAGCGCCCCACCAAAAACAAGTACAACCCAAACAGAAACTGATGCTTTCAATGCAGGCAATGTGATAACTCTGGGCTATCTGCTCATTACTGCTCAGTACAGCTAGCAACAACCCCTTGCAATCGCTAACTGGCACTTCAGAAGTAGGGAACTACCAAGCCCACCAAGAACGAGCTTGAAGTCAGGCTGCACCTTTTAAGGGGGTGGTTTAGTTTAAGAAGAAACAGCAGAAACAGCAGTTCATATCAGAGAATTATATTTTTCCGAAGATAGACACAAAATGCTGGAGTAACTCAGCAGGACAGGCAGCATCTCTGGAGAGAAGGAATGGGTATGACATGAGAATTAAGGGACAGAAGTTTAGGGGTAACATGAGGGGGAACTTCTTTACTCAGAGAGTGGTGGCTGTGTGGAATGATCTTCCAGCAGAAGTGGTGGAGGCAGGATCGATTTTAACGTTTAAAAGTAAAGTGGATAGGTATATGGACGGGAAGGGAATGGAGGGGTATGGTCTGAGTGCAGGTAGATGGGACTAGGGGAAAATAAATGTTTGGCACGGACTGGAAGGCCTGTTTCCGTGCTGTGATTGTTATATGGTTATATGGTTATATGGATGATGTTTCGTGTCGAGACCCTTGTTCAAGCTGATGGAGATGTTGCCTGTCCCGTTGAGTTACTTCAACATTTTGTGTCTCTCTTTAGAGGTTAAGTTTAGTTTTGTTTAGCTTAGAGATACAGCATGGATATTAGCATGGAAGCAGGCCCTTCGGCCCACTGAGTCCATGCTCATCATGGATCACCTGTTCACACTAGTTCTACTGTATGTTATCTCACTTTCGCATCCACTCCCTATACACTCAGGGCAATTTACAGAGGGCCAATTAACCTCCAAACCCGTGTATTTTGGGGATGTGGGAGGAAACCGGAGCACCTGGTGGAAACCCATGTGGTCACAGGGATAACGTGCAAATTCCACCCAGACAGCACCCATGGTCAGTATCGAACCGGGTCTCTGGAGCTCTGAGACAGCAGCTCCAGCAGACACACCACAGTGCTGCTCTTGACTTATGAGGAGGTCTACAGGTCTAGAAAGGGACGTTTTGCAAAATTGATCGTGGTCTATAATTGTTTCAGTAACAGCACTACACGTGAATGAAAGAATAGGCCCAGTAATGTTAATGTACTGCACTGGTATCATGGGAGACAGTGTGGATGGGAGAGGAGATGTCAAGAGAGAGAGCCAAGAGTGTTTCATTGTCATATGTCCAAGATAAAACTATAATATTCTTACTTGCAGCATATCTGCAACAGAATATCTAAACATAGTATACTGTAAAAAATATAATAAATGAGAGAAAAAAAGTTCAGTGTGTTTATATATACACATACTCACATATACACATATTTAGATCATATATACATATATATATATATATACACACACACACACACACACGGAAACGCATACGTACACACAAAAGAAAAAAACAAACAATAATAGTGCAATAATAACAATGATAGTTTATGTAGTTCAGAGCTTATTTGAGGTTGTAGTGTTTAATAGTTGAATGGCTGTAGGGAAAAAGCCGTTCCTGAACCTGGACGTTAGTTTTCGGGCTCCTGTACCTTCTTCCTGATGGCAGGGGTGAAATGAGTGTGTGGCCAGGATGGTGTGATTCAAATGGCAAGGATGACCTCTATACGCACCCGCTAAAGGCAGTCAGAGCTATCACTATGGCAGCCAATGACAGGGATCAAGGGTCATGGATACAGAATGTCCTTAAAAAAATGTTACTCGATATGGATCTTCAAATGCCATATCCCACTGGCTAGTCTTGTACATAGCAAGCCTTTCACTTTTCCCACATTCCGGCCTCGCAACTAGTCTGAAGAAGGCTTCTGACCCGAAACATCACCTGTCCATTCCTTCCACATATGCTGCCTGACCCGTCAATTCCACCAGCACTTTGTGTTTTCCTCAAGATTCCAGCATCTGTAATTCCTTGTAATCCCTTTCTCACACTGCCCAATGGCCAATCTCTATCAATCACAATTAATTTTGATCGCTGCCCTCGCTCCTTGCACACTCAGCTTGCTGGAAGTCTCACTACCAAATCCAACAGCCCCATAAATAGCCAGCTATTCAACCCTCGCAAACATTGAGCAAAGGATTAACAAACTCATCAGTAAGGCTGGCTCCACCGTGGGGGCAGACTTGGATTCATGGGAGATGGTCTTGGAGGGGATGATGCCCCTCAAACTGCGGAGCATCCTGGACAATACAGCTCACCGCCTCCACGACACACTGGTCAACCTGAGGAGCACTTTCAGCAACAGACTGGTTCCACCAAAATCACAAGAGATCCTTCTTCCCTCTGGCTATCAAACTGTACAAGTCCTCCCCCTTCTGTCGTGGGGCAGACTGACTCTGCCATACTCCCCATAACCCCTGACACCCTTACTAACCCTTAGAATCTGTTATTCTCTGCCTTATAGATCTTCCTTGATGGCCTCCAGTTGCTTGTGGCAATGAATTCCCATATTGCTCTGCTCATTTGCATGAGATGATGTTGACCTGTTTGGAGAGTGGAATGGTTCATCTGTGGTTGCATTTCCCGATGTGGCTGACTGGGCTTGTCCTTTATAGGCAGACGCTCCCACGGCTTCCACAGGTGTAGTTGTCTCCGGCTGTTGGATTGGGGAGTGTGTTGCTGTTGCCATTGGCCATTTTGTGCCATTCGTGTCTGGTTTCCAGGGCCTTCAACCATATGCTGACTTGGTGCTTCATACCTGCCTAGAGGTCCTTTCTCCTCCTCCCCCGGTACGGTAGTTGCTTTCCAGCCGGAAGGCGTGGTATATAATCAGAGCCAGTAGACCTGCAAACCGCAAGGAGTTAGGCATGACTGAATGTTGTGACGTGCATGGGTTTACTTTATCCAGGTACGGAAAAGAATGGGTCAAGTGGGCTTATATTCACTGGAAATTAGAAGGTTAAGAGGGGAGCATATCGAAACATATGAAATTCTTAAGGGATTGCACAGGCTAGATGCAGGATAAGTGCTCCTTATGTTGGGGGTGTCCTGAACCAGGGGTCACAGTTGTCAGCCATTTAGGACTAAGATGAGGAAAAACCTTTTCACCCAGAGAGTTGTGAATCTGCCACAGAAGGCAGTGGAGGCCAATTCACTGGATGTTTTCAAGAGAGAGTTAGGTTCAGCTCTAGGGACTAATGGAATCAAGGGGCATGGGGAGAAAGCAGGAAAGGGGTACTGATTTTGGATGATCAGCCATGATCATATTGAATGGCGGTGCTGGCTACTGCCTTACAGCTCCAGAGACTCAGGTTCGATCCTGATTATGGGTGCGCTCTGCATGGAGTTTGTACATTCCCTCCGTGATCTGCGTGGGCTTTCTCTGAGATCTTCGGTTTACTCTCACACTCCAAAGAAGTACAGGTTTGTCGGTGAATTGGATTGGTATAAAGGTAAAAACAAATTGTCTGTAGTGTGTGCAGTGTAGTGTTAATGTGCAGGGATCACTGGTCGGTGCGGACTCGGTGGACCAAAGAGTCTGTTTCCGCGATGTATCTTTAAACTAAAATAAACTAAACAAAAAAGTTTGGAGGTGGGATTGGTGATAGGACCGGTTGAGTAAGTCGTGTGTTTGGAGGGGGCAGCAGAAGTACCCACACCCCAGATGAGGAGTTCTGTCAGATCGCATTATGGGGTGGACTTTGCTGAGCAGATCAAGGAGGAGATGATGGACAGTGCACTATTACATGCACAGGGGTTAGGCATAATCATGACTGGATGTTGTGACGTGCGTGGGCTTATGGTTATCATGGTTTCTTTATTGTCACGTGTGCCAGGTATGCAAAAGAATGTGTCGACTGGGCTTATATTCACTGGAATTTAGAAGGGTAAGAGGGGATCTTCTAGAAACATATGAAATTCTTAAGGGATTGGACAGGTTAGATGCAGGAAAAATGTTCCACCATTCGAAGGAAACATGCACAGAGAAACGGAGGTGGTGCAAAGGCTTTTGCGTGGAGCACCCAGCATTATGTTCTCAGCAAGAGGCTCACAAAGGAAACATCAATGTTGTCTTCTCCCTCGAAGAAAGAAACAAAATGCTGGAGTAACTCAGCGGGACAGGCAGCGTCTCTGGATAGAAGGAATGGGTGACATTTCGGTCGTGTCTGAAGAAGGGTCTCGACCCAAAATGTCACCTGTACCTTCCATCCAGAGACGCTGCTTGTCCCGCTGAGTTACTCCAGCATTTTGTGTCTATCCTCGGTGTAAACCAACATCTGCAGTTCCTTCCTGCACTTATATTCTCCCCAACCCTGCAACTGTTACCCCATCCCTACCCAACAGAATGGGAAAATAAACTAGGAAGTTAAATGTGGAATAGTAAGAAGCCACTGTGGGCATGGAATTATTGGTAATAAAATCACTAAACAGAAGGGAATAGGGCCACAATCAGAAGGTCAATGTGGAATACCAGCAGAGTAAAATAGAGAATAATGCATTCAGAATACTGCAAAATGCAGGTTTTAATGAATTTAATTAACAGCAAGACTAAATCAGCCTGGCAGATTTCAACTATTACTTCTATTCAGCTTTCTGCATGACATGACATGACAGTGGTGCAGTGGTAGAGTTGCTGCCTTACAGTGCCAGAGACCCTGGTTCGATCCTGACTACGGGTGCTGTCTGCGCAGAGTTTGTACGTTCGCCCTGCGACCATGAGGTTTTCTCTAGATTTCAGGTCAGGTTTTCAGGTCAGGTTTTCTCCCACCCTCCAAAGATGTACAGGTATGTAGGTTTATTGGTTTGGGTAAAAAAAAATCAATTGCCTCTAGAGTGTCGTATAGAGCCAGTGTACAGGGGATCGCTGGTTGACGCAAACTAGGTGGGTGGAAGGGCCTGTTTCTGCGCTGTATCTCTAAAGTTTAAAGTCTAAAGAAGACAATCCAAGTTTGTCCAACCTGCCCTTATAACAATAACCCTCTTTTCCAGGCAACATTCTGGCAAACCTCTTCTGCACCCTCTCTAAAGCCTCCGCATCCTTCCAGTAATAGTGGTTGTCAGAATTGTGCACTATACTCCAATTATGACTTTCCCAAAGTTTTATAAATGAAAATACCAAGTCAGTGTTGAGTATAAGGGGGGGTTGGGTAGAGGTGGTTTCAGAAAGTGAAGGAAACTATCTTACAGATTGATTAAAACACATTAGTTCATATCAGAGAATAATATTTTTCTTGTGTGGGAAGGAACTGCAGATACTGGTTTAAACCGAAGATAGACACAAAATGCTGGAGTAACTCAGCGGGACAGGCAGCGTCTCTGGAGTGAAGGAATGGGTGGCACTCTGGGTTGAAAGCCTTCTTCAGACTGAGAGTCAGGTGAAATTTTACTTTTTGGTACATTCACAATGGCTTTCGGTTATCTTTCTGCCAAGATAGTAAACAGTGTAAAGCCAATAGTAAAACCATACAAAAAAACTCTTTCATCAAATAAAGATCAATATCGAAAAACATTTCCTTTGAGTAGTTGGAAT
This sequence comes from Raja brachyura, assembly GCA_963514005.1. The sequence continues at coordinate 123,739,723 of OY740783.1, forward strand.
CTGCAGGAGTAGAGAACAGTGTATAAAATAGAAAGAAATAGGTGTGAAAACAATTGTGCTTGCAATTGACATCAGCAGATTCAGTAACAACTGTTTACTGAGACCATTATTCTTAGATAATAAATAATCATCCCCTTTATTGCAGAGATAAACAAATCTTTGCACATAACAAATGTTTGGCAAGACGCTATGAAATTACTTCAGACAACTCTAATCCTTTACTGAACAATCAGGTTTTCAATCATCTTTAAACTATTAACAGATGCAAAGCTACCGTTGCTATTGTTCCTGAGCACTGCATCTGCTGTTACTCCAAGAGAGAAGATAGGACCTTACTGCACCATCTTGCATGAAGCACAAACAGTCACATGGCTCCCAGCCTGCCTAACCCACCCCCACAGACCAGGGACTCACCCACCACAGAGGGCAGACCACCACCGCGGACCGGAACCCGCCCGGATGGCCCGGCTCGGATCGAGGAACCACGGGAACCCACCTGGTGGGCCAGTAAGCAGACTGGTTGCGGGAGGGAGCGCATGGACTCGACGGGGGTGACTGGGACAACTGCCTGAAGCTTGGCTGGTCTGGGCGCCGCTCCAAGAGACCAAGCACGTGGACTGGACGGGGCCCACAGTGGTGGAGCAGCAGCGGAAGACACCATAGCAACGCTTGGCCAAGCCGACCCTGCAACGTCGCCAGGACAACAGACCGTCATGGTCAGGTCAAGATCCCTGCAACTTCCAGGATGTGAAACTGGCACGGAACTGGCAACTCTGTACACTATATTAGTGTATTACTGCTGTACATCTGAACTATATCTGAGATGCCTAGAAGTGTTTATGTATAATGACACCTGTACTGAACCATATACAAAAATAAATTTCACTGTACCTCGACAAATAAAGTACCATACTATACCATGCCAAACACATGTTCAATAATTCATGTTTGTTGGGAAGTCCTATTCCTAATTGTTGGAACACTTTGAATTTGAGAGACCTGTTGATTCAGTTAAACCTCACATTCTGCTTGCCCATTGTCATATTGTACATGCTGGAATTTGAGGCCCGTAGGACATAGAGCAGCACAGCACAGGAACAGGCCCTTCAGCCCACAATGTTTGTGTTGTAAATAAATCTCATCTGCCTGCACATGCCCCTCTATTCCCTGCACTTCCATGTACCTACCTTAAACTCCACTATCATACCCGCCTCTTCCACCACTCCTGGCAATGCGTTCCAGGCACCCACCACACTTGCCCCACACATCTCCATTAAACTCTCCCCCCTCTGACCTTATAGCTGCACACTCTAGTGTTGACCATTTCCACCCTGAGAAAAAGGTTCTGACTTTCAGCCCTATCTGTGCCATATCTGTTGATAATTGGATTTTAATTATGGGAAGCCATAATTAAAGCTCAAGCATTACATTTCTAAGGTGTGTGCCTTGAGTAAAAGCATGATTGGTGATCTCTTCACAGCACAAGTGACACTGAATACAGAACATAGAACGTAGGAACTGCACAGGAACAAACCCTTCGGCCCACAATGTCTGTACTGAACATGATGCCAAGACCAAGTCTTATTTGCCTGCACATAATCCATATCCCTCCATATCCAAAATTACTTAAATGCCACTATTGTATCTACTTCCACCACCGCCCCCGGCGATGTCTTCAGGACAATCATCACCCTCATCCAGGAGTTAAAAAGGCCCCCAGCACATATCCTTTGAACTCGGCCCCTTAAAGCTATCCCCTCCGGTGTTTAATATTTCCATCCTGGGAAAAAGGTTGTGACCGTCTAGCCTATCTATGCCTCTCATAATTTTATCTGCCAAACAGGTCTCCCCTCAACCACCAATGTTCCAGAGAAAACGATCTGGCTGTCCAACCTTTCCTTGCAACTAGTTTAGTTTAGTTTATCGTCCCATGCACTGAGGTACAGTGAAAAGTTTCTGTTGCATGCTGCTAACCAGTCAGTGGAAAGACTACACATGATTACAATTGGACCATCCACAGTATACAGATCTGTTGGAATAGAGGTTTAAAAGAGTGAAGCGATTGTAATTTGTGATAGCAGATACACTTCTGGGACCAGCACACGGACAGTTTCCTGGGTTGGTTGCCATCTTGAGCCCCTGTCCCACTTTCACGACCTGATTGGTGACCTCTGCTGAGTTTGCCCTTGACTCATACTCGCAGTATGGTCGCCACGAGGTCATAGGAGGTCTTTGTAACTCTTCCTCATGCTCGTGAGTAGTCTCCGCGTACACGTAGCCTCAAGTAGGTCGCGGCGTTTTTTCCAGCCTGATAAAAAATGTCCATGAGTAAAAAAAAGGTGGGCACGGAAAAAATTGATACTTTTTACTCAGAGCTTGGTCATAGTAAGTCGTAATAGGTTGTGGTGGTAGTCGTAGGTAGTCATGGATAGTCATTGTTTGGCGCTTCCCCCACGGTGAATGCTATGTACTTACCTTTTCTGTTTCTCTCCTGAGAGCAGGCCCCGTGGCTGGGAGTCAGGAATCAAGGGGTTAAGGGCTCCTGTACCCGATTGGCCAAGCTGCATCAGGTGACGGGTGACTCATCGTAAGCTTAAATACCAGGAGTTCCCAGAATTCTCTCTCTTCTTCGTTGGCCCTGACAAGTGAACGGGCTGCCGGTGTGAGCTGCAGGAGGCCTGGCCACATGGCAGAGAACTTTGTGTATTGTTAACTAGATTTGTCATTTAATGTTGTATTGGGATGGATAAGGACTGACCTGAGGGTTTTCTTGTATTTTGTTTCAGGGTTATCTCCATTTAGGCAGGTTAGAGACTCTGGTTCGACGGTCCATTGCAAGGCTGGCTGGAGCACTGTTATATTTGTTTGTTAGTCGCTTCTTGTCCCTGACGGTGTTGTTTAAATCAGGTTCGAGTTTTTGTCTTCTCTTAACTAAATTAAAGACTATTTTTTAAAACTTGAACCTGGTTTTTGATTATGTTACGCGGCTCTGAGATACCTGCCGTCGGAGTAGGTCGTAATAGGTCGTGGTGGTAGTCGTAGATAGTCATAGGCAGTCGTAAGTAGTCGTAGGTCTGTAACTCGCCCGAGAAAAAAAAATGCAAACATGACATCATTTTATCATCTGATCATTTTCCACGTAGCTAGTCATAGTTAGTCTTAGGTGTGGAAGACTGAGGTTGAGGGGGGTCGTAGGAGGCCATAGACATAGTCGTAGGAGGCCATGGACATAGTTGTCGGAGGTCGGAGACATAGTCAAAAGAAGTCGTAGACATAGTTGGAGGAGGTCGGAGGAGGTATTTTACATCGGTGAGTCAACACGACCTTGACATTTTTTTCAACTCGTGGATTAGGTCGTCCAAGTGGAACTGGCCCTTTAGGTACCCCCTTGATCCAGGCATCATTTGATGCACCTCCTTTTTTTAGTTTAGTTTAGATACAGAGCGGAAACAGGCCCTTCGGCCCACCGAGTCCACACTGATCAGCGACCCCCGCACGTTAACACTACCCTACACATTCGAGGGAGAATTTTACATTTATACCAAGCCAATTAACCTACAAAGCTGTACGTCTTTGGAGTGTGGGAGGAAACCGAAGATCTTGGAGAAAACCCATGCAGGTCACGGGGAGAATGTACAAACTCCGTACAGACAGCACCCGTAGACAGGATCAAACCTGGGTCTCTGGCGATGTCAGGCAGTAGTTCTACTGCTGTGCCATCGTGACGTCCCTCTGCAATATTTCCTGTATTGGGGTGACTAGAACAAAATGTGACAATGTCTTCCTGGATTACTTCTGATCTCTTACAATCATTATCTTCAGAGGGAGAGCAGCAGATCACTGAAAATGCAGAAAGAACTCAGCAATATTTATTTGTTTATGGATACAACATAGAAACATATAAAATAGATGCAGGAGTAGGTCATTCCGCCATTCGAACCAACAGCACCATTCAATATGATCATGGCTGATCATCCAGAATCAGTACCCCGTTCCTGCTATATTCCCATAAGCCTTGATTCCGTTAGCCCTACAAGCTAAATCTAATTATCTCTTGAAAACATATAGTGAATAGGCCTCCATTGCCTTCTATGACAGAGAATTCCACAGATTCACAACTCTCCTGGTGAAAACATTTTTCTTCATCTCAGTCCTAAATAGCCTACCCCTTATTCTTAAACTGTGACTCCTGATCCTGGACTCTCTCAACACCGGGATTATTTTTCCTGCATCTAGCCTGTCCAATCCTTTAAGAATTTTATATGTTTCTATAAGATCCCCTCTCATCCTTCCACTTCCAGTGAAACAGGCCCATCGGCCGACCAAGTCCACGACGACCATCAATCTCCCATTCACACTAGTTCAATGTGATCCCACTTTCTCAACCGCTCCCTACACACCAGGGGCAATTTTACAGCAGCCGATTAATCTGCAAACCCCAAATCTTTGGCATGTAGGAGGAAACCAGGAGCAACTGAAGGGAACCCATGCAGTCATAGGGAAAGTGTGCAAATTCCACAAAGACAGCACCGGAGGACAGTATTTAAATCAGGTCTCTTGCTCTGTAAGGCAGGAGGCGCCAAGTGGAGAGCACAAAGAGAGTAATTGTTTCAGGCCGACGGCAGTACATCTCGCTTCTGACATTTTCGGATGTTTTGTGCCAGGTTGCCAGCATCTGCTGTCTTTTTACTGCAAGTGAAGTGGCGGTATAATGTTCACTCATTAAATTGTACAACTTGTAATTTTTATTTCCCATTTAACATATTAGATTATGGAACTGATGATCATGTCTTAGCTGTGAACAACTTTACAAAATTGTGTTAAAGTCAGTATTGATATCCACCATTTAAATAATACAGCAGAACACAGCCAACAACTCAAATTAAAGTATATTTTTAGATCAAAACGTTGGTACTAATCCGCAGATATCTTGAATTAATTATTATCCTCATAATTTATTCATATGACTAGTGTACTTAACAATTTATGTAATTCTAAGTTTGAAGTAAAAATGATGTATCATATACAGAAGTTGGCACTTTTTTAAGGAATAGAGGTCGTACACTACTTCCGATTAAATATTTTTTCTTTTTTAAATGCAAGGGAAATAATATGAAGCTTAATGAATTAGAAACTTTACATGGAGATCCATTCTGTTCTAGTTTACGACTGATATATTTTAAATAGGCAGTTTTGGTTTGTGCATTTTGATTCATGTTGGCAGCATGGTGACGCAGCGGTAGAGTTGCTGCCTTTCGATCCTGAATATGGGCGCTGTCTGTACTGATTTTGTACTTTCTCCCTGTGACATTTAAGTCGGGTCGGGTAGGGTTCCCCCCGCCACGGGTACCATGTAATCCCGTGCTACCTGCTCCATGCTCGGATAGTCGGCAACTAAACCGTCTCTCCCACCTGGTTTGCCAGGTGAGAAGGGGTTGTGAACCCCTAGCAGGACCAAAAACAAGACCTGTCAAAGGGCGGATGAGCTTCTAGCGTGCCAACGGCCATCCACACTTCAGTAGAAGTTGCGATCACTGTCGCATCATCATTGTAAGGAATGATGATAAAGCACACACACCAAAATCCTATACTTCCAGCGGCGGAAGTCCGCAGGAACTAGAGGACAGAGATGTGTGGTGCGTCCGTCACCGTTTCTGTTGGAAACCGGCACCACTGCGCCGCTAATGTTTTCAACGATGATGAATGAATTAATTAATCCTCGTGACCGTGCTTCGGTTTCTTCCCACACTGCAAAGATGTGCAGGTTTGGAGACTAATTGACTTCTGTAAATTGTCCCCAGTGTGTAGGATAGAACTAGTGTGCAGATGATTGCTGGCTGATGTGGGCAGAGGGGCCTGTATTTATGCTGTGTCTCTAAACTGAACTAAATAAACTAATCATGGTACTTTCATTGACTTTGGTCACAGTTAAGGGTTAGAACATAGACCAATGCAGCACATAAACAGGCCCTTCGTCCTACAATGACCGCACAGAACATGATGCTGATTAAACTATTCTCCTCTGCCTGCACATGATCCATATTCACCATTCCCTATATATCCAACAGCCTCTTAAATGCCACATCCTATCTCCCTCCACCATTATCCCTGGCATTGTTTTTCAGGTACTCCTCACTCTCTGCGTAAAATAGATTGCCCACACACCTCCTTTAAACTTTGCCCCTCACAACTTAAAGGTATGACCTCTAATTTTATTTTTTACATTTCCACCCTGGGAAAATGATTCCGACTGCCTGTACTATCTATGCCTCTCCTAATTTTATAAACGTCTATCAGGTCTCCCCTCAGCCTCCGATATTATGACCTCTCATTACTGTATCATATATTATATCACTCAGTATTGTGCATTTGAAGGCCAGGTAGTTCTGGTTGCATTTGGGAGCTGGGACTTGAATGGGACATAATAATTTAATCAGGCTCTGCAATCTGGCAGTATTCTGTGTTGAGATGAAGGTCTAACTCTGACCGTGTTCAATGGTTCAATGCTGCTTTATTTGTCACATATGCAGCTGCACAGCGAGATTCGTTTTGCATACGTTACACCTGCAGCCGCCGCCATTTTGGCGGCATTATTCAACTTCCAATGTCTGGTCGGCCCACGCGCTCTACATACTGGAGCAGTTAAGAGCTAGATAAGGCTCTTAAAGATAGCGGAGTCAGGGGATATGGGGAGAAGGCAGGAACGGGGTACTGATTGTGGATGATCAGCCATGATCACATCGAATGGCGGTGCTGGCTCGAAAGGCCGAATGGCCTACTCCTGCACCTAATGTTGATTGTTTCCTGCACCTATTGTCCATTGTTCCCTTGAGCCGAGGTCCATCTCCTCTCCTCGCCTGGCCATCTTTGTGCCCTGGGGGTGCCTTCTGCAGCTGACCTTGAAGGCGCTGGAGGAATTATCCCAGATCACCCTCCTTCCGGCCCATGCTCCTTGTGTCCGATGTCTTCAGCTCCTGCCATCGAGCGAGTTCCCAATCCCTATGAACCTTCAGGCAGGTTACCAGTCCCATCAATGGAAGACAATGATTTAGGGTTCCATTGTCAGTAGCATAAGCGTAGCCCACCCAAATAGCCACCCCTTACATGAAGAACTAGATAAGCATTGTTATCAAATACATGCTATATTTAAGAGGGAGTTAGATGTGGCCCTTGTGGCTAAGGGGATCAGAGGGTATGGAGAGAAGGCAGGTACGGGATACTGAGTGGGATGATTAGCCATGATTATATTGAATGGCGGTGCAGGCTCGAAGGGCCGAATGGCCTACTCCTGCACCTAATTTATATGTTTCTATCTCAGCAAGGAACGCCCGACAGCAGACCCCAATCGAGTGCCTGGGTATTTTTCAGTATTGGGAACCCTGCCTAACTTTTACCTCGCAAACTGAAAAATGTCATATTTCCCATCTTTACCAAACCTCATAAGGTCATAAGTGATAGGAGCAGAATTAGGCCATTTGGTCCATCAAGTCTACTCTGCCATTCAAACATGGCTGATCTATCCCTCTCTCCTCACCCCATTCTACTGCCTTCTCCCCATAACCCCTGACACCCGTACTGATCAAGAGTCTATCTTTTTCTGCCTTAAAAATATCCATTGACTTGGCCTCCACAGCCTTCTGAGGCATTCAGGTCAGAACTCAGGTCAGCAGAAATAACCAAAACAAGCACTAGATTTTCTTATCCAAGGTATTAGTACATTATGACCACAAAACGTGATAGGAATGTAATCACACCTACATCCGCTGCCTATACTACAAGAATGGATGTAAGTCATACTGCAAACACACATTCCAAGCGATAAACACAATTAATTGGTATTTGGTTTCTATAAAGCAAATTGAATGATTGGAATTACACCACTTACACAATGACTAGAGGGAACAGATTTAATGTGACGGGGCAGAGTTTAAAGGAGATATCAGAGCATTTTGTTTACACAGGTGGTGGGTGCTTGGAAAGTACTATGAGGGATGGTTGAATGGATGCTTCCTCCCTTTCACTTTGCCACCTTCCTCTTAGCAAAACGTAGCAGTATGGACAACCGGAGCTCTTGACTGCCTATTGGTATTAAGAGGTGGAGCCAGAATGCGGAGTGTGCCATGATAAACTCTGCTCCCCAATCATTTTGAAAGTGTAAAACATGGTTTTGAACGGCTGTCACTGTATCTCACTCAGAAATCTCTGTTGTTTTGCTAGAGCCTCTACATTTAGAGTCATAGAGTAATACAGTGTGCAAACAGGCCCTTCAGCCCAACTTGCCCACACCGGCCAACATGTCCCAGCTACACTAGTCCCACCTGCCCAAATTTGGCACAAGTCCCTCCAAACGTGCCCTATCCATGTACGTTTTTAACTGCTTCTTGAATGTTGGGATAGTCCCAGCCTCAACTACCTCCTCTGACAGCTTGTTCCTTAGACCCACCATCATTTGTTTGAAAAAGTGTGTGAAAATTTGGACTACAGGTTTGTACCGTTCTAAATTAAACTTTTGATTGATGAAAAAGGACACCCGGACAAGTGCTGGAGTAACTCAACAGGTCAGGCAACAACTCTGGAGACATGGATAGGTGGCATTTTGGGGATCGAGACCCTTCTTCAGACCTGTGACCCACATTTTCCAGTCTTATTGCCTTTCTGATTTTAACATTCCTTCATTATTCCACTAACTGGGTGACCTAATTAGCGAGTTTAGAATAGTTTAGGAGAGTTTGAAAAAAGATCTCCTTCGACTATGTTGAAGACCTCCTTTGACCTCCATCCACTATGTTGAAGGCTAGCTTTGACGAGCTTCGACAAGCTTCGGGAAAATTGGACACTGAAGAGTGGAAAGTGAAGACGACCTCCTGCGATCTCCTTCAACCTCCCTTCGACCTCCCTTCGACTATGTTGAAGACTATCCACGACTACCTTTGACTACCTTCGATTATCTTCGACTACTCTCGATTAGCTACAAATAACATGCTGACCTACTACGACCTACTTTGGTTAAACCTACGAGTAAAAAAAGTATTGATTCTTTCCATAGCTAAATTTTTTTACTCGCGGGCATTTTTCAACATGTTGAAAATACGCAGCGACCTAGCGGAGGCCTGGAGTACACAGGGACTGCTCTCGAGCACGAAGGAGAGTTATAAAGACCTCCTACGACCTCATGTCAACCCTGCTGCGAGTATAAGTCAAGGGCAAACTGGTCTGAACTCACAGATTAGGTCACCGCAGTGGGACAGCCCCTTTAGACTACTGCTGACGTTCGATATGCAAGCCTTCATTTTCCAGTGCATTTAGCACACTGTGAGGATTGTGCAGTTTTTCGATGAATGCTGTGTTGTCAGAACCTTACTCTGGACCTGATTCCAAATGCAGTTAATATTATCAAATCTATCCATAGATATCCAATGCAGAGCTTGTTGTTTTTTGTGTTCTAATTTACCCATCCCCATAATCAACCTGGACTGTGGTCTGAGGAACTGAAAACCAATCAAACTGAGAAAACGAGGTTTGGCAGCAAACTGTAGACATTCTCCTCCTGAGTACAAAGGTTTTCTTGACAGAGTCATCGTAATTGAACCTCCAACATCACATAGCAGAATCTTGTATTAGTCTGGATGATTTGAAAGACATCTAAAGATATGTTTTCTGAAACGCTTGAGATTGCAGCCTGCCTGAACGAAGATAAATTTAGCGTGCCTGTAATCGTAAAAGGACAGCAGTTCTACCTCTTGACAGAGAATGTGTTTAGTGATTCATTCTGAGGCAGCTTCAGGTTGATTTGGGAAAAGAAAACACTATGTGAGGTTTGCCAGAAAAAATAACTTCTACTTAATTGGAATAAAAAACACATACTATGCTTTTTAGCTTTGGAGTGTAACATTCAGACAGCCGTAAAATGAATGGTGATACCAAGACAGATTTTAGGCCATTTTATATTGTCATGATCTTTTATCTGTTGAGTGACCAATAGACAACTTACTCTATTCCCCTTCTTACTTCAATGAGAAGCCCAGGAGGTGCGTGTTATCTAATAGAATGGTCCAAGTACAATGTTATTCACTGTACATAACCGTACCCTTTGGCTTTTATCTTGCCTTATTAAGTATCTGTCTTTTTTTTGGATACTATCATTGTTTCGTGTAGTTTAAGTTAAGAGAGGCAGCGTGGACACAGGCCCTTCTGCCGATCAAGACTGTGCCAACCAGCGATCAGTCCCAGACACTAGCACTATCCTACGCACCCCAGGGACAATTTACAATCTTTACTGAAGCCAATTTACCGACAAACCTGTACGTCTTTGGAGTGTGGGTGGAAACCGAAGCACCCGGCGAGAAAACAGCGATCATGGGAAGAACGTACAAACTCCGTTCAGGCAGCACCCGTAATCAGATTGAACCCAGTTCTCTGGCGCTACAAGGCAGCAAATCTAACGCTGTGCCACCATGCCACTCCATGGTGTTGGCACAATTTTCAGTTATATTAAATAAAACATGTCAACAAATGCTTCAAAGTTCGGTTTCAGTATAACAACTATGGTCATACCATGAAAACATTTAAGGTACATTTAATTCATTGTGTTTGTCTGCACATTTCGCTTTGCTAATACAAATCCTTCATAAGTTTATAAGTGATAGGAGCAGAATTTGGTCCATCAAGTCTACTCCACCATTCAATCATGACTGATCTATCACTACCTCCTAACCCCATTCCCTAGGGTCTGAAGAAGGGTCTCGACCCGAAATGTCGCCTATCTCCTTCGCTCCTTAGATGCTGCTGCACCCGCTGAGTTTCTCCAGCTTTTTGTGTAACCCCCCATTCTCCTGCCTGCTCCCCACAACCTCTGACACCCGCACTAATCAAGATCAAGCTTCCCTCTCACCATGTAAACATATAACACCGTGTGAAGCGATGGATAGGATCTATTACTGACCAGCAGAATCTTATCGCCAGTTAAATATTTTTTGTTACTTGGAAAATGTAGCATGACTTACTTCCGAGGATACCGACAACAACAAAGGCAAAGGCAAATAGTCAAAGAGAATATAAATATTGCATGCTTATTAATTTATGGGATAAGGCCAAATTAATGGATGTAATTCTTTTTTTTAAATTTATTTTTATTTTTTTATTAGAATTAATGTACAATAGTATAAACCAAAAATAACATAATACATTTCATGTATCACTTCTTGTTTTAAACTTTAATAATAGAAAAGTAACAGAAGCAAGAAAAATAAAAATAGAGAAAGTTAGATAAGATAGTGATATTAATAGTACATGAAAAGAAAGAGCCCATAAAGACATAGAGCATGAGAAAGAGTAAAAGAAACAAAAATAAAAATAAAAAAAGGAAAATATTAAGAAAATAAGATAAAAGGGATGTACCTGCTTCATATCTTTACCCACCCCTCACCAGGTCCTGAAACAGTTGATTTTCAGGGTTATGTTGCACCTTATGCTTGTAATAAGTCGATATATAGAGACCAAATCTTTAAGAATTGGTCTGATTTGCCTGCTAGGACGAATCTCATATCTTTGAGGTGTAACATTTCGGACATATTTGAAATCCACATTTTTATCGTTGGTGTGGGAGCATTTTTCCAAAATTTAAGTATACTTTTTTTGCCGTTATTAAGCCATAATTAAGGAAACTCTTTTGGAATGAAGTCAGCTCAAAGCCGACTTCCATTGTTCCAAAAATAATTAATTCTGCTTTAGGTTTCATTTTTATTTTAAATAATTTTGTAAAAATGTCAAAACTTTCATTCCAAAATGTTTGGATTTTTATGCAAAAAACAAAGGAATGTGCAAAAGTTGCATCTTGAGATAAACATTTAGCACAAATAGGGAAAACATTTGGAAAGATTTTATTTAGTTTAGTTTTCGAATAATATAATCTATGTAGAATTTTGAATTGGATTAAGATATGTCTTACATTGATCGAGCATTTATGCACAAAGAGCAAGTATTTATCCCAACTCTCTTTCGAGATTTTTATAGATACTTCTTGTTCCCAATCTCTTCTAATTGTATCAGATGATGGTATTTCTATATTTAGGATGATATTATACAAGTATGATATTAAGTTAGTTGAGTCCACCTTACTGTTCATAGCTTATCTAATAGGTCTGGAGTCAAAGTTTGGTATTCTTGTGTATGTTTTTTCTAATAATCACGGATTTGAAGATATTTAAAATATTGATTACTTCTCAGGTTGTATTTGAGTTGTAGTTGTTGGAATGATAAAACATTTCCCATTTCATACATGTCTCCAAGCATTTTAATCCTTATTCTTTCCCAATGTATAAATGATTTATCAATAATGGATGGTTTAAACGACGGATTATTAACTATAGGAGAGAGAAGCGATAGGTTTTCTAATTTGAGAGTTAATTTTATTTGTTTCCAAATTCAAATAGTACTATGAATAATTGGGTTTTTCTTGTATATTGTATTATTCATTTTTATCGGTGAGAGAAGGGTCGCTCCTATATTAAAAGGGGAACAATCCTCTTTCTCCATTACTATCCAATCCACCCGTTGGGCAGAATTGTCCAACAGGTGAATTACATTTTTGACATTTACTGCCCAATAATAATACAAAATATTGGGGAGTGTTAGTCCACCAAATTCTTTAGGTTTACACAAGTGTCTTCTTTGAATTCTATGGGATTTATTGTCCAATATAAAATTTGTGATATCAGAATCAAGTTTTTTGAAAAACTTTTTAGGTAAGTATATTGGTATTGATTGAAATAAATATAAAATTTGTGGTAAGAAGATCATTTTTATGGCATTTATTTTGCCTATTAAAGACATCGGAAGTGTTTTCCAAAATTTAATCAAGGCATTTAATTTATTATTAAATAAGGGCATATAATTACCGTTGAATAATGATTTATATTTTCTGGTAATTTTGATTCCCAAGTATTTAAATTTTTCTGTAGCAATTTTAAAACGGAATTTTAAAAGGTGTGTCGAATCTTGAGGTTTTATCGTCATAATTTCACTTTTATTCCAATTTATTCTATATCCTGAAATGGATCCAAATTCCTATATTAATTTAGTATATTTGGTATACTGATTTGCGATTTTGTGATATATAATAGTACGTTGTCTGCGTATAGTGATATTTTATTATTTGAGTATTTTGGATTATAACCGTGGCTATTCGGATGTATTCTTATGCTTTCAGCTAAGGGTTCTATTACAAGAGCAAATAGCAGGGGTGATAGTGCACATCCCTGTCTATTGCCCCTGGATAGTTGAAAGTTCGGAGACAGCATATTATTAGTTAATATTCTATGTCAGCTTTTCATATACATTTTACCCATGAAATAAAATTCTCTCCCATTTGAAATTTTTGCAACACTTTGAAGAGGTATTCCCATTTCACTTGATCGAGTGCTTTTTCTGCATCCAATGAAATAATTGATAGGTCTTGCTCTTCAGTTTTGTATGGGTGCATTATATTAAACAGATGTCTCAAATTATTGAATGAGTACCTCTTGGGTATAAACCCCGTTTGTTCCGCAGTTATTAATTTCTGATCTGTATTTAACAGTGCGATGGCTCTATATGAGCCAGAGTCTTCTAAATCTTTATCTTTTTTAGGTATGAGTGTAATCATTGATTCCGCTAATGCTTCTTTGAAAGCGTATGTGTACAGTTTTTGTAACTGTGGTGAGATTATCTCGTAAAATCTTTTATAAAATTCATTACTAAATCCATCTGGTCCTGGCGTTTTACCATTCTTCAGTGAATTTATTGTCTCTTCTATTTCCTTAATTGAGACCTGAACTCATAATTCCTCTTGTTCCAGCAGATTAAGTTTTGGGAGGTTACAGTTATCCAAAAAAAATTATAACATTAGTACTATCTGCTGACATTTTGGATGTATATAAATTTTGATAAAATTGAGCAAATCTTTTATTGATATCATTAGGTAATGTTAACAATTCACCTTTATCTGATTTAATTTTTAAAATCATGTGATATTTTTCCCATTTTTTTAATTGACGTGCCAAGAGTTTATGTGGTTTATCGCCAAATTCTAAGTTTTCCTGTTTTGTAATTTGAAATATTCTTATAACTTTTGCAGATAATATTCTGTTTAATTTAAATTTCAGTATTGTTATTTTATTGTGTTTATCTATGGTTGGTTCTTTAGCATTATCTAGATCCAGTTGTCTAATTCGTTCTTCTAATTGCACTTGTTCGTACTTATTCTTTTTATTTTGAAAAGCTTGGTATGAAATTATAGGTCCTCTGATAAATGCCTTAAAAGATTCCTATAATAAAGAGGGTGAAATGCCTGGCGTGTCGTTAGTCTAAAAAAAAGTACCATCTGTTGTTTTAGATATATACCACCTTGTAGGTCGTTTAGAATTTTAGGATTAAACCTCCAAAATGATTTTTTTATTAGGCATTCCTTCTAGTTTTAAGAAAAAAGTTAACGGAGAGTGATTGGAGATAATGCTATTATGATAGTTAGGATTCTTTGTGTAAGGAATTAATTTCGTATCCACTAAAAAATAGTCGATACGTGAATAAATTTTATGTACCATTGAGTAAAAAGAGTATTCCCTGAGTTAGCGATCCTCCAGACAGCTGTTATGTTTGTGTTTTTTATGTATGTATTTAGGAGTTCACTAGTTTTAGATTTTATGTTACGCCTCTTTGTTGTGCATTTATCAAAATAAGGATCTAAAACGCAATTGAAATCTCCCCCAATTATCACATTTTGATAGTTAAACTCTGAGATTATATTCAGAATTTTATTTAAAAATTGGGGATTATCAAAATTAGGCGCATAAATATTTACCATTGTGAGTGGGGTAGAGTGGATCTCTCCGGTAACTATGAGATATCTCCCCCCTTTATCTGTTATGATATTCTTTGATTTAAATGGTATACCTTTACGAATAATAATTGCCGTGCCTTTAGATTTAGAGATATATGAAGAATGATATGTTTGACCTATCCAATTTGCCTTCAATCAGGTCTGGGCTTGAAGTTTCAGATGTATTTCTTGTAAGAAGATTATGTCTGAATCAAGTGATTTCAATTGTGCGAAAATCTTACCCCTTTTAATTGGCTCATTAGCACCCTTTATGTTCCAGCTGCAAAACGTGATTCCTCCAATTTTCTTTTGTTTATCGTCTTGCATTTTAAATTACTTTGATACCTTTAAGTCATATGGTGCAACAAGATACCTCAGTGTTGGGCAGGTATTCGCGGCTACTAGGTTCTGTTGGTACATCCCTTTTCAAATTATCCTTAAGAAAAAAGACAAAGAAGTGTGAAGTGGTGTGAAAATTAAAAAAGTGATATCACAGTGTCTAAAAATAATGACTGTAAAAAAAATAGCCACCTATTGGTGGTAGTTATGTGTTTAGCGACTTCCGTTTATGTTAATATACATTTAGCTCCGCTCCCTTGACCAACATTGCAAAAGGGGAGAGGGGTCAATTCTAAACCGAGTGATATATAGCAAAATTACAAATTTGTATATCTAATTAAGTCTTCAAATTGTCTACCATTTACTATATACTAACAGTTTTTACGTTTACTTCACATTCAGATCCCGGTCTCTTATAATAGTAAGCTGGATAATCTCAGCGGGATAATCTCTAAAAAACCTAAGGATGTCCTCCACAAACATCAGATTCGTTCGGTATAGGATTTTTTTCATAATATCTTCCAAAGCAGAAATGTCATGAAATTTCACTATGATCTGTGTTGGAGGGGCTTCTAGTCTTGATTGAGCTCTTCGCGCCCGATGTGCCACATCTATTTTTGGTTTGATAGGCAGGTTGAATACTTGTTGAAGTAAGTTGGCAGCGAACTCCCGAGGATCCTTTCCCTCCATTCCCTCCGTCACTCCAACTATTCTTAAATTCGGCCGTCTTGAACGTGCTTTCAAATCAGGGCATTTATCAGTCATTTTGGCCAGTTGCCCCAAGACACGCTCCTGATCTTTCCTCATTCTCTTTATATCTTCAGACATTTCTATCAATAATGTTTCCATATCTTTCATAGCAGTCTTATATGCTGTAGTAATATGGAGAATAGAATCAAACTTCTCCTTGCAGTCTTTTTCCAGCCGTTTAATTTTTGCAGTTAAATTCTCTTCAACATTATCAATGTGTTTACTTAAATTACTGATTGTATCAATAATTTGCTGATTCCCACGCTTCATGTTATTAGTCATACTTTCATTCAATGCAGAAATCTCGTCATGCAGCATAACAGCATAATCTTTTTTTAATGACTCTCTTACCGACTGCTTCATTTCTTCCATCTCTTTCTCCTTTGTAGCCATTTCAGAAGCTAATTCTTCGGAACTTTCTGATGTTTGCTGAGTTTTAGCCAATTCTTTGAAAAGGAGTCTTGTAATGGGTCTTTGAGAACTCTGGGGAGAAATCCCTTTTTTCTTTTAAAAATACCTTTATCCTCCATTATTTTCGCAGAGATTTCTGATGACATCACCAGTGCGACATCAAGGGGCTCCGGTAGGTATTTTTAAAATTTGTCCCATCTTCCAAAATGGCTTTTTAAACGAATTCTCAAATTTTCGGGAGCGGAGCTAAATACTGCGCCTTTTCAGTGCTCCATGGCACTACCGGACGTAAATCTAATAGTGCATGTTTGCATTTATTATTTTAGCAACGATAAAGAATACAGAGACTACATATGAATGTAAAAAGCAAGATGGAAGATCTGGCCGACACTGTTACAGCTTAGAAAATCACACTGTAATAAATCATATCTTTTATATAGAGTGTCAGGCTGCAGACAACGATTTGAGGTCCCTGATGAGATAAAGAATATTCCATATTTGCACAGGTAGTACCAACAACACTGTCTGATTCTGGCATGTACGTGCTGCCCTTTCCAGAATGTTGGTTCTCCAACAGATGGGCCTTAATGGCTGCAGTCTTCATATATTTTGCACAACTCTTGTTCTTCCTAAAATGTTTGGAACTGTTAATCCTGGCTAAATTGGACAAGCTAGGACTTCAAAATGGGGTTAAGTTTCAGGGTTGCTGGAGATTTGATCAAATTGGGATTACTCTCTGCAGGGCTGGGACAGGATGTGAGAGGTGCCAAAGTGTCTGGAACTTAGTCAACAATTTACAAGCAAAAATGGGAAGCCTTGCAAACTCTGTCAATCTGGTACTAAAAGCATAGAATGGATTGTATGGCTGCAAACCAGACATACACCTTGTAAATGAATTGTAAATGATGTTGCAGAGTCTGACTCTGCTAAGTGTTGATTGGATGGGGTGTTGAACCTCGTCTGAGATTTCTGTTAATCAGGGTGAATGGTTCCAAGTTGACTTCATCTCGAAGTCCGTTGTGAATACAATGTATTGAACTGTTGTATCATTTGGTTAGGGGAATGCCTGTTATGTATGGGGGTAATCAATACCTGTAATTGGGTGATTGAGAGACCACCCCCCCTGTGGTTTGGCCCTCGAGTTCGCGGGGCATATAAACGTCCGTGATCACGAGGCTCAGGCTCGATCTTCTGCAAGGGCTCTCAGGACCGTGTACCCTTCTGGAGTGCCTCTGTCAGCTCGAGGGCTTGAACAGATAGACGCAAGGACCGAACCCGCAGTGGGACAGGTACAGTGTGTAATCTGCAACGCCCTTTTGGTAAAATAAAATTTAGTTGATTCAAGTGCTAGATTCTGTGTGTTTACTGAAACTAGACAGGAGGGGAAGCTTAGAAATGAGCAATTATCAGAACGATTTGTGGCTACTGGTACTTCCTCTTGAACTCATCAAGACGGATTGCCAGAGACACAAACTTTCCAAAACAACTGCCAGCTTAAACCCAATAGTTATTTGCTTATAAAAAAATCAACAATGGCAATCAAGTCCATTCCAAACCTTTGCTTATGGTGTCTAACTGATGTCAAGTTGGGAAAAAGGGAAGTACAATGCAATCTGGGAGTCCTTGTTCATCAGTCAATGAAAGTAAGCATGCAGGCACAGCAGGCAGTGAAGAAAGCAAATGGCATGTTGGCCTTCATTGCGAGAGGAGTTGAGTATAGGAGCAAAGAGGACCTTCTGCAGTTGTACAGGGCCCTAGTGAGACCACACCTGGAGTATTATGTGCAGTTTGGTCTCCAAATTTGGGGAAGGATATTCTTGCTATTGAGGGAGTGCAGCGTAGGTTCACCAGGTTAATTCCTGGGATGGTGGGACTGTCATATGCTGAGAGAATGGAGTGGCTTGGCTTGTATTCTCTGGAATTTAGAAGGATGAGAGGGCATCTTATTAAAAGATATAAGATCATTAAGTGTTTGGACACACTAGAGGCAAGAAACATGTTCCCGATGTTGCGGGAGTCAAAAACCAGGGACCATAGTTTAAGAATAAGGGGTAAGCCATTTAGAACGGAGATGAGGAAACACTTTTTCACACAGAGAGTTATGAGTCTGTGGAATTCTTTGTCTCAGGAGGTTGGTTTTCTGGATGCTTTCACGAGAAAGTTAGATAGAGCTCTTAAAGATAGCAGAGTCAGGGGATATGGGAAGAAGGCAGGAACGTGGTACTGATTGTGGATGATCAGCCATGATCACATTGAATGGTGGTGCTGGCTACAAGGGCCGATTGGCCCACTCTTGCACTATTGTCTATTGTCAATTGTCTATTCCTACAGAGCACCTTGTGGCCGTGCAGCATTAAAGGTAAGCCAAGCTTCATTTCTTTGGGAAAATTGTGAAGTGGGGCATTCTGTGGGCTGCAACTCTACTTCTTTATCTTTTCCTTTTCCTTCTCCTTCTCTACTTCCCTCTCCATCTCCTTCTCCTTCTCCACCTTCTCCTTCTCTAACTCCTTCTCATAACTCTTTTTCACCTTCTCATTATTGTTGTTCTTCTCCCTCTCTCCTCCTTCTCCTTCTTCTCCTCCAGTTTGTGGAAGGACCACAGGTGGGTTGGGCATGTAGGTGCATTTCCTTCCGCTACACACACAGGGCTCATGTGTGCTCGCAATGTGTAACCTCCAGGTTCTCAGTGCCAACCTGAGCACTCCTTCTTCACTTTGTCCTCATAGGCCTAAGCTTCCCACGTAACTGTGGGGACAATATACAAGGAGAAACTTGATTAATTTTCTCTATCCAGTTAGTAATTTCCTGTGACAGAGATCAGAATAGAGTGTATATTTTGGTGTTGGGAGTTCAAGCTATCTGGCCTGACCAGCATAGTCAACAAAGAGCAACAAAGTCTTAGTCCTGGAGATGTTGGTATGGGATTCAGCGCTGGGGACATTGGCCTGGGAGTCAACACTGGTTGACCTAAGAAACAATACTGGGGACATTGACCTGGGCATCAACACTGGGGACATTGACAACAATGGGGAGATTGGCTTGGGAGACAACCATGGGGACACTGATCTTGGAGTTCACACTGGGGGGGTTGTCCTGGCATTGGATGTTGATGAGGTTGGCCTCAGAGCCAACATTGGGGAGATGGTCCTGGGAGTCAACTCTGGGGACATCTACACAAGGGCCATTTGCTTGGGAGTCAACAATGGAGATGTTGCCTTTGATGACAACACTGGGGACATTGGCTTGGGAGTTCACAATGGGATGGTTGACCTGGGATTGGATGCTGGGCAGTGGTTGGTCTCAAAATCAACACAGCTCTTGGTACTCTGACCCTGCTAGTGAATTTGGAGGGTTTTGCAGAGATGATGTTGGTGGTATTTTTCCAGTGCCTTGATTTGCTCTTTGAAGATGAAGATCTCACGCCCGATAACCAAACGTATAGTCCACCAGGTTACCATGATCTCTGCCATGCGACATGCTTGAAACTTGAACTACATGCATTAGGCACATTAAGATCTGTGAGCAATTACTAGGCTTCACATGGTTGACTTTCAGATTGCTCAGGACAGCCCTAAGATTTACTGCAGGCAATTCAACTGTTTCAATATGTTCAGAGCCACTTAAAATTATGTGACAAAGAATAAAATAATTTAAAACGTACTATGTACAATATTCAAAAAAAGGATTAAAAAAGACAAATAAAGAAAAGAATGGCAAACCTATAGAGAGCCAGAAAAACAAATACAAAAACTAAAATTAAAAGATTTTCTGGTCTTTTTTCGTGTCCATCTTCCATGTTTCAAATATTGACATCGCTGTCATCATCCATCCTGAAAAGGACGCAAGCTTCCGGCGACAATCAGTGGGAGCCATCACTTGTTGCAATAGATGATGGTGGTAGCAGAATTACCTCGGGATTCTTCCAGTTTCCAGCCCCGCGACGTGGACGCTTCTGCTATGGGGCCATTCTCTGATAAATTAAACCCAAAGAGTTGACCATGTGTTGATCATACAGAAAGTGAGTCTGGGAAATTGGTGAGGGAAAATAAGGAGATGGGATTTTGCATCAATCACTAATATACTGTAGATGATAGACCCCTTCCAGAACAAGGGGTCACAGTCTAAGGATAAGGGGGAATTCCTTTAGGACCGAGATGAGGAAAACATTCTTTACACAGAGAGTGGTGAGTCTCTGGAATTCTCTGCCACAGAAGGTAGTTGAGGCCAGTTCATTGGCTATATTTAAGAGGGCGTTAGATGTGGCACTTGTGGCTAAAGGGATCAGGGGGTATGGAGAGAAGGCAGGTACGGGATACTGAGTTGGATGATCAGCCATAATCATATTGAATGGCGGTGCAGGCTCGAAGGGCCGAATGGCCTACTCCTGCACCTATTTTTCTATGTTTCTATGTTTCTATGATACAAGAAATAAGTAAACCGAGAGATGGATGTGGGGAGAAGGTCGAGAATTTTACAATCACTGGGGGAGTGTGGCTGAGCTGAGGCGGGAGAGATGGATCAATTTAGGGTCTTGGTAGAAGTTCCTGATGAGATAGTTGATGTATTGACATTATTTCCAACATTTAGGATAAGTTATATTGGATTGAGAAATAATTGAGTTAAAACTGGATGAAACAGATCTCAGGAAACTACAGGCCAATTAGTATAAATCTGTCATTGGGAAGATGTCAGCAACTTTGATTAAAAAATATGTTGCAGCGTAACACGTCACAGTGGCACAGCTGGTGAAGCTGCTGCCTCACAGCGCCAGAGACCCAGTTCGATCCTGACCTCGGGGGTTGTTTGTGCGGAGTATGTATGTTCTCCTCTGTGATCACGTGGGTTTCCTCTGGGGGTGCTCCGGCTTCCACCCACATCCCAAAGATGTGCCAGTTTGTAGGTTCATCAGCCTCTGCAAATCACCCCTAATGTGTAGGGAGTGGAACTACTGTGAACAGGTGATATATGGTTGGCATGCACTTGGTGGGCCGAAGGGCCTGTTCCCATGTTGTATCTCTTCATTAAACAGAAAAACTAAAGACAATCAGCCAAAGTTAAGACAATTTTCTGAAAGGGAAATAATATTTGACTAATTTAATGGAGCAATTTGAAAAAGTTATGTGCGCTGTGTATAACACATCGCTTCCTTCACCAACCCATTATGCAGGCGGGGGACAGGGCAAGCGGGGGGAGGGTTGTCTGATTGAAATTCACATGGTGCAAAGCCAATGTGATGCAGACACGTACCGCGATGAACAGGAAGGTTGGCACTGTAATTAAGACGGTTAAAGCACAGTGTACGGGAAGGGTCACGTTAAAAGAGGATGGGAGAGGGGGGGGGACCATGGGGGGGGAAGGAGTGGAGCCAACCTTTAAGACTTATTCTTAGAATAAAGGGGAGGTCATTTAAGACTGAGGTGAGAAAAAACCTTTTTACCCAGAGAGTTGTGAAATAATGGAATTCCCTGCCACAGATAACAGTGGAGGCCAAATCACTGGATGGATTTAAGAGGGAGTTGGATAGAGCTCTAGGGGCTAGTGGAGTCAAGGGATATGGGGAGAAGGCAGGCACGGGTTATTGATAGTGGACGATCAGGTATGATCACATTGAATGACGGTGCTGGCTCGAAGGGCCGAATGGCCTTCTCCTGCACCTATTTTCTATTTTTCTAAGCCAGAGATGCACGGTTGTGAAGATCGGCGGACATTAACATTACCGGTCGGTTATCCTTGGTTCTGAAAACTACTGCTTACAGTTTATTTTCCCCAATGAGCCAATGAAATTCACTGTTCAGCACCGGCTACACCCTACAAGAACCTACGACAACCTTCAACCTCCTGGCAACCCATTACCACTGCACCTGCGGTACAAGAATTCTCGCTACTCTCCATGGCGGCTTCATTCTGGTCGCCGCTAATTTTTCAACTTTGAAAAATTCACAGGGACCATAATGAGGCCACGACTAGTTCCAAGAATGCGGCAACTCTTCACGACCATGAAGGCGACTCCCTGACAACCACTTGCGAACATGTGGCGACCATGTGACGTCTGCATAATCTCCTGCCTTAAAAGTTGCCTAAGTGGGACAGGCCCATAAGGGTTTCATTTGTTTGAATCAACATGTTTTTTTGATTGTGTAGGAAGGGACTACAGATGCTGGTTTACAGTGAAGATAGACACAAAATGCTGGAGTAAGTCAGTGGGACAGGCAGCATCTCTGGAGAGAAGGCGTGGGTGACGTTTTGGGTCGTGACACTTCTTCAGACTGAGAGTCGGTGGAGAGGGAGACACAGAGATAAGGAAGCGTAAGATGTGAGAACAAGACATCAAATGGGATGAGATCAAGGAAAAGGTAGAATAGATCATTGGTAGCTAGGAGAAGTTGACAACGAAGCACACAGAGATAAAATGAGAACTAGGAAGGGGGAGTGATGGAGAGTGAGGGAAACAAGGGTTACTTGAAGTTAGAGAAATCAATATGCATACCGCTAGGATGTAAGCTGCCCAAGCGAAATAAGAGGTGATGTTCCCTGCATCATTTGATTGCACCATTTTCTGTTCAAGTTCCCCACTGCATCATACCTTGTTTTTATTTCAGTCACAAGTTTTGTGAGTAATATCTACTGCTTTAAATGTCGAAGGTTGATTTAAAAAAAAAATGTTATATGCTATGCACAGTGCAAATATCCCAAGATATGCAATCCTCAGAAATGACAAGTTAAATCTTTGCGGATCAGTTCCAACTATTCATGAAACATTTCTTCCATCTATTGACCATTTCCTTATTAATTATTATGAACACCTCTTGCTATTTGTCCCATTTCCTCCTGTGCATTAACCTTCCTGCGTTTCTTCCCAAGTTACCACAACATATTCCACAAACAAGTCATTTCAGTTAATATTTTATGCTTGCAATGTCTGTATTTTGAAGTCAGCAGCCAGCATTCATGTAGCAATGTGCAATTCCTATTTGGTCCACATGTATTGCTAGTACTTCAACAAAACATTTTTTTTAACCAAATTGGGCATTGATTAAAGTTGCAAAATTCAAGAGTATGTTGTTTGAAAAGGTCACTGCTCGAACGGGTGGGAATTCTGACATGGCTGCTATTAATGGATGATAATAGACTGATCTTCATGGGAGAGGTGGAATTGATTGTTGGGGGTGGTGGTGTCAAGGGAACAACACAGTTAAGCCATGGGAAAATAATGTGTGTATTCACAGAAAAAGCAAGATATATTTTAACAAACCTTTCTGGTGCAAATTCCCCACCACAAAAGTGCACAAAATATCACCATCAGTAAAATGGAGACACAAGACAGCAAAGTAATGCTGAGCCCTTATAAGGCACTGGTCAGACATCATTTGGAGTACGGTGAACAGTTTTACACTCCAGATCTTGAGGAAGGATGTGCAAGCGTTGGAGAGGGTCCAGAGAATGTTTACAAGAATCATCCTAGGAATGATTGGCTTAACATATGATGAGAGTTGATGGTACTGGAGTTTAGAAGGATGAGGAGAGACCTCATTGAATAGTGAGAGGCTGGATAGAGTAGTTGTGGGAAGGACGTTTCCACTAATGGGTGAGTCTAGGACTATAGGCCATAGCCTCAGAATTAATGTATGTACATTTGGAATGGAGATGAGGAGGAATTTATTTAGAGGGTGGTGAATCTGTGGAATTCATTGACACAGACGTCTGAGGAGGCCGTCAATAAATATATTTAAGACGGAGATTGACAGATTCTTGATTAGTAAGGGTGTCAGGGGTTAATGGGAGAAGGCAGGAGAATGGAGTTTGGAGGAAAATATTGATCAGTCATGTATGAATGATATAGACTTGATGGGCTGCATGGCCCAATTCTGCTCCTGTAACTAATGAACTGATGAAGAAGCTGCAGATACTGGAATCTTGATCAAAACACAAAGTGCTAGAGGAACTCAATGGGTCAGGCAGCATCTGTGGAGGGAATAGACTGGTGATGTTTCTGGCCAGGAAAAGTATCCCAACTGAAAACGACGCCTATACATTCCCTCCATAAATGCTGCCTGACTTGCTGAGTTCCTCCAGCACTTTGTGTTTACAGTGGCTTGCAAAAGTATTCATGCCCCTTTAACTTTTCCACATTTTTTCATGTTACAACCACAAACGTAAATGTATTTTATTGGGATTTTATGTGATACACCAACACAAAGTGGCGCATAATTGTGAAGTGGAAGGAAAATGATACATGGTTTTCAATTTTTTTTACAAATAAAAAACTGAAAAGTGTGGCGTGCAAAAGTATTCAGCCCCCTTTACTCTGATACCCATAAATAAAATCCAATACAACCAATTGCCTTCAGAAGTCACCTAATTAGTAAATAGAGTCCACTTGTGTGTAATCTAAGCTCAGTATAAATACAGCTGTTCTGTGAAGGCCTCAGAGGTTTGTTAGAGAACATTCGTGAACAAACAGCATCATGAAGCCCAAAGAACATACCAGGCAGGTCAGGGATAAAGTTGTGGAGAGGTTTAAAGCAGGGTTAGGTTATTAAAAAAATATCCCAAGCTTTGAACATCTCACGTAGCACTGTTCAATCCATCATATAAAAATGGAAAGAGTATGGAACAACTGCAAACCTACCAAGACATGGCTGTCCACCTAAACTGACAGGCTGGGCAAGGAGAGCATTGATCAGAGAAGCAGCCAAGAGGCCCATGGTAACTCTGGAGGAGCTGCAGAGATCCACAGCTCAGGTGGGAGAATCTGTCCACAGGACAACTATTAGTCATGCACTCCACAAATTGGGCCTTTATGGAAGAGTGGCAAGAAGAAAGCCATTGTTGAAACAAAGCCATAAGAAGTCCCATTTGCAGTTTGCCACAAGCCATGTGGGGGACACAGCAAACATGTGGAGGAAGGTGCTCTGGGCTGATGAGACCAAAATTGAGGTTTTTGGCATAAATGCAAAACGCTATGTGTGGCGGGAAACTAACACTGCACATCACCCTGAACACACCATCCCCACTGTGAAACATGGTGGTGGCAGCATCATGCTGTGGGGATGCTTTTCTTCAGCAGGGACGGGGAAGCTGGTCCAAGTTGATGTGAAGATGGATGGCACCAAATACAGGACAATCTTGGAAAAAAACCTGTTAGAGTCTGCAAAAGACTTGAGACTGGAGCGGAGGTTCACCTTCCAGCAGGACAACAACCATAAACATACAGCCAGAGCTACAATGGAATGGTTTAAATCAAAGCATATTCATGTGTTAGAATGGCCCAGTCAAAGTCCAGACCTAAATCCAATTGAGAATCTCTGGCAAGACTTGAAAATTGCTGTTCACAGACACTCTCCATCCAATCTGACTGAGTTTGAGCTATTTTGCAAAGAAGAATGGGGAAACATTTCAGTCTCTAGATGTGTAAAGCTGGTAGAGACATACCCCAAAAGACTTGCAGCTGGAATTGCAGCGAAAGGTGGTTCTAGAAAGTATTGATTCAGGGGTACTGAATACTTTAGCACGCCACACTTTTCGGTTTTTTATTTGTAATAAAATTTGGAATCCATGTATCATTTACCTTCCACTTCACAATTATGCACCACTTTGTGTTGGTCTATCACATAAAATCCCAATAAAATACATTTACGTTTGTGGTTGTAACGTGACAAAATGTGGAAAAGTTCAAGGGGTATGAAGACTTTTGTAAGCCACTGTATATCACCAGTAGTGAATCTTCCAGCTTAATCAAAATGAAGCAAATTATTTTTTTAAACAGTCCCAACATATTCAATGTCTGAGGAAGGGCCTCGACCTAAAACATCACCTATTCCTTCTCTCCAGAGATGCTGCCCTTCCCACTGAGTTACTCCAGCAATTTGTGCTTATATTCAATTGCTCCTTATAACTCAAGCCACCCAGTCTTGGCAACATACTTGTGATACGTTTCTGCACCCTCTCTCGCGTAATTACATCCTTCCTACTATGGTGACCTTTACTGTAATTGACTCCATTAAACAGGCCTGTGTAATTTAGTGTTGGGGACAATACAATTATATCCATAGCAGAGTGGCCCAGACATCACATAGCAATTACCCTTATCTCATCTGTCAAAGCAAAGGAAATGTTGTTAAGATTCACAGATGTATCCACAGTAGGTCAACGTAGGTCATCTGCCCATGAATGTGACAACGATAAGAGATGAAAAATGGTGATGCACTATTAAATAACATTTTCTTTCCTGTGATGTAGGAGAGCATCCTCCAAGTATATTGGATTCAAGATAGCTGGACCAAATTGTCCAAGTACAAGTTGGAATCATGCATCAAGCTGACGTAATTGCATCAGAAAGGACCGACTTGGTTAGGTCATTCATCTCCTGAGCCAAAATTCTGCCCACGGATGAACAAATGAACAAATCTGTCATCGCCGCTAAATGGGCATCTTGAGCACTAGAGTTACTAAGAGGTCAAACACAGAATGACTGCTGATGAAGGTGGAAGACAAATGAACGGGTACATTCACAGCAGCTCACTCATCTGTTGCCACAGCTACAGAGTTTTGAGACTACAGATGATGGGACATTGGTTATACACTTTTGAAGGATTGCAACATAGAAAACATAGAAACATAGAAAAAAAGGTGGAGGAGTTGGCAATTCGGTCCTTCGAGCCAGCGTTGACATTCAGTATGATCATGGCTGATCATCTAAAATCAGCATCCCGTTCCTGCTTCCACCCCATATCCCTTGATTCTTTTAGCCTTGAGCTAACTCTAACTCTCTAATGAAAACATCCAGTGAATTGGCCTCCACTGCCTTCTGTGGCAGAGAATTCCACAGATTACGTGCAGTTCTGGTCGCCCCCTTACAGGAAGGATGTGGAGGCTTTGGAGAGGGTGCGGAGCAGTATTACCAGAATGATGCACGGATTAAGGGGTATGAGATACAGGGAGAGGTCGGACTGACTTGGATTGTTTTCTCTGAAATGCCAAAGTTTGTTGGAAGACCTGATAGAAGTATTTAAAATTATGAGACATAGATAGGGTAGACAGTCAGAACCATTTTCCCAAGATGGAAAGATCAAATACGAGAGAGCATAGCTTCAAGATGAGAGGGACCATGTTTAAAGGAGATGAAGAAGTAACTAAAGATGTTGATGAGGGCAGAGACATCGATGTTATATATATGGATCACAGCCTAGTATTAGCTATCTAACTTAGTAATAAGGTCATTATTTTTTATTATTATATACTGATTTGTGCGTTATTGATTTTACAGGTATGTAAAAGTGCAGCAAGCGAGAATTTTATTGTTCTGTTCTTGGTGCATGTGACAAATAAACACTCTTGATGCTCTTGAGGCTGCTTGCTGTCATTGCTTTGCCATCCCATTTACATGGTGGTTGAGTACCAGTGAACATAAGCAGCACCAGTTATCTGCTAACTGGAGTCTGAGGAAGGACCCCGACCTGAAATGTTACCTATTCGAATTCTCCAGAGATGCTGCCTGACCTGCTGAGTTACTCCAATGTTTTGTGTGTCTATCTGAGTTACTCCGTCCTTTTGTGTCGACCTCCAGTTATCAGCTAGATGCTTCATGGGAGTGGATGGGGGGGGGGGGGGGGAGGGGTTGTAATCCAATTGTGTGCCAATGGTAAATAATGACACAGAGGTGACACACATCCCGGTTAGAAAGGAACCTCTTTGGTTATCTCCTGCCTTTTTCTTCCTCCTCCCTTCCTCCTTCCTCGCTGCTGCTGATTGGATAACTGGCTCCAGGGGCTCTGCTCTGATGTGTAGGAAGAAACTGCAGATGCTGGTTCAAACCAAAGATAGACGCAAAATGCTGGAGTAACTCAGCGGAACAGGCAGGAGATGCAACACCTGTCCCTATGCAGCCCCCACCTCCCCCCCTCGAATCCGTCCAAGGACCCCGACAGTTCTTTCAGGTGAGGCAGAGGTTCACTTGCACCTCCTCCAACCTCATCTACTGTATCCGCTGTTCTAGGTGTGTTCTCCTGTATATCGGTGAGACCTAGCGCAGGCTCGGCGATCATTTCGCTGAACACCTTCGTTCAGTCAGCCTAAACCTGCTTGATCTCTTGGTTGCTAAACATTTTAACACCCCCTCGCATTCCCACACTGACCTTTCTGTCCTGGGCCTCCTCCGCTGTCAAAGGGAGGCCCAGCGCAAGTTGGATGAAACAGTATTTCGCTTGGGCAGCTTACACCCCAGCGGTATGAACATTGACTTCTCTAACACCAAGTAACCCTTGCTTTTCCTCTCTCTCCATCATTACCCACTCCCAGTTCTCCAACCAGGCTTTCTGTCTCCAATTACATTTTATTTTTGTTTGCTTTGTTGTTAGCTTCTCCCAGCTAACAATGATCTATTCTACATTTTTCTTAATATTCATCCCTTTTGTCCTATTTTCACACCTTAGACTTCCTTATCTGTGTATCTCCCTCTTCCCTGACATCAGCCTGGAGAAGGGTCTCGACCTGAAATGTCACCCATTCCATCTCTCCAGAGGCTCTGCTCTCATGTTAGCCCCAGTAAGTAACACCGGACTCCTTCACGACAGTGCAGGGTGTCAAGATGATGCTAAAAAGCATCAAGTATGGCAACCGACCATTTCTGCCCACTTGTGCATGCTGAAGGTGCACTGCAGTAGGTAGCTCTTGTCACCATTGTTCCCCCATTGTTATGTAGTCTCACATTGACAGTGGACGGTGAATAACTGCAGAGTGAGAGATACCATGACTAAGGTGCTGGTTTAGATAATTTCATATGGGCATACATACACTTTGGCCCTTAAAATGAGCGATGTTAAATGCACATTGCAAGACTTTATTCAAGAAAGATGAGTCTATACTTCCAGCAGCGGAAGTCCGCAGGAGCTGGAGGACAGAGATGTGTGGTGCGTCCGTCACCATTCCCGTTGAAAACCAGCATAGAGTCGTTAATGTTCTCAACGATGATGATGAATAGAGAAAACACACGCGGTCACGAGGATAACATACAAACTCCGTACAGCCAACACCCATAACCAGGATTGAACTTGGCTTGGCCATCTGGTGCTGTAAGGCAGCAACTTTACCACTGCGCCACTGTGTAACTTACTGTAAAGCTGTACATCTTTGGAATGTGGAACTCCTGGAGAAAACACACACGGTCACAGGGATAACATGCACATTTTATACAGACCGCATTGTAGTCCAGATCAAACCCAGGTCTCTGGCACTGCAAGGCAACAACTCTACTGCTGCACCACTGTGCTGCCTCCTTTTTGCTCAGAGAATTTTAGATCAAATTTCACCGAGTATCCTTGGTGAAAATGCATTTACACTGAGGTTCTTTGGGCCTGTTTAACTTTCTTCTTGCAGCCTATCCTTCCATTCATGTGCTGTGTTTCTCCCAACCCTTCTGCATTCCAAGGGCACTCCCTATTAGTACTCCCAGGAATGGGAGAAATTGATTTGTACAGAGAGCTTACAGTTAAGACGACATCCGTGAGCGCCTGCTTGCCACAATAGTCACTGCAGACTTCTGCAGACTGCGACAGGTACTATCGCAACATTTAAGAAGCATTTAGAAATGTACATGGATATGATACGTTCAGAGGGATAAGGGCCAAACGCTGGCAGGTGGGACTAGTGTCGATGGGGCATGTTGGTCGTCGTGGGCAAGTTGGGCTGAAGGGCAACACAAGAAGATAGAATGGAAAAGGAGTATGGTATGCTTTACTTCATTAATTCAGGCATTGAGTAGAAGAGTTACAAAGTCATGTTGCAGCTTTATAAAACTTTGGTTATGTCACATTGGGAGTATTATGTATAGTTCTGGTTGTCTTTATTTCATGAAGGATGTGAACACTTTGGAAAGGGTGCAGAAGAGATTTATCAGAATGCAGCCTGGATTAAATATAGTAGCTTTAAAAAAAGAGATTGGATAAACTTGGATTGGTTTCTCTGGAGTTGGATAGAGAGCAGACTTGTTAGAAGTATATAAAACCATGAGAGGTGTAGATAGGGTGGTCACTGAGACCTTTTGATCCCAGGATGGAAATCTCAAAGATGAGAGGGCATAGCTTCAAAGGGCGAGGGGGAAAGTTGAAAGGATGTGTGCGGGGCAAGTATTTTACACAGAGAGTTGAGGGTGCCTGGAACAAGCTGCCAGGGGTGGTGGTGGAGGCACATAAGATAGTGGTGTTTGAGGCATTTAGATAGGTACATGGAGGGATATGGCTTATGCAGGCAGAGGAGATTAGTTGAACTAAACTAAAGTAAACTAGGGGCGACACGGTGGCGCAGCGGTAGAGTTGCTGCCGTACATCGCCAGAGGCCCGGGTTCGATCCCGACTACGGGTGCTTATCTGTACGGAGTTTGTACGTTCTCCCCGTGACCAACATTGGTTTTTTCTAAGATCTTTGGTTTCCTCCCACACACTAAAGACATACAGGTTTGCTGGTTAATTGGCTTGGTTTTAGTGTAAAATTGTCCCTAGTGTATGTAGGAGAGCGTTAGTGTGCGGGGATTGCTGGTCGGCACAGGCTCAGTGGGCTGAAAGGCCTGTTTCAGCGCTGTATCTCTAAACTAAACTTAACTTTGCATCATCTTTGGCACAGACTTGTGAGCCGACGGCTCTATTCCTGTGCGGTACTGTCCCATGTTCGTTCTATGTTTCTAATTAAATTAAATGATTTTCACAACTTTTTTCCAAATTATTGAAACAATGGCAAATTAGGCCTTGGGCTGCATGGAAAGACAGTTAGAGGAGAGGCTGAGCATGTTGGGGAGCCAAGCAATGATCTGATGTGAGAAAATATCATTTTTCGAAAGGAATGGTCACAGGTTATTTTTTGCATTGTCTCCCAGATATTGAGAATTATTAATCTGCAGTTGAACATAGAACAAGGGATATGGGGAGAAGACTGGCCACAATATTGATCGGGTTATTGATTGGGGACAATCGGCCATGATCCCAATGAATGGCGGTGCTGGCTCGAAGGGCTGAATAGCCTCCTCCTGCACCTATTTTCTATGTTTCTATCTAAGTACAGTACGGCACAGAAATTGGCCCCTTGGCCCATAATGTCAGTGCTGCACATGATGTCACGTTATACTCATCTCCTCTGCCTGCATGTGATAGAAAATGGAAGAAGGGTCTCGACCTTGAACATCTCTTCTGGGGTAGGGGTGACCTGTACAAAAGGGACGGGTTACACCTTAACTGGAGGGGGACTGACGTTCTGGACGGGAAGGTTTGCTAGGGCTAGACGTGTGGGTTTAAACTAAATTGTGGGGGGGGGGGGGGGGGGAGGGATTGACAAATTGGGAGTATAAAGATGGATTTGAAAGGGAAGTGAGTATAGGAAAAGTTACAAAAGACTCTTGAATTAATGGGAAGGAAAGTTTGAGAAGGGATAATAGAGTAAGGTCAGGGCCAATTGCGAGCGGTGCGAGGGAGGACGTGAATACCGAGGTCAAAGTGCTGTATATGAATGCGCAAAGTATAAGAAATAAAGTGGACGAGCTTGAGGTTCAGTTAGAAATTGGCAAGTATGATGTTGTGGGAATTACAGAGACATAGCGCCAAGAGCACCAGGGTTGGGAACTGAATATTCAAGATTAAACCTCCTATCGAAAACAGAGATCCTGCATGACCTTCCAATTTACTCACGCACTTTGCGTTTTACGACAGATTCCTGCATCTGTAGCTCAATGTGTCTCCACAAAAATTTATATCAGATAGATCCTTTCATTTTCACAAGCCCAGAAGGAAATGAGAAGCTTCCTTTCCTACAGACTGAAATGTAATTTCAACTACTGAGCGACACGGTGGTGCAGCGATAGAGTTGCTGCCTTACAGCGATCCTGACTACGGGTGCTGTCTGTACGGAGTTTGTGCATTCTCCCTGTGACCGCGTGGGT
Source organism: Raja brachyura (assembly GCA_963514005.1). The sequence continues at coordinate 123,771,999 of OY740783.1, forward strand.
TTTCTCCGAGGACCTCGGTTTCCTCCCACACTCCAAAGGCGCACATGGTTGTAGGTTAATTGGCTTGGGTTTGTGTACTTGGTATAAGTGTAAATTGTCCCTAGTGTGAGTAGGATAGTGTTGATATGCGGGGATCGCTGGTCAGTGCGGACTCGGTGGGACGAAGGGCCTGTTTTCGCGCTGTATCTCTAAACTGAACTAAACCAAACTTTATTCTATAATGTGCTCAATCGTTTCATTTGCCGTTCAGAAAGTGAAGCAAATGCAGATTTTTTTTTGAGGGCTGACTCGATGAGGAAGAAGCAACACTATCCTCTAGTGGTTTCAAAACCAAACTTCACCCAGCGTTTCCTCCAGTTTCCCCCATCCCACCACTACCCCCTCTCCCTCCCACCCATCTTGTGCCACATGCCGGGGGAGCGAAGGCTACTGTTTCAGCCCACACCTTTCCATGTTTTCCCCTCCACACCAGTGCATGGCCATTGGCGTGAAGCAAAGAGCTCTATTTTCAAATCCGCATGACAATCAGCTTAAGCCTGAGCTCACACAAGTTTACACAAGTTATAGGAGTGGAATTAGGCCATTCGGCCCATCGAGTCCGCTCCGCCATTCAATCATGGCTGATCTCTGCCTCCTAATCCCATTTTCCTGCTTTCTCCCCATAACCCTTGAGATCCATTCCAATCAAGAATTTGTCAGTCTCTGCCTCACAAAATATCCACTGACAGCCTCCACAGCCCTCTGTGGCAATGAGTTCCACAGATTATCTACCCTCTGACCAAAGAAGTTCCTCCTCACTTCCTTTCTAAACGAGCTCCTTTTAATTCTGAGGCTATGACCTCTGGTCCAAGACTCTCCCACCAGGAGAAGCATCCTTTCCACATCCATTCTATCTATGCCTTTCATTATTGTGTACATTTCAATGAGGTCCCCCCTCAACCTTCTAAACTCTGGCGATTACAGGCACAGTACACTCAAGCGCTCATCATATGTTCACCCACTCACTCCAGGGATCATTCTTGTAAATCTCCTCTGGACCCTCTCCAGAGCCAGCACATCCCTCCTCAGAGATGTGGCTCGCATTTGCTCACAGTGCTCCAAATGCGGCAGGACCAACACCTTATATAGTGCCTCAGCATTACATCTCTGCCACATCTCGGCTCGCAACACTTCCAAAGGATAGATCAGTGATTAATTAGGGCTGAATGAATGGGTGAATGAATTTCTGCACGCCGCAAGACTTTTGTGGCCCTTCCGCCTCATAATCTCCGTGAAAGATGGCTGGAAGATAATTATAAACTGAAAACAACATGCATAGTCATAACATTTTGTAAATTAACCCACGCTGCTTAAAATGTTTTTAATTATAAATCCTCTGGTGTTCCTGCAAATTATTTCATTCCATACTCTTTCAGGATTTACATAATGAGTTACCTCTAGCTACACAACACTCCACACTTTATCCTTAGCTGATGGCAGCTCTCAGACGATGATCTACATTCTCATGTGCAGGCTGCTGTCAGTGTTTTCATTTTAATTGAATCTAATCTAGATCAAAGAGTTATTGGTTTCCATCCCTGTGGTTTAACAAATATTCTGGGGTGTTACATTACAATTAACCAAAGGCCTGTTTGTATTTGACAGTGTGTTGCCAGGGGATAATTTGGTTTCAGATGCAGTCTGTAAGTTTGAGCTGGGTACTTTGTTTTGGTGCTGGGTTACTTTGATGTCATGTCCGATGCACCTGTAGGAGTTGTGACAGACATCAGCTCAAATCTGATCTCTGTCTCTTTCAAGGGCCTGTCCCACTTTCACGACCTTATTTTCTCGTGGACATTTTTCATCAGGCTCCGGACGACTTGATGCCACGAGTACCTATGACTAGCATCATGACCTTTGCAAGGGGGAGGGATTCAAATTTTTAGGGCACTGGAACCATTTCTGGGGGAGGTGGGACCAGTAGAAACAGGACGGTCTGCACCTGGGCTGGAATGGAACCAATGTCCTTGGGGGAGTGTTTGCTAGTGCTGTCGGGGAGGATTTAAGCTAATATGGCAGAGGGATGGGTACAAGAGCAGAGAGGCAGGTGGGTGTAAAACGAGGGTAGAAGCAATAGGGAGCAAGGTGAAAAGTAAAAGTGGCAGGCAGACAAAACCAGGGCAAAAATCATAAAGGGCCACTTCTCAACAAAATTGTATAAGGGGTAAGAGCATTGTAAAAACAAGCCTGAGGGCTTTGTATCTCAATGCAAGGAGTATTCGTAATTAGGTGGATGAGTTGAACGTGCAGATAGCTATTAATGAGTATGATATAGTTGGGATCATGGAGACATGGCTCCGGGGTGACCAAGGCTGGGAGCTGAACATCCAGGGATATTCAATATTTAGGAAGGATAGAGAGAAAGGAAAAGGAGGTGAGGTAGCATTGCTGGTTAGAGAGGAGATTAATGCAATGGAAAGGAAGGACATTAGCTTGGAGGATGTGGAATCAGTATGGGTAGAGCTGCGAAACACTAAGGGGCAGAAAACGCTAGTGGGAGTTGTGTACAGGCCACCTAACAGTAGTAGTGAAGTTGGGGATGGTATCAAACAGGAAATTAGAAATGCGTGCGACAAAGGCAAAACAGTTATAATGGGTGACTTCAATCTACATATAGATTGGGTGAATCAAATTGGCAGGGGCGCTGAGGAAGAGGATTTTTTGGAATGTATGCGGGATAGTTATCTAAATCAGGGAAACCAACGAGAGAGCAGGCTATTTTAGACTGGGTATTGAGTAATGAGGAAGGGTTAGTTAGCAGTCTTGTTGTGCGTGCCCCCTTGGGCAAGAGTGACCATAATATGGTCGAGTTCTTCATTAGGATGGAGAGTGACATTGTTAATTCAGAAACAATAGTTCTGAACTTAAAGAAAGTTAACTTTGAGCGTATGAGACGTGAATTGGCTAAGATTGACTGGCAATCAATTCTAAAAGGGTTGACGGGGTATACGCAATGGAAGACATTTAAAGACTACATGGATGAACTACAAAAATTGTTCATCCCAGTTTGGCAAAAGAATAAATCAGGGAAGGTAGTGCATCCGTGGATAACAAGGGAAATCAGGGATAGTATCATAGCAAAGGATGATGTGTACAAAGTAGCCAGAAAAAGCAGCATACCAGAGGACTGGGAAAAATTCAGAGACCAGCAGAGGAGGACAAAGGGCTTGATTAGGAAAGGAAAAATAGATTATGAAAGAAAACTGGCAGGGAACATAAAAACTGACTGCAAAAGTTTTTATAGATATGTGAAGAGAAAGAGATTAGTTAAAACAAATGTAGGTCCCTTGCAGTCAGAAACAGGTGAGTTGATCATGGGGAACAAGGATATGGCGGACCAATTGAATAAATACTTTGGTTCCGTCTTCACTAAGGAAGACATAAATAATCTGCTGGAAATAGCAGGGGACCGCGTGTCAAAGGAGGACTTGAGTGAAATCCAGGTTAGTCGGGAAGTGGTGTTGGGGAAATTGAATGGATTAAAGGCCGATAAATCCCCAGGGCCAGATAGGCTGCATCCCAGAGTACTTAAGGAAGTAGCTCCGGAAATAGAGGATGCATTAGTGATAATCTTTCAAAACTCTTTAGATTCTGGAGTAGTTCCTGAGGATTGGCGGGTAGCAAATGTAACCCCTCTTTTTAAGAAGGGAGGGAGAGAGAAAATGGGGAATTACAGACCAGTTAGTCTAACATCGGTAGTGGGGAAACTGCTAGTCAATTATTAAAGATGGGATAGCAGCACATTTGGAAAGTGGTGAAATCATTGTACAAAGTCAGCATGGATTTATGAAAGGTAAATAATGTCTGATGAATCTTGTAGAATTTTTCGAGGATGTAACTAGTAGCGTGGATAGGGGAGAACCAGTGGATGTGGTGCATCTGGACTTCCAGAAGGCTTTCGACAAGGTCACACACAAGAGATTAGTATATAAACATAAAGCATATGGCATTGTGGGTTCAGTATTGATGTGGATAGAGAACTGGCTGGCAAACAGGAAGCAAAGAGCAGGAGTAAACAGGTCGTTTTCACAATGGCAGGCAGTGGCTAGTGGGGTACCGCAAGGCTCAGTGCTGGGATCCCAGCTATTTACAATATGCATTAATGATCTGGATGAGAGAATTGAAGGCAATATCTCCAAGTTTGCAGATGACACTAAGCTGGGGGGCAGTGTTAGCTGTGAGGAGGATGCTAGGAGACTGCAAGGTGACTTGGATAGGCTGGATGTGTGGGCAAATGTTTGGCAGATGCAGTATAATGTGGATAAATGTGAGGTCATCCACTTTGGTGGCAAAAATAGGAAAGCAGACTATTATCTAAATGGTGGTCGATTAGGAAAAGGGGAGATGCAGCGAGACCTGGGTGTCATGGTACACCGGTCATTGAAAGTAGGCATGCAGATGCAGCAAGCAGTGAAGAAAGCGAATGGTATGTTAGCTTTCATAGCAAAAGGATTTGAGTATAGGAGCAGGGAGGTTCTACTTCAGTTGTATAGGGTCTTGGTGAGGCCACACCTGGAGTATTGCGTACATTTCTGGTCTCCAAATCTGAGGAAGGACATTATTGCCATAGAGGGAGAGCAGAGAAGGTTCACCAGACTGATTCCTGGGATGTCAGGACTGTCTTATGAACAAAGACTGCATAGACTCGGTTTATACTCTCTAGAATTTAGGAGATTGAGAGAGGATCTTATAGAAACTTACAAAATTCTTAAGGGGCTAGATGCAGGAAGATTGTTCCTGATGTTGGGGAGGTCCAGGACAAGAGGTCACAGCTTAAGGATAAGGGGGAAATCCTTTAGGACCGAGATGAGAAGGACTTTTTTCACACAGAGAGTGGTGGGTCTCTGGAACTCTCTGCCACAGAGGGTAGTTGAGGCCAGTTCATTGGCTATATTTAAGAGGGAGTTAGATGTGGCCCTTGTGACTAAGGGGATCAGAGGGTATGGAGAGAATGCAGGTACGGGATACTGAGTTGGATGATCAGCCATGATCATATTGAATGGCAGTGCAGGCTCGAAGGGCCGAGTGGCTTACTCCTGCACCTAATTTCTATGTTTCTATGTTTTTATGACCTACCTACGAACTCCTACGACCCCGTGACGACCATGCTGCGAGTATGAGTCACGGGCAAACTCGGTAGAGGTCACGAATTAGGTCTTGTAAGTGGGACAGGCCCTAAAGGGGGCGAGGCCTCAACTGTTGCTGCCTCTCTATTTGGTGAAGGTTGTGGTTAAGCAGCCTGTGGCAGATGCATGGAGCCAATGGCATAGGGCTGAACCAGGCCCACCCTTATGTCATCGACCCTCGGTCTGAAGAGGGGTCTCGACCTGAGATATCACCTATTCCTTTTCTCCAGAGATGCTGCCTGACCCGTTGTTACTCCAGCATTTTGTGTCTATCTTTGGTGTAAACCAGCATCTGAAGTTCCTTCCTGCGCTCAAAGCGTGAGATAAATAAGAATTGTTGAAACAAGGAACTACAGATGCTGCTTTACAAAAAAAAAGGACACAGAATGCTGGAGCAACTCAGTGGGCTCGGCAGCATTGCAGAAGAACATGGATAGGCAATATTTCAGGTCGGGACCCTTCTTCAGACTGTTGACAAGAATTGCATATCTCCTCAGATAGAAACATAGAAACATAGAAAATAGGTGGAGGAGTAGGCCATTCAGCCCTTCGAGTCAGCACCACCATTCAATATGATCATGGCAGATCATCCAAAATCAGTACAGCATTCTGGCTTTTTCCCAATATCCCTTGATTCCCTTACTCTAGATCTAGATCAGAGACTTGGAAGTTGCAAAATGATGTTGGAAATAGGTGACCCTCTGCATGCTGTTTTGGATGAGCATCTACCATTAAGAATGAGGAGTAAGCCATTTAGAACGGAGACGAGGAAACACTTTTTCTCACAGAGAGTTGTGAGTGTGTGGAATTCTCTGCCTCATAGGGCGGTGGGGGCAGGTTCTCTGGTTGCTTTCAAGAGATAGCAGGATAGGGCTCTTAAAGATAGCGGAGTCAGGGGGATGGGCAGAAGGCAGGAACGGGGTACTGATTGGGGATGATCAGCCATGATCACATTGAATGGCGGTACTGGCTCGAAGGGTGGAATGGCCTACTCCTGCATCTATTGTCTATTGTAAGGTACGGTATGATTTGCAGGATAGCATGCCGAACAAGCATTCTATTTTACCTCTGCACACCTGACAATGGTGAAACCGGGCAAGAGACTCTGCGAGCCTACCCGATCTATTCTCCTCATGATTTTATACAGCTCTAGAAGATAACCCCTCATCCTCCTGTGGTCCAAGGCATAGAGTCCTATCTTGCTCAAACTCTCTCTACAGCCAGACACTCTATTCCTGGCAACATCCTGGTAGATCTTCTCTGCACTCTTTCCAGCTTGACAACATCTTTCCCATAACATGGTATCCCAGACTTAACCCAAAACTCTAAATGCGGCCTCACCAACGTTTTTATACAACTGCAAAATAAACTCCAATTTCTATTTTGTAGTTAATGCCTACTACAGTATGTTCATAGCGAAAGGATTTGAGTATAGGAGCAGGGAGGTTCTACTGCAGTTGTACAGGGTTTTGGTGAGGCCACACCTGGAGTACTGCGTACAGTTTTGGTCTCCAAATCTGAGGAAAGACATCCTTGCCATAGAGGGGGTACAGAGAAGATTCACCAGACTGATTCCTGGGATGTCAGGACTTTCATATGAGGAAAGATTGGATAGACTCGGTTTGTACTCGATGGAATTTAGAAGATTGAGGGGGGATCTTATAGAAACCTACAAAATTCTTAAGGGGTTGGACAAGCTAGATGCTGGAAGATTGTTCCCGATGTTGGGGGAGTCCAGAACAAAGGGTCACAGTCTAAGGATAAGGGGGAATTCCTTTAGGACCGAAATGAGGAAAACATTCTTTACACAGAGAGTGGTGAGTCTCTGGAATTCTCTGCCACAGAAGGTAGTTGAGGCCAGTTCATTGGCTATATTTAAGAGGGCGTTAGATGTGGCACTTGTGGCTAAAGGGATCAGGGGGTATGGAGAGAAGGCAGGTACGGGATACTGAGTTGGATGATCAGCCATGATCACATTGAATGGCGGTGCAGGCTCGAAGGGCCGAATGGCCTACTCCTGCACCTATTTTCTATGTTTCTATGTTTCTATGTTTCTATGTTCTGTTGTGCTAAGCAAAGAAATAATTTCTTGTCCTGTCAGGGACACATGACAATAAACTCTTTTGACTTTTGACTTTTATATTCAATGCTCTGACTGATGAAGACCAATGTGTCAAAAGCCTTTTTGACCACCCTGTCAATCTGTGACACCACTTTCAATGAACTGTGTACCTGCCCTCCTAGATCCCCCTGCTCTACAACACTCCTCAAACCCCTACCATTCACTGTGTAGGCTCTGCCCATGTTAGTGCTCCCAAAATGCAACAACTCACATTTTGGCTGTGAGAGCAATAGTTGGCCATGCACTTGCAGGAGATGTTTTTTTTTTAACTCAGTGGGTCAGGCGGCATCTCTGCAGAACATGGGTAGATGATGTTTTGGGTCAGGACCCTTCTTCATTCGGACGGATGGTCCCGACCCAAAACATCACCTATCCATTTTCTCCAGAAATGTGACCTGACACGCTGTTACTCCAGCACATTGTTTGTTAACCCGCATCCGCCACTCCTTGTATCTTCACCATTACATGACAGATCGGCACATCAGTAAGAATGGCTTCGCTGCAATGCCTCCCCTTCACCGGCCATCTCAGAGTGGGGCAAGGGGGACAGTGCAGTGGACATGCAAGCTGACTGTAATCATGAACATACCAAGATCGCCAGGCTCCTTCCAAACTGGAGCTGGAGATGCGGAAAAACATTATCACCCAGAGAGTTGTGAATCGGAGGAATTCTCTGCTACAGCAGTTAGTGGGGGCCAATTCACTGGATGTTTTCAAGAGAGAGTTACATTTAGCTTTTAGGTCTAAAAGAATCAAGGGATATGGGGAAAAAGCAGGAACAGGGACCAGATTTTTAGATGATCAGCCTTGATCATATTGAATGGCGGTGCTGGCTTAAAGGGCTGAATGGCCTACCCCTAGACTTTTCCCCGGACCCCCGCCTAACCCACGGACTTCCATCTATCCACCTACTGTAATTTGTACTGTAACTGTAATTCCCAAAATGTGCAATAACCCATACTGGATATAGGAATCCTATTCATTCATTCTATTTATCCATTGTCTTTTTATAGATATGTATATAGCGCCGCAGAAACTGTGCACCTTATCCCCCCCCCCCCCCCCCTTTTGTTTTGCACTGAGTAGGAGCAGCTTTTAATCTCATTGTACATGTGTATAGTGACAATAAAAGGCATTCTGATTCTGATTCCTGCACCTATTTTCTATGTTGTACGTTTCGATGGTCCAGTTTGCAACATCTCCCTGACAACGTTTGCTACTGCAGGAAGCACAAACTGCAGGGAGGAGGAGAGTGTCAGTGTTGGATAGCGTCACGGGCTGAGCAAGTGGATAGCAGGTAGACTGAGCAGGTAGATAGCAGGTTGCTCAGCTGAGGATTCTCACCACCATTTTCTATCACCAGCTCCATCCTCATCTTCACTTCATCATTGACCTTCATCAGCCAGAGTATCGAGTATCGAAGTTGGGAGGTCATGTTTACCATTGTCTAATACATTGCTGAGGCCCCATTTAGAGTAATCCATTCAGTTTTGATCACCCCGTTGTGGGAAAGATGGTGTCAGGCTGGAAGGGATGCAAAGAAGATGTACGAGGATGTTGCCAGTACTCAAGGGCCTGACCTATAGGAAGAGGTTGAGCAGGCTAGGACTTTATTCCTTGGTGCACAGGAGAATGAGGAGTAATCCTATTGGGGTGGGCAAGATCATGAGAGGTATAGATCAGTCAATGCACAGATAGGGGAATCAAGAATAAGAGGACATTGGTTTAAAGTGAGGGGAACGGATCTATTAGCAACCTGAGGGGTAACTTGTTTACGCAATACGTGGTGGGCATATAGAACGACCTGCCAGAGAGGTAGTTAAGGCAGGTACTATCATAACACTTAAGATACATTTATACAGGTACATGTATGGGAGAGGTTTGGTGGATTATGGGCCAAGTGTGGGCAGGTGGGACTAATATTGATGAAGCATGTTGGTCAGCATAGGGAAGTTGATCTGTTTCCACATTGTACAGTATGAATCTGTGACTCTCTGATTCCCATAATGATCACCTATGGACTGTATATTTGACAATAGACAATAGACAATATGTGCAGGAGTAGGCCATTCGGCCCTTCGAGCCAGCACCGCCATTCAATGTGATCATGGCTGATCATCCCCAATCAGTAGCAATGTTACAAAATTTTGAGATTTTAAAAATCAAGTCTGCAATTTATCCCATCAGATAAAGCATAAAAAGAAGTTTAATTTGACACCTAATTTACTTTCATATCTTCAGTATTAAGAAAGTTATGGCCATTTTCATACTCGGAAATGAGCATCTTGCTTCCCATTGCCTTTCAATTGACTTAACTCAAAAGCTGTGATCTGGAAAAGTTAAATGTCCATAACATTCTTAAAAATTAAGAGAACTCAATGAAATTTTCAGTTATTATAGATTGAAGCATTCTGAAACAAATATTAAACAATCTTACTTGGATGACCTGAAATTAAAGCATATAATTAGTTAGTTATCTAATTGTAGCTAATTACAAAATTCAATGAGTAGATCTAAACATCTATCAATTTCTTAAGAAAAGATAAACTTTTTTAAAATTGCCTAAGTGTCCAAATAACATTCACACAATAATCCACAATATAACATAATTTTTTAATCTAATTTTCATGAATTTCTGGGCCAAATGGAAGGAATTTAGTGTTTAATGCCTGTAAATTAATGGTCATTTAAATCAACTAGCGAGTGGGTTTTAGCGGAATGCGGTGGATTAGAACGTTGCGGTTAGCAGTGAAGTCGGGGGGAAAAATACTGGGGGTTCATACATTTTTTGGGGAACCCATTTCGCAACATAAAAATATTATTAATGCCTCCCGAAAAACCAACTTTTAATATAAAAATAAACTATTTACCTTTTTTTCTTCCCTACGCAAAATGCTTCCGGTTGTCTGCGGTCACGGCTTTTGAAGGTGATTTTTAAATTACTCTAGTTAATAAATAATTTAGAGTAATTTAAAAATACCACCATTGATGAAATGTCGGAGCGATTTTTCTTCAGCAACCAAATCGCCCGACATTCATCGATTTGTCCTGCCTGTGGAAAAACGGCACTTTAAGCCCGCCCCCCTCTGCAAGGCGCGAAAGTCGCGCACACGGGGAGCGGCAGAAGTGCAGCGCCGGTAAAGGTAAGTTTTGTAACATACCTACAATCAGTACCCTGTTCCTGCCTTCTCCCCATATCCCCTGACTCCACTATTTTAAAGAGCCCTATCTATCTCTCTCTTGAAAGCATCCAGAGAAACTGCCTCCACCGCCCTCTGAGGCAGAGAATTTCACAGACTCATAACTCTCTGTGAGAAAAAGTGTTTTCTCGTCTCCGTTCTAAATGGCTTACACCTTAGTCTTAAACTGTGACCCCTGGTTCTGGACTCCCCCAACATCGGGAACGTGTTTCCTGCCTCTGCCGTATCCAAACACTTAACAATCTTATATGTTTCAATGAGATCCCCTCTCATGCTTCTAAACTCCAGATTGTAGGTCCAGAGTTACACTATGTTTTTTTCATATTTACACTATTAGGATTCATCGGTATCATGATTATTAAACTTTGATTGTTGCACACAATATTTCACATTTATGGCCATGTAAAGCTGTAGCAAGTAAGAATATCATTGTTCCATCATCGGTTCACATGACATTTACAGACTGTTAACTTTTTTTGTTTAATTTAAAGATACAGCATTAAAACAGGCCCTTCGGCCCACCGGGTCTGTGCCGACCAGCGAACCCTGCACATTAACACTCACTGCACCCACTTGGGACAATTTTTACATTTACCAAGCCAATTAACCTACATACCTGTACGTCTTTGGAGTGTGGGAGGAAACCGAAGATCTCGGAGGAAACCCACACAGGTCATGGGAAGAACATAAAACTCTGCACAGACAGCACCCATAGTCGGTGATCGAACCCGGGTCTTCAGCGTGACTGCCCTCTCGATCCTTGACTTGAATGCCTGGAAGTCTCTGATTTTCCATTCAAATGAGCACGATCACTGAGTCTCCACAGTCCTCTGGGTTAGAGAAATCCAGAAGTTCACCACAACTGAGTGAAAGCGGAAATCTCCACAGCTCAGTTCCAAACAATCATCTTCCAAATGATATCCCTTGATCCTGAACTCCTCACGCTGGGGAAACATCTGCCTGACTCCTGCCTGCCAACCCCTTAAGGAACGTAAGAAAAGTCGATGAAATTTCTTCTCATTCCACTCAACTCTATTGAACATAAGATAGACACAAATTGCTGGAGCAACTCAGTGGGTGAGGCAGCATCTATGGAGAGAAGGAATGGGTGACGTTTCGGGTCGAGACCCTTCTTCAGAAACGTCACCCATTCCTTCTCTCCATAGATGCTGCCTCACCCGTTGAGTTACTCTAGCATTTTTTATCTACCTTCGATTTTATCCAGCATCTGCAGTTCTTTCTCACACATCTATTGAACATAATCTCACTTTACTCCTCATACAACGAATGCACAAGGCCTTGATCCAGAACCTTTAGTACTTCCTACGTAAGTAAAGAGACTAAAACTCTACAATGGTCCAGTAACAGTCTCACTAATCCCCAGTACAATAGCAGCGACATTTTCATAATATTTCATCAAGCCCTCTCGTAGTAGAGGCTAATATGCCACATTGTCTCCTATTTGGTTTCCACATCTGCATTTTAGCTTATTTATCTCAGTTAATTATGTACGAGATTATCGAGCTTCCTTTGCACGTCAACACTGTGCTCCTATTCCTAGACTACAGCTCTGCTTTTAATACCATGATCCCATCCAAGCTCATCTCCAAACTCGTTTGGAGTCAGCACTCACCTCTGCAACTGGATCCTCAACTTGCGAATAGCTCCATCCAAGACTACAAGTATGGGTGTCAGGGGTTATGGAGAGAGGGCAGGAGAATGGGGTTGAGAGGGAATGATAGATCAGCCATGATTGAATGTCGATATAGACTTGATGGGCCGGATGGGCTAATTCTGCTGCTGTAACTTATGAACATGCTCGATTGAACAGGGGGGAAGAGAGAATGAACGGTTCGCAGAGTGTGAGCAGCCCTTGAATATATCAGCTGCTTTTCCAAGGAAACGTGAAGTGTGAATGGATTAGATAGACACAAAATGCTGGAGTACCTCAGTGACTATGGGCAGCATCTCTGGAGAGAAGGACTGTGCGAAATTTCGGCTCAAGACCTTTCTTCGAACTGACCTTCTTCAGGCAGACTGTAGGAGGTGCGGGAGGGGAGATAAAAAACAGTCAGGGGACATGGTCACAATCCATGTGATATGAGTAGAATTAGGCCATTCGGCCCTTCAAGTCTACACCATCATTCAATCATGACTGATCTATCTCTCCCTCCTAACCCCATTCTCCTGCCTTCTCCTCATAACCTCTGACAACTGCACTAATCAAAAATCTATCTATCTCTGCCTTAAAAATATTCACTGACGGCCTCCACAGCCTTCTCTCCAAGAGCTCAGTCTGATCTTGGCAGCTTCTGTAATGATCACTGAGATGAGAGTTGGCACTGCTACCTCCTTCAAATGCCTCTACATTTAGGAATAAAAACACTTTGTCCGAGAATACGTGGACGTTATTCCTTTCCTAATATTTATTATCTTTATAGATATTCCCTGAATGCCAATGGGTTCTGTGGCTTGGATTCACACTTCACAGAGTGTGAAACCAAAGTCATTGACTCCAAGTTTTGTGTCATAATGACAGCATCTTTCATTTCAAACAGCTTCAGACATGGGTGGGGGCGGGGGGTGGGGGGAGGAGTGCCAAGATAATCCACTCAAACATCTCCCACATTCCTTCCATTGCAACAGTGACCACACTTCAGGAAGCACATGAAGGGCAGTGAAAGCTCGCTGGAAAAGGCAGAGATCATCCTAGCCACGACATGAGTGCAAACTATTATTTTAGCACATTAGAAGTTTAATAGGGAGAGGACAAGACTTTTTGGGGCATCTTTTATTCACGGTAGCGGTCACTGAAAAGTGCCAGTGGGGACCTCACCCATTCAACCATCATCTTCTTGACTTCTAGCCTCGGCTGGCTTCTGATGAAGCAACTGTGCCACCTGCTTTTCTCCAGCTTGTTTATTTCTCTGGTAGCCTTTAAACCCGCCCTTTTGTTTAGTTTGGAGACACAGCAAGGAACCGACCCCTTCAACCCACCGAGTCCGCACTGACTGGCGATCACCCCATTACACTAGCGCTATCCTACACTCGAGGGACAATCTGCAATTTTTACCAAAGGCGATTAACCTGCAAACCCTGTTCACCTTTGGAGTGTGCGAGGCAACTGAAGATCTAGGAGAAAACCCACGCTGGTCGCAGGGAGAACGTACAAACTCTGTACAGACAGCACCTGTAGTCGGGATTCTGGCGCTGTAAGGCAGCAACTCTACCGCTGTGCCACCGTGCCACCATCTTATCGACAAGACTTTTGCTCATCTGTCCCTAATACATCTTAGTGCAGCACAGCCTCGGGACCTTTAGCTACGTTAGAAACGCTATATAAATGTAAATTGGTGTTCTCGTAATCGATGCGATATGGAATGAAAAGCTACATCAGAGAGATGGAGAATAGATGTTGGAAATTTATAAATAAATTGCCTATCACAGGGAAAGATCTGTGCTGCTATAACTGTGACACCAGTGATAACAGTATCACCCCACAAAGGCCAGTGCTACACCGACAATGGCTCCTGGGTATTTATCAACAGAAATTACTGTCATCATTAACTCCAATGACTGTACACAGTAATGTAAGAAAGAAGGGTGGGACGCATTCCGTTTGTTCTTTGCAACCTGTCAAATTGCTACTCTGAGAAAGCGGTTTGCAATGTAAGATTGCACGGAAGACGTGTGCTAATATAGTTGAGCTTATTATCCGGGGAATTTAATAGCACTTAAGTGGAAAGTGCACTTTAGTCCAAGGTGAAAACACTGCATATGTGGTGTGTTGCTATACCTCCAAATAATGCATTGTTGCAGAGACTCCAGCTTTCTTTTCTTCGGCAGATTGCTGACGGGTGAACTGCTGTATAATTCATCAGAATTCATCAGAACCTTAATTCTGGGTCGACAAGGGACTGGACTCAATAGATTACCGGCAATGCTACTGGCAAAGAGCATGCAAGAATGATCTATCTGTAATATCTGATGTCACATACAATAAAATGGTGCTGGTACTTAGCATATAATAGTAAGATTAAATGATAACTTACCAGTTTGAAGTTTGATCTTTATTTTATGAGGAGTTACGATCCCACCAACTTGTAACTGAATCATACATGATATGTTCCGAAAAGAACCAGATCCACCTACCTCCATGGTTACCGGTGGATATTTCTGCCCCGGAGTTTTGGGGGGTAAGACTGTTGGAGTGCGCCAATTGCGCATGTTTGGCAAGGGCCGGCTTGGGACTTGGCCTGAACCAGTTTCAGCGAACTGTTTGTAGGTGTGCTGCTGCCGAAGTGAGGTTTTGCTAGTCGGCGGGGCTTTTATGAGTCCGACCGTTTTTACCTCGTCGTCCAGCTACCTGACCCGTTTTGACAGATCTTCATCAAACAAAAGATTCGGTGGTTGCACATTGCTGGATTTGCACAGTGCCGCAAACTTGGGGTTCAGATTAGGATGGATGGCACTTTTCCTTAGGCAGTTTATTTCAAAATGTGCATTGCACATTAGGGCCAGGGCATCCTGCTGCACATCAGACAGGGGCCCTCCATCCACTGACCTGGCGAAAGCTGTGATGCCTGAGGCGATCAGCTTCAGTATCTTCTGGAGCCTCACCTCCGGGGCTCTGATACCTACAACCATGTGACCCCAGATGGCGTGGTTAACAGTCGGCACTTTCAGCGAAGCACAATTAGCAGGTGTTTCATGTTTTGGACGTTTCTTCCATTGCGTGCTCTTGGAGCTGGTGTGAGGCCAGGTAATTTATACTCATGGCCAAGTCTTCATCCAGTGGTTCGCCTATTTCGGTCGGGATTGCAAATTTTGATGCCATAATTGGCACCTCTGGTTCGCGCCCTTCGTGCCTTGAGGTATGCTCCCCGGCTATACCTCCGAACTCGGAGTCAGATTAAAACTGACCCCGAATGTTCTCCTCCTCTGATAGGGAGACATTATGCAGCCCTGAAACAGGTGCTGCTGCCGTGGGCCCCGAGGAGACCCGTGCTGATATAACTCCTCTTTTTGGAGCATATGGTGATGGAGCATCCTCGCCACCAGGAGCTCCATCCTGGACAAAAATCCAAAGACGCTATCCATTGTAGGAGGGGAACCCTCCTGGCCCGGCTCGTCTGAGTCAACGGGCCTTACAGATTTCTTAGTGGCTTTCCGTTCCAACGGAGTAGCCAGCATGATCTCAAGCGGCACCAAGTCTCAAGCCACTGGCCGTGCTGCCAGCGACTCAGAATGTGAGATAGACGGCCGCCCGCTACCCACACTCCCACGGTCTTCCGTAGCTGCTCTCCCGGCTGCCCACCTCAACTTCATCTTAGTCATTTTATCCATCAGCTCGTACTTGCTCCTGTAACAAGAATTATCGACCCAAGAAAATGACCTCAGACTAAGTTTTAAACACTTACCTGAGGGCTTTTAAAACTTACCACTTGAGGAGCAACACACGCCTGCCAGCCCGTCGTTGCGCCATGCGTCAGACGTAATGACACGCATGCGGACTGGCGGGCTTCTTCATGTAATCACTCACGTGACTCCAAAGTAAAATCACAGGCATCAATTTCAAACTGCACCAAAAGATGCAGAAACGAGGAACTGCGGATGCTGGTTTACATAAGAAAAAATCACAAAATGCTGGCGTAACTGTTGAGTTAGATTGAGTCTTAGTCATACAGCACGGATGCAGGCCCTTCAACCCAATTATCCCACGCTCACCAACATGTACCATTTACATTAGTCACACTTGCCTGCGTTTAGAGGGGTATGGGCCAAACACAGGCAAGTGGGACTAGTGTAGATGGGGCATGTTGATGGGAGTGGGTAAGTTGGTCTGAAGGGGTTGTTTCCATGCTGTATGACACTATGACTCGATCTAACTCAACAGTTCTGACAGCATCACTGGAGAACATGGATAGGTGACATTTTTCTTGGGGTCCTTCTTCAGACTAATCAGAGTAAGATTTACCAGTAAGGTTTACCAGGATATGCAGACAAAGATGTGTCATCGTTTCCAGAAAGATCTGCCATGAAGATCCACAATCTATCCAATTTTGCCCATGAAGGAAAACAAACTTAATATCTATTAAGTGCCTTTCAGTTCTCTCAGGATACCAGAAAAGCATTTACAGCTAATGAAATCCATCTGATGCAGCTCCAGTGTAAACTTCAGAGTTTGGACTTTGGAGACACAGCATGGAAACAGGCCCTTTGGCCCACCGTCTCCACACCGATCACTGATCACCCCTTACACTAACACTATTCTACACATTAGGGATCATTTACAATTTACAGATGCTAGTTAACCTACACACCTGTATGTCTGGAGCGTGGGAGGAAACCGGAGCACCCGTAGAAAACCATGTGGCCACAGGGAGAACGTACAATCTCCGTACTGACAGCATTGTCAGGATCGAACCCAGGTCTCTGACACTGTAAGGCAGCACTTCTACCATTGCTCCACTATGCCACTGTGCCATGAGAAAAGCACTGTGCAGTAATGACAGCTCAGCAAGTCTCCACAAGGAACGTGGTAATAACTATTTAATAATTATTTTCAGAAATGTTGATTGCAGTGCAATTATTAACCAGCTCAGTGCAGATAATTCCCCTGATTTTCACAGTAATATTAAAGTATATTTTACATTCATTTGAGAGTGAAGGTAGGGCCTCAGTTTAATACTTACTACAGAAAACAGACACATGGAGATGCAGATGCTTAAATCTTGCTGAGAATACAGAGTATTGGGTAATTCAGAGGGTCAGTCAATGTCTCTGGAGGACATGGACAGGTGACATTTTTTGTTCTATAAAGCATATCCAATCATGCTTCTTGGATTCTGCCAGCTTTGGAGAGTTAAAATTCATAGAGGAAGAATAGTTGACATTTAAAATTGCCGAAATCAATGTTATTCATGAACACAATTGGTGTTTTTTTGTGATAAAGAATGCGTTCACATGAAGCTTTGCTGTCAAAAGTAGAAATTTCTGTTTTATAGCAAGTTAATGGAAAAAGTAATTGATATTTGGAAAATAAAAGCCTGAATAGGTTCATGACTGCAATTGTGTGTCAGCAAATTGCATCGGTATAAGCACAGAATAATATTTTATAATGGATAAAATACTGATATTCAAATCTTGTCATTTTGCAGCCTTTAGACCCATTTCTTCATACAAAAGGTTATTTAATTTAGTTTAATTTAATTTAGTTAGAGAAATAGCGTGGAAACACTTTGGCCCACTGCATCCATGCCAACCAACGATCACCCATACACTAGTTCTATGTTATCCTCTTTCACATCCTACACGCTAGGGGCAATTGTACAGAAGCCAATTAACCTGTAAACCAGCACGTTTTTGGCATGCCGAAGGACACTGGATCACCGGGAGCAAACTCATGCACAAACTCACGTACAGGCAGCACCTGTAGTCAGGATCGAACCCGGGTCTTTGGTGCTGCAAGTCAACAACTCTACTGCTGTGCTACTGTGCCACCCTCTTTTGTATAGCCTATTTGGAAAGATGGAGTGTCGCTTGCTGCGGATTGAAGATGTGATAACAAGAAGCACTTAGTGCACATAATCACCAACTTAAAACAATAACCTCATGGTTATACAACAGTGGAGATTATGTTTGATTACCTCAAAAAAATAATCAAATGAAAGCACAATGCGATAAATAGACATTTTTGTTATTATAGGAAGTGGCTAGGAATTGAATGATTAATTCAATTATCTAAATCATGCTTGTCACATTATACACTGTAAATATAACAAGTCAACTGTATCTCGAAAACCAGAGAACATAATATTTTTAATATGATGGGAAAATCAATGTGATCTTTCTTTGTAACACTAATGGTAACTCTTTAAATAACGCATATAATAATTTAGATTTGAACAACATAATTCACATAGCTGTTTAGTTTAGTTTAGAGATACAGCATGGAGAAACAGGCCCTTCGGCCCACCGGGTCCGCGCCGACCAGCGATCCCCGCACATTAACACTATCCTACACACACGCTAGGGACAATTTACATTCATACCAAGCCAATTAACCTACAAACCAGTACGTCTTTGGAGTGTGGGAGGAAACCGAAGATCTCGGAGAAAACTCACACAGGTCATGGGGAAAACATACAAACTTCGTACAGACAGCACCCGTAGTCGGGATCGAACCCAGTTCTCTGACGTTGTCATGTAGCAACTTTATCGCTGCGCCACCATATTGCTTCAACATAACATGGTATCCTTACAACATTTTCAGTACATGTCACAATTGAAATGATTTTTTTTTAACTTCACTTAAGCTAAAATGGTATACATTTCTCCATTTACTAAATAAATTGGACACTACCTATTTACCAAGGTCTTTTCCAGTAACTGTCCAATTGCTGTCAATTTGTAGAATATTTTTTAATGTCAAATGTCTGTAGGAGCCATTAAGCTTAAGTCAGTATATTATATTTGTTTAAGATGGAACTGCAGATGCTGGAAAATCGAAGGTAGACAAAAATACTGGAGAAACCCAGCAGGTGTGGCAGCATCTATGGAGCAAAGGAAATAGGCAACGTTTTGGACCAAACCCTTCTTCAGACGGATGTGATGGTGTGGTGGGGGGGGGGGGGGGGGGGAAGAAATAAGAGGTGGAGCCAGTGGGCTGAGGGAGAGCTGAGAAGGGGAGGACTACCTGAAATTAGAGAAGTCAATGTTCATACCGCTGGGGTGCAAACTGCCCAAGCGAAATGTGAGGTGCTGCTCCTCCAATTTACGGTGGTCCTCACTCTGGCCACGGAGGAGGCCAAGGACAGAAAGGTCGGATTCGGAGGGGGAGGGGGAGTTGAAGTGCGGAGTCACCGGGAGATCAGGTTGGTTAGTGCGAACCGTGCGGAGGTGTTTGGCGAAGTGATCGCCAAGCCTACCCTTGGTCTCACCGATGTTGAGCAGCGGATGCAATAGATGAGGTTGGAGGAGATGCAGGTGAACCTCTGCCGCACCTGGAAATAGTCATGTCTAATATTTTTAGTTTTTATCTGTCTGCACTTTTGTAGATGGGATTTGCTACACAGAGGGGATGTGTCTACTTTTGAGGAGACTAGCGCAGGCTCATAGACCTGAGTTTTAGTTTGTCTCGAGGCATGTGAAGGCTAACAGTTTTATCACGATCTCACGAGACACGAGCCGCCACACTCTTATAAGAAGACACTCTTATATGATTTATGTACCACGAATGGAACAGTTATTGAGAACGGAAAGTTATGAGTTATTTCTTTGTTATGTATTACTTCAGTAAGGATCAATTAATCAAGAAGCAACGTCTGGAGAATTTGCTTTTGCTATCATAAGAGTTTGGTGAGTGCGTAAACTATAACTCCATCACATTCCCGAGAAGTAATGGCTATCGAAGTTGGACTTTCAGAAGGTATAGAAACTGCCATTAAAATTATTGTCTAATCAATCCTATTAAGGTAACTTCCACAAACCAGAGTTAAAAGCAGGGGAATCAAGTAATGATAATTGAGAAATTTTGGATATGAAACTTAATTAATTAGCAAAATCCCTGCTTTCCCAAGCCAACCATGTCCATAAAAAAATAATAGGTAGACAAAAAAGCTGGAGAAACTCAGCGGGTGAGGCAGCATCGATGGAGCGAAGGAAATAGGCAATGTTTCGGGTCGAGGCACTTCTTCAGATTGAAAAATAAATAGCATAATAAAAAAATCAAAAAAGTATCCATACTTGCATAATATTTAACATGGGCACTGGAACAGCACCCAGATAATTTACAGAAGGTAACTTGTTAGCCAATTTTCTTGAAACGATATTTAAAATAAATCAAAATTCTTGAGTAACAACAGATGCCATCCTAAATAGGTGACATCAGTTTCACTTACATGCCTGGCAAACACACACTAAATGTATAACCAGCTTATAAAATGAAGGCATTCTTCCATTCACAATCACAATCACAATCGCAATAATACTTTATTAGCCAAGTGTGTTTTGCAACCTACCATGAATTTCATTTGCCAAGTCGGTCATTGTACAAATAAAAAACAACAGAACACACAAAACACATTTTAACATAAACATCCACCACAGAGACTCCTCACATTCCTCACTGTGATGGAAGGCAAAAAAAAGTTCAATCTCTCCCTTCTTTGCTCTCCGGTGGTCAGAGGCCATGACAAGGGATCGGCTCCAATATTAAGTTCACGCCCCGAGATGGGGCTCAATGTCAGTTCGAGGAAGCCTCCAGCTCCATCAATGGTAGGCTGCAAAGCAACCGGAGACGCGATCTGGAAACTGAAAAAAAAGTTTCCCCCGATTCCAATATTAGTGGCCAATGAGGGGGTGGGGGGGGGGGGGGCTGGGGGGGGGGCTTTCTGGAGCGCTAGTATGGGTGTTGTGAGCTGAAGGAACTGGTTTGCAGAGGGCTAGTATGGACATTGTGGGCCGAATGGATTCTTGGACTGGCAGCTCAGTCACTCAAGCCTGGTGTGCTGGCAGCTCATTCATGGCTGGTGGGCTGGTAATTGACTCATGGCTATTCCTTGAAGTTCCATTTCAAGCAGGGTGCATGCCACCAAATGTAGATTCCTACCTTTTCAAGCAGGGTGCAAGGCCACCAAATTCAAGTACAGTTTCATACCATTTCAAGCAGGGTGCAAGGCCACCAAATTCAAGTGCAGTTTCATGCCATTTCAAGCAGGATGCAATGCCACCAAACTAACGTGCAGTTTCATACCATTTCAAGCAGGGTACAAGACCACCAAACTCAAATGCAGTTTCATACCATTTCAAGCAGGGTGCATGGCCAACAAATTAAAATGCAGTTTCATACCATTTCAATCAGGGTGCAAGGCCACCAAATTCAAGTGCAGTTTCATATCACTTCAAGCAAGGTGTAAGGCCAGCAAATTTAAGTCCAGTTTCTTACCATTTCAATCAGTGTGCAAGGCCATCAAATTCAAATACAGTTTTATTGCATTTCAAGCAAGGTGAACCCACCATAAAACCGCATAAAAACCACCTGAAAACCACACACAGATCAGTAGACATTCAGTTGATTCACAGCTCAGGCAATGATTCATGATCTCCCCCTCCCCATATTGCAGAGACTGAGCCACGCCCACACTTCTGGGTTTTATAGTCCCTCCCCCTCCCACAGGAAGGGGCTTCATGGCGTGATTGATAGGAGAGTGACTCTCAACATTTTTTAAGCACTAATAACTCTTTTATTTTTCATTGATGGGAAAACGCACTGCCGTATGTGGTAGCGTTTTTTCTAAAATCAATATACAGCATAAACAGGAAGTTGTCAAGATTAGACTTTTAATCATATAGATTTTCAAACCAAACACTTTTGCATTTTCAAACCAACCACTTTTGCATTTTCAAACCAACCACTTTTGCATTTACAAACCAACCACTTTTTTATTTTCAAACCAACCTGCATTTTCAAACCAACCACTTTTGCATTTTCAAACCAACCACTTTTGCATTTTCAAACCAACCATGTTTGCATTTTCAAACCAACCACTTTTGCATTTTCAAACCAACTACTTTTGAATTTTCAAACCAACCACGTTTGCATTTTCAAACCAACCACTATTGCATTTTGAAACCAACCACATTTTCAGTTTCAAACCAACCACATTTTCAAGCTACATTTTCAAACCACATTAAGGGCCCTCACAGATCAGTAAAACAACACTCACAGTTTAGTAGACACGTGTTCAGTGTTATTCACAGCTCAGACAGAGAGTCGTGACCTCTCCCTCTCCATCTTGCAGAGACTGAGGTACGTCCACACGTCCGGGTTTTATAGTCCCTCCCCTCCCACCGGAAGGGGCGTGGCCTTCAGGGCGTGATTGACAGAAGAGCGAATCACAACATTTTTTAAACATTAATGTCTTTTATTTTTCATCAATGGGAAAAAACCCTCTTGCCTTACCCCGTGGAGGGGGATTCTGAGTAAGATGGCCAAAAATCACAACCGTAAGTGGTAGCATTTCTTTCTAAAATCAATATGCAGTGCAAAGCGGAAGTGGTCATGTTTAGACTTTTAATTATATATATATACTAATATACATGTATATTAAAAGTACTATCTTTACATATCTGTTGTGCTGCTGCAAGTAAGAATTTCATTGTTCTGTTTGCGGACATATGATAATAAAACACTCTCGACTCTTGAGTACATTAAGCTTAAGTATATTGCCATGGATATGATATTTATTTACAATATTTTATGACATTGAAAGATCTTCTGCTTGTTCTTAATGCTAGATGCAAACATTATCTTAGCCTATAAATTTAAAAAAGTGCGATGGATTAATCCAAAAAAAAATCATCCCACTGAATGTGTTTTGTCATGGCAGAACTGAATTAATTCAATTGCATTTTATGGCAACAAGCTCTTGAAAAGATTATGCCATGCACTCAGTCAAAGCAATTTTGATGTGTGGAAGAAGTTGAGCCCTTCTACCCACTTGATTCCTGAAGAACAAAAACGTATCAAAATTGACCTTTGGGACATTATAGTTGAGTGATAGATAGGAAGAGATGGTAGTTGTTATCTGCTGCTGAAAAATAGACACAGACTGTGGGCTGCATGGGGTTACCATTCAATTCAAATCTTAATTCGACAAAGAGGTTGTGTGTTGAATTCTAAAAAGATTATGCACCATGGAGCTTAAATGAGATATTTGTTCAAGTGTTGCCATGGACACTTAATAACCTAATTTCCATATTTAATCTCTTAAATGCTACTGACCCAAAGGGGTAAGAATTAAAGTTTTTGGAAGCTGGAGAACAGATTATGGTTTGGTTTAGTGCGTGTGTCTGACAAGGTACACATGCTCACTGTTTTACAATTAGACCTACTGCCGTTGATTATAAAAAAAACACAATTTACGAAGTGTGTCTGCTTGAGATGCTTAGTATGGGCATTTTCATAAAAACATCAGGGATTTACAAGCTTTGAGCATGATGGGTATTAGATTGTGGCTTGCTTATATTCTGGTAACTACTCAATGCAGATGTATTTTATTAGGTGCACTATAGAATGCTAATAGTTGAAAACTGTGAATGGAGGCTGTATTTGTCAGACAAACAACTTTGTGAATGCCTGCAGGAGGTGATAGAATACATTGTATAAAAGAATGGTCTTGATAAGGGATTATGTAGCACAACATATTCCTGCACTGCTTAATCCAAAACTCCCATGAATAATTAAATGTGATTGAAAATCACGGGCGTTGAGCAAGTCAGCACTTATTGTTTTATGCTCTCTCGATGGTGGACTAATGCACGAAGGAGGCTAAAGAAGTGGGATTGTATCCAATAGTGTGAAACCACCCTGGACACTAGCACCACATCAGACACGTGCATTACCTATCCGCTATGAATCACAGGCTGGAGCAGACTCTGAGAGGATAAGATAGACACAAAATGCTGGAGTGATTCAGTGGGACAGGCTGCATCTCTGGGGAGAAGGAATGGGTTGAGACAAAGGAGTCTGAAGAAGGGTCTCAACCCGAAATGTCGCCCATTCCTTCTCTCCAGAGATGCTGCCCGTCCCGCTGAGTTACTCCTGAATGTTGTGTCTATCTTCGGTTTAAACCAGCAGTTGCAGTTTCTTCGTACACATTTCGTCTGAGAGAGCAAGGTCTGATTCTGCAGTGTACAGGAGACCCATACTTTGACAAACCCTATCTATGGTTCAAATTGTTCCAAATCAACACAAGGTCATCCACGCCCTTATAAAACAGCAGCTTTGTTTTAATTTTCACTGGCAAGAGAATGAAATGTAACAATGCATTTCAGCTTGGAGCACACCAGTAACCTCCATCGAATGGCAAACTGCAAGGTTTTGGAAATATTTCCAATTCCAAGCTGGAATGAACCTGTTGTGCAGAGATTCAAGGTTAGAGTCACCTTCGCAACCAATGGCATTGGCGTTCTTGACATGCTGTGAGATTGCTATTGTAGCCAGAACTAGAGTACATGTTTTGTTGAGGGCACGGTGGCGCAGAGGTAGAGCTGCTGACTTACAGTGCTTACAGCACCAGAGACCCGGGTTCGATCCTGGCTATGGGTGCTTTTCAGTACGAAGTTTGTACTTGCTCCCCATGGCGTGCGTGGGTTTTCTCCAAGAACTTCGGTTTCCTCCCACACTCCAAAGACGTAGAGGTTTTTAGGTGAATTGGCTTGGTATAAATGTAAAAACTGTCCCTGGTGTAGGATAGTGTTAATGTGCAGGGATCGCTGGTCGATGCGGATTCAGTGAGCCGAAGGGCCTGCTTCTGCGCTGTGTCTCTAAACTAAACGAAACGTACAACATACTTCTGAAGATAGACACAAAAATGCAGGAGTAACTCAGCAAGTTAGGCAGCGACTCTGGAGAAAATGAATAGGTGACATTTCAGGTCGGAACCCATATTTAGAGGTTCAAAGATTTTGTTACTAATTTAAGAAATTGAAAAGAAATACAATCTTTCAAGACCACCCCAGTATAGCCAATGTCCACTATTAATCGCAAGATGCCGAATCTAACAGAACGTCTGACAAAACAGAATTTCAGAAGGATTCCGACCTTCTCAAAGGGTTCATGCCTTCAGTGACCTGGGTTCAATACCAATACCAACTCCGGTGATGTCGGCATGGAATTTGTACGTTCTACCTGTGACCACGTGGGTTTTCTTCGGTGCTCCGATTTCCTCCCACATCCCAGAGTCGTGCAAATAGACACAAAATGCTGGAGTAAACTCAGCGGGACAGGCAGCATCTCTGGATAGAAGGAATGGGTGATGTTTTGAGTCAAGACCCTTCTTCAGACCAGGTCAGGGGAGGAGGATATACAGAGATAAGGAAGTGTAAGGAGTGAAAATGAGACAAAAGGGGTGAGGTTCATGGAAAATGTAGAATAGATCTTTGTTAGCTCGGAGAAGGTGACAACAAAGCAAACAGAGATAACATGTAAATGAGGACAGTTAGGGTAGTCGCAGAACTGGGAAGGGGTGACGGAAGGAGAGAGAGGGGGTCATGCAGGTTGGGAGGTTAAGTGTCCTCTGTAAATTGCCCCGGATATGTGGGTGAGTGGGTGAATTTGAAGTGGAGTAGGGTGGAATTAATGGGAACATGTACATGGTAAAACAGTCTGGTAGAATTAGAACAAGTAAGTGTTGAGATTCATCATAGACTCCGTGGGCCAAAGGGACCAAAATCATGCTATATTTCATGATTTTAAGAAATCCTAAGCAAATAGTATTGCTTGCACGTTCATAAACTTTTATTAAGAGATGAGGAAAGAATTATGACAAACCTCAGCTAAAGGTCTTTAACTACAACCTATGTAGCGTTTTGTAGAGTTTTTATTTTAAACACATTTTACTTACTTTAATTGTTCAAGTGGTGTGGGCTGCCGGCCACGGTTTGAACTTAACTTGTCCTTTGATATCATTTCTTTGATCTCTTCCGCTGTTCAGATGCAACCGATAGATGGTAATTCTGATAATCCTTGTAGGAATTAAAGATAAGCTGCCGAGTTGATTTAAACTTTTGAGCGTTATCTCAGCAATGTGACCTTTTTACTTTACTCTTTGCCAGTCAGCTCGTTCTCTTCCCACCCAATTCTTTCATCTTCCTGTTCCAGTCTGCGACCGCAGCCAACAAAAACCTCATCCCTCAAACCTCAAACCTCAAATTAGAAACGCCCTAATGCAAAAAGTAGTGAGCACTGCCCAGTCCATCACCGGCTCTGACCTCCCCACCATCAAAGGGATCGACCGGAGTCGCTGCATCAAAAGGGCAGCCAGCATCATCAGAGACCAACACTACCCTGGCCACACACTCATTTCACCCCTGCCATCGGGAAGAAGGTGCAGGAACTTGAAAACTGTAAAGGGCATGTCCAACTGTACGAGGTAATTCAAGCATACACAAAAGGCTGGAGAAACTCAGCGGGTGCAGCAGCATCTAAGGAGCAAAGGAGATAGGCAACGTTTTGGGCCGAAACCCTTCTTCAGACTGATGGGAGGTGGGGGGGGGGGGGGGGGCAGGGAGAAGAAAGGAAAAAGGAGGAGGAGGAGCCCAAGGGCTGGGGGAGAAGTGGGAAGGGGAGGAATTGAAGCGTTCTCCCGAGTTTCCCCTGATTCTAACTCGGAGAATTATGGTAATAGCCGTTCGTAGATACTCGGGGCTCTCGTGGACATTTTTCACAATGCTGAAAAAACATCACGAGTTACCACGAGTACCTGCTGTTAGCATTACGAGCCGCTACGGGACATCCATGAGCTCTGATGCAGCCGCTACATACATTCTACGTACTTACCATGAGTTTGATTTGTTTTAAACTCGGGAGAGCTCTTGAATTACCTCGCACAGTGGGGCAGGCCCCTAATATCCTAGTTCAGGAATAGGCTCTTCCCCACAGTCATTCGGCTATTAAACACCACAACTTCTGATAAGCTCTGAACTACATAGACTAATTATTTTTGCACTATTATTGTTTGTTTTTTTGTGTACGTATGTGTGTATGTGTATATATATATATATATATATATATATGTGTGTGTAATTGTGAGTATGTGCATATTCACACACCCTGAACTTTTTTTTTTCTCTCTCGTTATTATATTGTTTACGTATGCAATGTGTACATATTCTGTTGCTTCAAAGATATCAAAGGTGTTTTTTATTGTCTCATGTACCAATTAAGGTACAGTGATATGCGAATTACGATACAGCCATACCAAAAAAGGAACAAGGCACACAACTACAAAAAAAGTAACATAAACATCCACCACAGCGGATTCCCCACATTCCACACCGTGATGGAAGGCAAAAGAGTCCAATCTTCTTACCTTTTACTCTCCCATGGTTGGGGCAGTCGAACCATCCGCAGGCGGGGCGATCCAAGCTCCCGCAGCCAGCAGTTGAAGTCATCGCGTCGGGGCGATCGAAACTCCCGCATCGGGGAGTCGAAACTCCCGCGTCGGGGCGGTTTAAACACTCGCGGCTTGGAGTTCCCGAAGTCGTTCTCTGACCAGAGACCGAGGACAGAGACCATTGTGTCTGCCTCAGGATCATTAATATCTCCGACAAGAGTCTTTCTGAACTTTGTCATTGAACATAAATCCTTCATTGCAGAAGGCCCACGTAATTATAAATGCGGTAGGGTTGATGATTATGTAAAGCTTATGTTCTTTGGCTTTAATGAATATTCAAATCCATAGACGTAATGAAATACCCAGGCATACGGGACCAGGTTAGAAGGGGCATCTTGGTCAGTATCTACAAGTCGGGTTGAAGGACCTATTTGTGTGCTGTATGACTGTACAGTATGAATCTAATGTGTGTTTGATGTTTGCCCCAATGGGATGAAGGGCTCTATAGTTCGATTAAGTATATGTGTCTGCCTCAGAATCATCAATATCTTTGTTCAATGTCTCTCTGAACTCTGGCCCTCCACACAAATCCTTCATCACATTTGCTCCAAATGCATTTTAGATCACAAAGATAAGTAAATTCAAGGCCTTACTGGACTTAGAAGTTACTCAGCAGGTCAGGCAGCATCTCTGGAGAACATGGATAGGTGACGTTTCGGGTTGAGACCCTTCCTCAGACTATTTGCAAGGGGGGGAAAGAAAATTGGAGAATGGCTAACTGGATATACAGTACTACATGAATGTTAATCAGCAAAAACAGATTGAACATAAAGCAAAGTGATTTCAAAACCAATGCAACTGATAAAAATGTTGCAGTCATGCTGTCTTGAAACATAATTTAGCTTAGTTTCGAGATACAACGCGGAAACTGGCCCTTCGGCCCACCGAGGCCACACCGACCAGTGATCCCCACACATTAGCATCACACTACACACACTAGGAGCAATTTTACATTCATACCAAGCCAATTAACCAACAAACCTGTACGCGTTCTGAGTGTGGGAGGAAACCGAAGATCTCAGCGAAAACCCATGTGGTCACTGGGAGAACATACAAACTCTGTACAGACAGCACCCATAGTCAGGATTGAACCCGGGTCTCTGGTGCTGTAAGGCAGCAACTTTACCGCTGTGCTACTGTGCCACCCATCAGGCAAAAGGGAATGGATAGGCAGACCCTTTTTCAGCCTATAGTTCATATCACTATGCTTAGATAAGTCCCAAAGATATTATGAATTATTTGATGAACTTCCTTACCACACAATGCAATGGACCATTAGTAAACTGAAGCACACTATAACAAGTAAAACAATGTCAAAATGGCTTCTTAGATTGTCAGAGATTAGATGATTGTTAGAAATTAGATAAACTGGATCAAATATGTAACGTATCTTAGAGGAAAAAAATGCATATGAGTAAAGCAATTCATAGGAGTATTGAAATCAATGGGTCCATAGCTAAAATAGTGTCAACTATCTAAATAAAACAGTGGAAAATATCAGTCAAGTCAACCAACCTTATTGTCATTTAGAAATACATCGATATTTGCAGTTCCAAACGAAATTCCGTTGCATTTGGCTCCCTGTGCAACACGATAATTAACAGAAGGATAAACATGGATAAAATGGATAAAAAGGATAAAAGGATAAATAGACAATGGTGGCAGCCCATTACATGGCATTCAGGAGTCTGATGGCTCGTGGGAAGAAGCTGTTGCAGAACCTTGATGTTCTGCTCCTTATGCTACGATATCTTTTGCCCGAGGGCAGCAGAGTGAACAGTCCGTGATGGAGATGTGTGGGGTCTTTTATAATATTGCTGGCCTCAGACACGCAACGTTTGGTCGCAATATCCCCGATTGAGGGGAGAGAGGTCCCGGTGATTTTTTCCGCTGTCCTCACCACTCTCTGCACGGACTTCCAGTCAGAGGCTTTACAGTCCACAAACCAAACAGAGATACAGCTGGTCAAAATACTCTCTATGGTGCCCCTGTAGAAAGTGGTGAGGATGGGATGGGGGAGGTGAGCTCCTCCATCCCATCTTAGATATCTTAGATGTAAAACATCTTAGAGGAAAAAAAATGTATATGAGTAGAACAATTTGTAGGAGTGTTGGAATCAATGGGTCCATAGCTAAAGTAGCAGAATGAGTGGGAGAGGCAGCACTAAGGAAGTGGAGACAGGCACAGATGTTTTTACAGAATTTCAGTTGTCACTTCCAGCTTTCTTCGACCTCCCCACCCTTCACTTCCTCCCTAGTCAATGAAGGGTTCTGACCCAAATCATCGCCTCTCCATGTACTCCAGAGATGCTGCCTAAGCTGTTGAGTCACTCCAGTACTTCATGTCTTTCGTTTGTTCATCCAAACATATTGTTTAATCCTTGGGTGTCAGATAACTGCCAAAGTCCATTGCAGAGAACCCTGTTATGCATTCCTGTGGCCACATTGCAATATCATGAATAACCAGTCTGTGCTGACATTTACCCATGAGAATCTTCTTCATCTCAGCCTTCCACTATTTTATTCACTGTTATCTTAACCTTCAGCTTCAGTTTCAGAATCTCTCATGTTGTTGTCTTATTGTTTGTTTTCCTATGACAGACCTGAATCATTTGCCTCAATCACTTCCTGTTCCAACCATTGCTATCTTTTTCCTGACTGATCCATCTTTATTTCTGCATCCATCAGATACATACACTGTCATTCACTGTCTATTTCTAATTGCTGTTGAACCAAGGAGATACTGACGAGACAACCCCATTTGATGTGTATGAGGTCACGAATGTACCAGATGGGGCAAGGGAGGCACTTATTCTTACCTGAAGGATATTAGTGATCCAGTCAGATTCTCACAATGATTCACATGAAGAGTGATGAAGAGTCTCGAACTAAAACGTCAGCTATCCATATTCTCCAACGATGTTGCCAGACCCGCTAGGTTATTCCAACATGTTGTGTCTTTTCTTGTAAACCAGCATCAGCCTTTTTTTGTGGAGATACAGAGTGGAAACAGGCCTTTCGGCCCACTGAATCTGCGCCCACCAGCGATCACCCCATACACTAGGACTACCCTATACACACTAGGGACAATTTACAGAAGCCAATTAGACTACAAGCCTGCACATCTTTGGAGTGTGGGAGGGAACCAGAGCATCCAAAGAAAACCCACTTGGTCACAGAGGGAACGGACAAACTCCATGCAGACAGCACCAAAAGTCAGGATCAAACTTGGGTCTCTTATGCTGTGAGGTAGCAACTTTACCACTCACCACTTTGCCACCCTTGTTTAAACCTATCTGCTGCTCCTTGTTTCTAGATTCTCGCGATAATATGGTAAAAGGATTTGAGTATAGGAGCAGGGAGGTTCTACTTCAGTTGTATAGGGTCTTGGTTAGACCACACCTGGAGTATTGCGTACAGTTCTGGTCTCCAAATCTGAGGAAGGACATTATTGCCATAGAGGGAGTGCAGAGAAGGTTCACCAGACTGATTCCTGGGATGTCAGGACTGTCTTCTGAACAAAGACTGCATAGACTCGGTTTATACTCTCTAGAATTTAGGAGATTGAGAGGGGATCTTATAGAAACTTACAAAATTCTTAAGGAGTTGGACAGGTTAGATGCAGGAAGATTGTTCCCGATGTTGGGGAGGTCCAGGACAAGGGGTCACAGCTTAAGGATAAGGGGGAAATCCTTTAGGACCGAGATGAGAAGGACTTTTTTCACACAGAGAGTGGTGGGTCTCTGGAACTCTCTGCCACAGAGGGTAGTTGAGGCCAGTTCATTGGCTATATTTAAGATGGAGTTAGATGTGGCCCTTGTGGCTAAGGGGATCAGAGGGTATGGAGAGAAGGCAGGTATGGGATACTGAGTTGGATGATCAGCCATGATCATATTGATTGGCGGTGTTGGCTCGAAGGGCCGAATAGCCTACTCCTGCACCTAGTTTCTATGTTTCTATGTAATATGTTTACTGTTATTGATATGAGATTTTTGTCCAGATTTACTTAACAATTGGATTTAAATTCCCCAACTGGGGATTGACTGCATGTCATTCAATTTTTCATTAAGATGTGTGAATGGCAGTC
Organism: Raja brachyura; assembly: GCA_963514005.1. The sequence continues at coordinate 123,803,533 of OY740783.1, forward strand.
CAGTGACACAACCATAAGGTTGCTTTGCCTATGACTTATTCATGACTAGTATGTATTTTATAACCTGTGACATTGGACTCTGTTGAAAAAGCAGAGTTGATGTGCTCGTGTACAGGGTGAACAATGCTCAGCGTCGACTCGGTGGACCGAAGGGCCTTTTTCTGAGCTGCATCTCCACAGTCTAAAAGTCTAATGTCCAAAGTCTAAAGAATGGTAGTGAAATGGTATTGTGGAATGGCACTTCCAAATTTTAGGATATATCTCTATGCAGCCCAACTTCGACCACTAATTAATTGGTGTGAGGATAGCTATATAGCTAGGTGGAAAGACATTGAGACATATATCCCTGACAAGAACACGTGACGCTGAAAAGATTTGGATATAAAAACACATATTATAGCTCACATAAGGACCAGAGAAATGATAAACAAATAGAAGATTTGAGGGGATAAATGGATGGAATATTTGGTCAAGAGGTGGAGAAAAAAGCACGATTTGTAAAACAGGCACATTATGAGCTAGGCCCTAAATCCACTATCTTCCAGGAATATTATAAAGAATTATACACACAAACCTCTACAGCAGATGGGGAATCAATGAGGACATTTTTTTAAGTACAATAGATCTGCCCTGTATTGGAGAGACACAAAATAAAATAATCTCTGCAGAAATATCACTGGAGGAGATAGAGAAGACAATTGGTAGGATGTAAACAAACAAGGCCCCAGGCAGCGATGGTTTCCCTATAGAATGGTATAAAAATATTTTGGAATGAGCTGAACCCATTTCTTCTGAGAAACTTTAACTGGATTATCAAAGAAGGCAAGACATCCCCGTCATGGAAAGAGGCAATTATAATATTAATCCCCAAAGAGAACAAAGACAAGGGAAATTGTATCAACTACAGACCGATACCAATTCTAAATGTGGACTATAAATTATATTCTTCAATTATCTCCAAACGATTTGAAAAGTTCATCCAGATTTAATTGATGAAGACCAGACTGGTTTTATAATAGGCAGACAAACACAGGACAGCATTAGAAGAACCCTACATATAATACAGAAGATTCAAAAGGAAAGTATGCACGCTGTCCTGATAAGCCTAGATGCGGAAAAGGCTTTTGATAGGGTTAATTAGGAATTCTTATATCAAACACTAGAAAGATTTGGCTTTACCGAAGATTCAATTCAAGTTATTAAAACAATTTACCAGCAACCTACTGGAAGAGTAAAGTTGAATGGATCCTTAACTGAGAGATTTGTGTTAGGAAGAGGAACGAGACAGGGATGTTGTCTTAGCTCTACCCGTTTGCTACATATATTGAACCATTGGATCAAGCGATTCATCAAGATAGGGTACTGAGGGGAGTAACTATAAGAGACAGAGAACATAAAATTGGTCTTTTTGCAGATGACGTAATGATGTATCTCATGGAAGTAAACACCAAGGATGATGGGGATCATAAAGAAATTTTATTTTTATGCAGGATATAAATTGAATATTTCAAAAACTCAAACCCTCCTATTTAATTGTGCTCCTCCAGAAGAAATCAAGCAAAAGTATAATATTAAATGGGATTCAAAATCAATCATATACGCAGGGATACATATAACAAAACATATATGGGGCCAATTATAATCACATCAACCAAAACATAAGAAAGGATATAGAAAGATGGTCCACCTTCCCAATGGATTTTAGCAGTAAGATAAATGTGGTGAAAATTAATATTTTGCCAAGGCTACCGTACTTTTTTCAATCTCTGCCAATAGAGGTACCATTAAAACAATTCACGGAATGAGATAAATTAATATCTAGATGTATTTAGAGAGGAAAGAAAGCCAGAGTTTGATACACTATACTCCAGTTACCAAAGGACAAAGGTGGAATGGTTCTTCCAAATTTTAGGATATATTTCTATGCAGCCCAACTTCGACCACTAATTAATTGGTGTGAGGACAGCTATATAGCTAGGTGGAAAGAGATTGAGACATATATCCCTGACTTCCATATCCAAACACTTTTGGGAGAAAAATCGCTTCCTGGACATATCAGGAGTATAATCGATCCAATAACGATATTTACTTTAGAAACCTGGTTCACTCTTACCAGACAATTAAACTGAATAAACGACAAAAAGTTTTAAGATGGATAGCTTTGGATAATGAATTTAAACCAGGGATGTATGACTCAACATTTAAAGAGTGGATGAAGAAAGGAATGACTTCATTCTGTACTGTTATTGAAAATGGAGACCTAAGAAGTTTTCAAGACTTGAAGGATAGATTTGCACTTCGGAACCAAGACTTGATTAGACACCTCCAACTGAGAGATTATTACAATAAAAAGATAAAAAGGGAGGCACTAGAAGAAAAGAATCCAGTGATAGAAGTGATAGTTAGTGCGTATCATCAAAAAACATTAAGGATTATTTCTAAACTTTATCATAGTTTAATGGAATGTCAAGCTAAAACTACATTTTATGTAAAATTTAAGTGGGAAAAGGAATTGAAAATATCAATCTCAGAAGAAGGATGGCATCATATGTGTGTAACACTACAGATATTCACTAATTTACAAAATTGGAGAGAATTTAATTGGAAAAATTTGATTTGTTTCTTTATTACGCCTAACATAAAAAGCAAGCAAATTCTAAGACAGCAAACCTGCTGGAGGCAATGTGGTCAAACAGATGCAAACCATGCACATATCTTCTGGAGTTGCCCAAAAATAGAACCATTTTGGGACAGCGTGAATTCAGAATTAACGGAGGTACTAGGATATACAATCTGCAAGAAGTGTTCCATTTTATACCTGGGTAATATAAATACAGTGGTGCTGAAGGAAGACCATTACTTGGTTAAAATCCTACTAACAGCTGGGAGAAAGGCCAATACAAGAAACTGGCTTGCAGTGGACACACCCAGACTTAGACAATGGTTAGACACAGTACAGGAAATATTTGTCATGGAGGAAATGACATATTCTCTAAGAGTGAAAGAAGACGAGTTTAACAGAAAATGGGAAAAATGGATTAGGTATAGAAATAAAGACATCAACACTATAATTTTATAGACAATAATGTAATTTATTGGAAAATGTTCTAATTATGAAAATAGTTCTGTATACTGCATCATTAATTGTAAACTGAACCCCCCGCTGCACTGTTGTACGTTTCACTGTAATGTTGTATGTTTCGTTGTTATATTTGTGTATACACAAAAGCAATAAAAACTAAAGTTGTAAAAGCAATGGTATTGTTTAAGTGACTGTTTTGGATCTTCTTGACATTTAACAGGGAGTAACAGGGAGAACCTACAAACTGTATACTGACAGCACCCATAGCCAGTATCGAACCTGTATCTGCAAGGCAATCGCTGTAAGGCAGGAAATCTACCACTATGCCACTGTGCCGCCCTGTCAATAGCACAGTCAAAAATAGCTTCAAGCACTTTGCTGATGATTAAGGGGAGGTTGAAGATACACACAAAAAGCTGGAGTAACTCAGCGGGACAGACAGCATCTCTGGAGAGGGAATGGGTGACGTTTCGGGTCAGGACTCTTCTTCAGAATGTTTGGGCATCATTAGCTGGATTGTAAGACATACTTGGGTGAATTTCCACAAGGTTAGGCAGATGCTGGAGTTGTAGCCATTGTCGCAGCTTGATTGGAGGTGCAGGCAATTCCAGAGCACAGGTTTACAGGGAGATAGCTAGGATGTTGTCTGCTGCAACGCCTCTGCTGTATCCAGTGGCCTCGGGCACTTCTTGATATTACGTGGAGTGAATGGATATGACTGAAGGGTAGGTTGGGCCAAAGGGCCTGTTTCCACGCTGTATCACTCTATGACTATGACACATTGATCCAGTTTATTGTATAACTAAAATGTTATGGAAAAGACAGAAAAAATGTAAACACTTCAATTTTCCATGGTTGCATTGGCTCAATGAAATGAGTTGTCTTCTCCTTCAGAAAATGTGGTGTTGTGAATAAACTGCAGATGCTTTAAATGTGTAGGAAAGAACTGCAGATGCTGGTTTAAATCGAAGGTAGACACAAAAAACTTCCTTCTCTCCAGAAATGCTGCCTGTCCAGCTGAATTACTCCAGCTTTTTGTGTCTTCCTGAGATGCTTTAAATGATTTGTAATGTGCATGGCTTGTGTTTCAGCCAAGTTTGGGGCTGAGGTAATAATCATCAGGGTTCAAGCAGACTTCTCTATATCGTTGGCAGTCAGCTGCAAAATTATTCATTCACTTTTGTTGCCAGCAACCCGTGAATTCATCCTCTATCAGTGGGTCCCATAGGTGGGATTTGGTTCTTTCAACTGTGCAGACTGGACCTTTGCAGAAGCTGCATTCAACCATAATTTATCACTTTGAGGTAAATGCGGTCATTTGATGGTAATGGATTACCCGTTAATTGTTTCATTTTAGTTGTATGTGAAGAGGGATCGGAAGATTGATATCAAAACAGTAAAAGGTTTGTTCATCGCCAGCTAAAACCTTCCCTAAAGTTTTTTTCTTTAACTGTTTATACGCATAGAAATCAAAATCCTTACATAAAGTGTCGATCGTGAATAAATACTACAACTGAATAAACATACAAAAATGTAACGCAGCAAAATAACATTCCAAAAGTATACAGGATTAATATCTTTTAAAAATCAGTGTGAAAGTAAATATTGTTTCTTTCCATGAATTCTCTGTATAAAGGTCAAGATAGTTGATACAACTTATCTGATTTTTGTGCAAGATTTTAGTTTTCCAATCCGTAAGGTTATTCTTACATTTTTTTAAGTTATATATTTAATGGAATTGGGTATTCAAACAAAAAGACAGCATTTGAAAAGAGTAAAGACAGGAGTAAAGGCAAACATAGCTTGCATGCACTGTCTGTACACGACTTGTACTGCTGAGGAACTTTATGTTGGTATTAAATCACAGACAATGTGGGAACAGTCATGCAATATCCCTCTCATAACTGCATAATTTATAAGTTTGGAAGAGAACTGGTTCTGCCTTTGACCCTTGTTTTTATGAGGCTTTAATTCAAAAGACGAGCTTTGACTTTACCCTTCAGACTTTAGCCTTCAGTGCAAAGTCAGAAATAATGCCCCCCAGTCTATGTAGTTCGGAGCCAATTTGTAGGTTGTAGTGTTTAATAGCCTGATGGTTGCAGGGAAGAAGCTGCTGCTGAACCTGGACGTTACAGTTTTCGGGTTCCTATATCTTCTTCCCGATGGCAGGAGTGAAATGGGAATGTGGCCAGGGTGGTGTGGGTCCCCGATGATGCTGGCTGCCATTTTGAGGCAGTGATTCTTGTAGATCCCTTCGATGGTGGGGAGGTCGGAACCATGATTGACTGCGCAGTTTTCACCACCAAATCGTTTTTTTATTACCAACATTAATTTAAATTAATTATTTACAAGAATAATATGTACAATACAAAACAATATCAACAAACCCAACACCATAGCCCAAAGAAAAAAACATATATTCTTAAATATCAAATATCCTGAAAATTAAACAACTATATTCCCTGTAGAAGGGTCTCGAAATGAAACGTTGCCCATACCTTCTCTCCAGAGATGCTGCCTGTCCCGCTGAGTTTCTGTAGCTTTTCGTGTCTATCCAAGTATATTACAATCCTTGTCAAAGATGCATTCAACCCCCTTGTGGTGCCCAGCGGTCCCAGAAATCCCCCAGGGTCCCCATGGACAGCACATAGTCCCTCTCTAGTACCACCCGGGCACGGACATAACGCCGGATCAGGGGCAGGCAGCCAGCTCGGGCAGAGCCCTCTTCCCCCTGGCGCCATGACTCGCGGATGGCCAGCTTGGCCAGGCCCAGGAGCAACCCAACCTGCCCTACACTCTCTTCCCTACGCACAGGTTGTCCAAACATGAGGATGGTGGGTGGGAAGTGCAGGCAGAAGGCAAGGAGCAGCCCCTTTAGATATTGGAACAGGGGATGCAACCTCGCTTAACTGTAGCGCCCCCGGTGTGGCCTCACCAGTACTGCGCTGTCTGGTTGGAACACAACCTCCCAGCTCCTACACTTGATCCCTCTTACAATAAAGGCCACATGCCATTTGCCTGCTTGCCACTTGCTGACCCTGTCTGCTAACCTTTTATGAGTTATTCACTCACCAGACACCATCTCATCTGCTGTCTCTCTCCATTTAGATAACGTCTACCTGTAAATTCCTCTTTCCGAAGTCCATGACCTTGCACTTTCCCACATTAAGCTCTCTTTGCAAAGTCTTTTCCACCCAGTCAACCATTTATGCAACAATGTTTAGACCAGTCCAGATACCCTCATCGCAGTGTAGCCTCCAGCTAATGTTGTGCCACTGGCTAATTTGGATGCCTTACACAGTGACAGCTTCTCTCAATCATGTGAAGCAAACATAAATAATTGAGAGCCAAGAACTGATCCTTCAGGCAATCTCCCAGCCTGAAGAACAATCTCCCACTTACAAACTCCCACCCTGAAGAAGACCCGTTAATTCCAAATGGCAGTTTCCGTGAGACGACCAATCTGCCAAAGACACTTCCTCCAATACTGTGAGCCATTTTCCTTTGCATAAGGCTTTTTATGCCAGACCTGTGTTAAACATTAAGTCCCTGTAATCCTGTATTAATTCTGGGCATCCTTGGGTGCTTCAAGACTCATTTCTTGACTGTGGTTGCTGAGTAACAGTCTCCAGAACCCATTGACTGCTATGTTGCTTTCACTGGGTGCTGCTGAAATTGCAGGATGATCATTGCCACAACGTCTGCTCAACCTAATTGATCATGAAATAAGAAAATAATGGGCCGAATGAAGGCGAATTCCAAAGATAGATACAAAATGCTGGAGTAAATGGATGGGTGACATTTCGGGCCGGGACTGAAGAAGGGTCCCGACCCGAAACATCACCTATTCTTTTGCTCCAGTGATTTTGCCAGACCCGCTGGGTTACTCCAGCACTTAGTATCTATCTTTGGTATACACCTTAATTAGCTTGATTCGGCCCATTATTTTCTGATTTCATGATCAATTAGGTTGAGCAGACGTAATGGCAATGATCATCCTGCAATTTCTGCAGCACCCAGTCAAAGAGACATTGAACATGTAGCTCCAGCACTTTAACTTTATCTTTGGTAGAAGCCAGCCTTTGCCGTTCCTTGCTTCCACTGGTAAAGTTGAATCATTTGCATTTACCAAGGTGAATGCAAGCAAGCTCAGGGATTTGCTGGAGAGCTATCTGATAAGGCTAAATGCTGTTAAATATATAAAATATACTAGACTGAGTGGGACCCGTTGGTTCCCATGTTCACATGGGAGGGCTGGTCCCCCGACGCAATATTCCACCTCTCCACCAATTCCAATATTGGTGACCAGTGGGGGGTATTTCTGGAGTGCTGGTATGGGTTCTTGGGGTGGCAGCTCAGTCCCTCAAGCCTGATGTGCTGGCAGCTCACTCACGGCTGGTGGGCTGGCAGATGACTCATGGCTATTCCTTGAAATTCCATTTCAAGCAGCGTGCAAGACAACCAAATTCAAATACCATTTTCCCACCATTTCAAGCAGGGTGCTAGGCCACCACATTCAAGTGCAGTTTCCTACCACTTCGAGCAAGGTGCAAGGCCACCGAATTCAAATGCAGTTTCATACCACTTTCAGCAGGGTGCAAGGCCACTGAATTCAAGTGCAGTTTCCAACCACTTCAAGCAGGGTGCAAGGCCACCATATCCAAGTGCAGTTTTATACCATTTTAAGCAGGCTGCAAGGCTACCAAATTCAAATGCAGCTTGATACCATTTCATGCCGGATACAACGCCACCACATTCAAATGCAGTTTCATACCATTTCATGCAGGGTGCAAGGCCACCACATTCAAATGCAATTTCATACCATTGCAAGCAGGGTGGAACTACAATAAAAACCACTATAAAACCACACAAAACACCAAACACAGTTCAGTACATATTCAGTGTGTTCAGTTGATTCACAGCTCAGACAGAGTTGTGACCTCTCCCTCCCCCATCAAGCAGAGACTGAGCCACACCCACATTTCTGGGTTTTATAACGCCCCCCCCCCCCCCCCCCACCAGAAAAGGTGTGGCCTTCATGGCATGATTGACAGGAGAGAGATTCTCAACATTTTTTAAACACTAATAACACCTTTATTTTTCATTGATGGGAAGTATCCTCTGCACCTGCTGAGCGGAGGGGGACTGAGTAAGATGGCCAAAATCACAGCCATAAGTGGTAGTGTTTTATCTAAAATCAATACACAGTGCAAACAGGAAGTTAGCCAAAGCACCCATGCCACCATTTGCAGTGGTGCCTTTTAACTTCAAGCCAAAGCACCCAAGCCACCATTTACAATGGTGCCTTTTAGCTTCAAGCCAAAGCACCCAAGTCACTGTCGCGTTTGTTAGTATAATAAAGCTCGTACCACGACGTAAACAGAGTATATCTTTAATTAGCAACTCTGTACAGCAGCCGCCTGCTTGTGTGCTTGCCCGGCAACTCCCTAACTGCCACACCCCCGGGTTCCCACGTCACCTCCGGCCACTGCATTCCCATAATACCACATCTCCCTTTCTTTGAGAACAAAGGGTGGACTACCTTTGTCTCTGCAGGTCTTAAGGGGTTTATTCTGCCCTTTTGCTGGAAGACCTGTCCTTGATTCAAGCATGCAAAGTAGAAATAAAATAACTTCTGCATTACCATACTGTGAACTATTACTTTAGCAGGCTGTGTTCTTCAAAACTTAAACTCTCTGGTTTCAGGTAAATGTACCAGGTTTATAGAACAATTTCACATCACATTTCAAATGTACCAGGTTTACAGAACAATTTCACATCACATTTCACTCTCTCTTTTTCTTTATTGTAGAAAACAGATCAATAAATCACAAATCAAGTCTCTTCGGCTTTCTAACCTCTCTCCCACACCTGGTCCGCACAGTCTCTGTGGTGGGGCCCTCTCTGGTGGGTGATGTTGTCACTGATGGAGCTGGCTCTGGTGGAGCTGGCTCTGGTGGAGCTGCCTCTGGTGGAGCTGGCTCTTCTCCCACCGGTGGCTCATCAGCGTCGACTACCCCACTGTTGGTCTGCAACGACACCAAGTGCTGCCGGTTCCTCCTCAGTGTGCCCTGCGGCACCTGGACGATATAGGAGCGAGGGGTATTGTGTGTAGATAGCACTTTGCCCTGGACCCGTGCATCGGTGATCCACACCTCCTCCCCAGGTACTAGTGGCTCCAGATTTCTCACTCCGTGCCTCTTGTCGAAGGATCTTGCGTTGTTCCACCTCTTCTCCCTTTCTTTGGCCCGCAGCGCGTTGTAGTCAGGCAAAACTGGATTCAGCAGGGTTGGAAGGGCAGGAACAGTAGTGCGGAGGCGGCGCCCCATCAACAGCTCGGCCGGGCTATAGCCGTTCTGTAGAGGGGATGCTCTGTAGGCCAGCAATGCAAGATATGGGTCTGACGCCTTTGTTAGCAGGTTTTTCACGGTTTGTACAGCGCGTTCCGCCTCACCATTGCTTTGAGGAAACCTGGGGCTGCTCGTGATGTGCACAAAGCCATACTCTGCTGCAAAGGCTTTAAAGTGGCTACCTGAGAACTGGGGCCCATTGTCACTTTTAAGAACTTCACCAATTCCATGACGAGAAAACATGGATTTCAGGTGTACCACCACATCTGTGGACCTTGTGGGTGACAGCAGCGCAACTTCCACATACCTGGAGAAATAATCTACTACTAGTAGATAAGTCTTGTCTTTCATCCTGAATAGGTCAGCTCCCAAGGTTTGCCAAGGCCTGTCTGGCATCTCCATTGGCATCAGCGGCTCTTTGACATTCCTTCTCTCTTGGATGCAGGTTCTACATTTCAGCACCATATCATTCAGCTGGCTGCTGAGTCCTGGCCACCATACCGTCTGTTTGGCCCGGCCCCTGCACTTTGTCACCCCCAGGTGTCCCTCATGTAGTCTCTGCAGCACATTACCTTGTAAGGCTGATGGGATGACGAGCCTCGTGCCCCGCAGCAGCAGCCCATCGTGCACAGTCAGCACTGCTCTATCAGCCCAGTAATGTCTCAGCACTCCCTGCAGTTGGCTTTTGTCGGGCCAGCCGTCTGTGCAGTACTCCATCAGTGCAGAGCATGTGCTGTCTGCCCGCAGGTGCTCACGTAGGCTGCTCAGATAATCTCCACTGACAGGAATGTTGCTGATGACAGAGTCTACATAGATGTTGGTGTCCTCTAATAGGCTTGTGTCTGTGTGTGTTCTTGCGGCTCTCAGAGGAGCACGCGATAGGGTGTCGGCTGTCCCCATGCTTTTGCCAGGGACATGATTGACTGTATAGTTGTACCTCATGAGTCTCATCCTAAATCTTTGGACTCTTGGTGGGAGGTCATCCAAAGCTTTCCCTCCTAGCAGACTCACCAACGGCTTGTGGTCAGTTTCCAGCTCGAATGGTCTTCCCAGGATGAAACAGCTGAACCTTTCACATGCCCACGTCGCAGCCAATGCCTCCTTCTCTACTTGAGCATAACGCTGCTCTGTTGGTGTCATTGACCTGGACGCATATGCCACAGGTGACCACATGGCATTGCTTTTCTGCAGCAGGACTGCCCCCAGGCCAAAGGAAGAAGCATCAGCAGAGATCTTTAGAGCACTGTTTGGGTTGTATAATGTGAGTACCGGTGTGGATGACAGCTCTGTTTTTAACTGATCAAAGGCGGCCTGCTGCTCTGTCCCCCAGTACCAGTGGTTCTTCTTAGACAGCAGGTCTCGTAGCACTTTGTCTTTTTCAGCCAGGTTAGGCAAGAAGCGACCCAGCTGATTGACCATGCCCAGAAAACTCCTGAGTTCGCTGACATTTTTGGGTGCATACATTTCTTGTACTGCTCTCGTCTTCTCTGGATCTGGCTTCACTCCATCTGCTGAAATCACATGACCCAGGAATCTGACTGTGTGGCATGTGAGCTCACATTTGTCCATGTTGAGCGTAATGCTGGCCTTATATGCCTTCTCTAGCACCGCATGCAGCCGCACATCATGCTCCTCCTGCGTCTGTCCCCAGACCAGGATGTCATCCATGTGACACAGTACCCCCTCCAGGCCACCGGTCACTTCTGTCATCATCATCCTTTGAAAGTGCCCGGGGGCTGATGCTATGCCAAAGGGTAGACGATTAAAATAGTAGCGCCCAAAAGGCGTGATGAAGGTGGTGTATTTGGCAGACTCTTTTGTCAATGGTACTTGCCAAAAGCCCATGTTGGCATCTAATTTGCTGAATACTGTTGCGTCAGCTAGCATGCCCAGAGTGTGCTCGACAGAAGGCAGGATAAACTTTTCTCTGCATACTGATCCATTCATCATCGTGAAGTCCACACAAATGCGAACATCACCTGTTCTCTTCGGCACCACCACCATCCCGGCACACCAATCAGTCGGCTCCTCAATCTTGGTGATTACGCCCATCTTCTCCATACGGTCTATCTCCTTCCTCACTTTTCCCATAAGCGGCAGAGGGACTCTGCGTGGCGTGTGGAGAGAGAAGGGCACAGCCTCTGGCTTCAATTTAATTGAGTATGGCCTCCGAACAAGACCAAAGCCGCTACACAGCTTCGGATATTGTTGTTTCACTGATTCCACGGTGATGCCGTTAACCCTGCACACAAGCTGAAGCCGTTCTATGGCAGGCCTTCCCAACAGTGCAGTGTGCAGGTCTTTTACTACATAAATGTTTTCTATGGTTGTCTTTTTGCCTCTGCGCAGTGTTTCTCTGGCTACACCCAGGACAGAGAGTGCATTGCCCCCTGGCCCAAACAATGGGCGTGGCGACACTGCCAGGCGCTTCACATCATGCCCCTCTGTAATGTCATGATACACCTCGGCTGGCATGGCGGTGACATCAGCACCAGTGTCTATTTTAAAGCACACTTTTTTTTTTCTCACTTCTAGCTGCACCGTCCACAGGTCTTTTCCAGCATCCACGGCTCCCAGGAAAAAGCTCTCTTCTTCCTCTGTAGTTACAGCATTGAGAGATTTTGCACTGTTTCTGCACAGTCTACCATAATGTCCCTTTTTGCCACAGTTGTGACACACAGCATCTTTAGCAGGGCATTCCCATTTCCCATGCGAGGGCATTTTTCCACATTTATAACAGGCCTTTGAACCAGGCTGAGGCTGTGTATTAAATCTATTTTTGCTTGGTGTTTGTGCTTGTGGCTGAGGCTTTGAGGGAAATTTGGGTTTTCTGTAGCTTTTAGCATGCACAGCATCAACATTAGAGCACTTGCTAGCACCGCAATTTTCTCCTCTTAAGTCAGACCACTGTCGTCTAACTTCTGCAGACTGCCTTGTTTTTGTTATTGCAGTTGCCAGGGTTAGGTCTCTGTCTAGCTGTAGCTTTTCTGACAATGAGACGTCTCTCAGCCCGACCACTAACCTGTCGCGGATCAGCTCGTTCTGTAACTGTCCATAGTTGCAGTGTTCAGCTAATCCGTATAGAGCAGTGATGAAGGAATCCACCGTTTCTCCTGGCAGTTGCACACGTGATTGAACTTGGCTCTTTCATAGATTACATTCTTTTTAGGTACAAAAAATGCATCAAAGCCCGCCTTGACATCCGTGTACTCCCTCCTCTCATCTGCAGTTAGCGTTAGCCCCTTTAGCACATCTTCGGCTTCGTCGCCCATGCAATACACTAACGTGTTCACCTGGTTTTCTGCCGACGTCGCGTTTAAATTGCTTGCAAGCCAAAAGCGGTCGAATCTCCTTATCCAACGCTCCCACTCATGAGGCTTGGTGAAATCGAATGGCTCTGGAGGTTGTATTGTGAACGTAGCAGTTGGTGTGGGTTGCGCCATATCTGCAGGCTCGTCTCCCATTTCGCGCCAAAACGATACCCCTTCCTCTTCTTTTTTTTTTGCTTACAAGGATCCCACTTCTGACACCATGTCGCGTTTGTTAGTATAATAAAGCTCGTACCACGACGTAAACAGAGTATATCTTTAATTAGCAACTCTGTACAGCAGCCGCCTGCTTGTGTGCTTGCCCGGCAACTCCCTAACTGCCACACCCCCGGGTTCCCACGTCACCTCCGGCCACTGCATTCCCATAATACCACAGTCACCATTTGCAGTGGTGACTTTTAATTTGAAGCCAAAGCACCCAAGCCACCATTTGCAGTGGAGCCTTCTCCCTTCAAACCAAAGCACCCGAGCCAACATTTGCAGTGGTGCCTTTTAACTTCAAGCCAAAGCACCCAAGCCACCATTTGCAGTGGTGCCTTTAAACTGCAAGCCAAAGCACCCAACCCACCATTTGCAGTGGTGCCTTTTAACTGTAAGCCAAAGCACCCAAGCCACCATTTGCAGTGATGCCTTTTAACTGCAAGCCAATGCACCCAAGCAACCATTTGCAGTAGTGCCTTTTAACTACAAGCCAAAGCACACAAGCCACCATTTGCAGTGGTGCCTTGTAACTGCAAGCCTAAACACACAAGCCACCATTTGCAGTGGTGCCTTTTAGCTTCAATCCAAATCACCCAAGCCTCCATTGCACTAGTGCCTTTAAGCTTCAAACCAAAGCACCCAAGCCACCATTTGCAGTAGTGCCTTTTAGCTTCAAGCCAAAGGACCCAAGTCATCATTTGCAGTGGTGCCTTTTAGCTTCAAGCCAAAGCACCCAAGTCACCATTTGCAGTGGTGCCTTTTAACTTGAAGCCAAAGCACCCAAGCCACCATTTGCAGTGGAGCCTTCTCCCTTCCAACCAAAGCACCCGAGCCAACATTTGCAGTGGTGCCTTTTAACTTCAAGCCAAAGCACCCAAGCCACCGTTTGCAGTAGAGCCTTTTAACGTCAAGCCAAAGCACCCAAGCCACCATTTGCAGTAGTGTCTTTTGACTTCAAGCCAAAGAATCCAAGCCACCATTTGCAGTAGTTTGTTTTAACTTCATCCCAAAGCACCCAAGCCACCATTTGCAGTAGCGCCTTTTCACTTCAGCCCAAAGCATCCTAGCCACTATTTGTAGTAGTTTCTTTTAACTTCAGCCCAAAGCACCCAAGCCACCATTTGCAGTAGTGCCTTTTAAAGTCAGCCCAAAGCACCCAAGCCACCATTTGCAGTAGTGCCTTTTCACTTCAAGCCAAAGCACCCAAGCCACCATTTGCAGTAGTTCTTTTTAACTTCCAGCCAAAGCACCAAAGCCACCATTTGCAGTAGTGTCTTTTCACTTCAAGCCAAAGCAACCAAGCCATCATTTGCAGTAGAGCCTTTTAACTTCAGCCCAAAGCACCCAAGCCACCATTTGCAGTGGTGTATTTTAACTTAGGTCCAAAGCAGCTAAGCCACCATTTGCAGTAGTGCTTTTTTACTTCAAGCTAAAGCACCCAAGCCACCATTTGCAGTAGTGTCTTTTAACTTAGGTCCAAAGCAGCCAAGCCACAATTTGCAGTGGTGCATTTTAGCTTCAAGCCAAAGCACCCAAGCCACCATTTGCAGGAGTGTTTTTTTTCACTTCAAGCCAAACTATCCAAGCCTCCATTTGCAGTAGAGCCTTTTAACTTCAGGCCAAAGCACCCACACCACCATTTGCAATAGTGCCTTTTCACTTCAAGCCAAAGCACCCAAGCCACCCTTTGCAGGAGTGTCTTTTAACTTAGGTCCAAATCAGCCAAGCCACCATTTGCAGTAGTGCCTTTTAGCTTCAAGTCAAAGCACCCAAGCCACCATTTGCAGTCGTGCCTTTTCACTTCAAGTCAAAGCACCCACCATTTGCAGTAATGCCTTTTCACTTCAAGCCAAAGAACCCAAGCCACAATTTGCAGTAGTGCCTTTTCACTTCAAGCCAAAACACCCACCTTTTACAGTAGTGCATTTTCACTTCAAGCCAAAGCAACCAAGCCACAATTTGCAGTAGCGCCTTTTCACTTCAAACCAAAGCACACAAGCCACCATTTGCAGTGGCGCATTTTAGCTTAGAGCCAAAGCACCCAATCCACGATTTGCAGTGGTGCCTTTTAACTTCAGGCCAAAGCACCAAGCCACCATTGGCAGTGGTGTCTTTTAACTTCAAGCCAAAGCACCCAAGCCACCATTTATAGTTGTGCCTTTTAACTTTAAGCCAAACCACCCAAACCACCATTTGCAGTGGTGTCTTTTAACTTCAAGCCAAAGCACTCAAGCCACCATTTGCAGTGGAGCCTTCTCCCTTCAAACCAAAGCACCCAAGCCAACATTTGCAGTGGTGCCTTTTAACTTCAAGCCAAAGCACCCAAGCCACCATTTATCAGTGGCGCCTTTTAACTTCAAGCCAAAGCACCCAAACCACCATTTGCAGTAGTGCCTTTTCAGTTCAAGCCAAAGCACCCAAGCCATCATTTGTAGTAGTTCCTTTTCACTTCAAGCCAAAGCACCCAAGCCACAATTTGCAGTAGTGCCTTTTCACATCAAGCCAAAGCACCCAAGCCACCATTTGCAGTAGTACCTTTTTGCTTCAAGTAAAAGCACCCAAGCCACCATTTGCAGTGGTGCCTTTTCACTTCTTCCCAAAGCTCCCAAACCACCATTTGCAGTAGTGCCTTTTAACTTCAACCCAAAACACCCAAGCCACCATTTGCAGTATTGTCTTTTAACTTAGGTCCAAAGTACAAAAGCCACCATTGCAGTAGTGCCTTTTCACTTCAAGCCAAAGCACCCAAGCCACCATTTGTAGTAGTGCCTTTTCACGTCGAGCCAAAGCACCCAAGCCACCATTTGCAGTAGTGCTTTTTCACTTCGTCAATACACCCAAGCCACCATTTGCAGTAGTGCCTTTTCACTTCAGCCAATGCACCCAAGCCACCATTTGCAGTAGTGCCTTTTCACTTCAGCCCAAAGCTCCCAAGTCTGCATTTGCAGTAGTGCCTTTTCACTTCAGCCCAAAGCACCCAAGCCACCATTTGCAGTAGTGCTTTTAACTTCAACCCAAAGCACCCAAGGCACCATTTGCAGTAGTGTTTTTAACTTCAATGCAAAGCACCCAAGCCACCATTTGCAGTAGTGTCTTTTAACTTCAGCCCAAAGCACCCAAGGCACCATTTGCAGTAGTACCTTTTAGCTTCAGCCCAAAGCACCCAAGCCACCATTTGCAGTGGTGCTTTTTAACTTCATGCCGAAGCACCCAAGACACCATTTGCAGTAGTGCCTTTAAAATTCAGCCCTAAGCAACCAAGCCACAATTTTTAGTGGTGCCTTTTACTTTCAGCCAAAAGCACCCAAGCTACCATTTCCAGTAGTGCCTTTTAACTTCAGCCGAAAGCACGCAAGCCACCATTTGCTGTAGTGCCTTGTAACTTCAACCTGGAATAGGTTATAACTTTGAGACAAGCCCAGGTTTGCCCCAGGTTGCTGTGCATTGAAACAATGACCAATGACTTTGAAATGCGTCCAGCAATTGATGGGAGAGAGAAGCCCACACTATTCTCAGTGCCAATGTCCGATGCCTTTGAAATGTGCAATGACCGATGCCTTTGAAATGTCTTGTCTTAAAAGTGCCAACTGATAGGATGCCTTTGCTATGCGACTGCAGATTGGCAAGAGACAGACTCAGACGCATCCTGTGGTAATGTGTATTGACTGTATCCCTGACAATGACTAACATCTTTGGAATGTGCTTAAATGACAAAAAAACAGTATAGACTAGGCTGTCGCCACATGGTCGTCAGGGTGTCGCCTGTATGGTCGTAAGTAGTCTCCTCAGTCGCCCAAAGAATTGTAGCGTGTTTCTGGTCGCCGCTGGATTTTGAAATGTTAAAAAAATGTTGGCAACATTTGGCTTGGCACGAATGAGTGTAGCTTGACTTCTCCTGACGTAGATCGTGTCGTAGGTTGCCGCCAGGATAACGTAGTTTGTCGCCGGTGCTGACTTAAGTGAATTCCATAGACGACTACCTCCGTCAACCTACGTCAACCGGTGACAGATACCGGTGTGACTGAATTGTCTTGCCTTGTCGTAGCTTGTCGCGGGCGGAAGTTGGTGGACATCCTAATGGGTCTCCGATTGTCGGTAGTTTTCCAGAGCTGGACGTCGACTAGTTGGTAGGTTGTTGTAGACATTGTCATAGACATTGTCGTAGGGGGTCCAGTCACCGGGTTTTCACTGACATGCTACGACTATGACAGTCGCCGGCAGTCACCGAGAAATTACCACAAGTGGGACAGGCCCATAACACTACCCTATGCACACTAGGGGCAAACCTGTAGGTCTGTGGAGTTTGGGAAGAAACTGGAGCTTCCCAGAGAAAGCCCACGCAGGTCTGTACAACTGGAGCTTCCCAGAGAAAGCCCACTCAGGGGAAAACGTACAAACCCAGTACAGACAGCACCTGTGGTCAGGATCGGAACCGGGTCTCTGGTGCTGTAAGGCAGCAACTCTACTGCAGTACACCGTTGCCGTGCAGTATCTCTAATCATCATCATCATCACATTATCATCGTTGAAAACATCAACGAGCGCGGTGCCTTACAATGCCATGTACGACAGTGTTCGCAACTTCTACTGAAGTGTGGATGCCGTTGCCTCGCTAGAAGCTCATCCGCACTTTGACAGGTCTGGTTTTTGGTCCTGCTGGGGGTCCACAGTATCTCCAAACTAAATTAAAAGAGTGGAAGTGAGCTGAAGGAAGGTTATGACTGAAATCTGTAATCATAAGTGAAAGAATCGTTGGATTTGGAAGGTAATTAATACGACGGAGGAGCATAGGGGAGGGAATGTGGTTGCCTGAGGAGCTCCAAGTTGATCGAAGATTTAGACGTAAGGCATTATTCTCTGTACAGGGTCAGTAATTTAAGACAGCATATTTGGGAAGGAAGATTTTGGTGTAGGGAAAAAGCAGGCGGTTGAGATGACCCTAATCACTCTTTACAAAAATCGCCATTGGATTCCTCAGTGTTCAGAGTTCTGACATACTTGGCAGTTTGTAGTACAACTAAGTGATATGCTCAACTTTAAACCTTCAATTCAATATAATACCAAGTCCACGCCAACCATTGATCACCTTGATTACTGTAATGCCTTATTCATCGGTCTGCCTTCAAAATCAACCAACAAGTTACAGCTCATTCAAAATGCCGCAGCCTGGCTTTTAACGAATACCAAGGAAAGGGAACATATCACCCCAGTATGATACTCCTTTAATTGGCTCCCTGTGAGATCCAGGATAGACTATAAAGTCCTCCTTCTTGTGTATAAAGCCCTAAATGGCTTAGGAGCAGCATATTTTACAGAGTCCCTCCTTTCCTATGCCCCTACTTGAGTGCTCATGTCTTCTGATGTCAGCCCGTTAACCTCTCAATGCCGTGGCAATAAGAAAAGTGCTGCAGTGGCCTTTTTCAATGATGGCCCCAAGCTGTGGAATACCCTAACAAGGGCTATGAGAGATGCCCACTCAATTGACATCTTTAAACGGCAGCTAAAAACTTATCTTTCTAATCAAGCTTTTAACTGAATTTACTCGGTATTTGACCTCAGTGGTTTTGTTTTTTGTCCATTTACATTCTCAATTTTATATTTTAAATTATTTATATAAATCTATGATTTTATGCTATTAACTGCCTATGTCCTAACTGTTTTAAATTATAACTTTGTTCAGACCTGTGTTTTTGTGGAATACACTTTGGGTTGCATTTAATTGTTGGAAAAGTACTATGCAAATACAGTTATTATTAATATTATTATTGCCACTAGTTCTATGTGTAGGAAGGAGCTGCAGATGCTGGTTTACACCGAACATAGAAACAAAATGCTGGAGTAACTCAGCGGGACAGGCAGCATCTCTGGAGAGAAGGAATGGGTGACGTTTCGGGTCGAGACTCTTCTTCAGACTCTTCAGACCTTCTCCTGACTTCCATCTAAAGAAAGGACTCGACCCAGAAACATCACCCCTTCCTTCTCTCCAGAGATGCTGCCTGTCCCGCTGAATTACTCCAGCATTTTGTGTCACACTAGTTCAATGTTATCCCAGTTTCTCATGTATCCCCTACACATTAGGAGCAATTTGCAGAGGCAAATTAACTTACAAACTTTGGGATGTGGGAGAAAACCGGAGCATCTGGAGAAAATCCGTGCGGTCACAGAGAGAATTCCTCACAGACAGTGCCCGAGGTTAGGTCCCTGGTACTGTGCGGAGGCTTTATTGTTGTCAAATGTTTGAAGTGGGGTCCAATGTACAGTCACCACAATAAGGCACGCTGAGCCCTAGCAAGTGGGGATGAATTTAGACCATGAGACTTATCGGCCTGTCCTACTTAGGCAACATTTTAGGTCACCACATGGTCGACAGTAGTCGCCGGGGTGTCACCTGTATGGTTGTGAGAAGACTCCTCTGGTCGGCAAAAACTTTTCAACATGTTGAAATTTTTTTGCCGATAGTGGCGACCTTGGGTTTGACGCCAAATGAGCGTAGCTTTGCGCAGGTGCTGTCGTAGGTTGTCACCAGGTTAATGTAGGCAGTTGCCAGGGTGTCGTAGGATGTCGCTAGGATGCCGTCGGTTGTGGACAGGTGACGTAGGTTGTCGCCTGTGCTGACTTCGGTGAATTCCTTCATCCTACTTGATTTCCTTTGTCTTAAAAAATTGCCTAAGTGGGACAGGCCCATTAGTCCAGTCGCCAGTTTTTCGGCGACCTGCTAGGACTATGAGAGTCGCCAAAAAACTTGCCTAAGCGGGACAGGCCCACAAGGAGCAGCGTTCGGTCATTTGGCCCATTGAGTCTACTTCATCATTCAATCATGGCTGATCTAGTTTCCCCCTCAACCCAATTTTCCTGCCTTCTCCCCATAACCTTTGATGCCTTTTTCTAATCAAGAACTTGTCAAGCTCTGCTTACAAAATACCCAATAACGTGGCCTCCACAGCCTTCTGTGTCAATGAATTCCACAGGTTCACCACCCTCTAGTGAAATAAATTCCTCCTCATCTCTCTACTAAATGTGTGTCCCTTTCACTTCTACCACCCAAGAATAAATTGAAAACCTATCAACAGTGCATTATCAAACTATATTTTTTTCTAGTAATGTAGATTGTTGATGCAATTGAGCAAAAGCTCTTCAGCTTGCAGTAGGTTTCCAACCTGAAACTTGTTTGTTTGTCCATTTCCATCCACAGATAGTACCTGGCTTACTAAGTTCCTCCAGCACTCTTGTTATTTTTGCTCAAGATTTCAGCTTCTGCAGACTTTGTGCTTCTATGCAAAACACTTTCTGGGCTTTGAAAGGACTGACAAATAAATCAATAACATGCTGACAATTAGATATTTGGAGTTGTACAGCTAAAATGTGCAGCTAAAAATGTAAAAGCATTGCTAAAGTCAGCACTAGCATTTCATGCATTAAGTATGAATGTTCAAGGTGGAGAACAGTGAGAAATGTATATCAACTTCCCAAACTTTAGAACCTGGCAGCGAAAAGGTCACTGAAAATGTGTTCAAAGGGTTAGATGGACCATTGTGTAGGAAGGAACTGCAGATGCTGGTTTACACTGAAGGTGGACACAAAATGCTGGAGTAACTCAGTGGAACAGGCAGCATCTCTGGAGAGAAGGGATGGGTGACCAAAAAGGATGTACCGTTAAGTCAAGCAATGGGTAAAATAATTTCAACTAGGATAGAGTTTCCCTTGACGATGTAGCTATGGACAGTATCAGAATATATTAAAGTTAATTATAGTAATTCCAAAACAAAACTTCATTGAAGTCTAAACAGAGT
Organism: Raja brachyura; assembly: GCA_963514005.1. The sequence continues at coordinate 123,824,284 of OY740783.1, forward strand.
CTAAACAGAGTGTTATTTGGGACACAAGGAGAGAGTAATGTTTAATTTTCTTATTTCATTTATTTCAGAGATATGAGTGTCATTGTCAGGAAAACACATCTTGACCATTTCAAATTGCACGTAAAAAATAATAGCTGCCTTGAAACTCTAAAGCAAGTGTTGCCTTATTGAAAAGCGGGTGTTGCCTTAATGAAAAGCGCACTTGAATTTGGTGGCTTTGCACCCTATCTGAAGTGGCAAGAAACTGCACTTGAGTTGGTTGCCTTACACCCTGCCTGAAATGGCAGGAAACTGCACTTGAGTTTGGTGGCCTTGCACCCTGCCTGAAGTGGCAGGAAACTGCACTTGCATTTGTTGGCCTTGCACCCTGCGTGAAGTGGCAGGAAACTGCATTTGAGTTTGGTGGCCTTGCACCGTGCCTGAAGTGGCAGGAAACTGCACTTGAGTTTGGTGGCCTTGCACCGTGCCTGAAGTGTCATTTCAACGAATAGGCGTGTCAACTGCCAGCCCACCAGTGTGAGTGAGCTACCAGCACACGAGGCTTGAGTGACTGTGCCGCCAGTCCAATAATCCATTCGGCCCACTATGTCCATACTAGCCTTCTGGAAACCAGTCCCTTCAGCCCACAACACCCATATATATATATATATATATATATATATATATATATATATATATATATATGTATATATATATATATATTTATATATATATATATATATATATAGACATATTATATATATAGAGACATATTATATATATATATATATCTACATATGTGTATATCTCTACATATGTGTATATATGTGTGTGTACTAAAGTAAACTAAATTACAAACGTAGTTAACTTGGTGTAAGGTGCCACAGCCTGAGACAATGCAAGGACCATACGGTTTTTGTATGTCATCATTGAATGACAGGCCAAATTACAACCCCTTTGACAAGAAGCAGCAGAATTGCTACACTGGCACAGATAGATGAATCAATCAAGAGCAAATTGTTTCCGTAGATGGCCCCTGGTGTTTCACATCTAATGAATTGCTTTCAAAGTCTAGTTCTGCTTCCTTGGCCAACAAGGTATGAACTTGCACAAATAACAAAGAGTTAATTGATTCTGTCAATTAAGAAATAAATGTCAATCAGTTCATTTCAGTTCAGTTTTATTGTTACGTGTACCGAGCGAGGTACAGTGTAAAGCTTTTTGTTGCGTGCTAACCAGTCAGCAGAAAGACAATACATGTCATAAAGTCATGTGATAGGAGTAGAATTAGGCCATTCGGCCCATCGAGTGCCATTCAATCATGGCTCATCTATCTCTTCCTCTTAACCCCATTCTCCTACCTTCTCTAAGTAACCTCTAACACCTGTACTGATCAAAAATCTATCTAACTCTCCCTTAAAAAAATTAATGACTTGGCCTCTACAGCCTTCGGTGGTAAAGACCATGATTACAATCGATCCATCTGCAGTGTATAGATGCATGAAAAGGGAATAAGGTTTAGTGCAAGGTAAAGCCAGCAAAGTCCGATCAAGAATAGTCTGAGGGTCATCAAAGTGGTAGATAGTAGTTCAGCACTGCTCTCTGGTTGTGGTAAGATATCATCCGACCAGCAGTTTTGGAGCCTAGTTTGCAAAACAGAAATAATCTTCTGGTAGGCACAAAAGCTGGAGAAACTCAGCGGGTGAGGCAGCATCTATGGAGAATCTTCTCTTGGCTGGGCGAGTTTGACGTGAAACTGAACTCACTCACAATTGCCACTAATTAAATACACTTGTTCCGTCCTCATTGACTTTGGAGTTCAGAGTGTAGTTTGTTTCGTTTATTGTCACGTGTCGAGGTGCAGTGAAAAGCTTTCTTGTTTTGTTACGTGCTATCCTGTCAGCGGAAAGACTACACATCATTACAATCAAACCATCAACACTGTATAGATACAGGATAAAGGGAATGACATGTGAGGTCATGAAGATAAACATGCAGGCACAGCAGGCAGTGAAGAAAGCAAATGACATGTTGGCCTTCATAACTAGAAGATTTGAGTTTTGGTGCAAGGAGATCCTACTCCACTTGTACAGGGCCCTGGTGAGACCACACCGTGAGTATTGTGTGCAGTTTCGATTTCCTAATTTGAGGAAGGACATTCTTGCTATTGAGGGAGTGCAGCATTGGTTCACCAGGTTATTCCAGGGATGGTGAGACTGGCATATGGTGAATGAATGGGTTGACTGAGCTTATCTTCCCTGGAATTGAGAAGGATGAGATGGGATCTTATAGAAACATATTAAATACTTTAGGGATTATACAGGCTAGATGCAGAAAAATGTTCCCGATGTTGGGAGAGTCCAGAACCAGAGTTTACAGTTTAAAGAATAAGGAGTCGGCCATTTAGGACTGAGATGAGGAAAAATCTTTACCCCAGAGAGTTGTGAATTTGTGGAATTCTCTGCTCTCGAAGGCAGTGGAGGTCAATTCACTTGCTGTATTCAAGAGAGAGTTAGATAAATGCCCTTTGGGCTAACGGAATGAAGGTATATGGGGAGAAAGCAGGAACGGGGTGCTGACTTTTGATAGCCAGCCAGGATGATATTGAATGTCGATGCTGGCTCGAAGGACTGAATGGCCTATTCCTGCACCTATTTTTCTATCTTTCTATTTTGCAGTATGAATAAGTATAAATGAAACTGTGTGCCAATCCTGTGCAAATCAATGCCACTGCTACCACACACTCAGACATTGCAATGGTCTGAAACAGTCCATGAGGGCAAAGATTCAACCACCTCTGGTGCAGGAACGATAACTGTGAAGACTGCAAACCGTACAATCTCAACGGCATTTTTAGTGTCTTTAATCCCCTGGTAAAATGGTCTCCAGAAAATGATAGTGGAGATGATTTTATACGTAGCAACTATAAAGAAAGCTGCCATTTCAATGGAACATTGCATTTCTCTATAATGGCATCACTCACTGTCATTTCATACACTTAATCAAAGTGGAGCCTCCCAGTATTTAGTGGGAAGACAGTCAAAAAACTATATTCTTGCATAGTCCATCTCTTTAACCCTTTGCTGAACATTAATTTGGTTTGACATTGTCTTTCTGCTGACTGCTTAGCACACAACAAAAGTTTTTGACTGTACCTTGGTACACATGACCATAAATTAAACTAAACTTAACAAAACATTCATCACAAGATTAGGCATGGCACGGTTGCACAGCAGTAGAGTCGCTGCCTTACAGTGCCAGACCTCGGGATACGGGTTTGATCCTGACTTTGGGTGCATGTCTGTATGGAGTTTGTACATTCTCCATAAAGGAGAAGGACAGGAGCACTGAGGAACTTGGGGCAATGTCTTGAGAGCAGTCAGTGTTAAGGACGAAGAGGTGCTGAACGTCCTGAAGAGAATAAAGGGCCTGTCCCACTAACGCAACTTTTCAGCCACTGTCTTCGAACTTCAAGCTCGAGGGCACTCGCCTGAAAAACCTCGAGCTGGGTCGCCCGTCAGCGATTAAACCATGAGCCGTCTGCATACATACACACACACACACACACACACACACACACACACACATCGCAAAGGTGTGGGCCAGCGAAAGCTGGGGAGCGCTGTCTGAAATTCACACCCGCGATGAACAGGTAGGTAAAAGACGGCTGGCACAGTGGTAAATCCTTTAGAGAGCATGGGGGGGGGGGGGGGGGAGAAATTGTGGAGCGAGAAGGGGAGAGAAGGGGGAGAAGGAATGAAGACACTTTTAACAAGCCAGACAACTTTTAATAAATGCCCGCTAAATTTTTAATAATCGGTTTACTTACATTTTGTTTCTCAACGTGCTTTACCTTCAACTACCCTCGATTACCTATGATTGCCTTTGACTACCTACGATAGCATTACGACCTACGAGGACCTACCTCGAATAAACCTACGAGTAAAAAAAATCGATGTTTTCCATGGAGACCTTTTTTTACTTGCGGGCATTTTTTAGCATGTTGAAAAAAACGCTGAGACCTAGCTGAGGCCTTCGAGTACACGGGGACTACTCTCGAGCATGAAGGAGAGTTACAGACCTCCTAGGACTTTGTGTCGACCATGCTGCGAGTATGAGTCAAGGGCAAACTCTTCTAAACTCGCAGTGGAATAGGCCCTTAAAGGTAGATAAATCTCCCGTGATGGATCAGAGATATCTGTGTACACTGTGAGAAACTAGAGAGGAAATTGTAGAAGCCCTGGCTGAAATGTACGAGTCGTCATTAAATACAGAAGAGTACCGGAAGACTGGAGGTGGCAAATGTTGTGCCTCTATTCAAGAAGGGCTGCAGGGAACATGCTGGGAACTATGGGCCAGTGAGCTTAACATCTCTAGTTGTAAAGTTACTGGAGAGTATTCTGTGGGATAGCATATACATACATTTAGATGGACAAGGGCTGATTAGGGATGGTCAGCATGGTTTTGTACATGGATGTCATGACTCAAGAATATGAATGGGTGTTTTGACAAGGTGATGAAAAAGGTTGACGAGGGCAGAGCTGTAGATTTTGTATATATATATTTCATTAAAAAAACATTCAACAAGGTTCTACATGGTAGACTGCTCTGGGAGGTTAGATTGCCTGGGATCCATGGAGGGATAGCTGAATGGATAGAAAATTGACTTAATGGAAGGAAGCACAGGGTGATGGTGGAAGGTTGCTTCTTGGACTGGAGGCCTGTGATTTGTGCTGTGCCTCAGGGTTTGGTGCTGGGCCCATTAATGTTTGTCATCAATATCAATGATTTGGATGAGAGCGTACAGTACATGGCATGGTTAGCAAGTTTGCAGATGAAACAAAAGTGGAGGGTTTTTCAGATAGTGAAGCTGGTTGTGAAAAATTGCAGCAGGATCTTGATCAGTTGACCAGGAGGGCAGAGGAATGGTTAATGAAACTTAATACAGAGATGTTTTATTTTGGGAAGTCTAACATACACAGTGAATGGTAGAGCTCTAGCTAGTGTTGTAGAGCAGAGGGGTCGAGGAGTACAGGTAGCGTCACAGGTAGATAGGGTGGTCAAAAAGGCTTTTCCATCAACCGTCAAAATACTGAGTGTGGAGGGTGGGAGGTTATGTTGCAGTTATATACGATGTTGGTGAGGCCACATTTAGAATATTGTGTTGGTTTTTGGGCACCGTGTTCCAGGAGAGTGGTGAGTCTCTGGAATTCTCTGCCACAGAAGGTAGTTGAGGCCAGTTCATTGGCTATATTTAAGAGGGCGTTAGATGTGGCACTTGTGGCTAAAGGGATCAGGGGGTATGGAGAGAAGGCAGGTACGGGATACTGAGTTGGATGATCAGCCATGATCACATTGAATGGCGGTGCAGGCTCGAAGGGCCGAATGGCCTACTCCTGCACCTATTTTCTATGTTTCTATGTTTCTATGAGAGATGGTGTAAAGTTGGAAAGAAGACAGAGATTTATGAGGATGTTGCCAGGACTCGAGGGTCTGAGCTATAGGGAGAGCAGGCTGGGACTCTTTTCCTAGGAGTGCAGGTGGATGAAGGGTGATCTTATAGAGGTGCACAAAATCATGAGAGGAATAGATTGAGTAGAAGCACAGAGTCTTTTGCCCAGAGCAGGCGAATTGAGAACCAGAGGACATAGGTTTAAGGTGAAGGAGGAAATATTTAATAGGAATCTGAGAGGCAAAATTTTCACACAAAGGGTGGTGGGTGCATAGAACAAGCTGCCAGTGGAAGTATTTGAGGCAGAGACTATTGCAACTTTTTAGAAACAATTAGACAGGTACATGGATAGGACAATTTGGAGGGATATGGCCAAATGCAGACAGGTGGGACCAATGTAGATGGGATGTGTTGGTCAGTGTGGGCAAGTTGGGCTGAAGGGCCTTTATCCACGCTGCATCATTTATCTGGTCTGAAGAAGGGTTCAGACCAGAAATGTCATCCATCCTTTATCTCTGGAGATGCTGCTTGACTCGTTGAGTTACTCCAGCACTTTGTGTCTATCCCAGCCTATTGGGACCTTATTTGAGCATGTGTGTGTGTGTGTGTGTGTGTGTGTCCATCTGTGTGCGTGAGCATGTGCATGTGCATGTGTGTGAGTGCAGGCGTGTGTGGGTGTGTAAGTCTGTGTGTGTTGTTGTGTGTGTGTGTAAGTCTGTGTGTGTGTATGTATGTGCATTTGTGTGTCCGTTTGTGCATGGAAGTGTGTGTGGGTGTGCGTGTGCATGTGCATGCATGTGTGTGAGTGTGTGTGTGCATGTCTGTGCCTGCACATGCGTGTTTGTGCATGTGCGTGTATGTGTGCACATGTGTGTATGTGCACCTGTGCATGTGCGTGCATGTATGTATGCACATGTGTGTGTGTGCGTAGGATGGTGGAACAAGAAGACTCTTTCAAGGAAGGTTGGAGTGATCTCAACACTCACCATTGAATTCTCACTTAACCATGGTGTGACAAGACTTGCTCTTGGAAGTGCTGTCATCAGCAATGTAGAAATGTTGGTGCTTAGTGTTCAGCTGTAGAAATGGAATAGCGTGCTTCAGTTGTCTTTGTGTGAGCACGGTGTGGGTCTGATCAACCTGTTGCAGAGAGGATACATTTCTGAGCTATCACATTTTAATGGAGCTAATAATCTTTCCATCATGCAGAACATTTATGACCAGAGGACATTGGTTTAAGAAAGCTGACCACAGAATATGAAGAGATACTGTATGTATCTTTCCTGAGCTAAACCCTTTTATTCTGGAATACATTGGCTGAGAAGCTGCCAAAGACAGATTATTTAATCTTTCAAAACGGGAATGGTGAATTTAATGAAAAAAATCAATGCACTAGAGGGGGCATGGTGGCGCAGCGGTAGAGCTGCTGCCTTACAGCACTTGAGACCCGGGTTCAGTCCCGTCTTCAGGTGCTGTCTGTATGGAGTTTGTACGTTCTCCCCGTGACCACGTAGGTTTTCTCGGAGAACTTTGGTTTCCTCCCACACTCGAAAGATGTACAGCCTTGTAGATTAATGTGTTTGGTATAAATGTAAATTGTCCTTTGTGTGCGCAGGATAGTTTACATGCAGGGGATCACTGGTTGGTGCGGACTCGGTGGACTGAAGGGCCTGTTTCCATACTGTAACTCCAAACTAAACTAACCCATTTTAATCGGGAATACAGGTACATTGTCTGAGAAGCGGCATTCTTTAATAACTTTCAAAACAGAAATGGATAGTTAAATGTAAATAAAACTACGCCCAGTTTTATGAAGAGCAGCACTAATTGCTCTCTTAAAGAGTTGGCAAAGGCAGGCCATGTTGAATGGCTTCCATGGTGCTGTCTGATGCTCGGAAACAATTCTGGCCACAAGGCGTGAGTGTTCCTGCAGAGATGGAGTAAGTGCATGTGATCGTGTTCAGCGAAAGATCAAGCATTTCTAAAAAGGTTAGAAGATGCAGTGGGGAACACTGGTGAGTTTGGTGAAGTGACGAAGTGAAAATTTAGCCCCAGAAATATCAAAGACAAATCGCACATGATAACTACAGTGAGCAATGGGACTGTCAAAATAAGTGCAAGCATATGTACATCAGCATGACACGATGTATTGTCCCTTGACTTCAGACAGCGTCCTTGATGTTAAAACTAATTGATTCATTGATTTAAATTGCAGATGATCCTTTTCAATCAAACAAAGCGTGGCTTTTCTATGGCATAAAGAATGGACTTGTTCCATGGCAAAGACTTTGCAATTTAACATAATAGACAGATTTCAGCGCATATAAAGGGCATAACTTATGCTGTCCACTGAAATATAACATAATAATTGATACACATATATATCAAATGGTACTGTTACTTAAATTCATCATTTATTTATGTTAAAAAATTCAGTGGCTTGTAAAATCTAATGCTAATTGGAATGCTTCATGACAGATTGTTTGAGTTACTGTGGAAAACGTAATGTCTGCCAGTTTCTTAAAACAATTGGACTAGACATTAAAGGAATTAAAAACAAGAACACTGAGGCAGCAGAAATTTTTCTCTGTCAACGAGAGGTCTGTAATATGAGGACAATTTTTTTTCTGTTATTTCTCTCTATACAAATAACTACCTGAAATCAATGGAAAATCAATCATTGTAAATAGTGGATCCTTAAATTGGACACAAAATGTTGGAGTAACTCAGTGGAACAAGCAGTGTCCTTGGATAGAAGGAATGGGTGACGTTTGGGGTTGAGACGCTTCTTGAGACTGAAGAAGTTTTAAGTCATTTTGTTTCTTTCTTCGATGTAAACCAGCATCTGCAGTTCCTTAAATTTAAGTACACTTAAATTGGACAGATTTCTGAAATATTTCTGAATAATTTTGCCACACAAATGAAAATTGGATTAACAAGCTCATTAGGAAAGCTGGCTCCGTCCTGGGGGTGGAGTTAGATTGATGGGAGGAGGTCTTAGAAGGGAGGATGCTCCTCAAACTGCGGAGCATCTTGGACAATACACCTCACCTCCTCCATGATACACTGGTCAACCTGAGGAGCAACAGACTGGTTCCAGCAAGATGCAGCACAGAACAGCACAGGAGATCCTTCTTCCCTGTGGCTATCAAATTGTACAACATCAAATTGTACAAATTGTACATCTGTCGTGGGGTAGACTGACGACCCTCATCCCCAATCCTTTCGACTCGTCACTTTAATTTCATGTTTCATGTATTTTGTGTTTTATGACTGTTGGCAGACCAATTTTCCTCCTGGGATAAATAAAGTACTATCATATCGTATTGTATAGTGTCGTATCATATCATACAGTTCCACCATGTTGTACATCAGACATGGCTTGAGTCGCTGAAGAGCTTTCTGTGTATATTGGTGCTTCCTTGCAGCCCAGTGGTATGAATATTGACTTCTCTCACTTCAGTTAGCCCACATTGCCTCTCACTCTATCCACTCAAGTCACACCAGCTTCTCGTTTTCACCCTCGAATGTCCTGTTTCATTTATCATCATTACTTTTATGCACAGCTTTCATTTAATTGTTCATTATCTCTCTATATCTCGTCTATATCTCTCGTTTCCATTATCCCTAAGGAGTCAGAGGAAGGGTCTCGACTCGAGACGTCACCCATTCCTCCTCTCCAGAGATGCTGCCTGACTCATTGAGTTACTCCAGCTTTGTGTGCCTATCTTCCTTATACCATATTCAGTTGAATGCTACTTTGGACAGCTTCTCTCACCCACTCCTATTTGACATGTGCATCGATGCAAGCAGACAGTCTGTGATGAGATTGGGGGCTGAGTGGTATAAATTGAAGCTGGACCCACTCTTATCAGCATATTGATGAGTCATGACTGCCCTGTGGCATTATTGATGATTCCTCCAGTCACTTATCCTGATTAGGAGGTAGCATGATTGGTCACGTTAGGTTTCAGTTCCCGCAAATATGTTATTAATATTTAGTTTAATCAAGTGTTATGCCTCGTTAATCTTACTGAAGACTGGTCTTAATTTCCAAATTGCCAGCAATGATCGACGGACATGTCTTTCTGGACCGCACCCCTCTGATGGGTCACAATGTAGCTTTTGTGAATTGCTGAGGACCTTCTGGTTATATTTGAAGTAATGGTAAATATAAGTAGCTGCCATGAGGAATAGCATACAAATTATTGTTCTGCGACGTGCATTGAAAATGATGGACTCACTGATGGATGTTGGATATGTCATTCATGATTTTCATTGCCTTTTTAATCTTGAGTCGAGGTGGTATCATTCATGGGAGATGACTTGTTTTACCATTTCTCCACCAACTAATAGCAGATGTGCTTTCTTCAACAAGGACATGCAGATTCTGCAAGTCATTTTTGATTTCTACATCGCGTCCTTTCACGATGCATCATGGCTCATGTGTCAGAAGAAACCGCAGATGCTTGTTTATGCCGAAGATAGGCCCAACATGCTGGAGAAACTCAGCGGGTCAGCCAGCGTCTCCGTAGAAAAGGAATAGCTGACATTTCAGGCTGAAGAAGGGTTCCGACCCAAAACATCACCGATTCCTTTACTCCGGAGATGCTGCCTGACCCGCTGAGTTTCTCCAGCATGTTTTGATAACTTCTGCATCATCACTTAGTTTGGAGTCGGCTCTTTTCAAAACTGAAAGAAATCACAGAGAGTTGTGGGTGAAGCCCAGCTCATCTGACAGACCAGCCTCCACACCATTGACTCCATCTACATGTCATGCTGCTTCAAGTAAGCAGCCAACATATGAAGGACCTTGCTCTCCCGGGTCATTCCCTCTTCTCCCCTCTCCAGTCAGGCAGAAGGTACAAAAGCTTGAAAGTCTTGATTCACCACCTTCTTTCCAGCTGTGATCATACTATTGAACAGGCCTCCCTTAAGCAATGTGGTCCTGGAGATACAGCATAGAAACAGGCCCTTCAGCCCACAGCGGCCACATCATCCATCGATCACCCATTCACACGGCGTCAAGGAAAGAGCGTTCACGTTGCGGCCCTGTTATCATCAATCTTTTCACCGCCACGCACAATAAGCGTAAGACAGACACCATTGTATGTAGATGCCGAGAAGTGTGTTCAGCTCTGGCTGATCAACTTCTAATCTTGTGTGTGGACTCGATAATAAGACCCATTCACAAGAGTTCGATGTGATCCCACTTTCTCATCCACTCCATGCACACTTGGGGCAAATTTACAGAGGCCAATTATCCTACAAACCCGCATGTCTTTGGGATGTGTAAGGAAACTGCAGCACCCAGAGCAAACCCACATGGACACAGGGAAACATGCAAACTCCATACAGACAGCAATCTGGATCAGGATCGAACCTTGATTTCTAGCGCTGTGAGGCAGCAATCTGGGTCCTAATCCTCCAATCTGCCTCATTGCAGCCCATTAACTTTTTCTCTACAACTGTAATGGTGTAATGCTGTAATACCTTGTACTGCACTCTGGTAGTTTTCTCTTTGCACCACGTGTTCTGCTTGTAATAGACACAAAATGCTGGAGTAGCTCAGCGGGACACGCAGCATCGCTGGATAGAAAGAATGGGTGACGTTTCGGGTTGAGGCCCTTCTTCAGACTGTCAGAGACATGGGAGGGTAAGGTGTGAAAAACAAGATATCAAAGGGGACACTGGTCAAAGGAAATGAAGAATAGATCATGTTTAGCTAGTGGAAGGTGACAACGAGGCATATAAATATAAACTTTGATCAGAAGGACAGGCTGACTGGTTGGATACCTAGAATGGGTGAGAGATGGAGAGAGAGAGAGAGAGAGAGAGAGAGAGAGAGAGAGAGAGGGAAAGCAAGGGTTACTTGAAATTTGAGAACCACTGGGCTGTAAGCTGCCCAAGCAAAATATCTGATGCTATTCCTCCAATTTGCATTGGGCCTCACTCTGACAGTGGGGGAGTCCCAGGACAGAAAGAGCAGTGTGAAAATGGGAGGGGGAGTTAAAGTGTCGAGCAACCGAGAGATCAGGTAGGTTAAGGCGGACTGAGCAGAGGTGTTCAGTGAAACAATCGTCGAGCCTGCGCTTGGTCTCGCCGATACACAGGAGTCCACACCTGGAATAGTGGATACAATAGATGAAGTTGGAGGAGGTGCAAGTGAACCTCTGCCTTACCTGAAAGGACTGTCGGGATCCATGGACAGAGTCAAGGGAGGAGGTATAGGGACAGGTGTTGCATCTACTGCAGGGGAAAGTGCCTGGGGATGGGCTGGATTGGGTGGGAAGGGATGTGTTAACCGGGGAGTTGCGGAGGGCGGAAGGTGTGGCTAGTGGTGGGATCCTGTAGGAGGTGGCGAAAATGTTGGAGGATTATGTGCTCTATGCCATGGCTGATGAGGTGAAAGGTGACGACCTGGGGGACTCTGCCCCAGTTGCGACTGAAGGGTGGGGGAGCAAGAAGACCCTAGCGAGGGCCTCCTCTATGACGGAAGAGGGGAACCCTCGTTTCCTAAAGAATGAGGACATATTTGGCATACTTGTGTTTGGCTTGATTGTGCTAGTGTACAAAATTATCTGGCTGGATAGCAAGAAAACAGAGCTTATCACTGTATCTCAGTGCATGTGACAATATGAAACCAATACCAATACTATTCACAATTCCTTGCCATTAGTCAGATAAGCCTGTAATACATGGTTAAACTCCAAGAATATGAGGCATTGAGAACTTTCAGAAGCCCAATCTAGAACTATATATTTTTTTATTTAAAAATGACGAGCTGGAACAGCCTGAAAGAAAATAGAATGCAATTAATCTAATTAATTTATGATACTCTTCATAGATGGTGCAGAAATGTTGCATGCATAATGCTAGGCAAACATATTTTAAGACGAAGGAGAAAACATGTTGACATATCGGCTAATGAAGGCAGCAGCTCCAAACAAGTTCAATCTCAGTTGAGCCTCCCAGCACTAGTAATAAAGCTTGAGACTCATATGAACGAGGTTCTCTCGCTTAATGAAATCTATTGTTAACCGCACTACCTATACTTCCATTGAGATGATTTAGAAGATACCTCCCTCCTTCAGGTATGTGAAGAAGCAAATCAATTTGTGGCACTGGTAAATCATCAGGATGCGATGATTTTCTTTGTCAAGAATTTATAGTCTCAAGTAATTTGATAACTGTGTTATTAAACAAAATTAATGAGCAGCAGGATGCCAGAAGCAATTAGGTTAGTGCGCGCTCCAATTTTCCCCAAGGAACATAAAGAACTCCAAGTCCGCTTGAATTTCAGGCTCATCTCCTTAATAAGAATGGATTGCAGCATACTGACAGAAATGTTTGCCAATAAAACAAGGCTATTAATGTTAATCTGTGAAGAACGAATTGGTTCATGAGAGAAATATATAAAGATCAAACACAATTAGAAGAAAGTTTCTTGAAAAAACTCTCGGAGAGCTCAAATGAAGAGTTTTTTTTGCCGTATCGTTTCCGTAGTGAAGACATTTAATAGACGCAATGGAATTTATTGAATTTGTCTTGAGTAACTAACCTTCCATTCAAGCGTTGATGTCAGGTTATAGTATTGTCATGAAAGACCATTATTCTTCCTCAACTTTGTTTTATATTAATAAAGATTCAAGATACTATTACACCATGTGTAGGAAGGAACTGCAGGTACTGATTTAAATCGAAGATAGACATAAAATGCTGGAGTAACTCAGCAATATGAAATTGACTTCTCTAACTTCAAGTAATCCAAGCTTTCTCTCTCTCTCTATCCCCCATTCCCAGTTCTCCGGCCAGTCTTACTGCCTCCGACTACATTTTATCTCTCTTTGCTTTGTTGTTATCATCTCCCAGCTAACAATGATCTATTCTATATTTTCCTTGATTTCCATTCCCTTTGTCCCGTTTTCACACCTTACACTTCCTTATCTATGTACCTTCCTCACCCCTGACATCAGTCTGAAGAAGAGTTACTCCACCACTTTGTGTCTATCTTCGGTTTAAACCAGCATCCACATTTCCTCCCGACACACCATCTGTTCTTTATTGATCTTCACTTCATTGGAACTTGGATCAGCAATTGCTCGTTGTTGGGGAGGAATTCTTCTGCTTCCAAGGTAGAACTTATCTGCTGCTGACTGTAGATTGCTGATTCCATGTTAGAGTGAGCCCGGGGTACATCAGGAATTAATTTATTCTATAATGCGTGTCACTAAGATGCCAGACTCAATGCTTAGTAATCTCAGTCCATCTGTCACAATCAACATTGAAGTCACCTTATGAAAGAAGGCTGAAAATGTTACTTCAGAATGAGCAAAGGTTCAGTCAATGCCCTAAAATTCTCCATTTGTCAAGAATGTTGGGCCAGTTCATGCTCACCTGTGCAAGGCTGCACTGTGGACGAGCTCCACTGACATATGATGAAAGGATGGATCGACTGGGCTTGTATTTACTGGAATTTAAATGTAAACCTGCCATGGTATTTCAGTGGTCAAAGAGAAAGGGAATTGTACCATGCCGCAAAGCCTTTAAATGGGTCCCTGGAGAATGTATCAGATGCATCAGAAACACAGTGCAACCTGCACAGAAACAAGTAAAGCTTACTATTACAGCTTATTTACACAGTCAGGTGGGGAGAATCCTTTGATGTATTCTTCATGAAGCGCAGGGCCCTCGCACGGATTGTAGTTTCATAGATTTGAGAGGCTCGCTCATCATTTGTTCAATCCAGGAGCCCAGCCGGAGGGAATGTTTGCAATGTGAGGGAGTTAACTCCAGACGTACAACGTTCCGAAGCCAGCCGTGAGAATTTGGAGTGCAGACGGAAGGACGAACATGCAAGGGACGCAGAAAGGCATAGTTCAATGGTCTCAAATGAGGTAGATAGGTGGTCAAGACAGTGCTCTAGAGTATTTAGAGTCAAGGGTACTTGGTTGCTGTACAAATACTGTCATCGGCAACATGCGTGGCTGCAAAAGAAATGCCGTGCAAATTTGAAAGAAAAAAGAGTGCAACGTGGCATAGAATTGTAGATGCAACAAACTGCAGATGCTGGTTTACATTTAAAAAAAAGGCATAATGTGCTGGAGTAACTCAGTGGGTCTGGGCCACTGAGCTACTCCAGCACATTATGCCTTTTTTCAGGGCAGCATCCCCGGAGAATATGGATGGGTGACATGTTGGATCAGGGCCCTTCTTCAACCTGGAAGATTCCTCTCTGCACTCAGTCGTTGCTACTTCAATTATGGGGCTATGGAATGGTTTTGATATGTTGTGTGTGGACAGATTGTGGAAATGCATATAATGGTGGTTCTGCTCTTCCAAACCTATTAGGCTATGGTATTTTGGGGGGCATAACCTGCATCACTGTTTTGATCTATGGCAGATCTTATTGAAACATATGATTATTGACCTAATCCGCGAGTTCAGAAGAGTTTGCCCTCGACTCAAACTCGCAGCATGGTCGACACGAGGTCCTAGGAGGTCTTTGTAACTCTCCTTCATGCTCGAGAGTAGTCCCCGCGTACTCGAGGCCTCAGCTAGGTCGCGGCGTTTTTTTCAACATGCTGAAAAATGCCGTGAGTAAAAAAAGGTCGCCGTGGAAAAAATCAATATTTTTGTTACTCGTAGGTTTAGTCGAGGTAGGTCGTAGTAGGTCAGCATGTTATTCGTAGGTAATCGAGGGTTGAAGATAATCGAAGGTAGTCGAAGGTAGTTGTAGATAGTCTTCAACATAGTCGAAGTACATTCTTTCCTTTTTCTTTTTTCAGATTCACTTATTAGTTTATAAAATGTTAAAACTGAAGCTGTACGAAAATTGTACAATTGTTATGCCGATTACTTTCTCCTTGTACAATTGCTTTTAATAAAATAAATATTTTTAAAAAACATAGTCAAAGGGAGGGCGAAGGAGATCAAAGGAGGTCGTCTTCATTCTCTGCTATTTGGTGTCCAATTTTCCCGAAGGTAGTCATAGCTAGTCGTAGCTAGTCGAAGCTAGTCTTCAACATAGTTGAAGGAGGTCGAAGGAGGTCTTCTACATAGTCGAAGGAGGTCTTCAACATGACACTTTTTCAAACTCTCCTAAACGCTTCTAAACTCACCAATTAGGTTGCCGCAGTGGGACAGCCCATTAACTCTCAAACACCGGAAAACATCCAGTGAAGCTGCCTCCATTGCCTTCTGTGGCTGAGAGTTCCACAGATTCACAACTCTCTGGGTGAAAGTTTTTTCCTTATCTCAGTCCAAAATGGCCTAGCCCTTATACTGAAACTGTGACCCCCAGTTATGGGCTCCTCCAACATGGGGAATTTTTTTCCTGCATATAGCCTGTCCAATCCTTTAAGAATTTTATATGTTTCTATAAGATCCCCTCTTATCCTAAATTCCAGTGAATACAAGCCCAGTCGACCCATTATTTCATCATATGTCAGTCCCACCATCCCAGGAATTAGTCTGGTGAACCTTCGCTGCACTCCCTCAATAGCAATAATGTTCTTCCTCAAATTAGGAATTGCACACAATGCTCCATGTGGTCTCACCAGGGCCCTGTACAACTACAGAAGGACCTCCTGCTCCTAAACCTCCAAATCCTCTCGTAATGAAGGCCAACATGCCTTCAGCTTTCTTCACTGCCTGCTGTACTTGCATGCTTAAGGGGCTGTCCGACGGCGGCGAGATAATCTGCGAGTTTAGAAGAGTTTGCCCTCGACTCAAACTCACAGCATGGTTGACACGTGGTCCTAGGAGGTCCTATGAGGTCACTGGAACTCTCCTTCATGCTCGAGGGAAGTTCCCACCTATTCGCAGCCTCAGCTAGTTCTCGGAAATTTTTTCAGCATGTTGAAAATTTTCCGCGAATAAAAATTGGTTGACATGGTTCTTTTGAACTCGTAGTGCAGTGGAGTGGGGTCGCTATCTAGTTACAGGCAGTCGAGGGCAGCCGTAGGCAATCTCCTTCGCTGACCGGGCATTTTAATTGGCTCATTGGATATTTCAGGACCAAGGAAAACCGACCGGTAGGTTAAATGCCTGCTAAACTTTATTATAAGTTGTCTGGCTTCTTAAAACTGTCTCCACTCCATCTCCCCCACTTCTCCACCCCTTCTCTCCCCCTTCTCTCCCCTTCTCTCCCCTTAACTCCACCCCCCCCCACCCCCCGCGCTCTCTAAAGGGCTTACCGTACACTGTGCAGCTGTCTTTCACCTTTCTGTTCATCGCGGGTGTGAATTTCAGACAGCGCTTCCCCACTTTCCCTGGCCCCCGCATTTGCGATGTGTGTGTGTGTGCGCGGTCGGTCGCTGTTTCATTGCTGACGGTCGATCCAGCTCGAGATTTTTCAGCCGAGTGCCCTCGCGCTTGAAGGTCGAAGACAGCCATTGAAAGGTCGCATTAATGGGACAGGCTCTTTACTTTCAGTGACTGATGTACAAGCACACCCAGGTCTCGTTGCACCTCCGCTTTTCCTAATCTGACACCATTCATAAAATAATCTGCCTTCCTGTTCTTGTCACCAAAATGAATAACCTCACATTTACCCACACTATACTGTGCCATGCATCTGCTCGCTCAATCCAAGTCACCCTGCAGCCTCATGGCATCCTCCTCGCAGCTCACTCCGCCACCCAGCTTTATGTCATCCGCACACTTAGAGATGTTACATTTAATTCCCTTGTCTAAATAGATTAGTTTAGAGATATAGCGCTGAAACAGGCCCTTCGGCCCACCGTGGCTGCGCCGACCAGTGATCACCCCGTATACCAGCACTATCCTACACACTCGGGACTATTTACAATTCTTACCAAAGCCAATTAGCCTACTGTATGCCTTTGGAGTGTGGGAGGAGAGCGGAGCACCCGGAAAAAACCCACGCAGGTCACAGGCAGAATGTACAAACTCCGAACAGACAGCACCCGTAGTCAGGATCGAACCCGGGTCAAAGGCGCTGTAAGGCAGCAACTCTACCGCTGTGCCACCATATAGCAGTAAATAGGTTAAGACCACCAGATGCATTCTCATTTGGACCATCACCTTTCTGCCAGCCATGAGTAAAAGGCAGCGTATGAGGCTTATTTGTTTATTTGGCATTATTTTACTTGGTATTAATGCTTATTACTTCTTGATTAGTACGTATATCACGGGTTATTGGGTGAAGACAGAACAATGGGGTTGAGAGGAAAAGATGGAGCAGCCTTGATTGAATGATGGAATAGACTTGATGGACTGAATGACCTAATTCTGCTCCTATAACTTATGAACATTGTTAATTTAGTTTAGTTTAGTTCAGAGATACAGTGCAGAAACAGGCCCTTTGGCCTACTGAGTCCGCACCGACCAGCGATCCACGCACACTGACTAGGAGCAATTTACAATTTTAACAAAGCCAATTAACCTACAAACCTGTACATCTTTGGAGTCTCTTCAGTCTGAAGAAGGGTCTCGAGAAATGTGGCAGGAAACCGAAGCACCTGGAGAAAACCCACATGGTCACAGGGAGAACATACAAACTCCGTACAGGCAGCACCCATAGGCAGGATCGAAATCGGGTTTGTGGCGCTGTAAGGCAGTAACTCTACCACTGCGCCGCCATGCTGTCCCTTTCTGCAATGTTAAACTATTGAAAATTAAATATAATATTTTTAAATAACCTAAGCTTATTTAATGAGTTGTCAATAGACCATCAAGTCAGTCTGGGCAGAGCCTTGGAATTTTGCCCCACTGGTTGGAGGTCAATGATTGAAGCCCACCCTGTGGCAAGAATTATGTTGTTCGGCATGAAGGGTCAAGCCAGTTGTCCTTCGGATCTGGAGCTGGACAGGCTCCACAAACAATCTGCTCCTGCATGATCCGACCCATTTAAAACTCATTGTAATGAGGTTTTGGAGGGATATGAGGGGCAGTGCAGCAGTAGAGTTGCTGCCTTACAGCGCTTGCAACGCCGGAGACCCGGGATCGATCCCGACTACAGGTTCTTGTCTGTATGGAGTTTGTACATTCTCCCTGTGACCTGCGTGGGTTTTCTCCGTGATCTTCGGTTTCCTCCCACACTCCAACGACGTACAGGTTTGTAGGTTAATTGGCTTGGTCTTCATGTAAATTGTCCCTAATGCATGTAGGATAGCGTAGGATAGTGTTAATGTGCGGAGATCGCTGGCCGTTGCGAATCAATAATAGTTCAATTTAGACATAGATCGATGGAATGTTTTCTCTGATTTTGCTCATTGTTATCAGCTCATGGCTGCAGATTATAAATAAGGCATGTTCAAACCTGTCAGAAATGTAATGGTCTTGAGTAGCTGTTTTCACAGAGTTAGTATCATGGAAATTGTTTTTATTACCAGATTCTATTTAAATTATGTTGTGACTCAGGGATTGTATTTACATGAGAGCAGCCTGAAAGAGCTTTGGTTCATGATAATAAAATGGCTTATTTCACATGATCTGTCTGAATGAACAGAAAACAGTTTTCAGAATGGAACTCACTGTAAAATCTATATTCCCATTACAAGTGATATTCACTGTTGGACCTGGATGAAGTAAACAAATCGGTCTGAAATTCTCTCCTCGGATGCATTCTTTGCTCTCCTTGGAACTTCACCCTCTTAAGCCCCTGTCCACGATGCGAGTTTACCCAAGAGCTCTCCCAAGTTAAAAAAAAATCAAACTCATGGTAAGTACGTAGAATGTACATAGCGGGTACGTCAGAGCTCATGAATGTCTTGTAGTGGCTCGTAACGCTAACGGCAGGCACTCGTGAAACGCGGTAACTCGTGAAGTTTTTTCAACAGTGTGAAAAATGTCCAAGAGTAAAAAAAAATACTTGTGATGAAGTACCACGAGTTTGATTTTTTTTTAACTCGGGAGAGCTCTTGGGTAAACTCGCATCGTGGGACAGGGGCTTTAGAAACACACACAGTTCTGGAAAAGACACCATTCAAATCCAGACTTCAGGATCCCCACCAAAGCTCAAGATGGGATCATTAGAGATTGTGAAGTTACGCTGCAGTTATATAAGAGGCCACATTTATAGTATTGTGTTCAGTTGCGGTCACTGTGTTGTGGGAAAGATGTTTTCAAGCTTGAAAGGGTTCAGTTAAGATTTACCAGGAGGTTGCCAGGAACCGGGGGACTGAGCTATGGGGAGAGGTTGCGCAGGCTAGGGATTTATTCCTTGGAGCGCAGGAGAATGAAGGGAGATCTTACAGAGGTGTACAACATCATGAGAGGAATAGATCGGCTAGGCGCACAGAGTATCTTGCCCAGAGTATGGGGGATAGAGGAAACAGAGGACATGGGTTTCAGGTGAGGTGGGAAAGATTTAATGGGTCACTTCTTTACACACAGGGTGGTGGGTGTAAGGAACGAGTTGCTGGAGGAGGTAGTTGAGGCAGGGACTATTGCAATGTTTACGAAACATTTAGACAGGTACACAGATACTGTGTACACTGTGGTGGTGGGCCTGATCTCAGACAACGATGAGAAGGCCTACCGGGAGGAGGTGGCTGATCTGGCACTCTGGTGTCAGGACAACAGCCTCCTCTTTGACATCAAAAAAACTAAGGAGCTGATCGTGGACTTTAGGAGGGCACATCATCCGAGGACGTACACACCATTGAGGATAAATGGGGATACTGTGGATAGGGTGAACTGTTTTAAATACCTGGGAGTCCACATCTCTGAGGATATGACGTGGACATTGCACGCTGCAGCACTCGTGAGTAAGGCAAGGCAGCGCCTTCACCACCTCAGGCAATTGAGGAAATTCAGAGTGTCTCCGAGGATCCTCCAGTACTCCTTTCTACTCAGCGGCTGTGGAAAGCATCTTGTCCGGAAATATTACAATCTGGTTTGGGAATTGCTCTGGCCAGGACAAGAAGGCTCTGCAGAGAGTAGAGCGTTTGGCCGAACGCACTTTGGGAACTTCACTTGCCCCTCTGCAGGAACTATGCATCAGGAGGTGCAACTCCAGAGCCAATAAGATAATGGGAGACCCCTTCCACCCCTGCAACGGACTGTTCCAGCTGCTACGGTCAGGCAAACGCCTCCGTTGCCATGCTGTGAGAACGGAGAGGTTGAGAAAGAGTTTCTTCCCAGAGGCCATTAGGACTGTAAACTCCTATCTCACCAGAGACTAACTCTACTGGTCCACAATACCGCCCACAATGTTTAATATGTAAACGAACATGTGATTTTGTTCCATTCTGTTTGCAGTTTGTTGGTTGTTTGTTTGTTTGTTTTTTTGCACAAAGTTCGCGAGCATTGCCACTTTTTATTTCACTGCCCATCCCGTATGTGTATGTGATGAATAAACTTGACTTGACTTGACTTGAGATAAGGTAGGTTTAGAGTTATATGAGCTAAAAGCAGGCAGGTGGGACGAGTGTCGATGCAACACATTTGTCAGCATTGGCATGATGGGCGGAAGGGCCTGTTTCAAAGCTGAATGGCTATGACCCTCTGACTATATTAGGCCTTTTGGTTTAACCTGGAACGCGCTGCCAGTGGCTGCGATGGAGGCAATACGATAAGGTCCGGAAGTGGCGGCGCTGCCTGGTAGCTGCGGCTCGCCTGCAGTCCGTCTGTTTTTTCTTTTCTTTTTGTCTCCTTGTGTCTGTTTTAGTTAAAATGTTGGTTTATTAGGCTGTGTATGTGTGGGGGGGGGGGGGTGGGTGGGTGAAACAGGGTCTTAGTCTCTCCCTTCGGGATGGTGCGACTTTCCTTGTCATGTCCCCCGTCACCGTCTGTGCTGAGGCCTAATGGCGGACCTGGCGACCTCGGAGCGGTGGCGGCGTTTCAGCATTCCAGCAGTGGTGGCAGCCCGGCTTCAGAGCTGTGGTGTTCCAGCGTTCCAGCGGTGACCCGGCTTCAGAGCTGCGGTGCTCCAGCGGCGTTCCAGCGGTGGCGTTCCAGCGGCGGACCCTGCTTTAGAGCTGTGGCGGTGTTCCAGCATTCCGAAGACGGTGGCGGTGGCAGCCCGGCTTCGGAGGCTCGGCCGTGGGCCTAGTGGATGACAACATCGGAGGCCTGGATCGCCTCAGCGCAGGGGAGAACAAGGAGGGAAGAAGACAAAGTCTTTAAGAGTTTTGCCTTCCACCACAGTGAGGAGGTGCCTGGTGAACTCACTGTGGTGGATGTTAAAGATGTGTTTATTGTGTGTTTTGTTTTTTATTTATATGTTATGACTGCAAGGCAAAGAAATTTCGTTCAGACCAAAAGTAGTATTTAAGAGGCTTTTAGATAAACAGATGGATATGCGGGGAATGGATGGTTATGGATCATGTGTAATTTCTGCTTTAAAAATGCCCAGAGACTTGGCTTCCACAGCTGTCTGTGGCAATTAATTCCACAGATTCACCTGAAGAAATTCCTCAGCTCCTTTCTAAAGGAAGGTCCTTTTATTCTCAGGCAGCAGTTTCAACTCCAGTAGCTCTGGTAGAACAAGTGCGTAAAGTCAGGACAGGATGTCAATGGTTCCCTTCCTTCCTTGAGTGACCTGGTGAGGTCCAGGTGAAATGTGTAGGAAGGAACTGCAGATGTTGGTTTAAGCCGAAGGTGGACACGGAAAGCTGGAATAACTCAGTGGGTCAGACAGCATCTCTGGAGATGAGTTGTGAATCTGTGGAATCCTCTGCCTCAGAAGGCAATGGAGGCCGATTCTCTGGATGCTTTCAAGTGAGAGTTAGGAAGAGCTCTTAAATATAGCAGAGTCAAGAGATATGGGGAGAAGGAAGGGACGGGGTACTGATTGTAGGTGATCAGCCATGACCACAGTGAATGGTGGTGCTGGCTCGAAGGGCCGAAAGACCTACTCCTGCACCTATTGTCTATTGTCTATTGAAAAGGAATAGGTGGTGTTTCAGGTCGAGATCCTTCTTCAGACTGTCCGAAGAAGGGTCTCAACCTATTCCTTTTCTCCAGAGATGCTATCTGACCTGCTGAGTTACTTCAGCTTTTTTTCATGTCTATCTGAGGTCCAGGAGAAAGATGGTCAGTTGGGCCTGACAGCGTAAGGGCCTTCATTGTCCGAGCAGAAGCTTGAACTGCTGGGAGAGGAGGGGAACCTGTGCAAGTGGAACAATTCAGAAAACAACTTTGGTTAAAAGTCATCTTTCTCAATCAGAAATAACTGAAGTTGAGCTCAATCTAACCTCAGGACTTTAGTAAAATGAATGCCACATTAATAGAACACGTGTCTACGTTTGAAATCATGCCTTCATAGTGAACTGTTTCTCTACTGTGGTGAATAGCCTCCATATATATATAATGTTAATTGAATGTGGATTCAAACCTCTAAGGTTAACACAGAGGGACCAGTAGAACATCCCTTGTAGCCAAGGTCCCGAGGGCAAGGAGCACCGCCACTCCACCTCGGGTCCATAGGGGAGGAGTGGCTCTGCTGTCAGCTACCGGTGACGGGATCTAGGGAGTGGGTGGGGCTGAAGATGTCCTGGTTGGGTTGCTCCTGCACCAGGCCAAGCTGGCCATCTGCAAGTCACGGCTCCAGGTGGAAGATCGCTTTACCCGAACCAGATGCTTGCCGCTTTTTCGGGGTTACGTCCGCGCCCGGGTGGTGTTAGAGAGGGACATAGTTGTATAGTCGTTATTTAGTATATTACATAGAAACATAGAAATATGGAAATTAGGTGCAGGAGTAGGCCATTCGGCCCTTCGAGCCTGCACCGCCATTCAATATGATCCAACTCAGTATCCCGTACCTGCCTTCTCTCCATACCCTCTGATCCCCTTAGCCACAAGGGCCACATCTAACTCCCTCTTAAATATAGCCAATGAACTGGCCTCAACTACCCTCTGTGGCAGAGAGTTCCAGAGACCCACCACTCTCCGTGTGAAAAAAGTCCTTCTCATCTCGGTCCTAAAGAATTTCCCCCTAATCCTTAAGCTGTGACCCCTTGTCCTGGACCTCCCCAACATCGGGAACAATCTTCCTGCATCTAGCCTGTGCAACCCCTTAAGAATTTTGTATGTTTCTATATGATCCCCTCTCAATCTCCTAAATTCTAGAGAGTATAAACCGAGTCTATGCAGTCTTTGTTCATAAGACAATCCTGACATCCCAGGAATCAGTCTGGTGAACCTTCTCTGCACTCCCTCTATGGCAATAATGTCCTTCCTCAGATTTGGAGACCAGAACTGTACGCAATACTCCAGGTGTGGTCTCACCAAGACCCTATACAACTGCAGTAGAACCTCCCTGCTCCTATACTCAAATCCTTTTGCTATGAAAGCTAACATACCATTCGCTTTCTTCACTGCCCGCTGCACCCGCATGCCTACTTTCAATGACTGGTGTACCATGACACCCAGGTCGCGCTGCATCTCCCCTTTTCCTAATTGGCCACCATTTAGATAATAGTCTGTTTTCCTATTTTTGCCACCAAAGTGGATAACCTCACATTTATCCACAATATTTGAAAGGATTGTAACATAGTTGTTTGAAAGTTTAGTGTCTAGATAATTTAGTGATTCTGTATTATGGTGGTGTGTGTGTCAACATGGTTTTGTTTTTTATCGTGATCCTAATTAAATTAATTATTTTTGTTGCAAAAAAAAAGGCTAACGTAGACTTTGTTAAACCTATGTTTAGGCATTGTGGTGTTAATCAATATTAATAAGAGCGGAGCCTTTTAACAAATCGGCCGCAGCACCTAATGAGCATCGTACATGAATAAAGAATACACCAGCAGTACACATTCTGACAGGGAGAGACATCATGCAGGCTTATTATAAGTGGCATCATAAAACACAGGCAATCTTCAAATTTACCACTAAGTCTATAGCTTTGGGAACTGATATTATTATCAGTGGCAGTCTCTGATTCGGTCTGACATAAATTGACATCCCACAATCTAACAAGATTTTGTGCAAAAAAAAAGGTCTTCTTATTTAAAATAGGTTTTGTCGCCAGAACAGGACTGGGAAGAAGCCGTGTTCCAGCTAGTGACAGCCAACCTGCTGAGAGTGTTGTCACTACAATACCGCATGGAATCAGTTTAACAAGCTCACCCACTGAGGTGAGCAGTCAGTGACTGAATTCCAGTCAGGTTCCTCCTTCATCTTGCCGGTGAAGCCAATTTAAATCCTCTTTTTTAACGGGATAATCCAAGCAGATTCGGAGTCAGTGAGCCTCCTGTGATCTGATAAGATTTTTTTTTTTAAACAATAAGCGGTGCTATTTTTAAAACATTAAAAAAAATTAGAATGTTTCTTAAAATAAACCAGAGATGACAATTATTGGTCAGTAAATGTGCCTGCCTGCTTCTCTTGGATGGCAGATTTGAAGATGAACTCAAATGAGATGGAATGGAAAACAACACGAACCTTCTGAATACTAACCACCATTTCCCAGGGATAAGAATGATCATTGAAATAATTATTGTGAGGACTGTTGTCAAATCTGGTGCACTTGGCATTAGTGGAAGGCTGTTCCTGGTCCCTATCTTCCTATACATCAATGGACAACTGCATGAGAAAGCCTGCAAATGCTAGCGACTAATGAATTGGTTCTCAGTGTTAAATATTATCTCCCAATAATTGGATCAGTTTGTGGGTGAAGCGATTTTTTTTTCCCCCTCGCTCTCTGCATTACTCAGGCTTGAGACGACACGGGAACAAAGGGATCGGCATGTGTTTGTGCAAACTCACTAACGTTAACGCGGGAGCAGAGTTGCGAGTGTAGTGGAAGCAACAAAACCAAACAGAAAGTGAGGCATTTGTATTTAGCTTTAATTTTAGAGAAACAGCACAGATGCAGGCCCGTAGGCCCACTAAGTACACGCCAGCCATCAATCACCTATTCACGGGTTACACAAAAGGCTGGAGAAACTCAGCAGGTGCAGCAGCATCTAAGGAGCGAAGGAGATAGGCAACGTTTCGGGTCGAGACCCTTCTTCAGACCCTCCTTCGCTCCTTAGATGCGGCTGCACCCGCTGAGTTTCTCCAGCCTTTTGTGTACCCTCGATTCTCCAGCATCTGCAGTTCCTTCTTTAACAATCACCAATTCACACTGGTTCTATGTTATTCCACCCCCTAGGCATGACTTTGGGATGTGGGAGGAAACCAGAGCACCCCCAGAAAACCCCTGTGATCACAGGGAGAATGTGCAAACTCCACATAGACAGCACCCGAGGATAGGATTAAACCCGGTTCTCTGTGCAGAGGCTGGAGCTCTTCCATTTGTGTGACTGTGCATGCCTGTATTGTCTTGTTAAATAGTTTGTTTTCTCCAGGGATGTTTTCTTTGTGGGCTTACCATAGGAAAATAGGACAACATGGTGGCGCTGCCTTACTGCGCCAGAGACACGGGTTCGATCATGACTACGGGTGCTGATTGTATGGAGTTTGTACGTTCTCCCTGTGACCACGTAGGTTTTATCTCGGTTTCCACCACATTCCAAAGACGTACAGATTTGTAGGTTAATTGGCTTCGGTAAAATTGCAAATTGTCCCTAGTGTGTTGGACAGTACGAATGTATGGGCTGATCGCTGATCGGCACGGACTAAGCTGGCTTAAGGGCCTGTTTCTGCGCTCTATCTCTAAAGCCTAAAGTCTAAATCCAGGAGACCAAGGAATTGATCCAGTGAAGGAATTTGAGCTAATTTTGGGATCATGCCGGTATCCGAAAGATCTCATGGGTGGAGATCGTGGGAGGAGGGTTAGGGAATGTGAGAGGGTGTTAACAGCCCCGAATGAGTTGGTAGGTGGTCCATGGATGGATCAGTAGATGAATAGAGTCAATGGGTTGGCAGAGAAACTTGGGGAGTTGGGCAGAAGAAGTCTGGAGATTGTGAGAATAATTCCTGGAGATTATCGCGCATCCATGTTCTCCAGAGATGATGCCTGACCCATTGAGTTACTCCAGCACACTGCTTTTTGTAAATAAGCATCTGCAGTTGCTTGTGCCCCCTTGGTTCTGTTCATTTCAAATGGCTAGAAACTCCATCATCCCATCCTTAACTGATCAGATTTGACAAATGTAGAAACAAAGAGCTGCAGATGTTGGTTTATACCAAAGATCGACATAATGTTCTAGAGTAACTCAGCAGGTCCAGCAGCATCTCTGGAGTAAAAGGATAGGTGACGTTTCGGATCTGGACCCTTCCCCAGACTCTTCAGAAGGGTCCCAACCCGAAAGGTCACCCATCTTTTTTCTCCAGAGATGCAGCCTGACTCGCAGTGTTACATCAGTTCCATGTGTCCATGCCTTTGTTGATCTTCTCCTAATATAGCCTATAAACCAGTTTAAAGATATTACACACAACTGGGACTCAGGGCTGCCTCTTGAAGAGGTTTCTAAAATTGTCCACTTTGTACATCCACACAAAACCAGTTCATTGAGAAAATCAATATTTCAGCAAATAATTTTGATGGGAATGCTAAATTATCACACGAGTTAACATCATCAGGTTGAACTGCATTATCACCCATGTATAAAACAAATTTCTGTTAACACTGTAGACAGTAACAATAAGGGGGAACATGCTCAACATGTTCCTACTTTGCCCAATGGGTCTATAATGCTTGCAGTAACTGCTCTTTAAAGGTCAACGCAAGAGGAGACAGCAACAAAGTATGACAGGTGAAGCTACTTTGGAAGCTATTTATGTAAGCAAGTTATGTGTAAATGCTGATTTACAGCCAAGCATTAACTAAACTAATTCGACAAGATGGAAATTATTAGAACACAAGAGGTAAGCAAGGATGCAAATCATGGAACCCGTACATCAATGGAAAACAGATTGGATCGTAAAAGGTCAAATCTTCATCTGCTGAATGCAGTGTGATCACGAGAGAAAAAAAATCATTGCAGAGATAACGACTAATTATATTTTGTGAGCAAGGACTGCAAATTGCAACAGCAGACTTCTTTCCATTTACTGACTCATAAATGCTTGCCAATGTTTTTAAACTCCTGAAAAGTACTTGTAATTATAGCAGGCATATAATTTCCTTTGCAAATTTGCAAACAGTTGAAAATGTAAAGCCCTTTTCTGTAATGTCTCTGAAGAGAGGAGGGTTTTACTCCACCCATCAAATAATCCCACAATTTTGCAGTTATATTGAGCCTAGATGTCTGCTCATCCCAATATCTCAAGTACTTTAAGCTTCCTTCAATTGCTGAAATACGATTCCACATTGCATGTACCAGCAAGCAGTTTTTCCACTTAATGTAGGTTCTCAATCCAAAATGTTGACCATTCCTCTGTGTCCCCAATGGTGCATGACCCATTGAGCTCCTCCCAGCAGTTTGCATTTTTTTTGCTCTAAATGCCAGCATCTGCAGTATGTTGTGCCTCAAATTATTTTGTAACAAATGGCCACACAATCCAACCTTTCATCATGCAATGTGCTGATCTCCCAACACCAGTGATAGAGTCATAGAGTCATACAGGGTGGAAACAGGCCTTTCGGCCCAACTTGCTCACACCGACCAACATGCCAAATCTAAACTAGTCCCACCTGCCTGCTTTTGCCCCTTTTTCCTTTAAAACCGACTATATCCATGTACCTGGTTAAATGTTTCTAAAACGTTGCAATAGTACCTGCCTCAACTACCTTTAATACTTCCACTGGCAGCTTGTTCCAAACACCCACCACCCTCTGTCCAAAAAAGTTACCCCTCAGGTTCCATTTAAGTTTTTGTCCTATTACCTTAAACCTATGTCCTCTGGTTCTCGATTCATCAAAAGATTGTGCGGCTTCCCGATCTATTCCTCTCATGATTTTGTACACCTTTATAAGATCACCCTTCATCCTCCTGCCCTACTAAGAATAAAGCCCTAGTCTACTCAACCTCTCCCTGAAGCTTAGTCTCTCTCAGTCCTGGCAATCTTCTCTGAACAATTTAAGCTTGACAACATCTTTCCATCTATACCCTACAATACCACCCACCTTAAAGGGTCTGTCCCACTTGGGCGATTTTTCAGCAGACCGCCGGCGACTGTGAAATTCGCGGCACTCGCTGAAAAACCGGGAACTGGAATGGCGAGTGTCAGAGTGGAACACACACACACAAACACATCGCAAAGCAGGGGGCCAGGGAAAGTGGGGGAGCGCTGTCTGAAATTCACACAGTGCAACGCCAAGGTGATACAGGCACACACCACGATGAACAGGAAGGTTAAGATGGTTAGCACAGTCTTTTAAAAGAGGGGTGGAGGGGAGAAGGGGGGAGAAGGGGGGGAGAAGCGGGGAGAAGGATTGGAGACACTTTTAAGAAGCCAGACAACTTTTAATAAGCCAGAGATTCACAGCTGTGAAGTTTGGTGGGCATTTAACATTACCGGTCGGTTCTCCTTGGTTCTGAAAACTTGTCAGTACGTTTGTTTCCCCCCAATGAGCTAATGAAAATGCCTGGTCAGAAAGGCGATTAACTAAAACTACATATGACTAGCTTGACTACCCACAACTACATGGCGACACCAGTACAACTGCACCAACGAATACAAAAGTATCGATTTTTTCCATGGCGACCAATTCTTGGTCGCCGAAAATGTTTCAACATGTTGAAAAATTTGTGGCGACCATACTGAGGCCGCGACTAGTTCCCAGAATGCGGAACTCCTCGTGACCATGAAGGAGGCTCACCAGAGACCACCAGCGAACATGTGGCGACCATGTAGCGATCATGTGGCGGGCGCCAAGACTCCTGCACTCGCCTAAAAAGTCACCTAAGTGGGACAGGCCCTTTAGTGTCATCAGCAAACTTGGATATCATGCCAAGTACATTCTCATCCAAATCAT
The DNA here is from genome assembly GCA_963514005.1 of Raja brachyura. The sequence continues at coordinate 123,853,494 of OY740783.1, forward strand.
TGATACAGATGACAAACAGCAATGGGCCCAGCACCGAACCCTGAGGCACATCACTAGTCACTGGCTTCCAGTCCGAGAAGCAACCTTCCACCATCACCCTCTGCTTCCTTCCATGAAACCAATTTTCTTTTCATTCAGCTATCTCTCCGATCTAACCTTCCAAAGCAGCCAACCATGCGGAACCTTGTTGAATGCTTTGCAGAAATCCATATATACAACATCTACAGCTCTGCCCCCATCACCATTTTTGGTCACATATTCAAAACACTCAATCAGATTTGCGAGACACGACCTCCCATGTACAAAAGCATGCTGACTATCCCTAACCAGGCCTTGTCCATCGAAATGCTTCTGTATCCAACCCCTTAGAATGCTCTCTGGTAACGTTTCTAACCACAAATGTTAGGCTCACTGGCCTGTAGTTCCCTGGTGCTTCCCTGCAGCCTTTCCTGAATAGAGGCACAACATTTGCCACCCCCTAGTGGTCTGGGACTTCACCTGTATTTAATGACGACTCGCAAAGACATTGAAGTACTACTCATAACAGAAGCCCTGAAATGAGTTTGTATGATTTGCCCAAACACTAACATTAGTTTAATATAGCGTAATATTTATTTCAACCTAGAAAAAACATGAGAGCAAAATACACAGCAGCTGACACAGCCTTAAGAAGCTACCAAAATGGGCAGATATAGCTTAAGTGGGTGGAATAATTCAGTTAGGTTTAGTTTAGATTAGTGTTGACGTACAGCATGGAAACAGACACTTCGACCTACCCAGACCATGGCGACCATCGATCACCCATTCACACTAATTCTGTTTAATTCCACTTGCTCTTCCACTCCGAACACATTCGGGGCAATTTACTGAAGGCAATTAACCTGCACGCTTTTGGGATGTGGGAGAAAACCGAAACAGGTGAAGGAAACACACGCGGTCACAGGGAGAACGTGCAAACTTCGCACAGACAGCATTCGAGATCAAGATTGAAACCGGGTCTCTGGCACTGTGAGGCAGCAGCTCTGCCAGCTGCGCCACTGTGCCGCCCATATTTCCAGAATAGAAACACAGATCTGTCCAGTCAATTGACTCATTTTGTACTGCGTAACAAGAGCACTGCTGAAAGGTAGGAAGCACAGAAGAGTTGCTGCCTTTCAGCACTAAAGAGATGGATTCGATCCTGAGAAAGGTGCTATCTGTACGGAGTTTGCACGTACCCTATTTTTTAAAAATATGAACTAATTATATTGTGCATTATATATTAACATTATATGAATATTATCTATATAATTAAAACTCTGATCTTGACCACGTCCTGTTTGCACTGCATATTGATTTTTAGAAAAAATGCTACCACATACGGCTGTGATTTCTGGCCATTTTACTCACTGGGTGTACCATGACACCCAGGTCTTGTTGCATCTCCCCTTTTCCTAATCGGCCACCATTCAGATAATAGTCTACCCTCATGTTTTTGCCACCAAAGTGGATAACCTCACATATATCCACATTATACTGCATCTGACATGCATTTGCCCACTCACCCAGCCTATCCAAGTCCCCTTGCAGCCTCCTCCTCACACCTAACACTGCCCCCCAACTTCGTGTCATCCGCAAACTTGGAGATGTTGCATTCAATTCCCTCGTCCAAATCAATAATATATATTGTAAATAGCTGGGGTCTCAGCACTGAGACTTGCGGTACCCCACTAGTCACTGCCTGCCATTCTGAAAAGGACCTGTTTACTCCTACCCTTTGCTTCCTGTCTGCCAGCCAGTTCTCTATCCACATCAATACTGACCCCCAATACCGTGTGCTTTAAGTTTGTATACTAATCTCTTACGTGGGACCTTGTCGAAAGCCTTCTGAAAGTCCAGATATAACACATCCACTGGTTCTCCCTTATCCAGTCTACTAGTTACATCCTCGAAAAATTCTATATGATTCGTCAGACATGAGTTGCCTTTGGTTGGAAAATGCAAGTGTTGCCTTTGGTTGGAACATGCAAAAGTTGCCTTTGGTTGGAAGATGCAGAAGTTGCCTTTGGTTGGAAGATGCAAAAGTTGCCTTTGGTTGGAAGATGCAAAAGTTGCCTTTGGTTGGAAGATGCAAAAGTTGCCTTTGGTTCGTTCATGCAAAAGTTGCCTTTGGTTGGAAGATGCAAAAGTTGACTTAAGTTGGAAGATGCAAAAGTTGACTTCAGTTGGAAGATGCAAAAGTTGCATTGGTTGGAAGATGCAAAGGTTGCCTTTGGTTGGATGATGCAAAAGTTGCCTTTGGTTGAAAAATGTAAAAGTTGCCTATGGTTGGACGATGCAAAAGTTACCTTCGGTTGGAAAATGCCAAAGTTGCCTTTGGTTGGAAAAAGCAAAAGTTGCCTTTGGTTGGAAAAAGCAAAAGTTGCCTTTGGTTGGAAAATGCAAAAGTTGCCTGTGGTTGAAAAATGCAATAGTTGCCTTTGGTTGGAAAATGCAAAAGTTGCCTTTGGTAGAAAAATGCAAAAGTTGCCTTTGCCTAATTGAAAAAAAGGTGTTTTCTTCTATATAATTAAAAGTCTAATCATGACCACTTCCTGTTTGTGCTGTATATTGATTTTAGAAAAAAAGCTACCATGTACAGCTGTGATTTTGGCCATCTTAGTCAGAGTCCCCCTCCACTCATCAGGTGCCAAGGATTTTTCCCATTGATGAAAAATAAAAGAGTTATTAGTGTTTAAAAAATGTTGAGATTCGCTCTCCTGTCAATCATGCCAGGATGGCCACGCCCCTTCTGGTGGTATGGGGACGGACTATAAAACCTAGAAGTGTGGGCGTGGATCAGTCTCTTCAAGATGGGGAGGGAGAGGTCATGACTCTGTCTTTGGTGGGCTTGCACAGTACTTGAAGCGGGATGAAACTGCTTTTGAGTTGGGTGGCCTTGCACCCTGCTTGAAGTGATATGAAACTGCACTTGAATTTGGTGGCCTTGCACCCTGCTTGAAGTGGTAGGACACAGCACTTGAGTTTGGTGGCTTTGCACCCTGCTTGAAGTGGTATGAAACTACACTTGCGTTTGGTGGCCTTGCACCCTGCTTGAAGTGGTATGAAACTGCACTTGAATTTGGTGGCCTTGCACCCTGCTTGAAGTGGTAGGACACAGCACTTGAATTTGGTGGCCTTGTACCCTGCTTGTAGTGGTATGACACAGCACTTGAATTTGGTGGCCTTGCACCCTGCTTGAAGTGGTCTGACACTGCATGTGTATTTGGTGGCGTTACACCCTGCCTGAAGTGGTATGAGACCGCACTTGTATTTGGTGGCCTTGCACCCTTCTTGAAGTGATATGACACTGCACTTGAATTTGGTGGCCTTGCATCCTTCTTGAAGTGGCATGAAAATGCACTTGAATTTGGTGGCCTTGCACCCTGCTTGAAGTGGCATGAAAATGCACTTGAATTTGGTGGCCTTGCACCCTGCTTGAAGTGGTATGATATTGCATGTGTATTTGTTGGCGTTTCAACCTGCCCGAAGTGGTATGACACTGCCCTTGTATTTGGTGGCCTTGCACCCTTCTTGAAGTGATATGACACTGCACTTGAATTTGGTGGCCTTGCATCCTGCTTGAAGTGGCATGAAAATGCACTTGAATTTGGTGGCCTTGCACCCTGCTTGAAGTGGCAGGAAACGGCACAAATTTGGTGGCCTTGCACCCTGCTTGAAGTGGCAGGAAACTGCACTTGAATTTGGTGGCCTTGCACCCTGCTTTAAGTGGCATGAAACTGCACTTGAATTTGGTGGCCTTGCACCCTGCTTGAAGTGGCAGGAAATGGCACAAATTTGGTGGCCTTGCACCCTGCTTGAAGTGGCAGGAAACAGCACTTGAATTTGGTGGCCTTGCACCCTGCTTTAAGTGGCAGGAAACTGCACTTGAATTTGGTGGCATTGCACCCTGCTTTCAGTGGCATGAAACTGCACTTGAATTTGGTGGCCTTGCACCCTGCTTTAAGTGGCAGGAAACTGCACTTGAATTTGGTGGCATTGCACCCTGCTTTAAGTGGCATGAAACTGCACTTGAATTTGGTGGCCTTGCACCCTGTTTGATGTGGCATGAAACTGCACTTGATGGCCTTGCATGCTGCTTGGAGTGGAATTTCAAGGAATAGCCCCGAATCAACTGCCAGCCCACCAGCCGTGAGTGAGTGAGCTGCTAGCACAACAGGCTTGAGTGACTGAGCCACCAGCCCAAGAATCCATTTGGCTCACAATGTCCATACTATCCCTCTGGAAACCAGTCCCTTCAGCCCACAACACCCAAACTAACACTCCAGAAAGTCCTTGCTTTCTCCCTCTTTTCCCTCCTCTTCCCAGCTCTCGCTCAGCCCACTGTCTCCACCTCTTCCTTTCTTCCTCCCGCCCCCCCACCCTCACATCAGTCTGAAGAAGGATCTCGACCCAAAACGCACCTATCACTTTGCTCCATAGATGCTACCTCACCCGCTGAGTTTCTCCAGCATTTTTGTCTACCTTGCATCTTTATAAAAGTTAGATTATGCCATGTCTGCAGTAGTGCATGCAGTTCTGGTCACCACATTTCAGCAAAGGATGTGGAGGCTTTGAAAAGGGGTCAAGAAGGGGTTCACCAGAATGTTGCCTGGACGAAAAAGTATGGGTTATATGTAGAGGTTAAATAAACTTGGATTGTTTTCTTTGGAACATCAGAGCTAAGGGCACGCAGGGTGTGAAATTACAAAAGGTGCAGATAGGGTAGATAATCCAAGTCTTTCTCCCAGGATGGTAATGTCAAATATTGGAGGGCATGGCTTTAAGGTGAGAAGCGGAATATTTAAAGGAGATTTATGTGGTAAGTTTTTTTTTTATACACAGATGGTGGTAGGTGCCTGGAACGCACTGCCAGGGGAGGTGGTGGAAGCAGATATGACAGCCACATTTAAGAGGAGTTCGGACTAGCACGTGAACAGGCAGAGAATGGAGGGAAGTAGACCAAGTGCAGGAGGATGGGATCTGTTTTTATGGACATTATGTACAGTACAGGCAAGGTGAGCCAAAGGGCCAGTTCCTGTGCTTTACTGTTCCACGAGCTATGCCCTGTGTTTTAACAATGTGTCCAGGTGGTGATTATGTGCCGCAAATCCTACTCCTGAAAATCCAGGCAGGTATTTTTTCTGAGTAGAGCAATAGATTTCATCAAATGGAATAGTTTTCCCTAAAGCCGTGGAGATGGATGAGAGTGCACCTGGGATACACAGACCGCAGCACAATATATTAAGTTAACATTCCAAAAGCTGGGTTTAAGACCGAGAAGCTATTGGACTTATCTAACCATCTGCGAGCTGCGCTTCCTGCAGGAGGTTATTGGAAATTTAAAGTGTTCGCTTCCCGCACAGCAACTAGTCACAAGAACAGAGGCAGCAGAGAAACTGACCAAAACCTTCATTCTATCTCTGCCGTTAGAAATTCCCAGGCTTGGTAACTGTTGACACATTAATTATTGGACGGCAGCTTTTCTGTAGCGTAAAACCAATTGATGTTGTTTTTTTTTATTTTAAGGTGAGCTTTGCAACTCATTATCTCCCGAATGGAACCAGCGAAACAAGGGGAATTATGCAGTCGATGCTCGAGACTGGCAGGGGTTCAAACAGGTCCGGGAAACAAATGATGATACCTCTATAGCCCAGAACATGTCCTGTTTGACAACTGCCTCATTTTCACTAATGGGATATGCAATGAAGTACCATTCACCTGATCAGGAGCTGTCAGGATGCTGGTGGGAAGCAGTTAATGATGCTGCCACTGTATAACCATCCAGCAGATCAGCCTGATCACTCCAAACATCCGAGGACGGCTGATTGGCGATCAGGGATTGCCAGTGCAGCTATGGCTAATGACTCCGGTATGGTATCTGCAAACAGAAGGGGCGAGCAAATATAATGAGGCCTGTGGGGATGATGAAAGGTATGTTGGAGCAGCCCTTGGCATTCACCGTGTGTTGTATTAAATGTCTAAACAAATCTACAGGAGGCTTGTAACACAGCTGAGCCAAGGTGACGGGCTCATCTGCTGGAAGTTGTGCAAGGCCTGGATAGAGCGGAGAGGATGTTTCCACTAGTGGGAGAGTCTAGGACCAGAGGTCATAGCCTCAGAATGAACTGACATTCCATCAGGAAGGAGATGAGGAGAAATTTCTTTGTTCAGAGGGCGGTGAGTCTGTGAAATTCATTGCCACAGAAGGCTGAGGAGGCTAAGACAGTGGATATTTTTAAGGCAGAGATGGATACATTCCTGATTAGTACGGGTGTCAGGGGTTAAGGGGAGAAGGCTGGAGAATAGGCTTTGGAGGGAGAGATAGATCAGCCATGATTGAATGGTGGAAAAGACTTGATGGGCCAAATAGCCTAATTCTGTTCCTATCACTTATGACCGTATGACCTTACCTGAGAAGACATATCATGCTGGAGTAACTCAGTAGGTCAGGCAGCATCTCTGTAGAACATGGATAGATGATGCTTTGGATCAGGACCCTTCTTCAGTCGGACGAATGGTCCCAACCCGAAACGTCACCCATCCATTTTCTCCAGAGATGCAGAATAGCGATAGGCTTGGATAAACTGGATGTAAATAGGATGTTTCCGCTAGTGGGAGAGCCTAGGATTAAATGTCAGACCCCCAGATTGAAAGGACGTTCTTTTAGGAAGGAGATGAGGAGAAATTTCTTTAGTCAGAGGGTGGTGAACCTGTGGAATTATTTTCCAAAGAAGGCTATGGAGGCCAAGTCATTGGATATTTTGAAGACAGAGATAGATAGATTCTTGATTAGTACGGGTGTCAGGGGTTATGGGGAGACAGCAGTAAAATGGGGTTGGGAGGGAGAGATAGATCAGCCATGATTGAATGGCGGTGGAGAGTTGATGGGCCAAATGGCCTAATTCTGCTCCTATCACTTAAGTATTGATGAGTCACGATGCAGGGAGAGCTGCTTGCTTTCTGGAGCTGTTGTGGAAGACCATGACGAACAGGGCACCTTCAATCACATGCTACTGAACGAAAGGAAGCAGAGCCGCTGGTTGTCGGGCTGCAGCCAGATAAAGCAGCAGTGCCTTATTGTCGACATGAGGGACTACAGATGCTGGAGTTTGGAGCTAAGAAAACAAACTGCTGGAGGACCTCAGCGAGTCAGGGAGCATCAAATACCCTCCACGGATGCTGCCTGATCCATTGAGCTCCTCCAGCAGTTTGGTTTTTGTTCAGTGCCTTTTTGTCTGTGGCTTCAATGTTTGCGAAATGCAAATAATTGAAATACTCGCCACTCCTCCCAATTAGTCCTCTGAAGGTTTCTGCACGTTACCTCTCCAAAATGCTCAAGTTACATGTTACCAAGTAACATTTGCCAAGTTACATATAGCAGAGAACCCTGGAGGCACCACAGTTCTACAGATTGTAGTTCCCAATGTACCATTTCCCAAAGGTTACTTTGTTCTACATCAGTCTTCAACCTTTTGCCTCGATCTTTATCAAGATGTATTCCCAAGTTTCCCTTGCCTTTGGTGCACTGTGCACAATTGGGCTTTGAAGTGATGTATCTATTGTCATTCTCCAAATTTTGCGTATTTATTGTTGTCAGAAGGCAAGCGGATTCAGATTATTATGTCCCTAAAGAGAGCCAGTATGCATATTCTCGGTGCTTGTAGCCGAATGGTGATGTGTATGGACTGTAAAGATGCATTTTACCAGTGTTATACAGTCAGCCCACGCTATAACAGACCACAGGGAGGGGGTGATGTCTGTCGTTGTCGATTGTCCATCATAAACAAATCAGGGGTTGATTTTCTACAGTATTACTGGAAAACTGGCAAGAAACAAACACTGCACAATAAAAAGTAAAGGGCATAAAATATACAATAACTTGGGGCCGCACGTAGGCACTGCAGTCAAGTTGCTGCCTTGCAGCACCAGAGATTTGGGTTCGATCCTGACTTTGGTGCTGTCTGCGTAGAGTTTGTACGTTCTCCCTGTGACCATGTGGGTTTCCTCTGGGATGCTCTGGTTTCCTCCCACATTGCAAAGACGTGCAGGTTTGTAGGTTAATTGGCTTCTGTGAATTGTCCCTAGTGTGTAGGATAGAACTGGTCCACAGGCGATTGTTTTTCAACATGGACTTGGTGGGCCACAGGGCCTGTTTACACGCTGAATTTCTAAAATAAACTAAACTAAACTAACATGGTTCACAAACACGATTCAAATGTGTAATTCTCCAAAGTATTCAGTCGGAGAGTAGAAAAAAACAGAGCAACATCATTGTCCCACATTGAAACAATGGCCAAGGAAGCACACCAACGCCTCTGCTTCCTTAGGAAGTTCAGCATATCCCAACAACTCTCATCAACTTCTACAATGCTCTATAGAAAGCATTTTACCGGGGTGCATCACAGCATAGTTTGGGAAATGCGCCATTCAAGGCCATAAGAAATTGTAGAGAATTGTGGACGCAGCCCAGACCATCACACAAATTAACCTCCCTTCCATTGACTCAATTTATACCTCACACTCCCTCGGCAAGGCCAGCAACATAATCAAGGACGAGTCGCACCCTGGCCACTCCTTCTCCCCTCTCCCATCATGTTAAAGGTATCTTGGTGTGAAAATGCACACCTCCAGATTCAGAGACAGTTTCTTCCCAGCTGTTATCAGGCAACTGAACCATCCTACCAACAACTAGAGGGCAGGCCTAAGCTACTATCTACCTCATTGGAGACCCTTCAGACTATCTTTAATCGGACTTTACTGGATTTTATCTGGCACCAAACGTTATTGCCTTTATCATGTATCTGTATACTGTGGGTGGCTTGATTATAATCATGTATTGTCTTTCCTCTGACTGGTTAGCACGCAACAAAAGCTTTTCACTGTACCTCGGTACACGTAGTAATAAACTAAACTAAACCACTGTATCTCTAACACTAAACTAAACTAAGATTTGATCTAACTGCGTAGTGGTCATTCCATGAAGCAATGAACCTGGACTACAATATATTGGGTCCATAATAACCAAAATCCATCATGAAGAAACATAGAAACATAGAAAATAGGTGCAGGAGTAGGCCATTCGGCCCTTCGAGCCTGCACCGCCATTCAATGTGATCATGGCTGATCATCCAACTCAGTATCCCGTACCTGCCTTCTCTCCATACCCCCTGATCCCTTTAGCCACAAGTGCCACATCTAACGCCCTCTTAAATATAGCCAATGAACTGGCCTCAACTACCTTCTGTGGCAGAGAATTCCAGAGACTCACCACTCTCTGTGTAAAGAATGTTTTCCTCATTTCGGTCCTAAAGGAATTCCCCCTTATCCTTAGACTGTGACCCCTTGTTCTGGACTCCCCCAACATCGGGAACAATCTTCCAGCATCTAGCTTGTCCAACCCCTTAAGAATTTTGTAGGTTTCTATAAGATCCCCCCTCAATCTTCTAAATTCCATCGAGTACAAACCGAGTCTATCCAATCTTTCCTCATATGAAAGTCCTGACATCCCAGGAATCAGTCTGGTGAATCTTCTCTGTACCCCCTCTATGGCAAGGATGTCTTTCCTCAGATTTGGAGACCAAAACTGTACGCAGTACTCCAGGTGTGGCCTCACCAAAACCCTGTACAACTGCAGTAGAACCTCCCTGCTGCTATACTCAAATCCTTTTGCTATGAATGCTAACATACCATTTGCTTTCTTCACTGCCTGCTGCACCTGCATGCCTACTTTCAATGACTGGTGTACCATGACACCCAGGTCTCGTTGCATCTCCTAATCTGCCACCATTCAGATAATAGTCTACCCACGTGTTTTTGCCACCAAAGTGGATAACCTCACATTTATCCACATTATACTGCATCTGCCATGCATCTGCTCATTCACTCAGCCTATCCAAATCACCCTGCAGCCTCCAAGCATCCTCCTCACACCTAACATACCCCCCAGCTTGGTGTCATCTGCAAATTTGGAGATATTGCATTGAATTCCCTCATCCAAATCATTAATATATATTGTAAATAGCTGGGGTCCCAGCACTGAGCCTTGCGGTACCCCACTAGTCACTGCCTGCCATTCTGAAAAGGACCCATTTACTCCTACCCTTTGCCTCCTGTCTGCTAGCCAGTTCTCTATCCACATCAATACTGAATACTGAACCCCCAATACCGTGTGCTTTAAGTGTGTGGTACAAGCACACACGATATGATTGACCACAACCTATGGCCTTGTATCTTAAAATCATTGAAAATTAGAAGTACTCATCTCAGACTTCAGACTATTTATTTGGGTGGAATTTTTTGTTTTATGAAACTGTCTCAGACTTCTTCACTCCTTTGTTCAGATGCTGGAAAATCAAAGGTAGACAAAATTGCTGGAGAAACTCAGCGGGTGCGGCAGCATCTATGCAGCGAAGCAAATAGGCAATGTTTCGGGCCAAAACCCTTCTTCAGACTGATGTAGGGTGGGGGGGGGGGGGGGGGGGGGAGAAGAAAGGAAGAGGAGGAGCCAGAGGGCTGAGGGTGAGCTGAGAAGGGGAGGAGACAGCAATGGCTACCGGAAATTGGAGAAGTCATTGTTCAAACTGCTGGGGTGCAGACTGCTCAAGCGGAATATGAGGTGTTCACTCTGGCCATGGAGGAGGCCCAGGACAGGAAGGTCGGATTCGGAATGGGAGGGTGGAGTTGAAGTGCTGAGCCACCGGGAGATCAGGTAGGTTAATGCAAGCCGAGCGGAGGTATTCAAAGAAATGACCGCCAAGCCTACGCTTAGTCTCACCGATGTAGATCAGCTGACATCTAGAGCAGCGGATACAATAGATGAGGTTGGAGGAGGTGCAGGTGAACCTCTGTCGCACCTGGAATGACTGCTTGGGTCCTTGAATGAAGTCGAGGGGGGAGGTAAAGCGACAAGTGTAGCATCTCCTGCGGTTACAAGGGAAAGTGCCTTTTACTCCTTTTATATGTTTCTAATTTCTATGTTGAATAGTTGTTCTAATATTGTGCTCTCCTATGCAAGACAATATTCTATTCATCTCGAAGATAGACACAAAATGTTGGAGTAACTCAGCGGGCCAGGCAGCATCTCTGGAGAGAAGGAACGGGGGACGTTTCGGGTCGAGACCCTTCTTCACACTCCTCTCCAGAGATGCTGCCTGTACCGCTGAGTTACTCCAGCATTTTGTGTCCACCTTTGATTTAAACCAGCATCTGCCATTCTTTCCTACACATTCTATTTCTCTCTGTATCTACCCACTCAGCACTCTTGCGAAGCCTAATTCTTTATACTCATAGGAATACAAGCTACTCAGAGGGACCTTTATCTACTTGCAGTATGCTTACTAATTGGCTGTTCTCTGATCTTCGAAGGTTGTGGCTGCAGAGTTATTATCTCCTGATAAATGAATGAATTAAGGAAGCATTAACAATCACATCAGCGATACATCACAGAAACAGACTCTACATCCTGTTCAAACCTACTCTGACCATCAAGGCAGTCACGGTGGCGCAGCAGCAGAATTGCTGCCTTACAGCAAATGCAACGCCGGAGACCTGGGTTCGATCCCGACTATGGGTGCCGTTTGTACGGAGTTTGTATGTTCTCCCCGTGAACTGCGTGGGTTTTCTCGTGATCTTCGGTTTCCTCCCACACTCCAAAGACATAAATGTATGTAGGTTAATCGACTTTGTAAATGGAAAAATTGTCCCCAGTGGGACAGCGTTAATGTGCTGGGATCGCTGGTCGGCGCGGACCCAGTGGGCCGAAAGTCCTGTTTCCGCACACTGTACCTCAAACTAAACTAGTTCATATCCCTCCAAAATCTGTCCTATCCATGTCTCTGGAATTCTCTGCCACAGAAGGTAGTTGAGGCCAGTTCATTGGCTATATTTAAGAGGGAGTTAGATGTGGCCCTTGTGGCTAAGGGGATCAGAGGGTATGGAGAGAAGGCAGGTACGGGATACTGAGTTGGATGATCAGCCATGATCATATTGAATGGCGGTGCAGGCTCGAAGGGCCGAATGCACCTAATTTCTATGTTTCTATGTTAAACACATCTATTTTCACACGAATCATACACTGACCTACTTTAATATTACAGTCATTTAGCACAGAAACCGGAGGTCTGGTAGGTTAAGGCGGACTGAGCAGAGGTGTTCAGCGAAGTGATCGCCAAGCCTGCGCTTGGTCTCGCCGATGTAGAGAAGTTGACACCTGGAACAGTGGATACAGTAGATGAGGTTGGAGGAGGTGCAAGTGAAGCTCTGCCTCGCCTGAAAAGACTGTCGGGGTCCTTGGATGGAGTCGACGGGGGGGGGCGGGGGGGGGGGGTAAAGGGACAGGTGTTGTATCTCCTGTGGGTTGCAGGGAAAGTACTTGGAGCGTGGGAAAGGACGAGTTCACCAGAGAGTTGTGGAGAGAAAGCAGAGAGGAGAGGAGATGGGAAGATGTGGCCAGTAGTGGGATCCCGTTGGAGGTGGCGAAAGTATTGGAGGATTTTATAACAGCATACAATATAATCCTCCAACATTTTTGCCACAACCAGCACAAATTGGAGGAACAGCACCTCATATTTCGCTTGGGTAGCTTACACCCCAGCAGTATGAACATTGACTTCTCCAACTTCAAATAGCCCTTGCTTGCTCTCTCTCTCCATCCCCTCCCCCTTCCCAGTTCTCCCACCAGTCCGACTACATTCTATCTTTGTGCCGCTCACTCCCCTGACATCAGTCTGAAGAAGGGTCTCGACCGGAAACATCACCCATTCCTTCTCTCCAGAGATGCTGCCTGTCCCGCAGAGTTACTCCAGCATTTTGTGCCTGTCTTAGATTTAAACCAGCATCTGCAGTTCCTTCCTACACAAAACATTTTTGAGTATGAAGAAGTCTCAACCCTGATCAGTCGATTCCCTCCATAGATGCTGCCCGACCCATTTAATTCCTCCACAACTTTGTATTCTGCTGAAGATTCCAGCATCTTCAACTTTCTTGTGACATCCTCTACATCTTTTCTATCGAAGCACCTGTCCAAATGAAACTCGTTCTAAAATGTATCCTTCAGATCTGCTTTAATTTTTTCCTCTCAACTGAAAACTATGTCCTCTAGTTCTAGACTCCACTGCAACAGAGGTAAAAAATATTCTGATTACCTATCCTATCTATGCCAGCTATCCTTTCTCAATGAGGCCACCCCTCAGCCTCCTATGTTCCAGTAAAATAAAAAAGCCTACCCAATCTTTCCTTGCAACTACAACCCTTTATACGAGGCAACATCCTGGTAAATCTCTTCAGCAGTTGGGCGGTACAGTGGCGCAGCGGCAGAGTTGCTGGTTTGCAGCGCCGGAGACCCGCGTTCGATCCCGACTTTGGGGGCAGTCTGCACAGAGTTTGTACATTCTCCCTTTGACCACATGGGTTTTCTCCAAGATCTTCGGTTTCCTCCCACACTCCAAAGACGTACAGGTTTGTAGGTTAATTGGCTTTGTGTATATGTAGATTGTCCCTAGTCTGTGTAGGATAGTGCTGGCGTGCGGGGATCGCTGGTCAGTGCGGACTGGGGGGGGGGGCGAAGAACATGTCTCTGCACTGTGTCTCTGAAAAAAATAATCTCTCTGTCTCTACCTCACCCTTCGTCACAGTTTATGTCTAGAGCAGTACACAGTCCTTCAATTGCGGCACGACTAAAGTGGCATTCAGTTAAAAATTTATAATCCTCACCACATTAGTCCATCAAGAATTTCTGTTGGACGTTTAAGGTATCAAAACTGAGCATCTCATGTGTCTGTTGTTTGGGCTGAATTGGCTCTAATGTGGAAAAGCATGGAAATGTAAGACAAGCTGCACAGCTGTCACTCCCACCACAATATTTGGTTTAGTTTAGTTCTGAGATACAGCATGGAAACAGGCCCTGCGACCCACCGAGTCCACACCGAGTCCATTGATCATCTTACACACTGGTTCCATGTTGTCCCACCTTCGCATCCTAAACATTCGGGGCAATTAACAGAAGCTAATTAACCTACAAACCTACAAATGTCCTTGGAATGCCTCACCAACAGTCTGTCCTTTCTTAATAGTGTTTAATAATACGTGAAATGTATGTTTTTAGTGTTCTTTAGCTTGTTTTATATAACATATGTAACAACATATAACAATTACAGCACGGAAACAGGCCTTCTCGGCCCTTCCAGTCCGTGCCGACCATTTATTTTCCCCTAGTCCCATCTACCTGCGCTCAGACCATACCCCTCCATTCCCTTCCCGTTCATATACCTATCCACTTTACTTTTAAATGTTAAAATCAATCCTGCCTCCACCACTTCTGCTGGAAGCTCATTCCACACAGCCATCACTCTCTGAGTAAAGAAGTTCCCCCTCATGTTACCCCTAAACTTCTGTCCCTTAATTCTCATGTCATGCCCTCTTGTTTGAATCTTCCCTACCCTCAATGGGAAAAGCTTATCCACGTCAACTCTGTCTATCCCTTTCATCATTTTAAAGACCTCAATCAAGTCCCCCCTTAACCTTCTGTGCTCCAAAGAATAAAGACCTAACTTGTTCAACCTTTCTCTGTAACTTAGTTGCTGGAACCCAGGCAACATTCTAGTAAATCTCCTCTTTACTCTCTCTATTTTGTTGCAATTAATGGGGGGTGGGGGAAACTTTTTCTAATCTCTTACCTCGACAGAGATGCAATTTTTTTCAGTATCGTATCTCTGTCCGCACTGCGGCCTAACATTGAAGTTCAAAGTTCAAATTTATTTAAGGTGCAGTGAAATGTAATTTACTCACCTCATCGAGGAGTTGGCGGCCTTTGCTGGAGATCGACGAGAGCTCGATTGCAGAGCCTGTGGACATTCCATCACGGAACCCGCTATCCCTTTGCCAGGGATCTACCTCGGAGCTCCAACCGTGGGTGCTTGTTAACTTTAACATCACGGAGCCCGTGGTCTCTGGTCAAAGACCGAATTCGGTGATTCCAAGCTGCGGGAGTTTCGATTGCCCCGGCGCAGGAGTTTCGATTGCCCCGACGCGGGAGTTTCGATCGCACCGACGCCAGGGCGGGAATCCCGATCGCCCTGACGTGGGAGCTTCAACCGCTGGCAGTGGGAGCATCGATTGTCCTGACGGATGGTTCGACTGCCCCGACCATGGGAGAATGAAGAGGAAGAAGATTGGAATTTTTTGCCTTCCATCACAGTGAGAAATGTGGGGAATCCACTGTGGTGGATGTTTATGTTAACTTTTATGTAATTGTGTGTCTTGGTGCTTTTTATTCATATGGCTGTATGGTATTCGCTTATTACTGTACCTTAATTGTGGCCAATAATGTGGCCCTTGTGGCTAAGGGGATCAGAGGGTATGGAGAGAAGGCAGGTACGGGATACTGAGTTGGATGATCAGCCATGATCATATTGAATGGCGGTGCAGGCTCGAAGGGCCGAATGGCCTACTCCTGTACCTAATTTCTATGTTTATATGTTTCTATGTTAATTGATACATGTGACCATAAAAGGTATTTGAATCCTTTGAATGTGGAAGGTAATTAAATCACCCAGCGAAAACCCATGTGGTCACAGGGAGAGCGTACACTCCGCACTGAATTAAATGTGGTTCTCTGGCGCTGTAAGGTAGCAGCTCTACTGCTGTGCCATTGGGCCATTTGTGCACACATAACTGAGAACGGATGGTTCACCAGTTATAGGCCAGCTTGCTTTATCCCTACACTCGCCTATATGAACATATAGTTAGTTGTCTGCACAATTCTGTCTGCCTCAGGTTGAATGCGTGTGTTAATCTTGCACTCCCAATAATACTCCCAGACAAGCTGATGAATTACCACCACAACCAGAATTGATTTATAATTGTGAATTGCATTGCAAGAAGATGGGAGAAGAAAGCTGGTAAAGGGGAGAAGCAGGACAAAGCGTGGCAGGTAATAAATAGGTCGACACAGGCAAGGGGAGGGTTTGATAAGCCGATATTCTTATTAAGTCCACGTCAGAAGATTAGAAATTATTCAGCTAGAGCTGGACACACGTCTCGGCATTTGCATACAAAGGGGTCTTGCGCTTTTTGTGCTTCTTGTGCGTGGTGGTGGAAAGATTGGTGGAAACAGGGCCGCGACGTGAATGCTCTTTCCTTGACCCCTGTAAGCAGATGGTTGGAATAAAGGTCAGATATAAGAACAATAGGTGTGACACCGGTTTGAAACCACCTTTCTTCACCTTCCCTACAATCAGTCTGAAGAAGGGTCTCGACCCAAAACGTCACCTGTCCATGTTCTCCAGAGATGCTGCCTGACCCGCTGATTTACTCCAGCACTTTGTGCCCTGTGCTATTGATTTATAACATGTGTTGCTGGTGGTCTGGTGTTGGTAAAATAAACAGAGTGAAAATGATGGGCAGGAATGATGCGTGAAAGTCAAAATGTACTCACTCGCGTGAAGGTAAATTGAGATTTTGCCTACACTGTCCAGACGTAGGGATTTTGGTCCAGAGATCATGCTTCACTGCAAAAGTTGAGTGAGTGGTGTCAATATTTAATCTAGCAGCAAATAGCCTTGGCAAACAAAATCACTGAGATATTGTGACTGATGAGAACACGTAGTGCTGGCGCTATTTCCTGCCAGAGTGCAAAGTAGACTTGCTTCAGCTTAGTTTAGTTTAGTTGAGTTTAGTTTAGAGTTACAGCGCAGAAACAGGCCCCTGGGCCCACTGAGTGTGGATCGACCAGCGATCCCAGCACACTAACACTATCCAACACACACAAGGGACAATTTACACTTATACCAAGCCAATTAACCAACAAACCTGCACGTCTTTGGGGTGTAGGAGGATATCGGAGCACCCGGAGAAAACCCACGCAGGTCACGGGGAGAACTTAAACTCCATACAAACAGCACCCGCAGAAAGGATCGAATCTGGGATCCTCAAATGCTGTAAGGCAGCAACTCTACCTCTACACCACCATGCTGCCCACATTTATCCAATTCCTCCGTGTGTTTGAATAAAGGACCAGGATGGAGGATGAAATACTTCTTGAAAAGAAGCAGAATCAAGGTCAGCCTTTATCGCCATTTTAATAAAAATGGATCAACTCACATCTATATGCCTTTAAAAAGCATCATCTTGTGTGTGTGTGTGTGTGTGCGTGTGCGTGTGCGTGTGCGTGTGTGTGTATTTTTCTACCTTTGTCAAAATGCTACGCACTAGCGCTTACATTTTTACACATTCTGACTCAGATTTTTCCCCTCCACTCAGTCATCAGCTTCAATTAAGATTTCATCCTATATTTCACAAGTTATTGACGATTTGAGTTTTAAAACAAAGGCAAAAAACGGTTCTCACACACAGCTTTTTTCCAGGACTTTCCAGTGATGATGTCACAATGCTACTCACAGTTGACCAATCACAATGGGCTCTCAAGCTGCCATGTGCCGCAATGACATCACAATGGGACGTTGCCAACTGTAACCACAGCTTCTCACAGACAGCCTTATCTCCAGGAACTTCCAGTTATGACAATCACAATGGGTTCTCATGCTGCCGAGTGCCACACACCCCCATGCCTCCTCCCCCCCTCTGGGTTATTCATACCCCCACCCCCTCCCCCCCTCTGCGTTATTCACACCCCCCGCCCCCTCCCCCCCTCTGGGTTATTCACACCCCCGCCCCTTCCCCCTCCCCCCTCTCCCCCCCTCCCCCCCTTGTTATTCATATCCCCCGCCCCCCTGGTTATTCACACAACCCCCCCCCCCCCCCTTCGTCTAACAATCCTCTAAAATCTATGTAGGGTGATTTCGAATCAAAGAACAGTTTCACAATTGCACCTGCTGAATCAGCACGGGACATTGTCACATCATTGGGACTTTGTTCCCTGATTAGCTTTGAACAAAAAAAATCACACGTTAATGTATCTAATTGGCTGGGTTTATGAAAATAAAATTAATCAATGTTACCAAACACAAATAAATATTGAAAAAGAAATACCAAAACCAGAACGGAAAATAAATGGAAAATGCAAGCGATAAAGTTTAAAACATAATTGATTCTGAGCGTTGCTGATAACTAATAAATCTGAAACATGTGGAATTTATCCATAAATAGCGGAACTGTTTCAATTTTCATCGTGCCTTTGGCTTTGAAATATTCTTCATTTATGTTGTTAAAAGTAATTCAATACTTCAAATGGATCAGTTTAATTTGTAAACTAAAGTATGCAGAGTTGAGCTACTTAAACTCAAACTCAATAGCTGGAGAAATGTTACAGCAGGCCACAAAATACATTGCAATGCATGTGAGGAGGACCTAGACTGAAATTAGCTGCCTGGCCCAACACTGCCTGAAGGGGGAAGTTACTATATTTTGTATTTTGTGCTGAAAATGTGTGAGAAGAGCTGACCATAGAACCTCTAAAAGCCCTATCCCACAGTACGAGTTAATTCCAAGAGTTCTCCCGAGTTTGCCCTGATTCTAACTCGGAGACTTATGGTAATGGCCACTCGTCGGTACTCGGGGCTCTTGTGGACATTTTGGAACATGTTGAAAATTCTTCACGAGTCTTCCCGTGCTTACCTGCCATGAGCGATTCTTCCCGAGTGCCTGCCGTTAGCGCTAAGAGGCGTCCCCGAGCTCCGACGTGCCCGATACTTTCATTCTCCGTGCTTACCACGAGTTTGATTTTTTTAAAAACTCGGGAGAGCTCTTGGAATGAACTCGTACCGTGCGACAGGGCTTTAACCAAATGGAAACACAAGGAACTGCAGATGCTGGTTTTACACACAAAAAAGGACAAAAGTGCTGGAGTCACTCAGCAGGCCCCTTTGAGTAACTTATAACCATATCATTGTTAGAAAATTGAATCAATTATGCAATTCACAAAGCAAGTCTAAAAAAATGTTAAGACAGATTATTGAAACGCTAGATTTTAGACTTTAGAGATACAAGGCGGAAACAGGCCCTTCGGCCCACCGAGTCCGTGCCGACCAACGATCACCCTGTACACTATCACTATCCTACACACACTAGGGACAATTTACAATTTTACCAAAGCCAATTATCCTACGTCTTTGGAGTATGGAAGTGACCAGGAGAAAACCCACGCGGTCACAGGGATTATAAGAACATAAGGTCATAAGTGATAGGTGTAAAATTAGGCCATTCGGCCCATCAAATCTACTCTGCCATTCAATCATGGCTGATCTATCTATCCCTCCCAAACCCATTCTCTTGCCTTCTCCCCAAATACAGGGAGAACGTAAAACACTGTACGGACAGCACCCGTAGTCAGGATCGAACCCAGGTCTCTGACGTTGTAAAGCAGGAACTCTACCCGCTGTGCCACTGTGACGCCCTATTATTGAAACTGATGTCTTTCTTTTAAAAAGCACACAAATAAATTGCAAACTAATTTCCTAAATACGGCAGTTTAACCAAACCAATTTGAACATTCTCAAAACAAATAGAACGTTTGTCATTTTGATTCGTGCAACTCAAGAGCTCAAACATTCATGATTAAGCATCCTTTGTATATCAAATATTTGCAGATAATCTTTTGTTCCCATAAAACATCAAAGAATTCCATCTGTAGTAATGGAATCAATATTGAAATAGGTTAGGAGCTCCATTGCATGTTTTTTTTTGTTTAAGTGTGTGTGTTCAATATATTGAGCTTTCCTGGGAATAAACACTGCGTCCAAGTAAGACAAGTTGAGAAAGCAGTTTCTTTGATCTGTTGATATTCAAGGATGCAAGAAAGGATATGTGCAAGCAACGATTGCTGCTGTTTGGTCAATTGTGTCAAAAATTTAAAACTAATCCAATTATCCTCTTTATTCTCCATGAATCCGTACTTTTACTTTAAGTAATGATCCAATTTTCCACACTTCAATTGCCCCCTGTGGCTAACAATTCATGTCCTAAAAAGTATAGTCCAATGAAATCTTTCTTGTAGCCATTCCACAAGAGCCTGAAGTATCAACATCAGTGTATCTTACACAAAAAGTGGGGACATTTATAACCTTCATTATATTTCCTACAACTCTTAAAACAAAACAACTAATTTTTAAAAAGTTTCAATTGAAGCAGACACAACCCAACTACACTCCCAGGGTGAATTAATCATCCGTGGAGGTTTGGATTAATTGGACTTGTTTGCAGGTCTTCAAGAGGTTTTAACAATTACGCTGGAAGTTTTAGATGCAAGGACAATAATAGATACATTTTAAATGGCTTTGAATTACACTTTCAAAGAAAATATTAAGCAGAACTGATTGCTGTGACCCAGCATAGCTAGAGAATAGATTTGCCTAATTTATTTTCAGTTACTTAAACTGTATTTGTTCAGAGGAATTGGTTTAAAATCTGTTTGATTGGTTCTAAAGTATTTTCACCAACATAAAGCAATCCAACAGGGCACCGCATAATATATTAAGAAGTATATTTTAATGCTAAACATGTCAAACATATTAACTTTATTTTTAAAGTATGTAAACAAATTACTATGCATACTGAAAATTTGAAATAAACAAGGACATACCATAGATAGACACAAAATGCTGGAGTGACAGGCAGCATCTCTGGCTAAAAGGAATGGGTAATGCTTCGGGCCGAGACCCTTCTTCAGATGTAAATACCATATTCCAGGCATATGAGGCAACATCTCAAAGATAAAAGCCAATCCAGGTGGGGTGAAGACATTCATGGCTCAGAGAACAGCACAGCCCACCAGAGTAAGATTGAGTAAATGTTATAAATGAAATGGAATCAGACATGTACCACACATATAGTCATAGAGTCATTGAGTGATACAGTGTGGAAACAGGCCCTTCAGCCCAACTTGCCTACATCGGACAACATGTCCCAGCTACACTTGTCCCAACTTCCTGCGTTTGGTCCATATCCCTCCAAACTTGTCCTATCCATGTACCTGTCCAAATGTTTCTTAAACGTTGCAATAGTACCCGCCTTAACTACCTCCCCCAGCAGCTCATTCCATACACCCACCACCCTTTGTGTGAAAATGTTATCCCTCAGATTCCTATTAAATCTTTTCCTATTCATCTTAAACCTATCTCCTCTGGTCCTCGATTCCCCCACTCTGAGTAAGAGACTCTGTGCATCTAATATAAGATATTACAAGAGACCGCCAGAGGAATATGACAAGAAAAAATATAGTGCCCTGGTATAATCTCCATATTCTAAACATCATACACAGGTTTCAACCTTTAACTTGACCTATAACCAGTCTATATGCACTCCAGCTTAACTATGGCCATCATTCATAGTGATTAGCCATTTCTGCTGCTTTCTTGCAAGCTTCCCTTTACGATAACTTTCAGTATTACTCACGCACAGTTTCTGTTAATCTGAAATTAATTTGGACATAATTTACCCTGGCGATCAATCAAAGGAATCTGTGTGCAGTTATTGAGGAGAGGAGATGAATCAATCTGGTCTGCAGCTGCCTTGCCCTGAACCCTCATTGTTTCACACTACAAAAACCTGGGCAGCACAGTGGCATAGCTAGTCAAACTGTTGCCTCTTAGCGCCGGAGACTCAGGTTTGATCCTGACCTTGGGTTTTATCTGTGTGGAGTTCGCACGTTCTCCCTGCATTTGCATATGTATCTTCTGGGGGCTCTGGTTACATCCCAAAGGCATGCAGATTTTGTAGGTTAATTAGACCCTGTAAATTGCCCGCAGTGTTAGGGAGTACAAGTGAAAGTGGGATGTGATTGTGAGCAGGTGCTTGATGGACTAGATGGGACTCAAAATACCACATGCATGATAATTTAATTGATGAAACCCAGCAACGTTACTCCCCTCCCCACACACAAGGACACATGACAAACACACATGTTCACACACACACGGACACACGTGGACATATACAGACACACGGACACATGCGGATAGACACGCACATATACACACACACACACCTGTTTGTAAGATATTTGTGTCAATTTTGTTTGTGTAAGTACATGAAAATGTTTCCTTCACCCTCAGTGAATTAGTCTAACATCCTCTCCAAAAGAAAGTTACACTGTCAGAAAGTTTTACGACTGTAACATGGGCTGACCTAATTTAATGAGAAGACGTTCATTTCCCGGTGAGTGGGTCCACAAGTGTACAGGGACGATGTCATGATGGTGATGATATACTAGAGCAAAAAATATTGTAGCTACGGCAGGTCATAGAGTCATAGAGTGATACAGTATGGATCAACACTTCGGCCCAACTTGCCCACACCGGCCAACAATATACCAGCTACACTAATCCCACCTTCCTGCGCTTGGCTGATATCCCTCCAAACCTGTCCTATCCATGTACCTGCCTACCTGTTTCTTAAATGATGGAATAATCTCAGCCTCAATTACCTCCTCTGGCAGCTTGTTCCATACACCCACCACACTTTGTGCGAAGAAGTTACCCCTCGGATTCCTATTAAATCTTTTCCCCTTCACCTTGAACCTATGGTCCCGATTCCCCTACTCTGGGCAAAATGCACTGTGCATCTACCCTATCTATTCCTCCCATGATTTTGTACACCTCTATAAGTTCTCCCCTCATCCTCCTGTGCTCCATGGAATAGCGATTCAGCCTACTCAACCTCTCCCTATAGCTCACGCCCGCTAGTCCTTGCCACATCCTCGTAAATCTTATAGACAATAGACAATAGACAATAGGTCCAGGAGTAGGCCATTCGGCCCTTCGAGCCAGCACCGTCATTCAATGTGATCATAGCTGATCATCCCCAATCAGTATCCCATTCCTGCCTTCTCCCCATATCATCTGACTCCACTATCTTTAAGAGCCCTATCTAGCCCTCTCTTGAAAGTATCCATAGAACAGGCCTCCACCACCCTCTGAGGCAGAGAATTTCACAGACTCACACCCACCAAGCTTGACAAGAACCCTTCCAAGCTTGACAATATATTTCCTATAACGTGGTGCATGCACACAATATTCCAAATGCAGTCTCACCAAGGTCTTTAACATCTGCAAAAAGACCTTCCAATTTCCATACTCAATACTCTGACTGATGAACTGCCCGCGTTTGGTCCATATCCCTTCAAACCTGTCCTATCCATGTACCTGTCCAACTGTGTCTCACATGTTGGGATAGTTCCTGCCCTAACTACCTCCTCTGGCAGCTTGCTCCATACACCCACCACCCTTTGTGTGAGAAGGTTACCCCTCAGATTCCTATTAAATTTTTTCCTCCCAACCCGAAATATCACCTATCCATATTCTCCAGAGATGCTGCCTGGCATGTTGAATTACTCCAGCTTCTTGGCATCAAGATTTGACCAGAATGACACATATCCTGAATCAAAGGTATGACCTAGAGAGTAATTTGGCTTTACAGAACAATGGGAGAATTAGCTGAGCACAATGACAAATGGTTCAGAGGGGAAATCTGGAATTTATTTTAAAAATAGTAGTTGAGGGATAGTTCACAGAAGTTTCAGATCAACATCCTCGTAAATCTTATAGACAATAGACAATAGGTCCAGGAGTAGGCCATTCGGCCCTTCAAGCCAGCACCGTCATTCTTTAAATGCTTTAAAAATATGATTGCACAAAAACATTAAATATCTCAGGATGGTGCAGCGATAGAGTTGCTGCTTTACAGCACCAGAGAAATGGGTTCGATCCTGACTATGGGTTCGGAATACATGGAGTTTTGTACGTTTTCTCCATGAACTGCGTGGGCTTTCTACTGGTCCTCCGGTTTCCATCCACAATCCAAAGCCATACAGGTTTATGGGTTTCGGTGAAATTGTAAATTGTCCCTTTTGTGTAGGTTAGTGCTAGTGTACGGGGATCACTGGTCGGCGCGGACCTGGTGGGCTGAAGGGCCTGTTTCTGCGTTGTGTTTCTAAAGTAAGCCGAAAATCTAATGCGGAATGTCACATTAAGTATGAACTTACTAATGCCAACGCAGAATGTGAAATAACAAAATGAGTATACTGTATGTATGCCAGAGTCGACAGTCTGGGCAATGATCCAGAGAGAGAAAGTCAGAGGAGATGACTTAATGGCTTTTATAAAGGGCAGCAGGAAGGAGGAAATGTCTGGTGTGAAATGTCACCTGTAGCATGACAATTAATCAATGTTGATTAGTTTTACAGAAGATTGCATATTCTGGAGATTCAAAACTGTATCTGGGGATCTTCAATTAGTTTGTACAGATAGCATCCTGAAATAGAAGAGTTAGGCAATAGGTGCAGGAGTAGGCCATTCGGCCCTTCGAGCCAGCACCACCATTCACTGTGATCATGGCTAATCATCCACAATCATTACCCCGTCCCTTCCTTCTCCCCATATCCCTTGACTCCACCATCCTTAAGAGCTCTATCTAATTCACTCTTGAAACTTAAAGCACACAGTATTGGGGGTTCAGTTTTGATGTGGATAGAGAACTGGCTGGCAGACAGGAAGCAAAGAGTAGGAGTAAACGGGTCATTTTCAGAATGGCAGGCAGAGACTAGCGGCAAGGCTCAGTGCTGGGACCGCAGCTATTTACAATATATATTAACGATCTGGATGAGGGAATTGAATGCAACATCTCCAAGTTTGCAGATGACACGAAGCTGGGGGGCAGTGTTAGCTGTGAGGAGGATGCTAGGAGGCTGTAAGGTGACTTGGATAGGTTGGGTGAGTGGGCAAATTCATGGCAGATGCAGTATAATGTGGATAAATGTGAGGTTATTGTAAAGAGGTTAACACGTACACAGTGTTTCTTTACCAAGTCTTTATTAATCACATATATCGATGCCCTAGTTGTACATGGTCTGCACGTTTTACTAGAGGAGGTACCAGGGATGGAGAGACAGTAATATACTTGGTGAAAGGGGAGTGGCTACACAACCTACAATTAAAGGGACATGCACTAAACATCTACATCCTTCCTCTTGCAAAAGAAAGGAACGTGACAGCCGACCATGTCTCATACACTAGAGCAACTGGAAAAGGATAGACAGCAAAATAGCAGCAATCAAATATAATCGCCATAACGGTCAGGCGCCCTTACAATCCGCCCCGAGCGGGTACGAACCCCGCTCACACCCTCTCCCCCCAAGGAAACGGGCACCGGGGGAGACCCCACGACAGGAGGACTACAATGTGGGGACTTGCGTGGTGACAAAGGGATTGGAGGCGAGCGACCTGGCGATGGGGAAGAGATGGCTGGAGACACGGGAACAGTCACAGGGAGAAGAACCGGGACAGGGCGAGCAGGCACAGGCTTAGCGACCGCTACAGGCGGGAGAGCGGACAGAGGGGGAGCATGGGGGTCAGCAGGAGGAGGAGGAGAGGGCTCGTTCACCAGGCGGAGGTGCCGCCTGGACCGACGGTAAACAGTACCATCGAGGTTCACCAGATATGAGCGAGGTGAACCAGCCGTCCCAACAACAACCGCAAGGCCAGGGTGACCGGAGGTGGAATGCATGCGGACAACCTGACCAGGAGACAGAGGAGGCAGGGCACGGCAAGACCTGTCGTGGGATCGCTTTTCAATGGACCGCTTGGTAGCAATACGCTCACGGACCACGGCAGGTTTTACAATAGCTGGGGTAAGAGTCTGCTGGGCCACCGGAATGGGAGGTCGAGTAACCCGGGACATGAGGCGCTGCGCCGGGGATCCCAGAACACCGTCACGGGAAATGTTTCGCAGGTTGAGGAGGGCGAGGTAAATGTCAGACTTCGATGCGCGGCAGCGATTCAACAAGTCTTTTGCGCTGCGAACAGCACGCTCGGCCAGGCCATTGCTCTGAGGGTACTCAGGGCTACTAGTGTAATGCCGAAAGTTCCAGCGGTCAGCAAAGTCCTTGAACTCCGCACTGGTAAATTGGCTGCCGTTGTCTGACTGCAGGCTCGCTGGTGATCCAAAGGTCGCGAAGTGGCGGCGCAGCTTCGTGATAACAGCAGAAGAGGAGAGAGAAAACAGCTGGTCGACCTCATACCAGTTGGAGTAAGAGTCGACAAGCACCAAGAAGTGCTTGCCGTGCCACTCAAAAATGTCCGTTGCCAGCGCCGACCATGGCAGGTCCGGTGCGGGCTGCTGCAGAAGGGGCAAACGCTGCTGCTGCGGGGCGAGACTGTTGCAGGTAGGGCAAGATGACACCCGGTCCCGAAAATACACAGCCATATCAGGCCAATAAAACTGGCTTTGGGCGATAGAGAGAGTGGCCTCGGCGCCAGGGTGACCCCGATGCGCGGTGTCGAAATACTGTTGGCGAAGAGCCTCAGGTACCACAACCTTGTGACCCTTAACGATAACTCCATCTCGTAGCACCAGCTCGTCACGGACCAGGAAGTAGGGCACTGCCGCGGCGGGCAGGGAAGAACGTCGCTCGGGCCAACCCCTTTGAATGACCGCAGCCAGCTGTTGGAGCGAGGCGTCAGCAGCAGTGTGTTTAACTAAGCACTGTAGTTGTTTTGAAGGAACAAAGTTGACGTTCAGGACAATCATACCTGAAGCCTCGTAAGGGTGACGGGTGGCCGAAGCCAGAGGAGCCCGAGACAGCGTGTCAGCAATAAACATGTCCTTGCCTCTACGGTACACTACGGAGAAGGTAAAACGCTGCAGCTGCAGCATCATCCGCTGCAGCCTGGAGGAGGCAGCGTGAATCGGCTTGCCGAGGATGGTGACCAGAGGCTGGTGGTCGGTCTCAATAGAGAATTCAGTTCCCAGGATATAGTCCTTAAATTTTGAACATGCAAACACAACAGCCAGCAGTTCCTTTTCGATCTGGGCATAGCGCTGCTCAGCTGGCGTCATCGTGCGAGACGCGAAGGACACGGGTAACTGGACCCCATCATGAACTTGCAAACAAGCAGCACCCAGCCCGAACTTTGAAGCATCGCACGTGAGGACAATAGGACGGTTCAAATCGAAATATTGCAGCGTCGGAGTGCAGACAAGCTTCGAACGCAGCATATCGAAAGCAGCCTGGTGTTGTGGGAACCAGGACCATGCAGTGTCTTTCTTCACCAAGTCCCTTAAAGGGGCACTCAACTCGCTCAGATCGGGGATGAATTTTCCCAAGTAATTTGCCATGCCAAGGAAACGCTGGAGGCTAGGCACATCCACAGGAGCAGGCATCTTCAAGATAGCAGCGGTCTTCTGTGGGTCGGGCTTCATCCCGGACGCTGTGAAGACGTGTCCCACATAAGTGACCTCCGGGACACGGAACCGGCATTTACTAGGGTTGAGCTTTAGATTTACCTCCCGAGCTCGATCCAAAACTAGTCGGAGGTTGTGGTCGTGCTGTTCCACATCTTTACCATACACCAAGATGTCATCTACAATGATAGCGCACGGGAGCCCCGCAAACAGCTGTTCCATCGTCCTCTGGAAAACTTCACTGGCGGAGCTGATCCCGAACGGCATGCGCAGGAATCGGAACCTCCCAAAGGGAGTGGCAAAGGTCGTCAGGTAGGACGATTGTTCATCTAGCGGTATCTGCCAGAACGAGCTCTTAGCATCCAGCACCGAAAACACAGTGGCAGGGCCAACCTGTGCAGCAACATGTTCGACAGTACGCATGGGATAGTGCGGGCGCTTGATAGCCAGGTTCAAATCTTTGGGGTTGATGCAGATCCGTAGCTCACTCTTGTCCTTCTTGGCAGCAACCACCATGGTGGAGACCCACTGAGTGGGCTCGCTCACCTCTTTCAGAATGCCTGTAGCCACCATGTCCCGAAGGGTGGACTCGACCCTATCCTTCATCGCAAAGGAGACCCGGTGTGGAGGGCGTACAACTGGATCCACGTCAGGTTTTAGAGAGATCTCATAACTGCAGGGGAGCATCCCCAGCGCATTGTCAAACCGATCGGGGTACTCGGCTAACGGGTCCAAAGGTTGCTGAACTAAACGGATCTCCCGATGAAAATTGACCAATCCGAGGTCTTGGCATGCCCGAACGCCGAGCAGTGTAACACATTTCTCGTTAACCAGGAAGAAGGAGAGGGGCCGAACGGTCTCTAGCACTTCACAGTTCAGGGTAGCCTTCCCCACAGGGACAAGCAACCCTCCCCCATAAGCACGAAGGACAGAGCGCTCAACAGTGACTCGCTCATTATTCCTTATCTTCTTGAAAAGGCTAGTAGACATAACGTTCGTGGCGGCCCCAGTATCGACCTTGGCAGAGAACGTAGAACCATTGACAGTAACTTGCACAGTAGGGTCTGTTATCCGAGCAGGTGCCTTCCTAACTGAAAACACGCTGAGCTCACTCTGAGAAGAGTCCGAATCAGACAGTGGGAGGTTGTCAGGAGAGTGATAAGAACCAGACGCAGTACCATCCCGTACCAGGTAATTAGAGTGCCTGCGCTGTTGCTGGGCAGGATTTTTTCTAGCTCTGCATGCTGACGAGAAGTGGTTAGGCTTGTTGCAGAAGTTACAAATCTTTCCCACCGCAGGGCACACGTTGAAACGATGAGTCACAAAGTTACAGTTCGGGCAGCGCTTCTCCAGCTTGGAACTTGAACCATAGCTGGCCCCACGGCGAGTTTGCTGAGCAGGACGGCGGGTTGCGACGGTAGCTGCCCGAACCTCATGATCAGGGGGTGGTGCAGCAGAGATAACAGCCTCAGACATCTTTGCAGCATGCAGGGCAGCCTGGAGAGTCAAGTCTGCCTTACACAGGAGCTCCGACCGCAGCTTTTCATTTCGTAGACCATACACCAAGACATCGCGGGTCAGGGTCTCTGGGGTAGCGTCATTCAGGTGGCATCGCCTAGCCAGGTGCCGTAGGTCAGCGTAGAAGTTGCCGACAGACTCACCGGGTTTCTGACGACGTCCAAAAAACTTAAAACGCTCCAGAATAGAGTTCGTGGCCACATCGCACATCTCGTTGAACTTCCCCAGTAGACAGTCAAGGTCCTCGGGGTCCTCATTCGGCCCGTACTCAAATGATTCAGAGCGCTCCAGAGCCTCGGAGCCGGCTAGATTCAATAGCAGCGACGCTTTAATGGCAGAGGAAACTCCCGGGTGCACGATAGCCACATAATGCCGAAAATCCCGGCGGAACGCATTCCACCGGTGAGCGATGTCGTCGTCAAAGACAAGGGACTCAGGCTTGCGGCAGGAGGAAGCCATAACCAGGCAGGGAAGGGTAACTGGGGCAAAAAAAAACTAAACCCGATAAACAGAAGGCGCGCAATTCGAAACGACTGACACCATGTAAAGGAGTTAACACGTACACAGTGTTTCTTTACCAAGTCTTTATTAATCACATATATCGATGCCCTAGTTGTACATGGTCTGCACGTTTTACTAGAGGAGGTACCAGGGATGGAGAGACAGTAATATACTTGGTGAAAGGGGAGTGGCTACACAACCTACAATTAAAGGGACATGCACTAAACATCTACAGTTATCCACTTTGGCGACAAAAAAAAGGAGGGTAGACTATTATCTGAATGGTGGCCGATTAGGAAAAGGGGAGATGCAACGAGACCTGGGTGTCATTGTACACCAGTCATTGAAAGTAGGCATACAGGTGCAGCAGGCAGTGAAGAAAGCAGATTCAGATTCAGATTCAATTTTAATTGTCATTGTCAGTGTACAGTACAGAGACAACGAAATGCATTTAGCATCTCCCTGGAAGAGCGACACAGCAAATGATTTGAATAAATAACAATAAGTGTCCGGGGGGGGGTGATTGGCAGTCACCGAGGTACGTTGTTGAGTAGCGTGACAGCCGCCGGAAAGAAGCTGTTCCAGGACCTGCTGGTTCGGCAACGGAGAGACCTGTAGCGCCTCCCGGATGGTATGCCAAAGCGAATGGTATGTTAGCATTTATAGCAAAAGGATTTGAGTACAAGAGCAGGGAGGTTCTACTGCAGTTGTACAGGGTCTTGGTGAGGCCACACCTGGAGTATTGCGTACAGTTTTGGTCTCCTAATCTGAGGAAATACATTCTTGCCACAGAGGGAGTACAGAGAAGGTTCACCAGACTGATTCCTGGGATGGCAGGACTTCCATATGAAGAAAGACTGGATAGACTCGGCTTGTACTCGCTGGAATTTTGGAGATTGAGGGGGGATCTTATAGAGACTTACAAAATTCTTAAGGGGTTGGAAAGGCTAGATGCAGGAAGATTGGTCCCGATGTTGGGGAACTCCAGAAGAAGGGGTCACAGTGTAAGGATAAGGGGGAAGTCTTTTAGGACTGAGATGAGAAGATCATTTTTCACACAGAGAGTAGTGAGTCTGTGGAATTCTCTGCCACAGAAGGTAGTTGAGGCCAGTTCATTGGCTATATTTAAGAGTGAGCTAGATGTGGCCCTTGTGGCTAAAGGGATCAGGGGGTATGGGGAGAAGGCAGGTACAGGATACTGAGTTGGATGATCAGCCATGATCATATTGAATGGCTCAAACGGCCAAATGGCCTACTCCTGCATCTATTTTCTATGATTCCATGAAAGCATCCAGAAAATCGTCTTCCACTGCCATCTGAGGCAGAGAATTCCACAGATTCACAACTCTCTGGGTGAAAAAGTTTTTCTTCATCTCTGTTCTAAATGGCCTTCCCCATATTCTTAAAAACATAGAAACTCCGTACAGACGGCACCCATAGTCAGCATGCAAGATGGGCCATAATGTACACACATTGTGTAAACAGTGGGTTTAATACACCAAGCGGCAACTTCTGTTCTGTACTTCAATCTACTCCTGGTGATCATTTTCCATGCATTCATTCGCTATTCACGATATTCTTTCTCAGTAGATTATATTACCATATAACCATATAACCATATAACAATTACAGCACGGAAACAGGCCCTCTCGGGCCTTCCAGTCCGTGCCAACCATTTATTTTCCCCTAGTCCCATCTACCTGCACTCAGACCATACCCCTCCATTCCCTTCCCGTCCATATACCTATCCATTTTACTTTTAAATGTTAAAATCGATCCTGCCTACACCACTTCTGCTGGAAGATCATTCCACACAGCCACCACTCTCTGAGTAAAGAAGTTCCCCCTCATGTTACCCATTAAACTTCTGTCCCTTAATTCTCATGTCATGCCCTCTTGTTTGAATCTTCCCTACCCTCAATGGGAAAAGCTTATCCACGTCAACTCTGTCTATCCCTTTCATCATTTTAAAGACCTCAATCGTCCCCCCTTAACCTTCTGTGCTCCAAAGAATAAATACCTAACTTGTTCAACCTTTCTCTGTAACTTAGTTGCTGGAACCCAGGCAACATTCTAGTAAATCTCCTCTGTACCCTCTCTATTTTGTTGAACAGCAAAGTTACTGATCAGCATATCTCCAACAATCTTACAGTGTGGAAATAGGCCCCGTCAGCCCAACTTCCCCATGCTGCCCAACATGTCTCATGTACATTACTCCCACTTGTGTCAGAAGGAACCGCAGATGCTGGTTTAAACCCAAGATAGACACAACATGCTGAAGTAACTCAGTGGGACAGGCTTAAAATTCAGCAGGTGACGTTTCGGGTCGAGACCCTGCTTCAGACTTGTCCCATTTGCCTGCCTTTGGCCCATATTCCACGAAACCTGTCCTATCCATTTACCTGTCTAAATATTTATTCTCCATCATTCTATTGCATCATTTCTTAAAAGTGGTGTTGAGTCTCATAATTCTTCCTCAGGTGGTTAGAAAGTGAGAAGATTGTTAGAATTTAGACTCTAGACGACAGCATGGAAACAGGCACTTTGGCCCATCAAGTTAGTGCCGACCAGTGAACAAGCTGTACACTAGCCCAATCCTACACACTAGGAACAATTTAAAATTTTACCAAAGCCAATTAAGCTACAAACCTGCATGGACTGTGTGAAGAAACTGGAGCACCTAGAGAAAACCCACATGGTCACATGTAGGAAGTGCAAACAGCGGTCCGACAGTACCCATAGTCAAGATCGAACCTGCAACTCTATGACAGTTCTATGACTGCGCCACTGTGATACCACCAATTCTATGATCAGAGAATTCAACATGTCATTAGTTTATTGATCCAGTTTTAAAATATAATATTTTCTGCATGCATGAAGCTTCTAACTTTATTGGGTATTATTATCTAAGTTAATCTGTGGCAATGTCTTGTCAAGGAGTGCTGAGTTTTAAGGACTGAGTTTTAAGGATTTCTATTAACCCTCTCCGTCCCTCCCCCACCCTAGTCACCTTGCTAGTTTCACTGTTCGTGTCACTCCATTATCACCTCCGCAGCCAACAATGGACCATTGTGGGCTCCTGAGTCATCAGTGCCGGCTCTAATTTGTTCTGTACATTTTCATACCTCCACATTCCCTCTCCCCTCTCCCCCTCAGTTTGAAGAAGGGTCTCGACCCGTAACGTCAACTATTCCTTTTCTCCAGAGATACTGCCTGGTCCACTGAGTTACTCCAGCATTTTGTGTCAACCCTCGGTGTAAACCAGCATCTGCAGCTCCTTCGTACACCTGTTGAATTTTAAGCCTGGTCCACGGTTCCTCTGGGTGCATCATTAACCATGCTTGGCCAGGCAGTTTGAATACTAAAACTACCTTCCCAGTATATATATATAAATATGCATTTGTCCCAGAAACTTCATAGATACCAATAACTGCTGAACTCTTCCACTTCAGCAGCCAACGCGGGTACTCCGGGGAGAGAAGCAATGGGAAAGAAGATGAAATGCTTTGAAGATTAAAGTATTTCATAGAACTTCCATGATATCAGAGATAGCGTATCAATCTCGGCAATCAACAAAACAGTGACACTGTTGATATTACAAGGCCAGTAAACCTTCACCCCATCACACCCTTATAAAAATCATCGAAATGGGGTGAATTCTCATTCTTGCTTGTCCGAGCATATGCCGAGGGTGGGATTAGTAAACAGTGTTCCCAATACAACCACCTTCTCTTGTTTGACTTACTGCAAGAATAGATAGGGTGAATGTAGTGTTTTTACACATGGTAGGGGATCCAAGAACTGACACTGTATGTCATGTTGTCACCTGCGGGCGGAGCACCAAGGCAAATTCCTTGTATGTGAATACTTGGCCAATAAACCTATTCATTCATTCATTCCTAAAATAACGTCCTTTAATTCTGAGGACCAAAGGACTAAGGTTTAAGGTGTAAAACTCGGTAGTAAAAAAAGCAAAACTCAAGGCTAGCATTTATTTCACGAGGGCTTGAATACAAAAACAGAGATGTAATGCCGAGGCTCTAAGGCGTTGGTCGTGCCAAATTTGGAATATTGTACTTTTGGGCACCATATCTGAAGAAGGATGTGTTGGCTCTGGCGGGGTCCAGAGGAGGTTTACAAGAATGATCCCATCATAGGTTAACCTACGATGACTGCTTGTCGGCACTGGGTCTGTACTCGCTGGGCTTTAGAAGAATGAGGGGGGACCTCATTGAGACATACAAAATAGTGAAAGGCTTGGATAGAGTGGATGTGGTGGGGATGTTTCCACTAGTGGGCGAGTCTAAAACCAGAGGTCATAGCCTCAGAATTAAAGGATGTTCTTTTAGGAAGGAGATGAGGGATTTCTTTAGTCAGAGGGTGGTGAATCTGTGGAATTCTTTGCCACAGAAGGCTGTGGAGGCCGTCAATTGATATTTTTAAGGCAGAGATAGATAGATTCTTGATTAGCACAGGTGTCAGGTGTTGTGGGGAGAAGGCAGGAGAATGGGGTTGGGAGGGATAGATAGATCAGCCATGATTGATGGGCCAAATGACCTAATTCTACTCCTATTCCTTATGAGCTTATGGCCTTCCCTCGCAAGAATAGATTGGGTGAATGCACAGAGTCTTTTTACGCAGGGTAGGGGATCCAAGAACCAAAGGATATGGGTTTAAGATGAGGGAGCCAAGATTTAATAGGAAGCTGGGGGGCAACATTTTCACTCGGAAGGTGATGGGGATATGGAAGAAGCTGCCATTAGAGGTAGTTGTGGCAGGTACTACAATACCATTGAAAATACACTTGGACAGGTGCATGTATAGGAGAGGTTTAGAGGGATATGGGCCAAGCTTGGGCAAATGGCTCCAGCTTAGTAGGGGCATTTAGGGTGGAATGTGTGAGCTGGGCAGAGTCCCAGTTTCCATGCTGTATAACTATATTATTTTCTGCTATGTTCTGTGCCAGTGTGGCATCACTTCTCATCTCATAACTAGGCCTCCAAAATGTCTTTCTTTTCCTCAGCTGGGAGATTTTCCTCTGTTATAGTAGGCTGCAGCCAAGACCATTATAGCAGTTCCATCCTCAACCCTTCCATTTCCTACCATCCATGGTAGCCTTGTCCCAGAACTCACCTCTCCTTCCACCACACTCCACAATGTATCATGGAAACATAGACAATAGGTGCAGGAGTAGGTCATTCGGCCCTTCGAGCCAGAACCACCATTCAATATAATCATCCAGAATTAGTACCCCATTCCTGATTTCTCCTCATATCCCTTGATTCCGTTAGCCCTAGAGCTATATCTAACTCTCTCTTGAAAACATCCAGTGAATTGGCTTCCACTTCCTTCTGTGGCAGAGAATTCCACAGATTCACAACTCTCTGGGCGAAAAAATGTTTCCTCATCTCAGTCCTAAATGGCCTACTCCTTATTCTGGACTGGACTCGCCCAACATTAAGAGCATTTTTCCTCCATCTAGCCTGTCCAATCCCTTAAGAACTTTATATGTTTCTATAAGAACCCCTCTAATCCTTCAAATTTCCAGTGAATACAAGTCAGTTGATCCATTCTTTCATCATATGTCAGTCCCACCATCCCAGGAATTAACCTGGTGAACCTATGCTGCACTCCCTCAATAGCATTTCCTATTCCTTCAGGTATGTGCAGTGGAGTTGTCCAACACAATTTATTTTCCTCTCCCCTCCCTTATCAGGATTCCCTGAATGCGTTCGACATTTAACACTGAGGCACGGTGGCAAAACTGCGACACGGTGGCGCAGCGATACAGTTGCTGCCTTAAAGCGCCAGAAACCCAGGTTCGATGCTAACTACAAAGTTAGCATCTTTACTGCTGTCTTTACAAAGTTTGTACGTTCTCCCCATGACCAAGTGGGTTTTCGCTGGGTGGTCCGGTTTCCTTCGAAATTCCAAAGAAGGAGTGTGGGAATGTTGGTCTGTTTTCGAAAGACGTGCAGGTTTGTAGACTTTATAGCGCAACACGGTAGCACAGTAGAAGAGTTGCAACCTTACAACATCAGAGACCCTGGTTCGATCCTGAGGACAGATGTTGTCTTTACAGAGTTGGTACGCTCTCCCTGTGATCGTGTGTGTTTTCTCCGAGAACTCCGGCTTCCTCTCACTCCCACTCCAAAGCTGTACAGGTTTGTGGGTTAATCAGCTTTGGTAAAGATTGTAAATTGTCCCAAGTGGTAAGATAGTGTTAGTGTACAAGGATCGCTGGTCAGTGTGGACTTGGTGGGCTGAAGGGCCTGTTTCCGCACTGTAACTCCAAACTAAACTAAATTAATCATGTTTACGGCAGCCACATCCTATCCTTAACCATGCTTTGTCCTTCTCTTAAAACCTTTCTGTGCGAGTGCAGGAGATGCGATTCCTGCTCTTTAACTTCTTTGTGTCCACAAATCTAGGCCCCTATGACATATTTCAATGCAACTTAATAGTAAGATTAAATGAGAACTTACCAGTTTGAAGTTTGATCTTTATTTTATGAGGAGTTACGATGAGGGATTACGTGAAGAAGAACCCGACAGCCCACATGCATGTCAATCTTCAAAGCAGCGGTGTGAAGTCACAGACGGGAACAGTTGACCTGAGAATAGTAGGACTAGAGAAACTAGAACTACCAGCTGATTTTATGAGGAGGGGTTGGGATCGGAGGGCACGTAATCCCTCATCGTAACTCCTCATAAAATAAAGATCAAACTGGCAAGTTCTCGTTTAATCTTACTATTTTACTTCGGAGTCACGTGAGTGACTACGTGAAGATTTTAAAGCTCATGCCGTGGAACGAGTCCATGCATCACACACTGCATAGTTGACCAAGGAAGAATGGACAAAAAAGAGTGTTCAGTCATGACATAAATGAAACATGTCAACAATTTAATGTACATAAAGAAAAACACCAATAGTCACCTCTCTACCCGAGAGGGACTATAAACCCGAACTTAAAACCGAGTTCGCAAACACACTTGGTCTGGCTAATGGTTTATTATAGAACGTCTGAAATGTACATTCTGAGGACCATCCTGTGGCTGATAGAACCTAGTCAATTGGGACGTCCTTACTGTGGACGTTGCTGCAGCCCTGGGGGAATGAGTTTTAACAATTCAGTATCAACCCCTGCATCTGCCAGAACCTGTTTAAGCCACCTGGAAATGGTCTGAGCTGAAACCCTCTAATGTGGTTTCTTGAGGCTAATAAATAATGCTAACTCAGACCCCCTAAGCCCCTTGGTAATATTGATGTATAGCTGGAGGTAAGTGACTACACATAATTTGGGATCCAAGGGGTAGGCCATGAATTGTAACTTAAGATCCGAAGTACCTGGTCTCCTCTGTTTAATAGGGTCATACAAAAAAAAGGTGTTACCGCTGGCAGAAGTGAGCATCCTATCCAGACGTAGCATCTGCAATGACTGGACTCATTGAGCTGACACTAGAGCCATGAGCATGGCCACCTTGTATGTGAGCCGGAGTAGAGACAAGGATGCTGCTGAAGACCATGAACAAAGCAGAGTTAGGACCACCCATACATCCCACATTTCAGTGTATGTGGGCCTAGGAGGGTTCAAATTGAAGACTCCCCTCATGAACCTCGATTCCAAAGGATGAGACCCCACAGGCTGGTGTCCTGAACTCAGCAGCAAGTATGATAACAGCACACTGCTGGCACAATTTAGGGCACTGTAGCTTAATTTGTCATCAAAATGCAATTTTGAGAGGAACTCCAAAACATCCGATATGTGCGCTATGTCATACGGGATATCGGGCTGCGCACAGAATGCTTCTCATTTCCTTATGTAGGAGGCATATTGCTTTTGGGTACTGCTTCTCCAGGCCGCAGTTAGCACATGCACCGTGCGAACAGCTAGTCCCAGCCCGAGGAAAGGTCTTCTCAAAACTTACAAATCAATAAGTTCAGCCGATCATGCAGAGGATGTACTGTCCCAGAAATGGGATGAGTTAACAGTGACCTGTTTTGGGGAACCATCATGAGTGCTTCTACATCCATGCCCAGGATGAGAGGGTACCATGGATGAGTGGGCCAGTCAGGGACTACCAGAATGCCGGAGGCAGAGTCCTGCTGAATCTTTTGCAGGCATCGACTGACAAGGGGGAAATGCATAGAAAAACATTCCTCCCCAATGTAGCGAGAAGGCATCTAACGCTACTGCCCCTGGGTCTGGCTCCCATGCAACATACTTCGGTAACTGATGATTTAATCTTGAAGCAAACAAATCGATATCTAGTGTTCCATACCTAGAGACAATATCCTTAAACACTCTATGAATTGAAAATCCATTCTGTGTTGTCATTGAATTTATGTGGCCTGGTGTCCGCCACCATGTTGAATGTACCTGGAAGGTAGGTAGCTGAAACCCAAATATTGCTAATGATGCACCCGTGCCAAATGAGGTAGCCAATTTATCACAGGATAGTGACTTGATACCACCCATGTGATTTATGTATGCCACCACTGTGGTGTTATCTATCTGTAATTGAACATGCAGATGGTGCATATGCCCGCAATAAGCCTTCAGACCATAGAGGGCTGCGAGCAACTCGAAATAGTTAATAACCTGCACCTGCAGAAAAGATAGGTCATGCATATTCCATCTGTGACCGCAGCTAGAAACGGTGTCAGTGGCGCCCCATCCCTGTGCACTGGCAGCAGTCTAAAAGAACAGAAGGGCTTTTGATTGAAATATTGCCAGAACAATGCAAAATATTGGCTTTCCACCACTGCAGCTCGGCAACAGCTTCAGCCGGTAATTGCATAGCCCTGTCAAAGTGGCCCAAATTGTGTTTAAGTGCCTGCACCTTTGCTCTTTGTAATTGCTGATAGTGTAAAGGTCCATATTTAGCAGCTGGGAAGGTAGCCACCAATTGTCCAATTAAGCTGGCCACTTGCCGAATTGAAGGCAGCTGCTGCATAATAAGATGATTGCAGGCTTCTATTAACTTCAATCTATTGCCCTTCGGCAGAGTCACAGACATGTGATTGGAGCCAATAGTAAATCCCAAATAATCCATAACTCTGGATGGCGTCCACCTGGATTTAACTGGGTGAATTAGGAACCCCAACTGCTCGAACACGAGCTTGGTGGCTGAGACCGACAAAATAGTCCTCAAGAGTTTTGCCTACGATAAGAATATCATCCAAATAAGCCATTACTATGTGTTTTTGAGCTCGTAATAGAGCCAGAACAGGTTTCAATATTTTAGTGAACAATCTGGGAGCTGAGGTCAACCCATTATGCAACGCTTTAAACTGCCATGGCTGCCCCATCCTGATAAATTTCAGGTATTTTCCATGATCCTTGTGAACAGGCACCGAATAATAGGCATCTTTGAGATCGATGCTTGCCATATAACATCGTTTGGAAATCAATTGTCTGACAGTAACAAAGGTTT
This sequence comes from Raja brachyura, assembly GCA_963514005.1. The sequence goes on from OY740783.1 coordinate 123,892,100, forward strand.
CCATTTTGAAATGTTTGTACTGCACAAAGGTATTAAGTTGGGTCAAGTCCAAGATTGTGCAGCACCCCCCATCCTTCTTTTGCCTGGTAAATATGTTGGATACAATTTGGTGAGGTTCATAATACGTTTTTTCAATGACCCTTTTTTCATATAATGCCTGAATTTCAGCCTGAACCTCCAAACCATCCTGTTGTGAACAAAAAAAGGTACGGTTTGGAGCATGCTGCGTGGGTGGCAGTGAGCCAGAAAATTCAATTTCGAACCCATCTATACTGCGCAGTATGAACAAATCAGACATTATCCACCTCCATTCATGCAAAAAGAAATGTAACCTACCACCAACATGCAATAGACCCACACGACACACGTTCCATGGCGAACCAGACCCACCTACCTCCATGGTTATTGGTGGATTCTTGATGTTCATTTCTTACCCCGAGGTTTGGGGGATCGAGGTGCTGGAGTGCGCCAGTTGGGCATCTACGCTGTCGGCCGGCTTGGGCCATGTCCTAAAAAAGACTTCCAACCGTTTTTTTCGGTCCTCGAGCTGGAGGTGGTTTCTGCAGACCATTTGGTGTTGGGAGAGGCATAGGGGTGCTGCCGTCGAAATGACGCAGGTCTGTTCACTGGCGGAGCCCGAAGTAGCCCCACAGCCTTCAACTCATCATCCAGTTCCTTTACTTGCTTGGGCAGGTCTTCTCTAAATAAATAATTGGGAGGCTGTATACTGCTAGACCTACACAACCCGGAAATTTGGGGTTGAGGACGGGACGAATGGCATTCTTGCAAAAGCGATTTATTAATAAGTGTGTGGTGCACAACAATGCCATTGAGTCCCGTTGCTCCTCAGATAGGCAGCTGCCGTCTGCCAACCTGGCGAATGTTGTCACCCCCGATGCCAGCAGCTTCAGGATTCTCTGTGATTTAACCTCTTGGATCTTAATGCCCCCACCAATAAGACCTCTTGGGTCTTAATGATCCCATAGTTCCAAATGGAACTATTCACAGCTGGTACCTTAAGGGAGGTGCAGTTACTGGGTGTGTGGTACTTGACAGCCATCTCCATCATCACCGGCCCTTGAAGTTGGTGAGAAACAAGGTAATTCAGAATTAGAATCAGAATGCCTTTTATTGTCACTATACACATGTACAGTGAGATTAAAAACTGCTCCTACTCAGTGCAAAAACAAGACAAAAAGGGGGGGGGGGGGGGGGGGATAAGGTGCACAGTTTCTGCAGCGCTAGATACATATCTATAAAAAGACAATGGATAAATAGAATGGATAATAGGATTGCTATATCCAGTATGGGTTACAGTTACTGTACAAATTACAGTAGGTGGATAGATGGAAGTCCGGGGGTTAGGCTGTGAAGTCAATGCATGTATGAGTTCAGGGAGATGATGGATTTTGGAAAGAAACTGTTCTTGAGTCTATTTGTCCTTGTGCTGATGCACCTATAGCGCCTCCCTGAGGGTAGCAGGTTGAACAGGCCAAATGCAGGATGGGAGCTGTCCTTGATAATGTTCTTCACCCTGCTGAGGCAGCGGGAGGTGTAAATGTCCATCAGAGAGGAGAGAGGGCAGCCGATGATCTTCTGTGCTGCCCTGACTACTCTCTGAAGCCTCTCCCTGTCTGCCATGGTGCAGCTGCCGTACCATGCTGTAATGCAGTATGTCAACAGGCTCTTAATGGACGAGCGGTAGAAGGTCAGCAGCAGGTTGGAGTCCAGGCTGTGCTTCCTGAGGACCCTCAGGAAGTGCAGCTGCTGCTGAGCCTTCTTGATGACCGCTGTGATGTTATCTGTCCAGGAGATGTCAGCGGAGATGAGGACGCCGAGAAACCGGAAGGTGTGGACCCTCTCCACACACTCGCCGTTGATGTATAAGGGGGCTAAGTCGGTGCTGTGCTTCCTGAAGTCGACAATGAGCTCTTTGGTTTTCTTGGTGTTCAGAGCCAGGTTGTTTTCTGAGCACCAGGCTGTCAACTTCAGGACCTCCTCTCTGTAGGCTGCCTCATCTCCCCTTGAGATGAGTCCGACTACTGTAGTGTCATCAGCAAACTTGACGATTCGGTTGTTGTTGTGGGCCAGACTACAGTCGTGGGTGTAGAGACAGTATAGGAGGGGGCTTAGCACACAGCCCTGCGGGGAGCCAGTACTCAACATGCGAGTGGAGGAGAGGTGCTGGCCGAGTCTCACAGTCTGGGGCCGGTTGGTGAGGAAGTCCTTTATCCAGGCACATGTGAGAGTGGGGAGGCCGAGAGTGACCAGTTTGTTGATGAGAATGTCCGGAATGATAGTATTGAAAGCTGAGCTGTAATCCACAAAGAGCATCCGAACGTAGCTCTGCCCCTGCTCCAGGTGGCTCAGCACAGAGTGGAGAGCTACGGTGATGGTGTCTTCTGTGGACCTGTTTGGGCGATAGGCGAAATGGTGGTGGTCGAAGTCTGGAGGGAGATAGTCCTTGATGTGCTGGAGGACCAATCTCTCGAAGCACTTCGTGATTACCGGAGTGAGGGCCATGGGACGGTAATCGTTTAGGCTGGTGATGGGAGACTTCTTCGGCACTGGGACGATTGTGGCTGATTTTAGGCAGGATGGGATAACTGCCTGGTCCAGGGAGAGATTGAAGATTCTGGTGAAGATGATGGTGAGCTGGTGGGCACACGCTTTGAGCACCTTACCAGGTACTCCATCTGGGCCGGCAGCCTTCTTGGGGTTCACTGCCAGGAGCACCCGTCTGACATTGTGCTCCCTTACAGTGAGTGGAGTAGTGCAGGAGCCAGGTCCTGGCTGGGTCCTGGCCAATTTATACTGGCCGCTAGCTCTTCGTCCCGCGGGGTAGCCACAGTGCTTTCTAGGTGCACCAAGTCCATAGTCGCTGGCTGAGCAGTCAGCGACCGCGATGGACACCCGCTGACCACACTCCCGCGGTCTTCCAAAGCAGTTCTCTCCGCGGCTCGTCGAGACTTCACCCTCGCTTTATCCATAGTTCTTAAAGCTGTAACAAGAACGGGAGAAAAAAGGACCGCAGACTAAGTGGAACTCACCGCTGGTGAAGCGACGCGCCAACCAACCAATCGCAGCGCCATGCGTTAGACGTAATGATGCACATGCGGGCTGATGGGTTCTTCTTCATGTAGTCACTCACGTGACTCGGAAATCATACTTTAATTTGCTTTAGAAACACAGCTTGAAAACTGATCATTCGACCCACCGAGTCCACGTCGATCATTGATCACCAGTCCGCACCAGTGCTATGTTATCCCACTTTCGTGCCAACTCCCTACACAATAGGGGCAATTTACAGAACCTTATTAACCTACAAACACATGTTTTTGAGAAGTGGGAGGAAACCGGAGCGCCCAGAGGAAATCCACGTGGTCACAGTGAGAACATGGAAATTCCACGGAAACAGCATTCGAGGTTGGGATTGAACCCACATCTCTGGTGCTGTGAGGCAGCCGCTCTACCTGTTGTATCACTGTGCCACCCCGACAAACATAGGTGTGTACGCGCGATGTCATTGCATCGACAAAATAAGCACACCCGTCTTTCCATAATGGAGTCAGCACCTGTTCTGAAGCTCTCCTTGTCTCCTTAAGTTTATTTTATGCACTGCTCACTATCTCTACAAATGTGTGAAAGCACACCTTCCATGAGAGGGAGGGAGATAGAGAGAGCAGGGGGAGGGGGAGAAAGTAAGGTAGAATGAGAGAAAGCTCATGGCCACATGGGGTTGTGTTGACTAATTGATTAATGGTTGTGCAACGTCACCCATCTCTTCTCTCCAAAGATGCTGCCTGTCCCGCTGAGTTACTCCAGCATTTTTGTCTGTCTTTGAATTCTCTCATGTTGCAGGTGTTGCCAGAAGCTTGTGTGTTGTTGATGTCACTTTCCACGTCAGCTTGGGCCTCAGCATTGTTGGCCTTGCTTGCCTCAATGTACGTCGCTCAACCTCTTAAAGAGATGTGTCTGCCATGGTTGAATAGCTGGCAGATATACACACTGTGCAGTGTCAGGTTAAGCCTTTTGTTCGTGATAAATGTCTGAGTGTCTAGTAAACCACACAAAAGTTCTCTCTGAGCACTGATGAGATAGCAAAGTACGTCAAATCGAGTAACGGTGCATCTTTATCATCACTGGGTTTGTTGGTCAGTGTAATGGCAAATGTTCAACTCTTCCAGAGTCCTCTTTTCCAGTTGCCATTAATACACAGGTACAGAAGGAGTGATCTTATGCAGACCCAATAAAACAGATCTTCCAGTCATTATTTCCAGTTTAGTTCGTTGTTTATTGAAGTAGTTGTACAAATAAAGAGATGAATGTACCAGGTTTTCCTTATTCTGCATGTCAGTTGTAGCTGGCTGCTCTGTCCCTGGTCTGGTGAGTACTGTATGCGCTCCCTCCCTGTGCCTGCCACTTCCTGTCCCCTATGCCCATATATACACACCACACTGTGCCTCTAATGACTTCCCCCAAGTGTGCAAAATAATACTGCAAGATATATCTAAGCAAAATAATATGATATGCCAACAATAAACAAAAATGGCTCCTACAGTCAGGTTAGAGTACGTGCAGATCTGACAGGAAATAGAGACACAAAATGCTGGAATAACTCAGTTGGAAGGACAGCATCTCTGGAGAGAAGGGATGGGTGATGTTGCACAACCATTAACCATTTAGTCATTTGGTGAAGTTTTGGGTCGAGGCCCTTCTACAGACTGAATCAGGTGAGAGGGAGACACAGAGATAAGGAAATATAAGGTGTGAAAATGAGACAAAGGGGATGGAGATCTTGGAAAATGTAGAATAGGCCATTGTTAGGTCAGAGAAGGTAACAACAAAGCAAACAGAGATAAAATGTAAACAAGGACAATCGACTAGTGGAAGGGGGGGTGGCATGGAGAGAGAGGGAAGGCGGAATATTCATATCGCTGGGGTGTAAGCTGCCCAAGCAAAATATGAGGTGTTGTGCTGCGCCTCAAACTGACTGTGGGGGAGGCCCAGCGAGAGTCACGGGTTTGTGTTGAAGGGAAGAGGCATGTACTTACAAGTGAGTCTTCATCCCTTTCACTCACGGGCCTGTTCAAGTCAATAAAACCCTCCAGCAATATCGAGTTAAACACCGTGTCAGCTGGTGCAAGGATGAGAAAAAACACCCAAGGAGTGTTTACACGACAGTCTGCAGCACTGCTAATCAGCAGACAATCTCCCACTACCGCGCACCCTTTATCAAAGGAAGAGTGCAAAGCTATTGGAAACAGCAGAGAACGACAGTATAAACACAAGCTTGTAGAATGCCCACACAATAGAGAAACAAAAAATGGCATGTTCATCATTATACAACCAATGCCTTGTGCCGAGGCATTCACGTAACTTGTAGGCTGACTGGTAGAATGGAGAGGTAGTTGACAGGAATGTGGTGGATATAAGGGGGGGGTGGGGTGGGGGGGAGGGAGGCTGGGTGGGGGGGGGGGGGGGGGGTGTTATAGGCAGATAGTTGGGCAAACGCCAGAAATGAAACCACAGAAGAGATGAAAAGACAGAAGGTAAACAAGGAATGCTGAGAGTTACTCGTGTGTAGGAAGGAACTGCAGATGCTGGTTTACACCGAAGATAGGCACAAAATGCTAGAGCAACTCAGCGGGGTCAGGCAGCTTCTGCTGAGATCTCCAGCTCCAGAGGTGTTGCCTGACCCGCTCAGTTACTCCAGCATTCATCACTGGTTTGTTGTTGCTCCATTAGTTGGTCAGTTTAGAGCACTTACCATATAACAAATAACCATATAACAATTACAGCACGGAAACAAGCCCTCTCGGCCCTTCCAGTCCGTGCCGACCATTATTTTCCCCTAGTCCCATCTACCTGCACTCAGACCGATCTGACAGGAGAGGGAGACCCAGGAGAAAGACACAAAAAGCCGGAGTAATTCAGAGGGACAGGCAGCATCTCTGGAGAGAAGGAATGGTTGACGTTTCGGGTTGAGCCCTTCTTCAGACCCGGGTTTGTGTTGGAGAGAAAAGGCTAATGCTTTCACGTAAATCTTCATTCCTCTCAATCTCTGATCCATTCTGAGGAGTCTGAAGAAGGGTTCCAACCCGAAATGTCGCCTGTTCCTTAATTTCAGAAATGCTGCTTGACCTGCTGATTTTCCCCAGCACTTTGTGTCTATCTTCGGGTCTCTAGAGCAGGGCTTCAGCTCATTGTCTCAGTTGTGGCCCAGTTAACATTTTGCTTTCAGTTTAAGATATTGAAGGCTCGATCCACACTCCAGGGACTTGACTGTAAATTAAATCTGGGGTTAGGAGCAGAGGTAGATCAGCCATGCTGAGTGGACTTAATGGACCGAATGGCCTAATTTTACTTCGGAGTCACGTGAGTGACTACATGAAGAACCCCGTACAGCCGCTCGTGCGTCATTGCGTCAGACGTTTTTCGTGCAGACGACTGTGGAGCAGCGCAGCTCCTCCATGGTAAGTCTAAAAAAGTTGCAGGTAAGTGTTATTTTTCTTACCTGTTCTAGGTCTCCTGCAGGAACCTCCGGGGTTTTTGCAGTGGATGTTCGCGATAGCCGACGAGGGAACCAGCCTAGGGCTTTGGGGGAAAACCCTGGTCTGACCGTGGAAGCGGAGAGCTGGAAAAGTCGGGTTCGCGATCGGAGTCACTGATAACGCGGTCAGTGACTCCACACGTTGGGTTCCCGGGGAGGGGAAACCCGAGAATAGTACGGTTTTAGACCGCAGTAGTCCCCAGGGGATGGGGCTTAACGGACCTGAATGGTCTGCCTGGGTTCCCGGGGAGGATAAACTCAAGCATATGCGGTTCTAGACCGCAGTAGTCCCGAGGACATTGGGTAAAACTAGCTTAAATGGTTAAGCTGGGTTCCCGGTGCAGGGGAAACCCAAATATATGCGGTTTACATCGCAGTAGTCCCCAGCGCATGGGGTTAAAACTAACCTAAAAGTTAGGCTGGGTTCCCGGTGCAGGGGAAACCCAGGTATATGTGTGGTTCCCAGACCACAGTAGTCCCCAGGTAATGGGGTTAATTCACATAAATCATTAGCCTGCGTGCCATGAGGGTACCGTGGGTATATATTTATATATATATATATTACATTTATATGGATTCCTGGTGAGGGGAAATTCACCTATGGGGTTCTCAAACTACAATAATCCCCAGGATATGGGGACAACTGACAAAATAGTCAGTACAATTGGGAAAGTTGGGAGATTTCACCTCTGGGAATTAATTTAGAGAGCAGCACTTTTGGATAGGGCTGCTTCATGGGAATGTCAAGTTATGGCAGTGCCAGCCTATGGGAAAGGCTGTGTCAGCAGTACCTTTGTTTAGGACTGCTAATGGGGATGCCAAGCTATGGTAGGCTAGCCTGATGGAGAGGCTGTGCCAGCAGCACCTTTCCTCAGGACTGCTCATGGGGATGCCAAGCTATGGCAGGCTAGCCTATTGGAGAGGCTGTGCCAGCAGCACCTTTGCTCAGGACTGCTCTAAGGGAATGCCAAGTTATGGTAGGCTAGCCTATTGGAGAGGTTATGCCAGCAGCACCTTTGCTCAGGGCTGCTTGATGAGAATGCCAAATCTATGGCAAATACTGGGCTATGGGAAAGCCCGGGCCAGCAGCTACTTTGTTCAGGGCTGCTTCATGGGCACCAGGGGTACCTTGTTAGGGCTGCTTTATGGGAATAGCAGTTTGGTAGGGTATTCCCATTCACAGTGATCATGGGGGATGAGGAGGCATTGTTAGGATAAGGCAATATAACAGAATGATGACAAAAGTATTCAAAGAAAACTATACACAGTTTAAAAGCACTTGTGCTAAAATCCGCTGTCTAGTCTCAAACTATATTTGAGAAATTGGGCTCCTCTATCCAGTTAGATTAAGTCCTATCAAATAGATTTGTAGGATGTTGGGATTTACTTTTAGGTATTCAATTGGCCATGATGCCGGCCTGGGCAACAGATTGCAGTCAATAAGACTTTGGTAACAGTTGGTATAAAACAGTTCTAGTCGTTGGATTAATTGTTAAGTGCATAGATGCAATTCAGGTGTGTAAGTAGAGCAACAGTTATTGTGTTAAATGGTTAATTAGTAAGTGCCATCTAGGTCATTGTTAACACCAGCTGAAATTAATAATGTCACGATGATGGACAAACAGTGTTCATTACTGCTCTAGTAGTTGTTAGGTAAACCTTTTATTCTATTGCAAATTGGTGCTAATGGCCTAAATGGGAAATGGTGTCAGCAGGGCTTTGTAGCAGGCCTGCTTTATGGCTCCCTCATGTAAGAGGTGAGCATGTGGGATTGGTATAGTTTAACGCCGAGTCTGAGGGTATAGCCATAAAGCATGCCCAAAAGATCGGGGCATGTGCCAGAGGTCTATGCCTGGCAAGAAAGTTATCATCCCAAACACAATATGCAGTGAACACCGCTTTCAGGGGGACATTACAGTTGGCTGCCGAATCCTCTATTCAGGTAAGACTTTTCCATAGGTGTAACCTGGAGGGCGAAGCACAAGCTATTGGAACAAGGAAGGTTTCATAGTTTTGGCAACAATGCATCCCATGTCTTTTTTGGCAGTAGCGGTTCACTGAAGTTGCTGGCAGCATGAAAGCTGGCCAGAGGTTCCACGCACTGGACTTGTGCTACTCTACAATTAAGGGACCACTTGCAGTTTGGTAAGGTGTATACTTAGTTATACAGTACAAATGATTGAGACATTATCAGCTACTTTGAACGGTAAATGTAAAATGTACAATATTGGTTTTCAAGCAGGTTAGAATTGGACAGGTTCAGTATAAGGACCAAGATTGTCTTGCTAGACTGGCTCGGAAATCGGGCCACAGTTGCTATTTAAGGTAGTTACCAAGTAGCTGAAAGATCATCTCGAGTTTGGAGATGGAACAGATTTGCATGACTTGCCCAAAAAGTTCTGTTATTAGTATCAACTATTTATAGACTCTACGGGCATTGTATGGGCTATAGAGTGATTGGACAAATAAGCATATTGTCATGCTCATGTTCAGGTTGATGCATTGTGATGATGGCATATGTTAGTCACGAGGGTGCAATCGGTTAAAGAATCACTGGAATGGTTACATAATTTTGTTGCCACAGGAGAATCATCAAGTGTGGGTAATGGCAACACAGAGTTGGTGTTGAATTGCACTGTATTATGAAATTCTGGTTCAATGGAACACCTAATATGAATATATGTGTATACATATGTATGTAGGTTCATGTTTATTTCACTGGTTGCAAAATAGTTGGCATAGCAGTGGCGAAAGATACATTCTCGCCAAAAGGAGCAGGTGGGTCTTTTATGGCTACCTCCATTTTGTCTCATCAATCGAGGTTTCAAATAAAGTCATTAAGAGGCTTTAAGTTCCTATTGTGTGATTATGCAAATTGATTCCCGATTTGTTGCGTATAATTATATAACCTTATTGGTTATTTTAAACTTGAATTTGCTTGTTCAGCCTGAGGTTTTGGAAATCAGATGTTGCATGATAAACTCAAATTTATGTTCTGCAGGTCTAACAAACTGCCCTAAGGTTTGGGTTACATCTATCCTTCTATGTGTTCAAAGTGTTTGCATAGCACCAAACGGCTGAATTTCTTTTCCAGGAGATGAAAGAGTTTGTTATGCTTATGTTCCATGGAAAATGGTATTGATTGCTAATGTTTCGAGTTCATGCTAAATGATTGTCTGTTACTTATGGAGTTATATGGCCATTAATTGGCTCGATGAGCTTCCTCATTGAATTGGCTGTAACAAACAAGACTCGCTGTCGGGTCCACACCGGTTATCAAGGGGTAGGATATCTTCAACATAGGTCCCAGGACCAGTATAATGCCATATGCGATGTTGATATTTGTGAACACTATTTCACCAGGAGGCAGCAACTATATCCTTAAATTTGGCTGGAGTTTATTAGGTAGTTATCCTTCTGGCACTGGTTTAGTGCAGCAGGTTCAGTCGCTAAATAATTGTGATGGTACAGGATGATAATGTCTGTAAATTATAATATATAATATGTTATAAATACTTGAGCAGACCAGAAGGGGGTCAGGTCTCAAAATAGTCACAGGCATACCAGGGGACCTTTGATAAGGTAAGCACACATGTATACAACAATATGTCAAGGTCATCAAGAGCCTTGAGTTCTGGACTAGCAATGTTGTTAGTCACAAAGAATTTGGGAGAACTTCTTGTTCAGGGCATTCCAGATGAGGAAAACGGAGTTGTGTTATGTACTAATGGATTCTCGTTTCCAGATCTCATTCCACCAGGGCTGCTACAACATCAGCAGCAAGGGTATTTATGTTCCACTGGGTCGCATTGTTGCGGCTGGAGTATGGTCCATCGAATGAATCTCCAAACATCTGTAATGATGTTGGTGAACCATTGGTGAACCAGGAGTATTGTTAACTCTATTTATGTTTTGGTTATATGTTCCATCTGGGTGAGAGATGGAAATATTATTGTTTCATTTAAACAGCATCAGCATGTTTTACATCTATGTTATGACTGTATGCATTATGAATGTTTTCCCTTCATTTGTCAATGAAGCAGCTGTGGTTGTGTATATTCGTTTCACATGGCATGAAATCACAGAGCTTTGAAGTCTTCACGTAGTCACTCACGTGACTCCGAAGTAAAATAGTAAGATTAAACGAGAACTTACCAGTTTGAAGTTTGATCTTTATTTTATGAGGAGTCGAGTTGAGGGACTACGTGCCCTCCGCTCCTAGCCCTCATAGATTTCATCTGGTAGTTCTAGTCTTTATCTTACATTATACTTCAGTTATTATTTGCTGTGATTTCACACCGTTGCTTTGAAGATTGACGCACAAACGGCTGTACGGGGTTCTTCACGTAGTCCCTCAACTCGACTCCTCATAAAATAAAGATCAAACTTCAAACTGGTAAATTCTCGTTTAATCTTACTATTCTACTCCTATCACTTGTGAACGTGAAATCTCTACCTGTACGGAGGTCAACTAACCTACAAACCTGTACGTCTTTGGGATGGGGGAAGAAACCGGAGCAACTGGAAGAAACCCACGCAGTCACAGGGAAAATACTGCATGGACAGCAACCAAGATCAGGTTCGCACCCAGGCCTCTGGCGCTGTGATGCAGCAGCTCTACCAGCTGTGCCAATGTACTTCCTGCATTTATGGTGAAATGTTACACTAAAAGGCCTGTCCTACAAGCATGCAACTCCATGCGATTAGCATGACCTAACGTGGTCGCTTGAGCCGTCCGGCGTCGCGGGGCCGGTCCCACTTCTATCGCCGGAGCCGTGCGGAATTGTGCGGAGTTCGTCCCAACATCGCGCGGGGCTCCGAAAAACTGACTGTTTTCAAAAATTCCGCGTGGCAATGGCTTGTCGGCTTGCAGTCGCCACGACACATTACACACCGCCTCGACATTGTGCCTCCGTGAACCTATCTGTAGGTGCCTCCGTGACCCTCTATGTGTGTGGCTCCGTTGCCCTCTGTGTGTGCGCCTCTGTGCCCCTCTCTGTGTGCCCCTCTCTGTCCTGGCGAACTTACCTTAGACTTCGCTCCAAGTTCGCCTCACTTTGCGCTGCGTTGCGCCACTCACCTGACCTCCGCGCGGCCCCTGCTGCCGGTTTGGTCGCGCTTGCCGCATGCAGGCGCATGCTGGTGGGAACGGCCCTGTACAGGGGATCACCCGACCCCCGCGCGGCCCCCGCTTCCAGTTTGATCGCGTTCATCGCATGGAGTCGGATGCTGGTAGGACAGGCCCTTTAGACTTTATCTCATCTCTCAGATAGATATGACAACAACAAAAATTGAGAGATGGGTCCAAAGCATAGGTGCTCTTATTGGTTTATAATTGCAAAATGCTTCGAAATGCAGTGAAAAACTTTGCTTAGTTTGTTAGTTTAGTTTCGTTTTATTTATTGTCATTTGTACAGTTAAAAGTTTTTGTTGTGCGCTAACTAGTCGGTGGAAAGACTATACATGATTACATTCAAGTCATCCACAGTGAGCACATGTATGATAAAGGGAATAACGTTTAATGCATTATAAAGTCCGTTTAAAGATAGTCCAAGGGTCTCCAATGAGGTAGATAGTAACTCAGGACCATCCCCTGTGTAGGGAGGAACTGCTGATGCTGGTTTAAACCAAAGATAGACACAAAATGGTGGAGTAACTCAGCGGAACAGGCAGCATCTCTGGAGAGAAGAAATGGGTGACGTTTCTGGGGTGGAGACCTTTCTTCAACTCTCTAATTGTTGATAGGATTGTTCAGTTGCCTGATACAGCTGGGAAGAAACTGTCCCTGAATCTGGAGGTGTGCGTTTTCACACTTCTGTACCACTCGCCTGATGGGCAAGAGGTACAGAAGTGTGCCTGGATTGTTTGCATGTTAACCAATCAAATCATACTATATCTTAGTAAAACCAAATCACGCACATTTAGAACAGGCAGTACCAAAAAATATTTATCAGCGTGGTAAACCAAAATACCAGTGTAACAAATACCTAATTTTAGCTATTTTGGTATACCAGAGGTATGTTGGTGATATCAAAATACTGTACCGAATATTGCCCCATTATAAAAGGGCAGCTACAGAGAAGGAGCAGGTAAGAAAAGATGCAAGGTCCACAATGAGGTAGGTTGGAAGATCAGGGAAGTAGCTGTTTCTGAACAGGATGGCACGTGCTTTCAAGTTTTTCTTTGGACTTTGGAGATACAGCAGAGGACCTTTGGCCCATCAGGTCTGTGCATACCCATACACTCACACTATCCTACCCATCAGCAACAATTGACAAATAACAATTTTTTTTGCTAAAGCCAATTAACCTACAAAAGACCCCCAAAGTCATTGGAGTGTGGGAGAAAAACACAGCTCCTGGAGGAAACCCACGCGGTCACAGGGAGAATGTACAAACTCCGTACAGGCAACACCTCACCTGTAGTCAGGATCGAACGCGGGTCTCTGGTGCTGTGGGGTGGCAACTCTACCGCTGCACCACCGTGCCGCAGCCCCACTGTGCCAAAGTTTTCTATCTTCCGTCCGATAGACAAGGGGAGAAGAGAGAATGACTGAGGTAGATGTTGATGATCCGCGATTATGTTGGCTGCTTTCCCAAGGCAGCGTGAAGTGCAGAGGGAGTTGGATGGCGAGGGATGTGGGGTGAGCTTAGTTTGTGCAAAATATCTGGCTGCATCCACAATTTTTGGCAGCTTCTTGCAGTCTTGCAGTTTCCCTCATCCTTCTAAACTCCAGCGAGTACAGGCCCAGCGCTGTCAAACGCTTATCACTTTTGTTGTTATTCAGTCCGGATCATGTTGATTGCAAGACATTTATTTCCACCTTCATGTTTCACGAGGTTTTTCTCTCTGTTTCTGAGAATCAGTACGAGTAGCTGATGACTTTCTTTCAAGGTTCAGGTGGGACATCTCGAATGGCCTCCCTGGGATATCCAAGGAGCAGTTGGCCACAGCTCACACATTATAATATGAATCTATTTGTACCAGAGACCAGCATTTCCCTTTGCTGAATATGCTTGTCCTTAGCACATCTGTTTCACAAAGTGGACTGTCACATCGATATGTGTTTTCTTGGAGGCAGATACGCAGATGAATTGTACCATGTAGCGGGCTCTTCCCACAGGCATGAAGGTCAGGGCTGCATTAAAATTTTACACCATTTTATATTGGCTACATATGCCAAATCAGTCAGTGAGCTGTCCACTGTGAACTGCAGGCAGCAGAGGCCTTTTACTTGCAAAGAGCATCCCATTACTCCAATTCCTTGTGGATTGGAGACATCAGTTCCATTGCAGATAGAACTTAAACCCGAGTGGCAGACTTCATAACAGTATCACAAGGGCGGCACGATGGCGCAGCGGTAGAGCTGCTGCCTTACAGCGCCAGAGACTCGGATTTGATCCTGACTACAGGTGCTTGTCTGTACGGAGTTTGTACATTCTTCCCGTGATCTGCATGGGTTTTCTCCGAGTTCTTTGGTTCACTCCCACACTCCAAAGGTTAATTGGATTGGTGCAAATGAAAAATTGTCCCTAGTGTGTTTAGGGTAGTGTTGGGGTGGACGATACCAACCTTCACGTGGTCCGCCCTGTTTCGACTAATGCAATCAATTCAATGTGCACAAACGGAAGATCAAATAGATCAAATAGAGGTCCAACTACTTTAGGCTGTGCACGCCACACGGAAGAAGAAGGGTAGTGTTAATGTGTGGGGATCACTGGTAGAGTGGACTTCTTAGGCTGAAGAGCCTGTTTCCATGCTGTATCTCTAAACTAAGTTACATATTTCTTATATGGAATGCAAATCCCATCGACCTAGCAAATAACACTTGATAAATTAGACCAAACAACCCACTTCCAGTTTCTACTTTATGGAATCTATTTCAAAATGATTACTGTGATATTGTGTTACTTATTAGAACATAGAAAAGTACAGAAGATAGACACAAAGTGCTGGAGTAACTCAGCGGGTCAGGCAGCATCTCTGGCGAAAAGGGATGGGTGACGTTTCGGGTCGAAACCCTGTTTCGGACTTTGAATAAACCAGCATCTGCAGTTCCTTTCTACATAGAGAACAGTACAGTACAGGAACAAGCCATTTGGCCCACAATGTCTGTGCCGAATATGATGCCAAGACGAACTAATGTCAACCGCTTGCACAAGATCCAAATTCCTCTATTCCCTGCATATCCCTGTGCCCATCTAAAAGTATCTATTGTATCTGTCTCCATCACCACTTCCCAGCAGTGCATTTGAGGCACCCAAAATCCTACACATCTCATCGCATTGGGCGGCACGGTGGTGCAGCGGTAGAGTTGTTGCCTTACAGCGCTTGCAGCGCCGGAGACTAGGGTTCGATCCCGACTACATGTGCTGTCTGTATGGAGTTTGTTCGGTCTCCCCGTGACCTGCGGGGGTTTTCTCACACGCGGGTATTCGGTTTCCTCCCACACTCCAAAGAGGTACAGGTATGTAGGTTAATTGGCTTGGTATAAGTGTAAATAATGTGTGGGGATCGCTGGTCGGTGCAGACCCGGTGGGCCGAAGGGCCTATTTCTATGTTGTATCTCCAAGCTAAACTAAACTATAAACTAAACTAAACATCTCCTTTAAACTTTGCCCCTTTCACCTTAAAGGCATGCCCTCTAGTCTTTGACAGTTCCACCCTGGGGCACAAATTTAATTCTCAGTGTACAATCACTGTATTTTGGTTTGGGATTTTACTGCCACAAGTATTGCAAAATATTAATAAATGTATTTATTTTTTTATAGAGGTTCCACTCATATCTGGTACCTGGAGGAACATACTGTATCCATTTATGTACCTAGACGATGTAAATAGCTTGATTGTAATCATGTATTGTCTTTCTGCTGACTGGTTAAAACAAAATAAAAGCTTTTCACTGTGCCTCGGTGACAATAAACTAAACTAAAATTTACAAGAACATTGAGTTTTAGTTTTCTGTGTAGCTTGTTAGTATCATGGAATGCAAAAAGGCAGCACACAGTATGGAATCCAACCGTTTTTGGAGATAATAATCCATCTACAATGTATTTTTGTGTCTGATTGTGGAACGTGATCTGTGACACATCAGTTGTAGTATTGTAGAAACATTATTTTGAAATGCTTTGACACTTTGATCTGATCCTGAAAACACATTGTATTTGTCTTTTCTTGTGTTCACATCTAGAGCAAATTAAATGAATCTTCATGAAAGAGATGGACTCCCAAGTATCAGTAAAAGGATAGCCTGCTGTAAAAATCCATTCAGACGAGTGCCAATTTGAGCAGATTTTCTTTCATTGAAAAAACAGATGGTTGGATTGCTAGAACAAAATAGATCTTCCTACTCTTGAGTTGATTGTTAATGTTCAAAGTGGCATGTTATCCAAATATTGTTGCCAAAGGTTTATTTTCTCCGTGTCTTCTGTTCGAGCTCATCCACTAGGTCGGCACATTGGAGCAGCCTGTATGGAGTGTTTCTAACAGCACAAGAAATCCTGGTTCGATCCTGACGTTGGGTGTTGTTTGTGTGCAGTTTGCCTGTGGGTTTCCGGGTGCGTTTCCTCCAGGAGGGCACACTGGTGCCACGGTAGAGTTGCAGCCTTACAGCGCTTGCAGCGCCAGAGACCCGGGTTTGATCCCGACTATGATCCCGACTTTTAAAGGTCTTTAAAATGATGAAAGGGATAGACAGAGTTGACGTGGATAAGCTTTTCCCATTGAGGGTAGGAAATATTCAAACAAGAGGGCATGACATGAGAATTAAGGGACAGAAGTTTAGGGGTAACATGAGGGGGAACTTCTTTACTCAGAGAGTGGTGGCTGTGTGGAATGATCTTCCTGCAGAAGTGGTGGAGGCAGGATCAATTTTAACATTTAAAAGTAAAGTGTATAGGTATATGGACGGGAAGGGAATGGAGGGGTATGGTCTGAGTGCAGGTAGATGGGACCAGGGGAAAATAAATGGTCGGCATGGATTGGAAGGGCCGAGAAGGCCTGTTTCCGTGCTGTAATTGTTATATGGTTATATGATTATGTGTGCTGTCTGTGCATTTGTAGGTAGTTTGTACATTCTCCATGTGACCTGTGTGGTTTTCCCCGAGATCTTCAATTGCTTCCCACATTCCTGGGACGTACAGGTTTGTAGGTTAATCGGCTTGGTGTAAATGTAAAAATTGGACCTAGAGTGTGTTGGATAGTATTAATGTGTGGGGATCGCTGGTCGTTGCAGACTCAGTGGGCGGAAGGGCCTGCTTCCGCGCTGTATCGCTAAAATAAAAAAACGTGCTCCAGTTTTCTCCACCATCTCAAAAGTGTGCAGGATTGTAGGTTAATTGGGGCCTCTGTAAAATTGTCCCAAATGCGTAGGGAATGGATGAGAGTGTGGGATAACATAGGACTAATGTGAATGAGTGATCAATGGGAACTCAGCGGGCCGAAGGCCTGTTTCTTTGCTATTTCTCTAAACTGAACTAAACTAAACTCCATGGGCATTTATTTTATTTTTGACATTGCTGTCTTGTAATACTTTGAGATGTTGAGCTGATGTGTGGAAGATGTTTCCAGTTGTAGGAGAGTGCAGGACCAGAGGGCACACCCTCGGAATAAAAAAACATACCTTTGGAATGGAGAAGAGGAAGAATTTCTTCAGCTAGAATGTGTGGAATCTGTGGAATTCATTGTCACAGATGGCTGCGGAGGACAAGTCATTGTTTTGTTTTTATTTTTTATAATTTTTAAAATTTTTATTATTTTTTATTTTTTTAGCGGTGAAAGAAAAAAGGGAAATAAAGGGTGTCGAGATAGATAAGCGAGAGAGACAGAGAGCAAAGATAAGAAGCTAAGGAGATTGAGAGAAAAAGAGAAAATAGAAAGAAAATAAATTAGGAGAGATCTCCCTATTTAGTATTTTTGCCCATCCATCACCCAGTTCTGAACCATTTAATTTCTAAGGTTATGTTGCACCATATGCTTGTAAGAAGTCGATAAAAGGAGACCAAATCTTTAATAATTGGTCTACTTTGCCTAGTAGGGGAATCGTATTTCTTCAAGATGTAGCGTTTCCGACATATTTGAAATCCACATTTTGAACGTTGGCGTGGTTGCGTTTTTCCAGAATTTAAGTATACGTTTTTTTGCTGTTATTAAACCATAATTAAAGAGAGCTTCTTTGAACGTAGTTAATTTATGACCCTCCTCCATTGATTCGAAGATAATCAGTTAAGTATTGGGGTTCAATTTTGTGTTGAATAGTTTTGTAAAGATTCCAAAGATTTAATTCCAAAATTTATGAAGTTTTGTACAAGAGACAAAGGAATGTGCTATAGTGGCAGTTTGAGTTAGACATTTATCACAAATGGGGGAAACATTTGGAAATATTTTATTAAATCTGGTTTGCGAGTAATATAATCTATGCAAAACTTTTAATTGAATTAGGTTATGCCTTACATTAATCGAACATTTATGTAAATATAATAGTTTTTTTGCCCATCTGTCTTTCAGAATTTTTATCAATAACTCTTGTTTCCAGTCCCTTCTAATTGCCTCTGTCGTTGGTGTTTCTATATTTAAAATTATTTTATATAAATATGATATTAAATTGCTTTATTCTGTCTTTCTATTCATGCCTGTCATTGGGTATTTTTAAAGCGGAGCTTGTTTGGTTCTTGATTAGTAAGAGCGTAACATAATTAGTAAAAGTTATTGGGAGTAGGCAAGATCATGGGGTTGGGAGGGAAAGATAGATCAGCCATGATCGAATGGCGGAACAGACGCGATGGTTTGAATGGCCTAATTTGGCTTCTATGTCTTGTGGTCTTTTTTTGTCAAATGAATCGAAAATTCTTGCTGTAAGTATGCTTTTGATCTTGAGGGCGGCACAGTGGTGCAGCAGGAGAGTTGCACCCTTACAGCTCTGGAGACCTGGCTTTAATCTAACTACGGTTGCTGTCTGTATGGAGTTTGCACGGTCTCTCTGTTATCGCATGGTTTTTCGTGGGTTCGATCCTGACTAAGGGTGCTGTCCGTACGGAGTTTGTATGCTCTCCTCATTGGTTTTCTCCCGGTGCTCCAGTTTCCTCCCACATCCCAAAGATGTGCTGGTTTTTAAGTTAATTAGCCTCTGTAGAATTGCCCTAGTGTGCAGGGAGTTAAAGGAGAACATGGGTTAACATAGAATCTACTCCTGCACCTATTGTCCATTGCTTATTGTCTATTGTCTATAACAAATGTGAATGGCTGATTGATGTGGATTCGGTCAGCCATTGGGCCTGTTTTGATGCTGTATCTCTTAAACTATTCTAACCAATCATGAAAATTTAGGAAGGATCAAATATTTTCTGAGGTAGAAGTTTATTGCAGGATAAAAGTCAACTAAGTTCTAACTTTACCCACCCTTCATAAGTGCTGCAGTTATGAAACGTGATATGTAAATATATTTTTTTCTTTCGCAACAATGGCTATTTAATTAAAAAGAGAACAACCACAAATTAATATTTTCCTTAAGCTACAGGGGTTCAAATATTTCTTCCTTTAAAGTATGCCGTAGCGTTAAAGAATTATTTGGATCATATAGCATCAAAATATATGTCTTGTTTTATATATTTTTTTAGACAGAGGTGTGGGTGCATGGAAACCACAGCCAAGGATGGAGATGGAGGCAGATGGTGGGTTTTATGTAAGGAATGGATGGGCCGTGGACCACGTGCAGGCAGAGGAGATACATTTAACTGAGCATCATGAGCAGTACGAACATTGTGGGCTAAAGGGCCTGCTCCTGTGATGTACTGTTCTATGTTCCATGGTCAATATTCTATCAGGACAGAATGTAAATGGTGCAATTTAAAATAACCACAGATGTAGAAACTGCATCAAACATAGGAAGAGATCACATTCTGCAATTCAGAGAGCATATCATTGTTTTTTAGCAATCAAGTTAATTGGCTGATTCTTTTTCCTCAATGTCAGCAAGATGAAGGAGCCTCGCCGGTTGGTGGAGCCTTGTGGGTCGGTGGAGCCTCGCGGGTCGACCCATGGTCGATGGGGGTGTTGGGGAGCCGTGCGTGAGTGAGGGGGAAGAACAAAGGGTGGCATAGCGCGGGAGAACCGTCATGGGGAGGGGGGGGGGGAGTATAAAGCAGGAGCCAATGGAGGTACTTTGTAACTTTGTCAACGCCCATTTATGCGGCAACTCTTGCATACCTTGGGATAGCAAGCAAAGAGTTTCACTGTGACTTGCCACATGTCCATTCCAATCTGTTCCATTCCTTCCCAAATGAATGGAGGAGCATGTGCCCCAATCAGATTAGATTAGATTTTATTACTTGTCATTTGAACCTCAGAGAAGGTCGAACAAAACTCCGTTTCTACAAGCCATACAAACAAAACAATTCATTAAAAAACACACAAACAATTCAATTCACACAAACATCCATCACAATGAATCTCCTCCCATGGAAGGCAAAGTTCTTCTCTCTCCCCTGCACCATTTCTCTTCCGGTCGAAGCCCCAGGCGGGCAATGTTAAGTCCTACGGCCATTGAGGCCGCGCCGGGCGATGTACGGCCCCGATTCAAGCCCAAAAGTCACAAAGTTGGAGCCCCGGCTGGCGCTGGAATGTCCCGCGGCCATTAAAGCCGCGCCGGGCGAGGTACGGCCCCGCTCCGGGTCGTTCCAACCCCGCGACACGGGCTGGAGAAGTTGTGTAGCGGGAGCTCCAGAGAGCGGTCTCCCACCTGGACCTGCGATATCCCGATATCCCGACAGTCCACCGGCAGTAATCTGGAGCTCCGGAGTCGGGCCGGAGCTGGAGCTGGAGCCCCGGAGTCGGGCCGCAGCGGCGAGCCACCACCGCTCCCCATGCTCCGAGGCCGGCCAGCCTCACGATGGTAAGTCCGCAGCTCAACAATCAGCATCTATGGTGTTGAAGTAGAAATGGTCGAGAGGTTCATGTTCCTAGTTCCTTGGTTTCTGGATGTAAATCCAACAAACAATTTTGATCAACCGCATTAAAACTACAGACTGAAAAGCATGACTTTACTTCCTCAGGAGAATGGGGAAATTCAACACGTCTCCAATGACGCTTACCGACTTGTTCTGATGAACCATAGAAAGCAAACCGTCAGGTTGCATCACAGCTTGGATTGGGAGCAGCTCTACTCAAGACTGCAAGAAATTGCAGAGATGTGATGCAGTCTATTCCATCACACAAACCAGACTCCCTGCCTTTGAGTCCATTTACACTTTATGCTGCTTTCAGAGAGCAGCCAACATAACCAAGGACCTTTATCACCTCTTCTCCCTTCTCCCATCAGGCAGTGGTACCTAAGCTTGTATATAAACCATGTATCACCAGACTCAGAATAGCTTCTTCCCCTCTGTTTTGTCAGACTACTGAATGGTCCTCCCATAATTTTTTTCATTTTTTAGTTTTAGCGATACAGAGTGGAGTAGGGCCCTTCGGCCCACCAGGTCCGCACTGACCAGCAATCCCCGCAGGCTAATGCTATCCTACACACACTAGGACAATTTACACTTTTACCAAGGCAATTAACTGGCAGACTGTACATCTTTGTGTGGGAAAAAACCAAAGATCTCGGAGAAAACCCACGTGGTCACGTGCAGACCATACAAACTCAGTACAGACAGCACCCGTAGTCAGGATCGAACCAAGGTGTCTGGTGCTGCGAGAGCTGAAGTGCAGCAACTCTATCACTGCGCACCGTGCGTCCCATAAGCTAGGATGTAGTCCTGCTTTTCTCATACATCTACTTCAGACATTGGGCTCTTACTCAGGAAAAGTAAGGCTACAATGCTAGAAAATATGTTCGGCACTCTGGTATCTGTATATGGCTTGATAGTGCGTCTGTATAATATGACCTGATTTAATTTTGACACAATGCAAACAAAAGCATTTCCCAGTATCTTGATACATGACAATAATAAATCCATGCCAAAACTAATGCCTGATAAATGACTTCAGCACATTCTTGATGATTAGCATAGCCAAGTGGCACATTGACTATTTGAGAAACATCAAAGGATGATTTTTGTAGCTTCTTTATTTAGTTTCATGAATATCAACAGAAAACAAAAATGTATTTCTGTGAGCACTTTGACAGTTCATTAATTGAACGAATCAAAACTTACACCCTATCACTTTTGGATAAAAATAGAAAATCAAGATTAATCGACATATCATGAGGCATATTGCAGATTGTTTACAGTTGTACCATGAAATAACAATATATACAAACAATATATTTTTAAAAATCAATAATCGCTGTTTTAACGCGTGTTATACAATTTACTACCTTTGTCAAGTTATAAACAGACAGTCTTTTCCAATGTTATGATTGAATTATCCCACCTTGCTTTCAATAGATTGAATTTGATTACTCTAAAATATGTTAATTAATCTCTGTGGGACAAGAGGAATGAAGGATGGCAAGGATAATTTTAAGCAATTTCTTAATAATACATTTATATCTGACCATGTACTCTTGATTTAGAACTAATTATCAATTCTCTAACTACACTTCACGGACAAATTAAAATAAATAGAGAGCGTTTATAATATTAAAACAGGCAAATAACTGGAGTGTAATCAATGTTGTTCCATTTTTAAGAAGGGGAGCAAAGATAATCCATGAAATTAATGGTTGGTGAGTCTCACATCAATGATTGTATTTTAGTTTAGCTTACAGATACAGCGATGAACAGGCCCTTCGGCCCACCGAGTCCGCACCGACCAGTGATCCCCGCACATTGAAATTACCCTACACACACCGGACAATTTTACATTTATACCAAGTCAATTAACCTACAAACTTATACGTCTTTAGAGTGTGGGAGGAAACCGAAGAATTCTGAGAAAACCCACGCAGGTCACGGGGAGAACGTACAAACTCCGTATAGACAGCACCCGTAGTTGGGATCGAACCCGGGTCTCTGGGGCTGTAAGGCAGTAGCTCTCTATTGGGGGGAAGCCGGAGCACCCGGAGGAAACACACAGGAATATTGTGTAAATATCACAAAGACCTTGTCTACTGTATCTGTTGCTACCTCATCTACTGTATCCGCTGTTCCAGGTGTCAACATCTCTACATCGGCAAGATTGTTTCACTGAACACCTCCACTCAATCCATCTTAACCTACCTGATCTCCCAGTGGTTCAGCACTTCAACTCCCCCTGAGACCCAATGCAGAAAGATCAGATTGGGAAGTTGAAGTGCTTAGCCACCGGGAGATCAGGTTGGTTAAGATGGACTGATCTTTCAGCGAAACGATCGCTGAGCCTCCGCTTTTCCAGGTGTCATCTTCTCTACATCGGTGAGACCAAGCGCAGGCTCGGTGATCGTTTCACTGAACGATCAGTCCGTCTTAACCTACCTAATTTTGTGGTTGCTCAGCATTTTAACTCTCCCTCCCATTCCCAATCTGACTTTTCTGTCTTGGGCCTCCTACATTGTCAGAGTGAGGCCCAGCGCAAATTGGAGGAACAGCACCTCATATTTCACTTGGGTGGTTTACACCCCAGCGGTATGAACATTGACTTCTCTAACTTCAGATAGCCCTTGCTTTCTTTCTCCATCACCTTCCCCTTCCCAGTTCTCCCACTAGTCTTACTGTCTCTGACTACATTCTATCTTTGTTCCACCCCCTCCCCTGACGTCAGCCTAAAGAAGGATCGCAACCCAAAACGTGGCTCGTTTCCTTCTCTCCAGAGATGCTGCCTGACCCACTGAGTTACTCCAGCATTTTGTGTCACAAGATGGGATTGATCCCAGGTCTGCAGTACTGTGAGGCAGCAGCTCCACCAGCTGTGCCACTGTTCAAAAATGTCTCTGAACCTGGAATTTAGTTTCTTCTCTTCTGTGGATTTTTATTTTGTGATTGTGAACATATCTTTTGTGGACATATAATTACTAACATTAAAATGAAATGACCTCCACAGGGACAAAAGGGGTGTCATTTGACAATATCGCAAAGATCATTGAGCAGGTTAATTTATCGACAAATATGCATTAAAAGTCCTTTGCAGTCAAGATAACTGAAAGAAAATAATGGGGAATCTACCAAGCATTCCAAAATATATTTTTAAGCTTTTTTGCCAAGTGTTTCTGAAGAAGATTGTTTTTTCACGTGGAACTACTTTCATGCTAATGTGTTCAGTGATTGAATTGCATCCCAACAATGAAAATAGTCACTAAATCATTATTTAGCCCCTGTCCCACTGTACGAGGTAATTCAAGAGTTCTCCCGAGTTTTCCCCTGATTTGAACTGGGAGAATGTCCGTAGCGGGTCCGTAGGAGTTCGTGGATGCCTCATAGCGGCTCGTAATGCTAACGGTAGGTACTCTGGACATCCGGTAAACTCGTGACGGTTTTTCATCACTGCAAAAAATGTCCACGAGTAATAAAATACTAGTGATGAAAAAAATTGTTACTTTTTACTCGTACGAGCCGCTACTCGCTACTATGCAAGCAAAGAATTTCACTGTGACTTGTCACATGTGACAATTAAATATTCAATTCAATTCAAATGAAGAAGTGTCCAGATCCAAAAAGTTTCCCGGTGATGCTGCCTGACACGCTGAATACTCCTTTGTATCTTTCCCAAACACGTTGCCGTATGAGGAGAGAAATGACTTGGCGTGAAGAAATGAAGAACTGAAAATCTGCTTTTACCATTAACGTTTAAAAAAAATTATTACACCACTTTGGTGTACATTGTGAAAGAGATATTTAATGATGTAATGGAAGAGGAACTTTGGGAAGCAACTACTGATTAATGCTGGTGCGTTGGAGCTGTTGTTTTTGCGTCTTGCTGTGATTGTCTATGCGGTGGCTGCTTGATTAACTTCTGCCATATTCTAGTTTGGTTTTCTCACTCACGAGGAAGGTCATACTGTCTGTGGCTGTGTTAAGGTCCTATGTTTGAGGCCATCCATGCCTTGTGATGCTATAAATCTGAAGGCTACTATGAGATCGAATTACAAGCTTGTCTCAGTGTAATTCATGGTTGGATTATTGACCCTTGTCAAATGAGGGAACACTTACAGACCCTTTGTTGTTCTGTAGCTCAGAGTTATTGGAATATAAGATAGAGAACAGTACAGCACAGGAACAGGACATTCAGTTCACAATCTCTGCAGCAATCATGATGCCAAATGAAACAAGCTGCAAAGGGTGCAGAGAAGATTCATGAGAGCGTTGCCAGCACTGGAGGGCCTGAGCTACTTGGAGCGCAGGAGGATGAGGGGTGATCATTTGACGGTGTAGAAAATCATGAGAGGGATAGATCGGGTAGCACACAGAATCTCTTGCCCAGGGTAGGGGAATCGAGACCCAGAGGACATTGGTTTGAGGTGAGGGGGCAAAGCTTCAATGGGAACCTGAGGGGTAACATTTTTTACACAAAAGATGGTGGGTGTATGGAACGAACTGCCAGAGGAGGAAGGGGGGTTACACAAAAAGCTGGAGAAACTCAGCGGGTGCAGCAGCATCTAAGGAGCGAAGGAGATGGGTGACGTTTCGGGTCGAGACCCTTCTTCAGACTAGGCCAGAAGAGGAAGTTGAGGCAGGTACAGTCTCAACGTTTAAGAAATCTTTAAGGGCTTGTCCCACTTTCACGACCTAATTCACGACCTCTGCCGAGTTTGCCCTTGACTCATACTCGCAGCATTGTCATTAGGAGGTCGTAGGTAGGTAGTAGCAGGCCATGATGCTAGTCGTAGGTACTCGTGGCATCTAGTAGGTTGCAACGTTTTTTCTGATAAAAAATGTCCATGAGTACAAAAAAGGTTGGCATGGAAACAAATTGATACTTTTTACTCTTAGGTATGTCGTAGGTAAAGTGGTAGTAGGTCGTGATGCTAGTCGTAGGTAGTCATAGGTGGTCAGAGGCATTCGAAGGTAATAGCTCCGGGGTGAAAAAAGTGTCAGTAGAAAAAAAGATTATAAACAGCAGAACGTCACCTCTGTCACTCCAAGGCATGTTCATTCATAGGTGGAGAGTTTTTTGGAGAGGAGACTTGTGTTTTAGAGATGGTACCAAAAAGGCAGCAGCGCAGGGGGAGGGCACAACCCTAAAAAAAAAACGGCCATGCAGGAGTTGCCCACCCAAGAGGAGTTTGGCAGGAGGTGATGCCACAGGAGGTGATAGTGCAGGAGGAGGTAGCCCTACATGAGAGACCCCTGGAGGAGGAGACCAGGGTGGTAGTATATGACCCCACCACCACCCCATCCTTCACTGCCTCATTTGAAGGCAGCAAAGCAGCCCTTTATCCTGTGTCTGACACAGCATCAGAGGCAGATGCCCCATTGGTGGTGAGGGAGGGCTGGAGGAAGGTTATGCCCTACACCTTCACCAGGCAGCAGGAGGGGGACCTTGAGGAATGGTTCCAGCAGAATGCCATCCTGTACGAAAAGGAAAATAAGGGGTACAGGGACAGGGACAAGAATGGCAGCTTGCCATCCACTGCTTCACACGTGTGCTTAAAGTTCCATCTTTTGTCAAAGCCCAGTGTCCCTCTCTTGCAGTCATCTGGTGTACTGGGACAGTCCATCACATCATCTCCATTCACCCATTGAGACATCTTCTTGTGCTTCCTCTTCACCCTTGCTCTTCCCCTTCTGCCTTTCTTAAAAGGCTGCTGAAGCACAAAGGGCTACTGCAAACAGCAGTAAAACGTACATGGTCGAAGCCAGTCTTCAAAATAGTCGAAGGAGGTCTTCTTCATAGTCATAGGTCTTCAACATAGCCGTGGGAGGTCTTCAACATAGTCATAGGAGGTTGTAGATATAGTCGTAGGATGTCGTACACATAGTCGTGGAAGGTCGTAGGAGGTCGTAGGTTACCGCAACCTTGTTTTTTTAGGTCGTTTAAGGTCTTCAGAGGTCGTGAATTAGGTCGTGAAAGAATTAGGTTCTGAGTTTAGAGGGATATGGGGCAAAAGCAGGCAGGTGTGACTAGTGTAGATTGAATATGTTGGTCAGCGTGGGCAAGTTGGGCTGATGATCCTCATTCTACACTGTGTGACACTATAATTCTATGACTATGATTCTACTCCCTTCTTCTACATTTGATTCATATCACTCCATTCCCTGCATTTTCAATGCCTATCTAAAAGTCTCTTCGATGCCAATATCTGCCTCCACTGCCACCAGACACCCACCACTGTCTGTGTACAAAATGTTCCCCGCAAATCTCCTTTAAATTTGAACCACTTATATTAAAGCTCTAATCTTTGACATTCCCACTCTGGGAAAACATTTCTGACTATCTATCCGATCAATGCCTTTCATAATTTGATATGGTTCTTTTCAGATCAAAACTACCCCTCAACCTCCAGAGTTCCAGGGAAAACAATCCAAGTTTGTTCAACTCTCTTTAAAGCTAACACACCATAAGCAATGTAAGTCTCTTTTTGTAACATTTGTCCTAAAGGCACTCAGCACTCTTGTGTCTCGGCCCGAAACGTCACCTATTCCTTCTCTCCATACATGCTGCCTCACCCACTGAGACCCAACGTGGAAAGGTCAGATTGAGAAATTGAAGTGCTTAGCCACCGGGAGATCAGGTAGGTTAAGGTGGACTGACCATTCAGCGAAACGATCGCCGAGCCTCTGGTGTTCCAGGTGTCAACTTCCCTACACCAAGTGCAGGCTCGGCGATCGTTTTGCTGAATGACCAGTCCGTTTTAACCTACCTGATCTCCCAGTTGCTCAGCACTTGAACTCCCCCACCCATTCCCAATCTGACTTTTCTGTCCAGGGCCTCCTCCATTGTCAGAGTGAGACCCAGCGCAAATTGGAGGAACAGCTCCTCATTTTTCGCTTGGGTAGTTTGCACCCCATTGACTTCTCCAACTTCAAATAGCCCTTGCTTTCTCTCTCCATCCCTCCCCTTCCCAGTTCTCCCTCTAGTCTTACTGTCTCCAACTACATTCTATCTTTGTCCCACGCACACCACTGACATCAGTTTGAAGAAGGGTCTCGACCTGAAACGTCACCCATTTCTTCTCTCCAGAGATGCTGCCTGACCCGCTGAGTTACTCCAGCATTTTGTGTCTACCTTCGATTTAAAACAGCATCTGATGTTCTTTCCTACACAAGAGAATAGTAAGATTGAACGAGAACTTATCAGTTCGAAGGTTGATCTTTATTTTATGAGGAGTCGAAGTGAGGGATTTCGTGAAGAGCCCGCCGGCGCGCATGCTCGACATACTTCAAAGTAGCGGCGTGGAATCACAGAAACCAACAAAAGAAATGACTTCGCATAGTAAGATTGAAGTGACTAAGATTACCAGATGAAGGTGATTGAGGGTTGGGCGAGGAGGGCACGAAATCCCTCACTTCGACTCCTCATAAAATAAAGATCAACCTTCGAACTGGTAAGTTCTCGTTCAATCTTACTATTTCATTTCGGAGTCACGTGAGTGACTTCGTGAAGACTTCAAAGCTTCTGTGATTACACGCCCTGGACCACGTCCATGCTGACACACCACTACCAGGGATGGATGGGAGGAACAAACTTGCTCAACAGTTCATACTGCAAAACAAGAGCAGAGTTATTAATAACAAATCAAAAACCCCTCATGCGGGGACATCTCCACGTTCTTGACTTGCATTCAGCACGGCTTCTGCGAACTGTAGAGGAGCAGCAACAGGCTTGTTATAAAAACGCTGGAACACAGCTTCATTAGCCCATCCTGCTGTGGCGAGAATTTGGTCCATGGGCACCTCCATGACCCTCGCCGCTGACGTCGATGCAGCCCTGGTGGAATGAGACTTGAACACATTAGTGTCGATACCTGACTTACCCAAGACGACTCGAAGCCACCTGGATATCGTCTGGACTGTCACTCGATGATGAGGTCTCTTATGAGGGACAAGCAGGTATCTCTCCATTCCTCTGATGAGTGCCGTCACCTTGACATAGTGGCAGATATGTGAGGCTAAACATAGCCTAGCATCTGCGGGGTATGCCGGGAACTTCAGCTGCAGCCCTGTGCACCCAGGTCTATGCTGCTTTAGTAGCTCGTCAATGAAAAAGACTACTTCTGTAGGGGTAGAAGTCATTCTGTCGACACGAAGTTTGTGTAGTGTCTGTACCCTCTGAGCTGAAGTCAGCGCTAGTAACATCACCAGCTTCATGGTGAGTTGGTCCAGTTGGAGCCCTTCCATGGGAGACCACGTCTTGAGCAGGGTTAATACGTCCCTGACATCCCAGGTGATATTATAGCGTGGTGTAGGCGGATTCATATTGAATATACCCCGCATGAGTCTGGACACTAGCCTGTTGGATCCTACCCCAAAATTGAGG
Source organism: Raja brachyura (assembly GCA_963514005.1). The sequence goes on from OY740783.1 coordinate 123,920,982, forward strand.
TAGAATGATAGCGCACTTCTGGCGCTGTTGATGGCACTGTAACTTAAGTGTTCATCATGGTGGAACCCCGCGAGGAATTCCAGGACGTCGGTTATTGTCACGTCATCGTACGTGATGCGAGAGCGGCTGCAGTAGGCTTCCCACTTCTTAATATGCGAGCGGTATCTTCGCCTTGTGGACTCTCGACACGACACCCCGATGGTATCCATGGTCCGAGCCGAGAGGCCGTATTGGACTAACGGCCTGTTCAGAACCTGCAAGCCAACAAATTTAAATAGCCATGGCAGGGATGTGGCTCCCCTGAGACAGGGTGAGTAACCAATTGTGGGCAACCCTTCAAAAGGACCCAAGGTTCGTTGAGCATGTCAAAGACCACTGGATACCAAGGCTGTGTGGGCCAGTCGGGTATAATAAGGATGCCCTTGACAGCATCTGCCTGAATCTTTCGCAATACCCGACTGATGAGGCAAAACGGGGGGAAGGCATAGAAAAACCAATTCCCCCAGTCCAGCGAGAATGCATCTAGCGCTATTGCCCCAGGATCTGGTTCCCATGAAACGTAGGTTGGTACCTGATGGTTCAACCGTGACGCAAAAAGGTCAATGTCCGGTTTACCAAATTTGGCTGTGACTTTAGAAAAAATCTCAGGATGCAACATCCATTCAATATTGTCATTAACTTTGCGTGACCTGGTGTCCGCCACAGTATTAAGCTCACCTGGCAAATAGGTAGCTGAAATCCAAATGTCTCTTTGAACATACCAGAGCCAAATTGAGTTAGCCAATTTGTCACACGAAACTGACCTGGTACCACCCATATGGTTTAAGTATGCCACTGCTGTGGTGTTGTCTATTTGGAGACGGACATGTGCTCCAACAAGCTTGGAACAATACGCACGAAGTCCGTGGAATGCTGCCAGCAACTCCAAATAGTTAATCCCTTGAGTCAACAACATCGTTGATTCAAGGGTGTCCCATCGGCCCCCACAACTAGAGCAATTATCCGTGGCTCCCCAGCCATTGGAGCTTGCATCAGTCTGCAAATATACCACCGGATTAGCCTCCCTGATAGGCTTGAATGAGCTGCTAATGTGACACACCCACCATTGCAACTCATTTATTGCTTCGGGCGGCAGCTGCATGGACCGATCATAATGACCAGCGTTCTTTTTTAACGCAGCAATTTTAGCTCTTTGCAAATTCTGATAATGCAAAGGTCCATATTCGCTGCCGGAAACAAAGCTACAAGCTTCCCAATTATTGTAGCTAAATGGCGAATCGATGGTATATTGGTGCGGATTAAATCTTGACACACCTGGGTAACCTCCTCAATCTTGTTAATTGGAATGGTAACCCTCATGCTCATAGAGTTCACCATGAACCCTAGGTAATTAATCACCTGGGCAGGGCAGAACTTTGATTTCTCTGGATGGACAATAAACCCTAATTGTTGAAATATATTGACAGCAGCTGCAACACCCTGTTCAGCCAATTCCAGGGTGTGGCCCACAATTAAGATATCATCTAAGTAGGCCATAACTATATGGTGTCGTTGTCTCAAATAAGCCATAATTGGTTTCACTAATTTAGTGAACAATCTAGGGGCTGTGGTGAGCCCATTAGGCAAAGCCTTGTACTGCCAGAGTTGCCCCATCCAGATAAATTTCAAAAACCTTCTGTCGGATTTCTGGATGGATACTGAATAATATGCGTCTTTCAAATCGATGCATGCCATAAAGCAACCATGAGAAATAAATGATTTGGCTGTTTCAAACGTATCCATTTTAAAATGAGTATATGTTACAAAAGTATTCAAACGGGTTAGATCAATAATGACACGACAACCTCCATCCTTCTTAGGTCTTGTGAATATATTCGAAACAAATTCAACTGGCTCATGCACCGCTCTCTCAATCACTCCCTTCTGCTCAAGACTTAAAAGTTCCTTGTAGCCTGCTGCCTGTTCTGCAGCAGATAATTTAAACGTTCGAGCAGGCATGTGCTGGGATGGAGGAATGTCGCCATTAATAAACTCAATTTTATGCCCCTGAATATTCTGCAACACATACTCGTCACCAGTAAAATTACCCCATGCACCCAAAAACAACCGAAGGCGACCACCAACATGTGAAGTTAAACAAAGAGAAAAGAGAGAACCAGACCCCCTCACCCCCATGGCTACCGGCGGTCCTTGACACGCGTGGGTGGAGGTGCTGGGTTGGCTTGAGGGCGCGGCGTCTTCGTTTTCCACCAGGGTCTCTGCCGACCCTGTCCTAAAAAAGACCCCTGGTGCTGGGTCTGATGTTGCTGTCGTTGTGGAGCTTGAGGGTGGGTCCTCGTTGAGGTACTAGCAGACCCTCGTGATCGAATGTATGGAGACTTTGAGCCTGACGGTGCGGGGGCACTCTGAGAGCGCATGATCCCCACCGTTTTAGCTTGTTCGTCAAGCTCTTTGACTCTCTTCGAGAGGTCCTCCCCAAAGAGCTGACGGGGTGGGGGCGGCGGCGGTGGTTTGCACAATCCTGCAAACTTCGGATTGAGCAATTTTACCTCTTGTTGACGGATAGCCGCACTGATGTTGCCCCATATCGGCGTATTGACCACAGGCACGTTGAGGGAGTTACAATTGGATGGAGCCTTGTGACGGCTCATTGCCTGAATGAGGACTTCTTCCTGTAGTTGCTGGTTGTTAAGAAAGTCCACAGTGGCTGCCAGCTTTACTTTTAAAGGAAGTCCAGATGAATGTGGGGCCGCAATTTGGTCGCCACATCCAGAAGATCCTCCGCTGGCACCTCCAATGGAGGTGGTATGGAATCCACCAAAACCTCCTCCTCCTGCTGCTCCAGGCTGATGGTAGAGGCTGGTGACGACGCCCTGTGCCTGTTGCTGCCCTGCTGTAGTTGACGTTGAAGCAGGAGCTCCAGCAGCCGCTCCATACGGTCAATACGCCCTTCACCCTGAACACTCAGGTGGTCGGAGTCCTCCGGCTCTGAAAAGAAAACCGGGCTCCTATCATCGGCCCGCACCTCATCGAGGCCCAGCCGGTGCCGGTAGTTGTCGCTAACAGCCGCCGAGGCGAAACTGCGCGATTCCCGCGCGGGCGTGTTCAACCGCCTCCGTTTAGCGGGACCTGAAGCCGCTGCCACCAAGGGCACTTGCGGCGTGGTGTCGGCACCAGCCGAAGCATGGCTGCCTGAAGCCCGCGCAGGCTTGCCGGCTGCCCACATCATGGACTTTGCCGACGCATGGTCTCGCCCACCCATCCATGGGGGGCTCGGCGACCGTGACGAGACCCGACTCAACCGACCCGTCCCGGCGTCGAGAGCCGTGGTGGGCCGGCTGGACCTCACAGCCGCCCCGGGTCTCGCCCTGGAACCTGACCGCTCCTCCGTGTCAGGCAATGCCTTAGCCCTGGCAGGGTTAGGCTTCTGGTCTGCTGCCCTTCCCCTACTCGGAGGGCTGAGTGGAACGGGCCGTGCAGCCGCACGCACCCAGCTCGAGGTCGCCAGCGAGCCCGCTGACGACCGACTGCCATGGCAGGGTCCCTCTGCTCTGGCGGCACAATACACTCCTCCTCGTCGAGCTCCTCCGAGCTGTGGTGTGCTGGTGGATCCGGACCTGTAAACACACGGCTTACCCACATCTCCGCCTGAGTCCCGGCCTGCATTGCAGGTACTGCCGATGGTAAAGGCCCCCGGAACTGTTGACCGGCGGACTCGTCCTGACGCCCTCCGGCCCTTGGAACTCCCATCCATGTCCTTGCTGCAAGACAAAACCCACAACAAGGACCACCAACTAAAGGTAGGATACTTACCTCCGTGGCCCCTTCTGAAGGGCCTTTAAGCCATCCCAAAGAGACAGAAGCAGCTCCATGGAATGGGGAGTGTCATTCCATCCCAGCGTGCCACCCCAGCGCGTCACATGGCTGAAGTATCCAGCGGGCCACAACCTGCACGGGGGAAGCAGCCAAGACCCTTGCTTGCTCCCCGAAGACCAGAGACCAGAGAGGAGGCAGCTAGCAGCAACGGACGCAAGGAACAAGGCTGTTAGGAGAGGGACATGAGCCTGTCCTACTGAGCACTCAAGGTTGGCTGGGGGAGAACCTCTGGGGCACAGAGTTGCTCGGGCGAGTAGAGGGATTTTGGTTCGCTGGTTGACCCACACGTCCAAGCAAGGCGATGGCTGGAGTCCCTGCAGCATCCTGGGGCTTGACTGGATCAGGAGATCTACAGCGCAGACTGGATTTTGAAGATGGTGCCAAAACCTGGCAGGAGACAATCTCAGTGCACTTTGTTAATCGGGGATTGTGCTCAAGTATGGTGATACTTTACGAACTGTATGCAGGAAGGGAATTTTACTGTGCATTTGCACTTGACAATCAAGCTCCATTGAACCAGACGACCTTCCCACTTGGCCCATTATGCACCTCTGGCTCACCTGAGGGCAGAGTTTGCAGATCACACATTGGTCTAATCATCCTCCTCAGAAAAAATTGAACTGGAGTGGAAGCAAGTGCATAATTAGGAAAGACAGTCAGAATATTTTTTTTCCCAAGAGTGGAAATGCCATTGACTTGAGGAGATGCCAAAGTTCAAAGGAGATAGGTGGTGCAGGTTTGTTCACTTAGATGGTTGTAGGTGCCTGGAATGTATTGCAGGGGTGGAAGCAGATACAATAGTGACATTTTATAGGCTTTTACATAGGCATATGGATATGCAAGGAATGGAAGGATATTGATCCCATGAAGGCAGGAAAGATTATTTTAACTTGCCATCATGTTAGAAATGGACATTGTGGGCTGAAAGGACTGTTCTTGTGCTGTTCTGTTCTATGTTTAAAGTCTTCCTTGACACTGAGAGACTTTCTGAGGAAAAAAAGTAAAATGAATTGTGCAAAAAAGAGACTTCATCATCTTCCCAGGGCACGAACCACATGACAAGAGCAAAGTCCCAAAGCAGTTAAATATGATTAATCTGGGATGATGTTATAGAGGCGTACAAAATCATGAGAGGAATAGATTGGGAAGAGTAAGGAAATCAAGAACCAGAGGGCATTGGTTTAAGGTGAGGTGGTGGAGGGGGGGGTGGGGGGGGAGATTTCATAGGAGCCTGAGGAGTAACTTTTTCACACAAAGTGTGGTGGGTGAACGGAACGAGCTGCCGGAGGAGCTAGATGAGGCAGATACAATTGTAACGTTTTAGAAACATTTAGACAGGTACATGGATAGGACAGGTTTAGAGGGAAATGGGCCAAATGTAGGCAGGTGTGACTTGTGTAGATGTGACAAGTAGGGCCAAAGTACCTATTGCCCTGCTGTAAGATTCTATGACTCTCTTGTCTACGTACACCCCTGTAGGTGTGATTCTACCTGGAATATGTACACACTTGTAGGTGTGACTCTATCTAGTATACACACATACATTGGACATCAAGAATCAAGAGTGGTTAATAATCATATGCACAGCAAATGGAATAATATAATTCTTCCTTGCTGCAGCTTTATTAATTCATTCATCATCGTTGAAAACATTAGTGACGGAGTCGTGTTGGTTTCCAACGGGAACGGTGACTGACGCACCACACCTCTCGATCCTCAAGTTCCTGCGGACTTCCGCCGCTGGAAGTATAGGATGTTGGTGTGTGTGCTTTATCATCATTCCTTACAATGCTATGTACGACAGTGAGGTATTTTTAAATTACGCTAGATTATTTATTAACTAGAGTAATTTTAAAATCTTCTAAAGCCGTGAGCGACGACAACGGAAAGGATTTTACGTAGGGGAGAAAATAAAGTGCACAGTTTATTTTTACATTAAAACTTTGTTTTTAGGAAGGCTTTAATCACATTTTCATGTTGCGAAATGGGGACAAAAAAATGTATGAACCAGCCGTGTTTTTCCCACCGACTTCACCGCAAACCGCAACGTTCTAATCCACCGCATTCCACTAAAACCCACTCACTAGTTGATTTAAATGGCCATTAATTTACAGGAATTAAACACTAAATTCCTTCCATTTGGCCTATAAATTAATGAAAATGAGATTTAAAAATCATGTTATATTGTGAATTATTGTGTGAATGTTATTTGGACACTTAGGCAATTTAAAAAAGTTTATCTTTTCGTAAGAAATGGATAGATGTTTAGATCCAGTAATTGAATTTTGTAATTAGCTACAATTAGGTAACTAACTAATTATGTGCTTTAATTTCAGGTCATCCAAGTAACATTGTTTCATATTTGTTTCAGAATGCTTCAATCTTTAATAACTGAAAATTTCATTGAGTTCTCTTAAATTTTAAGAAAGTTATGGGCTTTTGACTGTCCTCGATCACAGCTTTTGTGTTAAGTCAATGGAAAGGCAATGGGGAAAAAGATGCTAATTTCCGAGTATGAAAATGGCCATAACTTTTTTTAATACTGAAGATATGAAAGTGAATTAGGTGTCAAATTAAACTTCTTTTTATGCTTTATCTGATGGGATAAATTTCAGACTTGATTTTTTAAATCTCAAAATTTTGTAACATTGCTATGTGAAGTGCAATCTATATAAAGCCCGTGGTAGTTTGTTGCTGAGAGTTACAGTAGTGCAATGTGCTTTGAGTCTGATGGGTGTTGGAAAGAATCTGTTCTTGAAACTGGAGGTAACGATTCTCGGGCTCCTGTACATTCTTCCTGATGGTAGCAGGTGTAGTGCCACCTTGATGGTATCAGCTGCCTTGATGAATCTTCGGTTTTCCCTCAAGTAGGTCAGCAATGAACTCTCTGGTTCTGCTACAGCTGAGAGCAAGATTGTTGTTCTGGCCTCATTCATTCTGATTATAGAGCTTCTTCCTGCACTCTAATTCATTGTTACCTACTATTGACGGCTTACTTTGTTAAATTAATGGGAAAAATATTATCGCCGCAGTCCTAGTGTGAGATGAGGTGCTATTCCATCTAAAAATTAGATGTGCTCAAAATCCAACATGATATAAATTCGAACAATCTGAATTTTTCATAAATTTCAGAAAGCAGAGTTTAAAATGCAGCTTTTGATTTGGCTTGGCTTTTTCAATTCACATTGCACAAGGATTGGAATTTACCCAAACTAAGCAAACCTTAGATTGTCCGACACTTGATTGAACTAAATAAATCAGCATCATCTTTGCTTCTCAGACGCAAAAATGTGCTCATCTATCCAAGCAGATGTTCAGATGTTTACCCCATGAAACAGAAGCCATTGATTTATAATCCCAGAAGCAAAAGCCAGGGAGCTGAGGAATCTTCAATGGAAAAACAGTCTGATAATTAAATACGTATGGCATACAAATCCAGAGCATGAGGTGGAAACTATGATCTTCAATTTTTCTATAGGTATTATGCCCAGTAATAATTTCTGGGATAAAATTCAGACTTGTATAAATAACCATTATAAACTCTTTACTCTGGAGAAATTAATTATCTCCTGCATACATGTATTGTGATCAATTTACAGACATTATATTGCAACAGTTTGACAGTCCACATCCCTGCAGCTCAATTTTCCGTTACAAGAGCAGAAAGTCAAACCTAAATTTTCATAAACAAGATAAATTTGGTTTATTATATGGCATCCAAAATTACAAAATAACCAAAATAATCCATTAATGAGTGAATCAATGACCTGCCTGGAAGTTGAACTTGTCATTTTAGAGTCAAAGATGTTTAACATAGAAGTACAGTGAATGGGATGGGTGCAAAGGGCCTGTTTCCATGCTGTATCTCTAAACTAATCTCAGTGGGTCATTTGTGGAGTTAAAGTTTCCCCTTAACTGCACTCTTGCCATGCACAATTCCATTCACTGGCACACCTTTCCCCATCTCTAGCACATGCCTTGTCATCTGAGGATGTGAGGTGTTGCATTTTAGGAAGTCTAACATGGGCAGGACCTATACAATGAATGGTAGGGCTCTGGGGAGTGTTGTACAGCAGAGGAATCTAGGAGTGCAGGTATGGTTCCTTGAAGGTCGAGTCGCAGGTAGATAAGGTGGTCAAAAAGGCTTTTGGCACATTGGCCTTCATCAGTCAGGGTATTGAGTATAGAAGTTGGGAGGTCATGTTGCAGTTGTATAAAACGTTGGTAAGGCTGCATTCAAAGTATTGTGTTCATTATTGGGCATTGTGTTGGAGGAAAGATGCTGTCGCTGAAAAGGATGCAGAGAAGATTTATGAGGATGTTACCAGGACTAGAGGGTCTGAGCTACAGTATAGGGAGAGGTTGAGTAGGCTACGACTCTATTCCTTGGAGTGCAGGAGTTTGAGGTGTGATCTTAAAAATGTGTATAAAACTATGAAAGGAATAGATCGGGTAGATACACAGAGTCTCTTGCCCGGAGTAGGCGAATCGAGGACCAGAGGACAAAGGTTTGAGGTGAAGGGGGAAAGATTGAAAATAAATCTGAGGGGGTAAATTTTTCACACAAAGGGTGGTGGTGGGTGCATGGAACAAGCAGCCAGATGAGGTAGTTGAGGCTGGGACTAACTCAATGTTTAAGAACAGTTAGACAGGTACATGGATACAAGATACATTTATTTGTCACATGTGCCAGTTGGCACAGTGAAATGTGATCACCATACAGCCATACAATAGAATAAAGAACACAACACACGACAGAGTTCAACAGAAAACATCCCTACACAGCAGAATCAAACGTTTCCCACTGAGGGAAGGCACCAAAGTCAGTCTCTTCCTCTGATGTTCATCCGTGGTCGGGGCTTCCGGAGCCCTCCGCATTCGCCGCTACGGGCAGCCCACCGCTCAGGCCCACATGCCGGATGTTGGCACTCCGACGTCGGAACGGGAGGCCAACCTCAGCGTCTTGGACATCTGAATCGGCCGCTTCCCACCGGAGTCCTCAGTTCCCGACTTCCCCAGGCCACGCTGGCGGGCCCTAGTCAAAGGGCCCCAGGGACTCCGCGATGTCGGTCAGCACCGCCCGCGCTGGAAGCTCCGTGAACCACAGCCCCGCGATGTTGGAGCAGCAACCCAACGCTCTGGAGCTCCAAATGACGATCCAGGTAGGTATCGCCCGCTCCGTGGTGAATCCAGCGCCGCGTTGCAGCCGCTGCCGAAGCTCTGGTCTGGTCCCCGGTCTCCGGTAGGAAAGGCCGCTCCGATCCAGTGGTAGGCCGCGAATATGGGGGGGCAAGGACGCGACTTGGAGAAATAGTTGCATCCTTGCCAGGAAGCGACTGGGAAACGGTTTCCCCCTTACCCCTCCCCACTCCCCCACAGAGAAACTAAAGAATCCCCAAAACAAAACTGTTTAGACAAAATAAAATTTAAAAAAGAGGGGAAAAAACAGACAGATTGTGGGCAGAGGCGCCTTCAATGCAGCTCCCCTAGTGGCATTCACTAGTGGCATTCACAGCACCCCTAGTGGCAGCCCCTAGCGGGTAGGACAGGTTTGAAAGGATACGGGCCAAATACGGGCAGGTGGGACTAATGTCGCTTGGGCAAGTTGGACCAAATGGCCTATTTTCATGCTGTATGAATCTCGGATGCCAAATCAATCCCAACATTCTCCACACTAGCATATCTTTAGCTATTTAGGACAAGGCCTCTGGGATTTGCCTTGAAGCGCAAGAAGCTCTCTCCTTCTATAAGAGGCTTCTCATACATTTAGCTCTGGGCAATTGGCTTACAGTTCACAATATCTCTTTGGGTCTATACTTATCTCTGGACCTCCCCATCCATGGAAGCTCCACTCTCACTGCTCACCAAATGATTGGACTGTACCTCAGTTGACCTAGCCCCCACCACTCAATGACTTCCTATGCACTTGCCCCTCCCCCCACCCCCCAGTGGTCCAAACTCTCCACCACTCGCCGTGAAGCCCCAATCCTCTGTTATACCAAAGAAAGACACACAATGCTGGAGTAACTCAGCAGGTCAGACAGAATCTCTGGAGAACATGGCTAGGTGACCACTCGGGTTGGGATTCTTCTTTGGACATCCCAACCCATAATGTTCTCCAAAGAACCTAACCTGCTGAGGTACTCCAGCACTTTGTGTATTTTTGTCATAAACCAGCGATCAGCTGTTCCTTGTATCTCCTTTGTTATCCCAGTTACCTGACCCAGCAAGTCCTCCAGGTTCATCTCCATATCGTTATATCTCCCTCCCTGCCTCAGGTCTCCAGGAACCGATGGCCTCTCTCCTTTAATGACTGACCAACCAATGACTCCTTCACTCGTAACCACTGACCCTCTCTGCCCTGACCTCAGTTTCCAAACAGAGGAATTTTCTTTGCCAGATCTGCTGGGAAATAAGGAAATAGAGTAACAAGTTTAACTGAAGCCGACAGTGACATAGAGTCATTGAGTCATAGTCTTACAGCTTGGATACAGCCCCTTCAGCCCAACTTGCCCACACGGGCCAACATGTCCTTTCTACACTAGTCCCACCTACCTGGTTTTGGCACATATCCCTCTAAACCCTGTCCTATCCATGTATGTGTCTAAATGTTTCGTAAACGTGAATGTGGTTACCTATGGGAGGAATGCTCGCTGGCATGCTGGACAGTTCCCGAATAGTCTGCTGGCAATGGTACGCTCAACGATATCCTGGCCACTGAGCTAGACGCATTGTGTGAATGCATATTATTATTATAATTACAATTAGACATGATATCAGAGTAATTATGCTTCCTGCCATGAATACATGCTGTGATGCAAGCAAAATTTGTTGCGGTCATTAGACTGGACAGCCACCATGCCTTATCAATGACACTCCCATTGTAAGACTTGGCCCACTTACAGAACTTGCTCTGTTGTCAGCAATGCAGATTGTTGCTGTAACGCAAAACAAAAACAGTTAAAATTACAGCGTTCGCTGCAGGATCATGTTCGAAACCCAGCTTCATAAGTGCATCCATCTATTGACATTGTTTTTTATCAAAAAGATTGCAGTCACAGTTTGAAAGGGGTGGTAAAGATATTCTCATAGCCCATGACAAGTGCCCATTCCAGCTGCATTGGCTACCATCTAATCAGTTCTGCTATCAAACAAGCCCCAAACAACTTTTTTAAAGTTTTAACTTTAAAGATATAGCGTGGAAACGGGCCCTTCGGCCCTTCGAGTCCGCGCGGACCAGCGATCACCCATACACTAGTTCTGTCCCACACACTGGAGACAATTTACAGAAGCCAATTAACCTGCAAAACTGCACGTCTTTGGAAAGTGGGAGGAAACCGGGGCTCCTGGCGGAAATCCACATGGTCACAGGGAGAAGGTGCAAACTCCACACAGACAGCACGCGAGGTCAGGTTCAAACTGGATTCACTGTTGCCGTGAGGCAGTAGCTCTATCAGCTGTGCCACAGTGCCACCCTTTTTCTAGTTCCCATGCCCACTAGTTACTATCCTCGATAGTTACGACAAAATTAGAGTCAGTATCTATCTGTTCAGAACTAGGGATGGAAAACGCTCAGATCAAGGCTAAAATTGGAACAAATACCACATTAATAATACATTGATAAATGTTGCACATTTTAAGTCGGCGAGCATTATTTGTGAGTTACAAGATGTACAATTATAAAAAATATGCCTGGTATGTTGACACTTAGAAGTGAAAGCCAAGCTTGGCAAAAACATGGTCAATTAAAGTAAAGTTAAATACCACAGATGCAGTGTAGACATGGAGAGAATCGCTAAGTGCAAAGCTGTGGGGAAGACATAATTAGCTCCAAGTAGATGTGAATTGTTTTATTGATTAAGGAAGTGGAAGATATAGTGGGAAGTGTTCCTTGTGGAAAGAGGACAAGTTCCACTAAGCGGAGGAGTGTGTTAGTAGAGGGAAATTGGGTCTCTATTCAATGAAGAACTGGAAGCCATTGAGACCCCTTGTGTATCTTTGATAAGACTATCTGTTCATAAGTTAATTGGTGATAGGAGCAGAATTAGGCCATTCGGCCCATTAAGTCCACTCCGCCATTCAATCATGGCTGATCCATCTTTCCCTCTCAACACCATTCTCCTGCCTCCTCCCCGTAACCCCTGGCACCCGTACTAGTCAACTGGTACAAATATGGAGGCCAAGGGTGAATGAAGGAAGGACCATTGAGCATCTCAAACCACCCACCCACCTGTGGCTGAAACTGCCGACCCCACATTCAGCCCCCTCATGACCTATAATTCCCTACTGGTTCCATGGGATGGATGAGAGACAAAACCTGTGTGAAACCGATGGAAATAATGGGTAAGAAATGTATTTTTAGAAGGGGAGAGATGAGCAAATATTGGCAGAAGAGGGACTTGCCTGTCATAGAAAGTTAATAATTCATACGAGAGTTTAGTGTGTTGGAGTAAGCAAGTGTCATAGCAATTATTAATAACATTGGTGCAACAAGAGATGACTGTGACGAGACCACAGTTGGATCAGTTTTATATTATTCTGGATTATTTCTAGCCTTCTTACCTACTCAAGGCTGCAGTGATAACAAATTAAATTCTGGCATGAAGGGTTGCCACAAGAGAGGTTGTGTATTGGCTCCCATCCAGACATCCATTCATTGACACTGGATGTGGTGAGTTGCTTGTTTTGAAGTGAATGCTGCGTTCTCAAATATAGATTTATAATGCTCCATTGAATGCTATAATTACGTTTTTTGGGGGTGTTGGACTTACACTGGAAGCGAATGGCAGTGGCACTTCTCATCTTGATTTTTCTTAATGGATCTCGATAGATATGAGCCTGTGTGGTTTACATAGGCTCAATGACCCACAGTGGGGTCATTTGAAGTAAACTGTTGAAAATGGATCCTTTGCCAAGTCCAATTTGTAGATAGTGGACCTGTGGTTTCAACTAACCAAAAGAACTGGTGACATTCTCAACTTTTCTTTACTTAAGTTTATGTCATTTTAAATTTCTATAACATTACATCAAAGAGTATTTTGAACCAACGATCCAATTAATCTCACTGTCCTATGCTCTCTGTTTGTATGTGTCTCGTATATACACAATAACGTTTATCTTGAATGTTTGACCCATATTCCCAGCCTTTGTTTCCAATATACTTGGCTGCTCAACTTTCTGATCCGCAGTTACATTTACCTGTACATCTTATCAGTATATCTGTAAAGTTTATTTTTAAGCAGCTAGCACAGTAAATTAGATAGCACTAAATAAAAAGGAATAGGGTTCATGAGGAGCAATTACTCTGTGTCTGGTGTAGAATGAATGCAAATTCAGTCCTAAACTCAACAGAGGATAGACGCAAAATGCTTGAGTAACTCAGTGGGACTGGCAGCATCTCTGGAGAGAGGGAATGGGTGGCGTTTCGTTTCTCGACCCTAAACATCATCCATTCTTTCTTTCATGAGATGCTGACAGTATTGCTGAGATACTCCAGCATTTTGTATCTATCTTAGGTGTAAACCAGCATCTGCAGTTCCTACCTACGGTCAACAGCCCATGTAAACCATTTTATTTTGCCCATACGTATATCCAAAACTGTCAATTATTTGAGAGGCGAGCATCAGTTGAAGCTCGCTGTCACTGATCAAAACAACCAGAGTTGTTGCCTTACAGCGCTAGAGACCTGGTGCTGTCTATACGGAGTTTGTATGTTCTCCTCGTGACCTGCGTGGGGATACCTACTGGGCGCGGACATGGAGGGCTAAAGAGCCTGTTTCCGCACTGTATCTTTAAAGTAAACCACACTAAACTAAACCAACACTTTTTTTTAAAGTGTTGTGCTTTGTGATGGGAACCAGTGGTTAAAGCAATGGCAATTTCATGGAAGAGGTGAGAGAAGATGGGTGTAAGAGGTTGTCTGTGGATGAGTGTAAGATGTGACCCTGGACCTCTTCACCATGGGCTAGAGAGGTGCTTTCTCAACAGAAGCCAAAGTGGATGGCACAGTGGTTCAGCAGTAGAGTTGCTGCCTCATAAAGCCAGAGACCCTGGTTCAACCATGTCTACAGGTGCTGACCATGTGAAGTTAGTATCTTCTCCGGTTGCTCCGGTTTCCTCCCACATCGCAAGGTTTGGTGATGTAGGTTTATAGGTTAATTGGCTTCTGTAAATTGCACTTAGTGTGTAAGATGTGAAAATGGGTTAACATGAAACTAGTGTATGGTTGATCGATGGTCGGCGTGGACTACTTGGGGCGAAGGGCCTGTTTCCTTGCTGTATTTTTCAATCTATCAATTCAATCATCCCCATTGGGGTGGGAGATTGCAACCTTCACGTGGCCCGCCCTGTTTCGACAAATGCAATCAACCCACCGTGCACAATCAAATAAGATCAAATAGAACAAGTTGTCCTACAACTTTAACTGTGCACGCTATATGCAAGAAGAAGAAGAAGAAGAAGAAGAATCCCCATCACTTACCTGTGAGCAATTCTGCATCAATTGGACTGTTACTCTAAATTAAAATGCACCACAATGTCTTCATAAACATATCAAATTCACAAGTACAGCTCTAACTTTGCAAATGGTGGAAGACAAAATGTCAACCATGGGAGATGTTCCATGTACATATTACATGTAACATGTTCTATGTTCCATAAACTGACATTCCATGTAATCAATCCACCTACCACTGTTGTAACTTGAAACATGTTTCTTTCCTCACTTTTATGGTTTATTTTAATTTAGTTTAGTATATTGTCACGTGTCCAAGGTACAGTGAAAAGCATTTGTTAACCAGTGTTAACCAGTCAGCGGAAAGACAGTGCATGATAATAATCGATCCATTTGCATTGTACAGATACACGATAAGGGAATAACGTTCAGTGCAAAGTAAAGTCAGCAAAGTCCGATCAAGGATAGTCCGAAGGTCATCGAAGAGGTAGTTTAGTTTAGTTTGGAAATCCGGCATAGAAACGGGTACTGCAGCCCAACAAATCAACATCGACCGTCAGTCACCCGTTCACATAGTTTGACATTATTTGCTTTTCCCATCCACTCCCTACACACCAGGAGACAATTAGTTCATAAGTCATAAGAGCAAAATTAGGTTGTTTTGCCCATAGAACCTACTCTGCCAACAACCTACAAACCCGTTCAAGCTTACAAACCCCCCACGTCTTTGGGATGTGCGAAGAAACCGGAGCACTGGAGGAAGCCCTTTTCTTTAGCCAGAGGGTGGTGAATCTGTGGAATTCATTGCCACAGATGGTGGTGGAGGACAAGTATTTTTAAAGCGGAGATTTACATTTTCTTAATTAGTAAGGGTGTCAAAGGTTTAGGGGAGAAGGCAGATGAAAGGGGCGGCATGGTGGAGCAATGGTAGATTTGCAGGGGATCGCTGATCGGTGCCCGAAGGGCCTGTTTGGTACTATTGCTAAACTAAACTAAACTAATGGGATTGAGAAGGACAGAAAGATCAGCCATGATTGATCGCAGAGTAAACCTGATGGTGCGAATGACCGCATTCTGCTCTTGTGACATGAACCTTTGCTGCCACTATGACTCTTCCCTTTGATAAGCATCCACCAATTCCCCTCATTGACAAATGGCTACAGAGTCGTAGAATCATGGACCCATACACCGTAAAAACTCCAGATGGCTCACCTGCCTGCGGTTGGCCTGTGTCCCTCTACACCTGTCCTACCCATGTGCCCGTCCAATTAAAAATTGCAATAGCCCCTGCCTCAACTACCTCCTCCGGCAGCTCGTTCCATATACCCACCACCCTTTGCTTGAGAAAGTTGCCCCTCAGATTTGTGTTAAATCTTTCGTCCTTCATCTTAAACCTATGTCCTCTGTGTATCTACCCGATTTATTCCTCTCATGATGTTATACACCTCTATAAGATCATCCCTCATCCTCCTGCACTTAGAGCCGCTGCGACCGGCTCATAAAGTTAGTTTAGTACTAATGCTGGCAACAGCACGACTACTGCTGGGAGGGATCTGAAATAAAGTTAATCAGGTCACAGCACAGACATTGTGTGTATCCTGCGCTGGGTCAAAATGACACAAGATAATTGAGCAGGACCATCCTCAGCACGCACATTCCAGTGTTATCCAATTTCAGCCCCTTTGATCCCGAATTTCAGTCATGGAAACGGTAATTGGAGCTCATCTATTGATATTCATTGAGTGAACCATATTGTAATAAACAGGTCACCAATGTAAGTCAGAACAATTAAAATTCCATCACGTAACGGCTACTTTTAATTTGCATCACACAGTTTTTCTACAGTGACATTGTACTTAAAACTGAATTAGTCTTCAATTTAATTTTCTTTAAAACTACTTTCACTTTTAACCAGCCAATCAATTCCTTCCACCCTAATGTATTCTGAATTGATAAGTGCTAAGAAAAATAATTTTGAAAGTTTCAGACAGCTATTCCATGTAATTAAACTTTGATTGCTCGCGCAAAGTGTAAATCTCAATTCATTAGACATTCTTCTCTTCCACAAACCCAAATGGCTGCATAGGGAATGTGTAGGAAGGAATTGCAGGTGCTTGTTTAAACTGAAGATAGATGCAAAAAGCTGGAATAACGCTGCGGGTCAGACAGCATCTCAGGAAAAAAGGAATAGTTGAAGTTTCGGGATGAGACCCTTCTTCAGACTGACTGAAGAAGGGTCTTCACCCGAAACGTCGCCCAAAATGATGTCTGACCCGAAGATAGAGATAAAATTCTGGAGTAACTCAATGGGACAGGCAACATCTCTGGAGAGAAGGAATGGGTAACGTTTCAGGTCGAGACCCTTCTTCAGACCCTGCTTCAGTCTGAAGAAGGGTCTCGACCCGAAACGTCACCCATTCCTTCTCTCCATAGATGCTGCCTGTCCCATTGAGTTACTCCAGCATTTTATGTCTATCTTCATCATACTGTAAACAATTTCTGGCACTGGTCCAGCAAAGCACTCTGACCTGTGGACCTAATTTCTGCATTATGCCACCAAAATATACTAATCAATGAGCTAGACTACTATTCTGTACAACTATTGCACCTGGACCTTCTCAATTATGCCTTAAATCACCCTGAGCTAGATTCCATTGATCTGTGCTATTACAGAACTACAAACCTGATCCCTATGGTACATTATTATAATATGTTGAACCAGATTGCCATCACAAGATGTAATTCTCTGCACCATTACAGCATCTTGACCTTACCTATGCTATTTCAGGATTATGAAGCAGATTGCTGCAATATAACATCATATCTGCATGACTACTGATCCAGATTCCTGTACCATAACATGAAAACACCTGACTTATGAGAAAGAGTCCTACACTTTACCATTACAGCATATGGCTCCTGCCTCAGCCCGAATGGGTGACCCGAAACGTCACCCATTTCTTCTATCTAGAGACGCTGCCTGTCCCGCTGAGTTACTCCAGCAGTTGGTATCTAACATTCGGTTTAAACCTGCATCTGCAGTTCCTTCCCACACATGCTGTCTGACCCGTTCAGTTACTCCAGATTTTTTTGTCCATCCTTGGCAGTACAGGGAGACAAACGTATACTCTGTAAGTAGTAAGACAATGTGCCGGAGGAGAGGGAGGCCTTTATGCGCTGTATTTTACAAATATATATCAAGGTTTGTTCAAGGGCAGATTCAACGCCAGCAGAAAGCATTCAGCAGTCTGGCAGGATAGGATTGTCTGCAGCTCACTCTGTTTTTCAGTGTGCAAATTGGATTCTAGGCCAGGGATGAGAGATCCTAAAATGACAAATTGACAGTGGGTAAACAGCCGAGCCACAAGGACCATCTGGTAAATTGACTTCAGAGACAAAAGAACGATAGAGACCCAAGCTGCCTTCAATTGCTTACATTTCATTCGCAATTTTGGTGATGTGCTAAAATGCATCTCTAGCACTCCCGGCCAATGCAGAGTTTAACATTTATAATAAGCAAAACCAATGGTGCAGTGGTACACCTGTTGCCTCACAACCCCAGAGACCCGGGATTGATCCTGGTCTCGGGTGCTGTCTGTGTGTGAAGTTTGCAGATTCTCCCTGTGACCGTGTGTGTGTTTTCTCCGGGTGCTTTGGTTTCCTCCCACATCCTGCGGGATTGTAGGTTGTGTAAGAAGGAACTGCAGATGCCTATTTAAACTGAAGATAGACACAAAAAGCTGGAGTAACTCAGCGGGACAGGCAGCATCTCTGGAGAGAAGGAATGGGTGACGTTTCAGGTCAGGACCCTTCTCTTTGGGATTGTAGGTTAATTGGCCCCTGTATATTACCTCTAGACTGAAGGTAATGTATATGAAAGTGGGTTAACATAGACCTGGTTTGAACGGTTGATTGATGGTCGGTGTGGACTCGGTGGGCCAAAGTGCCTGCTTCCATTCTGTATCATTCAATCATTGTTAATTGGCTTCTGTAAATTTCCCCTATTGTTTACAATGCAAAAGTGGAAAACAAAACTAGTGCAAACAGGTGATCAATGTCAGCACAGATTGAGTGGGCAAAAGGACTTGTTTTCACACTGCATCTTACAGTAAGCTAAATTCACAATATATAGGAGTAGAATTAGGCCATTTGGCCCATCAAGTCTACTCTGCTATTCAATCATGGCTGATCTCTACTTTCTAATCCCATTTCCTGCCTTCTCCCCATAACCCATGCCACCCGGTCTAATCAAGAATTTGTCTATCTCTGCCTTAAAAATATCCACTGATTTGGCCTCCACAGCCCTTGTGGCAATGAGTTCCACAGAGTGACTAAAGAAGTTCCTCCTTACCTCTTTTCTAAAAGAGGTCCCTTTAATTCTGAGGCTCGACCTCTGGTCCTGGACTCTCCCACCAGTGGAAACATCCTCTCCACATCCACCCTATCTTTACCTTTCACTATTTTGTAAGTTTCAATGAGGTCCCCCCCCTAAACCTTCTAACCTCCAGCGAGTACAAGCCCAGTGCTGTCGAACGCTCATCATAGGTTAATTCACTCATTCCTGGGATTATTCTTGTAAACCTCCTCTGGACCCAGCACGTTCTTTTTTTCAGATATGGGGCCCAAATTTGCTCACAGTACTCCAAATGTGGCCTGACCAGCACCTTATAGAACCTTATGGGCCTATCCCAGTAAGGCGATTTTTTTGGCGACTGACGAAAAGCTTGTCGGTAGCTTGTCGGTAGCTTGACGTCGACTAGGTGGTAGGTTGTTGTAGACATTGTCATAGACATTGTCATAGGGGGGTCCAGTCGCTGTTTTTTCAGCGACCTGCTACGACTATGACAGTTGCTGGCAGTCCCATGGTGGGGACAGCCCATTAAGGATGGAAGGTAACTTTAGTTACCTTCCAACTTTAAAGGTTGAACAAGTTAGGTATTTATTCTTTGGAGCGCAGAAGGTTAAGGGGGGACTTGATTGAGGTCTTTAAAATGATGAAAGGGATAGACAGAGTTGGCGTGGATAAGCTTTTCCCATTGAGGGTAGGGAAGATTCAAACAAGAGGGCATGACATGAGAATTAAGGGACAGATGTTTAGGGGTAACATGAGGGGGAACTTCTTTACTCAGAGAGTGGTGGCTGTGTGGAATGATCTTCCAGCAGAAGTGGTGGAGGCAGGATCGATTTTAACATTTAAAAGTAAAGTGGATAGGTATATGGACGGGAAGGAAATGGAGGGGTATGGTCAGAATGCAGGTAGATGGGACTAGGGGAAAATAAATGGTCGGCACGGACTGGAAGGGCCGAGAAGGCCTGTTTCCATGCTGTAATTGTTATATGGTTATATGGTTAGTCCAAACCAGCACAGTGAGCTCCCACTATTTACAAAAATTAAAATATACTCCTTCCTATTTTTTTGTATTTACATTTTTCATAGAGATACCTCATAGAAACAGGCCCTTCGGCCCACCAGGTCTACACTGACCACCAATCACCCACCCACACTAGTTCCATGCAATCCCGACACAATAGGGGCAAATTTACAGAGAACAATTAGCCTAAAATTCCACGTGTCTTTGGGATGTGGGGGCAATGACCTTTTAGAGGTGTACAAAATCATGGGAGGCATAAATAAGGATAATTTTACAGAAGGTAGAGCTATCTAAAAGTAGAGAGCATCGGCGTAAGATGAGAGGGGACAGATGTAAAAGGAAGCTGAGAGCAATAACTTCACCCAAAGTGTGACATGTATAAGGTACAAGCTGCCAGGTAAACCCTTAGACTAGTCCCATTATAAACCTGGCTGGCATGGACAAGTTAGATTGGATGGGCTGTTTACGTGTTTCATCCCCATCTACTAGTTAGTAGCCCTCACAATTCATTCCTCTACAACATCCTACAAATTTTCCTTCTCTTGGCCAAAGGAGTAGCAATTGAGCAAGTTAATTGTGCATGGCTTTGGATCACATGCACCACTGAAACTTTGCACTGTTGTGTCCAAGGGAAAGAAACATCAGTAAACTTATTATGCATTGACCAATATATGTGCTCCTTCATTCGTGAAAGGCTCAAATGATTCTGCTTCTCTGCAGCACCGCAAAACACAATAATCTCGTAGAAGCAAGGCTCCAAAGAATATTCCGCCAAATTGTTTACTCGCATCACCCAGTCCCTCTGCTCTGATCAAAAATGAAAAAGCTGCATAAAAAGATATGCTCAAGTAATATTAGGATTAACCAAACTAGATTTTTACAATTATAACAGGAAGATAAACTGCAGTGGCGGAAAATGCAAGGCCATTAGAAACAGATGGGGCAATGTTGCACATCGAAATAAGTAATGACAGCATTATTAAAGAACTGTGTCACAGGAGAAGGAACGGATAATGAATCTGGGGCTGTGAGTCTAACGAGACTTAACAAAACCAAGAAAGATCATTAGAAAAATATAATGGCACTGTCAGCCAAATCCCTGAAATCTTAACGTTCCCACACACAATTTCCTGAATTTTCTTTCCGGGTGAGCAATAGCGAATACTTGAACCATCATTTTACACAACTATCTTAATGCAATAATTGCTCCAGAGGTGGCAGCACAAATCTTCCCAGCTGTTATCAGGCAACTGAATCATCCTACCACAACCAGAGAGCAGTGCTGAACTATTATCCACCTCATTGGTGACCCTTGGACTATCCTTGATTGGACGTCCGCAAGTTTCAGTAAGATCCCTCCTCATCCTTCTATGCTCTAGCAAGTAGACAATAGACAATAGGTGCAGGAGTAAGCCATTCGGCCCTTCGAGCCAGAACCACACCGCACAAGCACCGAGTAGAGGCCCAGTGCTGACAGGCGCTCATCAGGTGGGAAAATCCTGAGAAGCTGTTGGATCAGACTGGAGAACGGGGAAAAAAAGGGGGTATCATTGTGGGAAATGCCACATTAAAACTGAGATCAGAAACTTGTTTGCTCAGTGCATTGAAAATTTTCTGCCCACGAGTGAATGATCGGTTGTTAAATTTATTCAGTGCTGAGGTTGATGGATTTTTTGAGAACCTAAGGGAATCAAAGCAAAGTGGAGAGAACTATTTCATCGACAATAATTTCGCTGAGCTGGCTCAAGGGGCTGGTTGATCAGTTTTTGCTTCTAATATTCTATGTTTTGTTTTAGTTTAGTTTAGTTTAGGTTCATTTAGTTTAGCGATACAGCATGGAAGCAGGCCCTTTGGCCCACTGGGTCAGCGCCAACAAACGATCCCCACACATTAACACTATCCTACACACACTGGGAAAACTTACATTTATACCAAGCCAATTAACCTACAAACCTGTATGTGTTGGAGGAAATCGAAGATCTCGGAGAAACCCACATGGTCACGGGAAGAATGTACACACTCCATACAGGCAGCACAGCCAGTCGGGATCGAACCCGAGTCTCCGCTGCTGCAAGCGCTCTATCACTGCACCACCGTGCCTCCCATTAGTTTAGAGATATGTGTCAAAACAGGCCCTTTGGCCCAGCAAGCCTGCACCAACCAACACTAGTTCTATCCTACACACCAGGGGCAATTTACAGAAACCAATTAACCTACAAACCAGTTGTTTAAGAAGGAACTGCTGATGCTGGAATGTGGAAGGTAGACAAAAGTGCTGGAGAAACACAACGGGTGCAGCAGCTACAAACCAACAAACCAGCACGTCTTTAGAAAGTGGGAGGGAACCCAGAGAAAACTCACATAGTCACGGGGAGAACGTGCAAACTCCATACAGACAGCACCCTTGGTCAGGATCGAACCGGAGTCACTGGCGCTGTAAGGCTGCAACTCTACCGCTCCGTCACCATGCCGACCTTAAGCTTCACTATTTAAAGCTTCATTATTAGGCAGTTTATTAAAACTCATGTAACTGAATGCAAATTATTAATCAGTCTGGTAGAAGATGGAAAGCCATGATACTAATGCTCAAGAAATAATGACAATGTACTACAAGGATCTATGCTGAGCAGTACACGTGTACCATATTGTGGCATCAATAACACAACAGAAAGCCACTGGGAGAAAAATTATTGGCCCACAATGAAAGTTACGGTACCTCATTAAACTACCAGCCAGTGGAAAGTTACGGAAGACTTTCATTTATTTAGCACCTTTTATTCCCTTGCCATACATTTGAAAGTATGAAAGAGGAAAGACTGGATAGACTCGGCTTGTACTCGCTGGAATTTAGAAGATTGAGGGGGGATCTTATAGAAACTTACAAAATTCTTAAGGGGTTGGACAAGCTAGATGCTGGAAGATTGTTCCCGATGTTGGGGAAGTCCAGAACAAGGGGTCACAGTCTAAGGATAAGGGGGAATTCCTTTAGGACTGAGATGAGGAAAATATTCCTTACACAGAGAGTGGTGAGTCTCTGGAATTCTCTGCCACAGAAGGTAGTTGAGGCCAGTTCATTGGCTATATTTAAGAGGGCGTTAGATGTGGCACTTGTGGCTAAAGGGATCAGGTGGTATGGAGAGAAGGCAGGTACGGGATACTGAGTTGGATGATCAGCCATAATCATATTGAATGGCGGTGCAGGCTCGAAGGGACCTGCACCTATTTTTCTATGTTTCTATGTTTCTACTGTCAATAAAGGACATGGAATGTAGCTTCAGCTGTCATGTGGGAAACTCAGAACCTGGTCCTCTCAACCAGCAGGTGATCATAACTCGATGAAATGTTTTGGTAACATTGAATAAGTGCCAGAAAGAGACCAGGATAACACACCCATACATCTTGCAAGCCGTGGATGCGGCTGGTAGAGCTGCGGCCGCACATCACCAGTGACCCCGGTTCGATCCTGACCGTGGGTGCTGTTTATGTGGAGTTTACACATTCTCTCTGTCACATGTGGGATTGCAGGGTGATTGCCCCGAGTGTGTAGGGAATGGATGCGAAAGTGGGTTAACATAGAACTCGGCATGAACTCAGTGGGGCGAAGGTCCTGTTTCCATGCTGCATCTTGCAATCTTTAGTTCTAGGGTCATAGAGCACAGAAACAGGCCATTCGGCCTGACTTGCTCATGCTGACCAAGATTGCTCTACTTATACAAGTTCCATAAGCCCACATTTGGCCCATATTCCTCTAATTCTTTTCTAATCCATGTACATGTCCAAATGTCTTTTAATGGTGTTATGGTACCTGCTTCAATGACCTCCTCTGATTGCTCGTTCCATACACTCACCAACCTCTGTGTGAAAAAGGCTCCCCTCAGCTTCCTTTTAAATTTTGCCTCTCTCACTTTAAGTGTATATCTCCTGGACCTTGATTCCCCTATTCTGGGTGAAAAAAACACACTGTGCATTCATCACTATCTATTGTTGCAGTAAATCAAACGAGAGATAGTGGATTCATGTCATCGGGTGGCGCCATCGAGTGTGGCAGCTTTTGCCAGCAGTAGTCTGTCCTTTCACCCTTTTTGTTATTTTTAGTGAGCCTAAAAGTATGTTTTTAAAGGTTTCAAAGTCTTTTTTATGTGGGGGATGAGGGGGGAATAGGGCGAAACTGTTTCTCAGTCACTTCCTGGTCGAGATGCGTCTTTTCTCCGAGTTGCATCTACGCCCCCACCCCCCCGCGGCCTACCATCTGGATTGGCGCGTCCTTTCCAACCGGAGACCGGCCAGAGCTTAAGCAGTGGTGCAGCACTGAATTCCATTGCGGAGCGGGACAATGCTTTACCGGGGATCGCCGTGTTGGAACTCCGGAGTGTTGCGCCTGCTGATTACCACCGCGGAGCTGTGGTTGCGGAGCCTCTAGCTACGGGCGGTGCTGACTTTGACATCGCGGAGTCCTGGGATCTTTTGCCGATGGTCGCCAGTGTTGAATCTCCGCCCAGCTCGGTCTATGCACTTCGGGAGCCGGTAAGAAGTGGCCGATTCGGAAACTCCAAGCCGCGAGTGTGTTCATCCGGAGTTCCGATCATCCCGGCGTAAGTGCCTGAACACCAGGCCACCATAGCGGTGACTGTGGAGGGCTCAAAGGACCCGACCATGGGTGAACAAAGAGGAAGATGACTGAACTTTACAGTGGGAAACATTGGGAAACATTGATTCTGCTGTGTGGGGATGTTCATGTTAAATTCTATAGTGTATTGTGTTCTTTGACGTTGACCGCTGGTCAGTTTTACCATTATCCCTCGCGGCCCGGATAAATCTGGTCAAGATGGTCGTCCTACCCAAATTCCTGTATCTTTTCCAGCACGTCCCTATACTTATCACTAAATCTTTTTTTGATAAATTAGAAAGAATATAAAAATTTTTATGGGGTAGCAAACTGGCAAGAATTCGAAAGACGATACTACAGTCTCCTAAGAGTGACGGCGGTTTGGCACTTCCTGACTTCAGGCGATACTATTGGGCAGCTAACTTGCAAAAAATCCTGTATTGGATGAATGATGATTGCGACCACCTACCGACCTGGGTACACATGGAAAAGGCGAGTTCACGTCACCCGTTGCGGTCTGTTCTATGCTCCAAACTCCCCATTTCTACAACATCTGTGGGTGCAGGCCCAATTGCTTCCCTCTCGCTCAAGATATGGAGTCAACTCAGGAAAAACTTTGGTTTACAAGGCCCTTCCATCTTGACTCCACTGCTTAAAAATCACATCTTTAAACCTTCAAGTACAGACTCCGCATTCAAAACCTGGCATAGTAATGGTATCAGTAATATCAAAAACCTATACAAGGATGGCATTTTTTCGTCCTTTGGGGAGCTTTCGCCCAACTACAGCCTCCCAAACTCCCACCTTTTCCATTTTTTCCAGATTAGGGATTTTGTGAAGAAAACATTCCCTCACTTCCCAAATCCCCCCCTGAAACCCTGACCAATTCCATCCTAGCTCTAGATCCCAACCGGAAGAAATGCATCTCTTTTTTGTATAACTTGTTAGGGTCGGTAATATTGAATCCTCATACCTCATTAAAAGCTGCATGGGAGGGCAAGCTGAATATGAAACTAACAGACCGGCAATGGGACTGTTATCCATTGATCCATGGATTTGATCCATTCTTCCTCCATATGTGCCCGTCATGGCCTAATCCAATGCAAAGTCCTTCACAAAGTCCACTACACAAATGCAAGATTATCTAGAATATACCCCGCTGTTAAGGATACCTGCAACAGATGTAATCAATCCCCTGCCAACCATAGCCATATGTTTTGGTCTTGCCCTAAGCTGGCAGCCTTTTGGAGGAGTGCTTTCGACGTGATAAGCAGAGCCTATGGCCAGACTATTCCTCCAAACCCAGTCAGCTATTTTTGGTACTCCTCCCGACACCAACCTCTCTGTTGCGTTGAAGCAGGTCCTGGCTTTCACAAACTTGTTAGCCCGGAGACTGATCTTGCTTAACTGGAGGCTTACCTGTCCCCCGACACACGCCCGCTGGATCAAGGAGATACTCTACAATTTAAAGTTAGAAAAACTTAGGTTTTCTCTCAAAGGCTCTACCAAGACATTCCTAGATACACGGAACCTTTTCCTGGAACTTGTTAACTCTCTCAACTTGTTTCCGGACTCAGAAGAGGACTGAGTGCCTTCTATCACTGCTCTGTCTTATTGCAGCTGCTCTCCCCTCAAACCCCCCCCACACTTTTTTTTTGTTTTGTACATTTTGTTTCATTTATCTTATCGTATTTGTGTGGATGTGTACGTATGTGAGTGTTGTTTGTCTGTCCCCGTTTGGTTCCGACCTGATTCGGGTGGATTGAGGGGGGGTAAGTGTAAGGGCTTTGAGGGTCGCTTGCATACTGTTGCACAATTATGTCCTGACTATCACTGTCTGTTATCATTGTATGTATGCAAATTGCTGTGAAATTCAAATAAAAAGATTTAAATAGTGCATTATGTTCTTTATATTCATATGGCTGTATGGGAACTCAAATCTCACTGTACCAATGGTGCATGTGACATCTGTCTCTGCCTCAAAAATATCATTGACTTGGCCTCCACAGCCTTCTGTGGCTCAGAATTTTGTCCGGATTAAAGGAGGTGCTGGACGATCAGTTGCCTGAAAATCGGTGGTGGGCCTGTATGTACTGTAGAACTCTGGGTGCTACATCTCAGTAATGATAGATTGGCCTTGGAAGAATACCAGCCCACATTCACCGCAATTTCATTCGGTTCCAAGTGTTAAATGATATAAAACCACTTACATAATGCGCATGGTGCGTTTGCATATGCCGTTCATATTCCATTTCCTCCAATGCAGAAGATAAGTCGGTGATGTGATTGAGGATTGTAGATTTTACGAGGAGCAGAAAGAAATCACTAAAATTAGACAATCTTTTGGAGTGCTTTCAAATATAGGAATCAATAAAACAAAGATATCAAAAGAAAATATGGGTGAAATTATTGCAAAGTTAATCATTTTTTTCATCTCCTGTTGAAGTTGATTGATTGATTGCTCCTTTCTGTTAGATTTGTCAATTTTATTGTTTTCATATAGATATGAATATATCATGGTTAAATAAGCAGAATAAAAGGGCCTGTCCCACTTGGGCGACCTAATCCGCGAGTCCAGATGAGTGCCTTCAACCTTCAAGCTCGAGCGCACTCGCCTGGAAAGCCTCGAGCTGGATCGACCAGCCGCGTTGAAACCGCAAGCTGGATTGACCGATCGCACACGCACACGCACACACGTACACGCACACGCACACACATCGCAAAGGTGGGGGCCAGGGACAGCAGAGGAGCGCTGCCTGCGCGATGAAGAGAAGGGGAGAGAAAGGGAGAGAAGGGAGACAGAAGGGAGACAGGAGAGAAGGGGAGAGAAGGGGGGGAGAAGGAGTAGAGATACTTTTAAGGAGTTTAATAAAGTTTAGCGGGCATTTTATCTTCCGATAGGTCTCCTAGGCCGTGAAACTCCAATGCACCAATCAAAATGGCCGGTCAGCGAAGGAGATGGCCTATGGCTGCTCTCGAGTGCCTGTAAGTAAATAGCGACCCCACTCAACTGCTCCACGAGTGAAAAAGACCCATGCCGAAAAATTTTAAATATCCTGAAAAGTTTTCCGCAACCTAGCTGAGGCCGCGCGTAGGTGGGAACCTCCCTCGAGCATGAAGGAGAGTTCCAGCCACCTCATATGACCTCCTAGGACCTCGTGTCGACCATGCTGCAAGTTTGAGTCCAGGGCAAACTCATCTAAACTCGCAGCTTAGGTCGCCCAAGTGCTTCAGCCCCTTCTTCTTCTTCTTCTTCTTCTTCTTCTTTTGTATGGCGTGCACAGCCTAAAGTTGTTGGACAACTTCTTCTATTTGATCTTCCGTTTGTGCATGTCGAGTTGATTGCATTAGTCGAAACAGGGCGGACCACGTGAAGGTTGCAATCTTCCACCCCGTTCAGCCCCTTATGGACCTGGTACTAACAATGGTGACCTTTCATTTATACATGATAAATATGTAGCAGGCCATGTTATATAGGCTTGGATTGAGTGGATGTGGAGAGGATGTTTCCACAAGTGGGAGAATCTGGGACCAGAGGCCATAGCCTCAGAATAAAAGAATGTAACTTTAGAAAGGAGAAGAGATGGAATTTCTCAAGAAAGTGAATCTGTGGAATTAATTGCCACAGAAGGCTGTGGAAGCCAAGTCAATGGATATTTTTGAGGTAGACATTGACAGATTCTTGATTAATGCTGGTATCAGGTGTTATGGGGTGAAGGCAGGAGAATGGGATTGTGAGGGAAAGATAGATCACCCATGATTGAATGATGGAGTAGACTTGATGGGCCGAATGGCCTTATTGAGCTCCAGAACTTACAATCATATTAGGTATGTTACAAAACGTACCTTTACCGGCGCTGCACTTCTGCCGCTCCCCGTGTGCGTGACTTTCGCGCCTTGCAGAGGGGGGCGGGCTTAAAGTGCCGTTTTTCAACAGGCAGGACAAATCGATCAATGTCGGGCGATTTGGTTGCTGAAGAAAAATCGCTCCGACATTTCATGAATGGTGGTATTTTTAAATTACTCTACATTATTTATTAACTAGAGTAATTTAAAAATCACCTTCAAAAGCCGTGAGCGCAGACAACCGGAAGCATTTTCCGTAGGGGAGAAAAAAAGGTAAATACTTTATTTTTATATTAAAAGTTGGTTTTTCGGGAGGCATTAATAATATTTTTATGTTGCGAAATGGGGTCCCCAAAAAATGTATGAACCCCCAGTATTTTTCCCCCCGACTTCACCGCTAACCGCAACGTTCCAATCCACCGCATTCCACTAAAACCCACTCGCTAGTTGATTTAAATGGCCGTTAATTTACAGGCATTAAACACTAAATTCCTTCCATTTGACCCAGAAATTCATGAAAATGAGATTTAAAAATTATGTTATATTGTGGATTATTGTGTGAATGTTATTTGGACACTTAGGCAATTTAAAAAAAAAGTTTATCTTTTCTTAAGAAATTGATAGATGTTTAGATCTACTCATTGAATTTTGTAATTAGCTACAATTAGATAACTAACTAATTATATGCTTTAATTTCAGGTAATCCAAGTAAGATTGTTTAATATTTGTTTCAGAATGCTTCAATCTATAATAACTGAAAATTTCATTGAGTTCACTTAATTTTTAAGAATGTTATGAACTTTTAACTTTTCCAGATCACAGCTTTTGAGTTAAGTCAATTGAAAGGCAATGGGAAGCAAGATGCTCATTTCCGAGTATGAAAATGGCCATAACTTTCTTAATACTGAAGATATGAAAGTAAATTAGGTGTCAAATTAAACTTCTTTTTATGCTTTATCTGATGGGATAAATTGCAGACTTGATTTTTAAAATCTCAAAATTTTGTAACATTGCTAATCATATGATTAAATAATTGCTTGTGAAGACCTTACGCAGCAATGGTGACCATGAACTGGCATGTCTCTCATAAAAACACATTGTGCTCACTAATTTCAATAAAAGAATACTATATTTAATTTCAGAATCAGTGCAGACTCTGAATTACCTTGAAATGACCCAGCAAATCATTCAGATTTTTAGACTTTAAAGATACAGTGCGGAAACAGGACCTTCAGACCATGGAGTCAACACCGGCCAGCGATCACCACACACACTAGCGCAATCCTACGCATAGGGACAATTTACAATTTTTACCAAAGCCAATTAACCTACAAACCTGCACGTCTTTGGAGTGTGGGAGGAAACCGGAGCACCGGGAGAAAATCAATGAGGAGAGTGTACAAACTCCGTCCGGACAGCACCCTTAGTCAGGATCGAACCCACGTCTCTGCCAACTCTACCATCGTGCCACAGTGCTACCCTATTGAACCATTATCAAACCAGATGTATCAAAGAGAAAACACAATCAGAAGAAAGCCAGAGTAACCACTTGACTCATAGATTCATAGACTTATACAGCTATAAGCCTATCGGCACAGCTACTCCATGCTGACCAAGTTGTCCATCTGAGCTGTTCTCATTAGTCTGAGTTTGGTCCATATCAGTCTCAATCTTTCCTATCGATGTACCTGTCTAAATGACTGAAATGTTGACATTTTACCTGCCTTAACCACTACCTCTGGCAGATCGTTCTCTGTACCAACCTTCGGTTTTTGTGAAAAACTTGCCCTTTAGTGCCCCTTTTGAACCATTCCCCTCTCGACTTAAATCTATGCTCTCAAGCTTTACACTCCCTATCCTGGGAAAAAGACTGTGACCATACACGATGTTTACAACTCATGCAATTTTATATGCCTCTACAATATCAACCCTTATTCTCCTGTGCTCCAAGGAAGAATATCTATCCCTATTCAGCATCTCCTTATAACTCAAGCCCTCCAGCCCCAGTAACTTCCCAGTGACACCATTCCTTGGGATTTGTGACCAGAGTTGCGTACAAAACTCCAAGTGTATTCTCATCTGCACCTTGTACAGTTGTAACGTGATCTCCCAACTCATGTACTCCAAACCGTGAATGGTGACGGCAAATATACCAAACACCTTTTTCGCCATTCTGTGTACTTGCGTCACCACCTTGGGTGGAACTATCAAGTTGTGCCCAAAAGGTAGACACAAAATGCTGGAGTAACTCAGCAGGACAGGCAGCATCTCTGGAGAGAATGAATGGGTGGCGCTTCGGGTCGAGACCCTTCTTCATACCCAAACCGAAATGTCATCCATTCCTTTTTTCCAGAGATGCTGCCTGTCGCACTGAGTTACTGCAGCATTTTGTGTCTATCTTCAGTGTAAACCAGTATCTGCAGTTCCTTCCTACACATATGTCTCTCTGGTCTTTAACATTTTCCATTGCTCTGCCATTTACTGGGTGAGTCCTGCCCTGGTTTAACTTCTGATATATAACACAGACAAAGGCAAATAATCTCCAGCCTCTGACTGATGGGAATGGTGCCCACAGACCACTCAAGCTACACGTTGACACTTGGAACGTCCTACTCGACAGCATTCCAGGAGCACTTCAGCAGAAGGAGGACCACAACTCTCAAGGGTAATTTGCAAACTCGATAGATCATGCTTTTGGCAGTAATGTCACATCTCATGAATGATTTACGAAAGTGGAATTTCATGTGAATGGCCTGGCAAACTCAGCAGTGGACTATCAAAAAATAATGACTCACCGGATGACAGACTTTCACATAAATACGCATATCAAGCTAATGTAATTTTGTTCCAGTTTTAATGCTATTTTCCACCAGACTGAAATATACGATATATTTCATAAACTCAGTCTCCTCTAGTCCAATGAAGTAATATGTATCTGCTGGATACATAACCTCGGAATTTAAAGCTGCTATCCTATCTTGACAGATGGGGAATTTAAAATCAAATTATTTAGTGTATCGGGAATGAGAAGGAAACAAGTCTTACATTGTAAGAAGGAAGCCACCAAATATCATACAACCCCCCTGGTTCATCATAATCTGATATCTCTTAAAATTGTCTCCAGATTCCCCAATGTGGTTAACTTTTAGCTGCCCTCTGACTTCACCTTACTTTAGACTTTAAACTTTAGAGAAAAATTAGCTAAAGGAATAGCTGATGATACAACATTGTTGAATTCAGTCCAAATGGCTGAAATGTGCCTGGTCAGAAAATGTAACGATTTCTCCTGTGAGCTTGACTGCTCTATAAATACTATCTGCCCATATCTTTCCATCTATTTCTCACTACATTTGAGTACATCTTAGCAGAGACTTGGGGTGGGAGTTTGCAACCTTCACGTGGTCTGCGCTGTTTCGACGATTGCAATCAACCTGGCGTGCACAATCAAATAAGATCAAATAGAACAAGTTGTCCTACAACATTAGGCTGTGCACGCCATATGCAAGAAGAAGAAGAAGAAGAAGCAGAGGTTTGGGTTTGTTTATTTGTTTATTTATTGAGTATGTGTGTGTGTGTGTGTGTGTGTATGTGTATATGTACACACTAAACCTTTTTCTTTTTTTTCTCCCGTTATGTATTATGTTTTCATATGCTGTTGTGCTGTAGCAAGTAAGAATTTCATGGTTCTATCTGAACATTTGACAATAAAACACTCTTGACTTGACTCTTGTGGAGAACCCCGTCACCTACCATTAGAGTGACTTTACAAATATTGGGAAGCTTTAGACTTTGGACTTTAGAGATACAGTGAGGAAACAGGCCCTTCAGCCCACTGGATCCATGCCGACCAGGGAACACCCTGTACACTAGCACTATCCTACACACTAGGGACAAATACAATTTTAAAAGAGCCAATTAATCTATAAATCCGCATGTCTTTGAAGTGTGGGAGTAAACTGGAGCACCCGGATAACTCATGCAGTCACAGAACGTCCAAACTCTGTGCAGACAGCACCCGTAGGCAGGATCGAACCCGGGCCACTGGCGCTGTAAGACAGCAACGCTACCGCTGCACCATTGTGCCGCCCCGGATGTTGTGGAAAATTTTATTTTGTTTGAATTCATGCTTGATGTCTCCAAAATATCCCTCTCTATCCGACTAATCACATGTTGCACATTTAATGATTACCTCAAGCAATTTTCTTACAGATAATGTTAAATTAGAGTAACCAAGGTCTTCACTGTCACCTTATATAAACACATGGGCTGCATGATCCTGTGCTCGGCCGATGGGAATGGGTCATAATGCAATGAGTTATTAAAAATACATGAGACAGGCTCACACAGGATGTGTCCCATTTCCTTGCAAATCATAGTTTGGATATCATTTTACCAGGCTGCTTTGTTCTATTTTCAGACTTAATTCTTAATTAATGATATGCTAATCTGTCTTAACATCGTTTGTTTAGTGTTAGCATTGTCATTAGATCTTAATTATCAAGCATCAACTTCAAGGATGAAGCCTGATGTAAAATATTTATTTAATATTTCTGGATTACCCATGGGGACATCTTCAGCCTTTTTCTTGAGCTATAATATTTGACGGTTTCTTGACACTTCCACAACCTTGGTCTTATTTCTGACCTTGAGTAGTGTCAGGCCATAGATCTTCATTAAGACTAAGGCAATCCATTCCCACCTACAACATTCCCTCACTATAAGGTCAACAAGATGGTGCTGACGACGGCTGCCATGGCGTACTGCCCCTTGCTGCTTTGTCTGTGTTTGTTCATTTGTGTCGTCTATGGAAATCCCACCAAGATTACTTTCATGAGAGAGGAACTCATTGACATCAGGCATTCGGTTCCTCCAAACTGTGTTCCGGATTATCTTGTTGGATTATTTGGACATACTTGTCGGCGGGGTTGCGGTTATGTCCAAGGCCGTGAGATGTAGGAGGACCAGGGGGATGTGCTCTGGAGCACTCATCGGACTCCGGCAATGAAGATTACGCACACCGCTCCTGAGTATATTCCTTGCAATTCTACATTCTCTCAACAACAAAGTGGACAAACTGCAACTCTTGTGCCAAACAAACAAGGACTTCTGTGAGCAAAGCACTGACAAATTCCTTGTATGCATACATACTTGGCCAATAAATGGATTCTGATTCTGATTCTGTTTCTACCTTGGTTTCCGTTCATTCATTGCCAAATCCTTGTCCGTGCCTTTTTTATTCCAATTGTTACTATCCAAGGCACACAAGGCTGGCAGCTCTTATACTGCCCTTCATACGCTTGAAGACATCTAAAATTAGGTATAGATTTAGGTTTGGGTTTATTATTGTCACGTGTACTGAGGTACAGTGAAAAGCTTTGTTTTTCATGCTTTGCAAAGAGATCAGATATGCCATTCATAAATACAAGCAAATTAAACTCAAGTACAATAGGTAGAGCAAAAAGGATGATACAGAGTGCAGAATGTAGTTCTCAGCATTGTAGTGCATCTGTTCCACCGACAATATCCAACGTCAACAATGGGCTGCAAGTGAATTGAACAGTACCCTAGCTTCTGAAGGACTATTCAGGGCTGATAACAAAGGGGAAGAAGCTGTTCCTCCCTGTGCACTAATCCATCAACCCTGTGCTCGCTAGACTTTATTGTTTACATTAGTTCATTTCAGTTTAATTTAGTTTATTATTGTTATCACGTGTACTGAGGTACAGTGAAAAGCTTTTGTGCACGCTATACAGTCAAAGGAACAACTACACATGATTAAAATAAAGCCATCCACAGTGTATAGATAACGCATAAAGGTGTGACATTTAGTGTAAGATGAAGTCCAGTAAAGTCTGATTAAAGATAGTTCCAAGATCTCCAATGAGGTAGATGGGAGGTCAGGACCGCACTCTAGCTGATGAGAGGACCGTTGAATTGTTTGATAACAGCTGGGAAGAAACTCTCACTGAATCTGGAGGTGTGCGTTTCTGTACTGCTTGCCTGGGAGAGGGGAGAAGATGGAATGACCAGGTGAGATTGGTTCTTGGTTGAGCAGTAGATTAGTTTTATATTTTACTTATTTTTATTTTTAAATACCTTTGCGTCCTCACCCCTTCCCTTCACTGTAATTTATCTCTACTAGTCCCCCATATCTGTACTTCCCTAATATCTAGTACAAATGTATTCTCTTAACACTAGACTCTTCAAACATCCCATTCCTGGCTCATTGTTCACTTGCCAAATGTCCCTTCGAAATTCCTCCCTAAATCTTGCTGCCTTTCTGCCATTCTTTCCTTAATTAGGAAACGTTTGGTCACCTCCACTAACTTCTCCTTCTGTGAAATGAGGCATCTTTTCATTGATAATGCCCTGTGAAGTGCCAGGATGATTTGCTTTGTAAAAAGCTGCTATATAAACTTATTGGAGAAACTCAGCGGGTGAGGCAGCATCTATGGAGAGAATATTCCTTCGCTCCATAGATGCTGCCTCACCCGCTGAGTTTCTCCAACATTTTTGTCTACCTTCGATTTTTCCAGCATCTGCAGTTTTTTCTTAAACATAAACTTATTGATATTGTTGTATTTCAACCTATAAGTTCAGCTAATCAGCCCACTTCAAGTCATCTTTTTTGGCAAAGACAGCGTTCTATTAGTATTAAAGAAGGAACTGCAGGTGCTGGAGAATCGAGGGTTACACAAAAGGCTGGAGAAACTCAGCGGGTGCAGCAGCATCTACGGAGCGAAGGAGATAGACGACGTTTCGGGTCGAGACCCTTCTTCTTAGTATTGGTTTATTATTGTAACATACCGGGATATAGTGAAAATGTTTATTTTGTGTGCATTCCAAGTAAATCATACCATACATGCAATATGAGTACATCAGGTAGTGCAGGTAGGAAAATAAGCAAAGTGCAGGATATAGTGTTAGAGCTACAGAAAAGGTGTAGATGTTTTAAGTATCTTTTGTCAGACTTTGCTGGACTTTATCTTGCACTATATGTTATTCCCTTTATCCTAGTATCTGTACACTGTGGGCGGTTTGATTGTAATCATGCATTGTCTCTCTGCTGACTGGACAGCGCATAATGAAAAGTTTTTCACTGTACACATGACACTAAACTAAACTAAACTATACTAAACTATACTAAACTAAACTAAACTAAATTAAACTAAACTAATTGCTCTTTAAATTATTTTGTACCTGTAAGTATAGCACCATACCTAAATGTTCTTATGATATTTTCTACAATGATGAGAATTATATCCTGTGCTCTGTATCTTCCTCTTTGCTCTACCTACTGTACTTGGGTGTGACATGTTTGTATTTATGTATAGCATATGTGATCTGTTTGGATAGCATGCAAAACAAAGCTTTTCACTTCTTCGTCTTTCGTGTGGCGTGCACAGCCCAAAGTTGTACGACAACTTGTTCTATTTGATCTTCCGTTTGTGCACGTCGAGTTGATTGCATTAGTTAAAACAGGGCGGACCACATGAAGGTTGCAATCTTCCACCCCAAAAAGCTTTTCACTGTTCCGCAGTACACGTGACAATAATAAACCTAAACCTAAAATGCAATACTTATAACTTTTACTTCACACCTTTCCACCACAGAAGAAAGCTGGACCATATTACTCTGAAGGGTAGAAACAAGGAATTACAGATGTTCTGTTTTTTAAAAAAAGACACAAAGTGCTGGAGTAATCCAGAGGGTCAAAGCATCTCTGGAGAACATGGATAGTAACGTTTTGGGTTGGGACCCTTCTTCAGACTGCAAGACCCAAGACGTCATCTCTCCATGTTCTCTAGGGATGCTTCTTGACCTGTTGAGTTACTCCAGCATTTTGTGTCGTATTCTGAAGAGTCTTAATTTTGTAAATCAGAAATACATTTTTACCTTTCACTTCATATCCTGTCATTTGTGAGTTGATGAAGCGACTATAGATTGGATCTCCATTTTAAAAATGGGATCAAAACGCTCCAGTTCGCACTTTGAGACCAATTATGAGCTGTGAAGCCTTTCACTAAATCGAAAAAATATGTCCATACTCAGCCAATTGTCTGCAGTATTTATTAAGCGTGATAATATAGGAATTGTGCTGACCTGCATGTGTGCACCATAAATGCAAGAAGGGAATGATGCACCAGGGCATTGCAAATTGTTTTAGAGGAATCTTTTGAAATGAGCATTGTATGCTGGAAACAAAGTGTGTGTAAAGAATAGCAGTGTAATCTTCTCCTCGTTATATAGGTCAGAGATCTTTTACCTAGAGGCTAGACTGAATCATTGAAGACACTGCAGATTGTGCATAGCATACATTTAGAGCGTACAAAAGTGTTGCTGGCATCAACTGCATCATCTCACCAGGACACATTAAAGGAAGCTGGCTCATCTAACTCTTGAATGTTTTATGCCTTTAAAGCCACTGCCGGTCCCGAGAAAATCCAATGATATATTTTCAGTTGTCCAATTTGGCTGCAATGCGCACAAAATGTTAATATTTCTTTTCTCTGCAGAGTGGATATTTACATGCAATATTAATAACAAAAATCTTTTTTATCTTCCTATTCCTTTTGGTTTTTTTTCTCAGGCAGCCTTTGCCTCTGAAATATCTTGGGGGGTCTCATAGTTGCGATGAGTGTCTGCAAATTTTTCTAAAACATCCCAAACAGTTTGGTGAAAATTAGAACTTCTTTCCATCCATTTTGAAGGAACATTACATTTCAGGGGAGGTACATGGAGTTTGGGCTCCCTGGATGGGAATTTTTACTGAGGGCGATAGAAGGGGGAATGAGTGATGAAACATTGTCAAAATATCCAGTGAAGTGAGGTTTAATTTAGTTGAGAGATACACCACGGAACAGGCCCTTTGGCCCAACGGGTCCACGCCAACTAGCTATCCCCGCACATTAACACTATCCTACACGCACAAGGGACAGTGTTTACATTTACCAAGCCAATTAACCTACAAACTTGTTCGTCTTTGGTGTGTGGGAGGAAACCGAAGATCCAGGAGAAAACCCACGCAGGTCACGGGGAGAATGTACAAACTCCGTACAGACAGCACCCGTAGTTGGGATCGAACCCAGGTCTCCGGCGCTGCATTCGATGTAAGGTAGCAACTCTATCACTGTGCCACCATTAGGAGAGGTACACCAGTATGGACATCCGGTGGCGCTGTTGATGGCTGCCTCCACCTACAGTCTGGTTGTCTTTTTATCTTTTTTAAATTTTTAGTTGTTTAATGTATGTTTTTGGAGGTTTTTTTTAATTTTAGCATTTTATGCGGGGGGGGGGGGTATGGTAAGGGGGAACCGTCTTTCAGTCATTGTTAAAGAAGGAACTGCAGATGCTGGAGAATCGAGGCTTACACAAAAAGCTGGAGAAACTCAGTGGGTGCAGCAGCATCTAAGGAGCGAAGGAGATAGGCGACGTTTCGGGTCGAGACCCTTCTTCAGACTGGCCAGGGATCAGGGAAACGAGAGATATAAACAGTGATGTGGAGAGATAAGGAACAATGAGTGAAAGATATGCAAAAAAGTATTGGTGACAAAGGAAGCAGGCCATTGTAAGCTGTTTGTGGTGTGAAAATGAGAAGCTAGTGCGACTGGAGAGGGGGGGGGGGGAGATGGAGAAGGAATGTCAGGGCCAGAGGGCTGAGGGAGAGGTGGGGGGGAGGCAGTCTGGGTTAACAGAATTGAGAAAATTCAATGTTTAAGCCCAGAGGATGCAGACTCCCCAAGCGGAATATGAGGTGCTGTTCCTCCAACTTGCGGTGTTGATCACTCTGGCCGTGGAGGAGGCCCAGGACCGAGAGGTCGGATACGCAGTGGGAGGGGGAGTTGAAGTGCTGAGCCACCGGGAGGTCGGGTTGGTTATTGCGGACCGAGCGGAGGTGTTCGGCGAAACGATCGCCCAGCCTCCGCTTGGTTTCACCGATGTAGATCAGCTGGCATCTGGAGCAACGGATGCAGTAGATGAGGTTGGAGGAGGTGCAGGTGAAAGACTGAACGTCTTTCAGTCATTTCCTGGCGAGGATGCGACCATTATCCGAGTCGCACCTCGCCCCCCCTCCTCGCGGCCTACCAACTGGATTGGCGCGGCCTTTCCTGCCGGAACCGGACCAGAGCTTCAGCAGCAGCGTCGCAGCGCTGGATACATCGCGGAGCGAGCGATGCCTTACCTGGGATCGCCGTTTGAGGCTCCGGAGTGTTGGGCCTGCTGCATCGACATTGCAGAGTTGTGGTCTGCGGAGCTCACAGCGTTGACCAACATCGCGGAGTCCTGGGACCCTTTGCGGGGGGCTACCAGCGTTGAATCTCCGCCCAGCTCGGCCTGTGGACTTCGGGAGCCGCGGACTCTGGTGGGAACAGGCCGATTCAGGGGTCCAATCCGCTGAGGATGTTCTTCCGTTCGACGC
This sequence comes from Raja brachyura, assembly GCA_963514005.1. The sequence goes on from OY740783.1 coordinate 123,959,555, forward strand.
CGGGGTTCCATCGTTCCCGGCGAGTGGGCCTAAACATCGGGCCGCCCGTAGCGGCGACTGCGGGAGGCTCGGGAGGTCACGACATCGGGGGAACATCAGTGAGGAAGTTGACTGGACTTTGGTGCCTTCCCTCACAGTGGGGAGCTCTGGTGTCGCTGTGGGGTTGTTTGTGTTGTGGACTATCGTGATCTGTGTTTTTGTTTCTTTTATTCACATGACTGTATGGGAAATAGCATTTTGTTGTCTCTTAGTTGAAGACAATGACAATAAAGTTGAATTTAATCAAAACAAATCAAATCAAACCAGGATCCTTCTAAAATTGACTTGGAGCATAAAACATAGAAGAGTACCACATAGGAACAGGACCGGCAACCTACAATGTATCTGCTAGATATGATGCTAAGATAAGCTCTTGTTTGTCTGTACATAATCCATATCCCTCCATTCCCTGCCCATCCTCATATCCATCAGAAAAGCCTCTGAAATGCCACTATCATATCTGACTCCACCATCACTCCAGATAGCTTGTTCTGAGCACCTAACACCCTATCTGTAAAAACGTTTCCTACATACTTCCTGTGATCTTTCCACCACTCACCTTAAAGCAATGCTCTCTAGTCTTTAACATTTCCACCCTGGGAAAAAGGTTCTGACTGTCTAACCTATCTATGCCACACCTAATTTTATAAACTTCTATCTGGTCTCCATTCAAACTCCAGTGTTCCAGAGCAAATAATCCCAGTCTGTTCAACCTTGCTTTGTAGCTGAGTTTAGAAGGATGAGGGGGGACCTCATTGAAACATACAGAATAGTGAAAGGCTTGGATTAAGTGGATGTGGAGAGGATGTTTCCACTGATGAGAGAAGGACTAGATGTCATAGCCTCAGAATTAAAGGACATTATATTGGGAAGGAGGTGAGGAGACATTTCTTTAGTCAGAGGGTGGTGAATCTGTGGAATGCTTTGCCACAGAAGGTTGTGGAGGACAAATCAGTGGGTATTTTTAAATCAGAGATAGATAGATTTTTGATTGGTACCGGTGTTAGAGGTCATGGGTAGAAGGCAGGAGAATGGGGATGGGAGGGAGAGATAGATCAGCCATGATTCAATAGCGGAGTAGACTTGATGGGCCAGATGGCCTAATTCTACTCCTATCACTTATGACCTGATACCCTCAAATCCAGGCATCATACTTGTAAACCTCCTCTGCACTCTTTCTAAAGCCTCCACATCCTGTATTGTGGCAAATGGAACTGCACACAACGCTCCAAATGTGTCTGAACCAAATTTTGTATAAAGCTGCGTCATGAGCTATTTGCTTCCTTTCTTCAGAACGAGGAACTGTAAGTGTTCCCTCCCGGCTTAATAGGTTGTAGAGTTACATGTTTTTGACTGGTAGCATGAATGAATGATGATACTTTATCTCCACATGTGCCAAGTCACAGTGATATTCTTCGTTTTGCATACCCAAGGTATGCAAAGAGTCGACACATAAAGAATACCGACAAAGTTACAAAGTATCTCATGCCAGGTATCTTTTGCTCCTCTCCTCTTTTACTCTGCCCCCCCCCCCCAAGAGAGGTTCCCCCATGCCAGTTCCTCCTTGATTGTGTTCTCTGCTGTGTCGCCATTTTAAGTGTCGCGTCATGTCGTCTTAGTGGCCAAACAGTCCGTGTCAAGTACAATGATAGCATATCAGTGGAGGTAACAGCCCAAAGCATGTCTGGCCACGGTCAATGCTGGTGGACAAAACCTATACCTAGCAGTAAATGTTGTCCTGTGCGCAGGTGCATTTTTCAGCAGCTGCAACCATTGTACAACAGTCATGAGGAAGGATAGACATAAAAATGCCAGAGTAACCCAACAAATTCATGGGGTATGGGGAGAAAGCAGGAACAGGGTATTGATTTTGGATGATCAATGCTTTCTCGAGGGGCTGAATGGCCTACTCCTGCATCTATTTTCTATGTTTCCATGTTTCTATGGGTCAAGCAGCATCACTGGAGAAAATGGATAGGTGAACGTTCGTATTGAGATCCTTCTTCAGAGGGGCCTCAAAAGGTTCCTTAGTTGGTGTGGAGGTCCTTACCTGTGATGGACCTGCACACAATGGTGTGCATTGGACACTGCACAGGTAAGGTGGACCGGGCAGTGTCCACCACTGTTTTTCATTTCCTACATTCCCGTGTATTCAACATGCCAAAGCAGCCGATGATGCAATATGCTCTCTACCGTACACCACTAGAAGCTCAAGAGCGTATTCATCAACATGTCAAATCTCTTCCATCCTAAAAGGAAACAGTCATTAACGGGCTTTCTTTATGATTGCACCAATGTGCTGGGTTCAGGACAGATCTTCCGAGATACAGTATGTACGCCCAGGAACTTGAGGTTGTGGACTCTCTCCACCTCTGATGCTGGAGGAAGGAACTACAGATGCTGATTTATACCGAAGATAAACATTTGAGTAAACCCGCTGGTTCTTTCAGGTGAGGCAGAGGTTTACTTGTACCTCCTTCAATCTCTGTCTTTCAATCAGACAATAGACAATAGACAATAGACAATAGACAATAGACTATAGGTGCAGTAGTAGGCCATTCAGCCCTTTAAGCCAGCACCGCCATTCACTGTGATCATGGCTGATCATCCACAATCAATATCCCGTTCCTGCCTTCTCCCCAAATCTCTTGACTCTGCTATCTTTAACTGTATACACGCCCATTCGCTCCATTCTTTCAACATATAACAGTCCCGCCATCCCTGGAATTAACCATGTGAACCTATGCTGCACTCCCTCAATAGCAAGAATGTCCTTCCTCAAATTTGGAGACCAAAATTGCACATAATACTCCAGATGTGGTCTCACTAGGGCCCTGTGCAACTGCAGAAGGACCTATTTGCTCCAATACTCACCACCTCTTGTTATGAAGGCTATGCCTACATGCTTATTTTCAATGACTGATGTAGAAGGACACCCAGAGTCGTACTTCCTTTTTCCTAATCTGACACCATTCAGATAATAATCTGCCTTCCTGTTCTTGCCACCAAAGTGGATCACCTTACATTTATCCACATTAAACAGCATCTGCCACACATCTGCCCACTCACCCAACCTGTCCAAGTCACCCGGCATCCTCGTAGCATCCTCCTCACAGTTCACACTGCCAACCCAAAAGTACACCTATTTATTTTCTCTGGAGATGCTGCTGGATCCGCTGAGTTACTCCGGCATTTTGTTTCTACCCTCTCTATCCAATGAAGTTAGTTATATGGTGCAGGAGCAGTTAAACCATAAGCAGAAATTTGTAGAATCATTTAGCAGGTCAAACCGTGAAGATTGCTGAATTCCTGTATCTCGGCTGGTCTGCCACACTTACAAATAAAACATTGTCAAGTTTAATTTAATGACTAAACAATCCACAAGCTTTACTGTAATACTCTAGCGAACCTCCCAGGTCGATTATTACAATGAATTGATTGCACCATAGTTATTCTTTGTCATTGTCTGCATTGAATTCACATCTATAACTCTACAACAATATGTCTTTGAGCTGGTATTTTCTGAGTCATTCGAAGAATATTCACTCATTTAGAACATTATTGAATGGCGAATAATGGTGAATTCCTCAGTCTGAAGAAGGGTCTCAACCCAAAACGTTACACAATCCTTCTCTCCGGAGATGCTGCCCGTTGAGTCACTCCAGCATTTTGTGTCTATCTTCGATTTGATACAGCATCTGCAGTTCTTTCCCATACATTATTGAATGGTGACTGGCCCATTACAATTTATACTCTGGACTGAACACTGCCCGCATCCCGAAAGCTTGCTTTAGTTTAGTTTTGTTTTGTTACAGTGAAAAGCTTTATGTTGCGTGCTATCCATTCAGTGAAAAGACTATACAAGATTACAATCAGGCTGCCCGCTTTGTACGAATACAGGATAAAAGCCCTGCCCCAATATATGAGTTCATTCAAGAGTTCTCCTGAGTTTGCCCTAATTTGAACTCAGAGATTTACGGTAATAGCCGCTCATAGGTACTCGGGGCACTCGTGGACATTATTCAACATGTTGAAAAATCTTCACGAGTCTTCCCGAGCTTACCACGCTTCCCGAGTACCTGCCGTTAGCGTTATGAGCCGCTAAGAGATGTCCCCGAGCTCTGATGTACCCGTTACGTACATTCTACATGCTTCCACAAATTTTTTAAAATGTTTTAACTCGGGAAAGCTCTTCAATGAACTCGTACAGTGGTACAGGGCTTTAAGGGGTAGAATGTTTAGTGCAAGATGAAGTCCAGTAAATTCTAATTAAGGATATGACATTGAAGTCTGATAAAGTCCAATTAAATAGAGTCAAGGGTCCCCATTGAGTTCACTTCAGTTTAGATCAGTTTATTGTAACAAGTACCGAGGTAATGTGAAAAACTGTCTGCTAACCGGTCTACGAAAAGATTATATAAAATTACAATCAGGACATCTACAGTGTACAGATACAGCATAAAGTGTCTCATGTTTAGTGCAAGACAAACTCCAGTAGAGTCCAATTAAAGACAGTTCAAAGGTCTCTATTGAGGTGGCTGGGATGTCAGGAGCACACTCTAGCTGACGAGAGGACCTTTCAGTTGCCTTAAAATAGCAGGGAAGAAACAATTCCTGAATCTGGAGGTATGCATTTTCAAACTCCTGTACTTCTTGCCTGATGGGAGAGAGGGGAGGATAGTGAGTGACCGGGGAGAGAATGGTCCTACATTATGCTGGTGGGCTTGACCAGGCAGCATGACTTTTAGTTGACTTTATTGATACATCATGGAAAAAGGCCCATCAGCCCAGCAAATCCACACTGACCATTGTTAACTGGTTCACATTAGTTCTATGCTATCCCACTTTCTCGAACCCTTCCTGCGAGGTGCAGGGATGTTGGGGGAGTCCAGAACCAGGGGACATGGTTTAAGAATAAGGGGTTGGCCATTCAGGACTTAGATGAGGAAAAACCTTCTCACCCAGAGAGTTGTGAATCTGTGGAATTCTCTGCCACTGCAGGCAGTGGATGCCAATACACTGGATGTTTTCAAGAGAGAGTTAAATATAGCTCTTAGGGCTAATGGAATCAAGGGATATGGAGTGAAAGCAGGAACGGGTGATTTTGGATGACCAGCCATGATCATATTGAATGGCGGTGCTTGCTCGAAAGGCTGAATGGCCTACTCCTTCATCTATTTTCTATGTATACACCAGAGGCAATTTACAGAGGTCAATTAACCAACAAACCCACACGTCTTTGGGATGTGAGAGGAAATTGAAGCACCCGGAGGAACCCTTTGCATTAATCTGGTGAACATGCAAACTCCACATGGTCCGCAACTGCATTTAGGATTGGATCTGGGTCTTTGGTGCTGTGAAGCACCAGCTCCACCAGCTGTGTCCTTGTGTATACAACTGATGTGCAATTAAGCAGTTTTGGGCCCTATATCTGAGGAAGAATGTGCTGGCATTGGAGAGGGTCCAGAGGAGGTTTATGAGAATGATCCCAGGGATGACTAGGTTAATGTATGATGAGCGTCTGGCAGCACTGTGCCTGCACTCACTGGAGTTTAGAAGGTTGAGGGGGGACCTCATTGAAACTTACCGAATAGTGAAAGGCCTGGATAGAATGGATGTGGAGAGGAAGTTTTCACTAGCGCGAGAGTCTATAGCCTCAGAATAAAAGGACGCATCTTTAGAAAGGAGATGAGGAGGAATTTCAGAGGGTGGTGAATCTGTGGAATTAACTGCCGCAGGTGGCTGTGGAAGCCAAGTCAGTGGATATTTTTAAAGCTGAGATTGATGGGCTCTTGATTGACTCAAGGGTTATGGGGAGAAGGCAGGAGAATGGGTTGACAGGGAAAGATAAATCAGCCATGATTGAATGGCGGATTCGACTCGATATACTGAATGGGCTGATTCTGCTCCTATGACTTATGAACATGAATTTTTGAATCAGTTTCCACATCTACATGCAAACAATCGAACGTGATTTGTCATTGTCGGTGCCACACTATTCTAATGGAATAGGGTGGTGTGGGATCATCAATAAAATGCATCCATTGTAAATGTGTGCCATACTGACAGAGCGGCATACACCTTGGTATGCCAAGAAGTCTAAATCAGAATAATTAATTGCTTTCACTGTGCTAGTTTAGTGTTTAAATATATCTGCAGGCTATGGTGATCTGCATTGTCAGTGCAACTGCTTAAAATATGTTTCTGCAGAGTACATTCAAGTCTTTAATAACATGTCATTCATTTGCAAATGAATTAACTGCCCCAACACGTATTGGGAAGTATTAGGAATTTAATTGGTAGTCAGAGGCTGGCAATCTCTCCTATCTGAGTATCAGCATTATTATTATTATGGCTGTGGTTTTGCATTGCTTGCACAACTGTAGCCATACATTATCCTCTGCACAATGCCATTTACCATTGTACTGGGTTACCTTTTTTTAACGTGAAAATATTTTTTTCTTTGTCCAAATGTTCCCATTAGGAGGGAATTTAAGCATTCTGCAGGGTTACTGAAATCAAACTGAAGTCAAACTTGGTGGTGCAGCAGTTGAGTTACTGTCTTACAGTGCTTGGAGCACCAGAAACTCAGGTTTGATCCCGACTATGGGTGCTGTCAGCACGGAGTTGGTAAGTTCTTACCATGACCTGCGTGGGTTTTCTCCGAGATCTTCGGCTTCATCCCGCACTCCAAAGACATACAGGCATGTAGGTTTGCATTGGCTTGGTCTAAGTGTAAATTGTCCCCAATGTGTGTAGGATAGTGTTAATGTGCGGGGATCGCTGGTCGGTGTGGCCAAAGGGCCTGTTTCCGCATTGTATCCCTAAACTAAACTAAACTAATATCAGATTCAAAAAAATAGTCAATTTGCATTTCAGTGCAAAAAGGTAAACATCTTTTTAGGAGTGAGCTCATTGATTATCTATAGCAGGAGATGACACACTGACTCTCTCTTCATGAGAATTGCTCATCCACAATCTTTTTAAACAATATGATAATCTGTTTATTTCAAGTTCAGCTCCAATACATTTAAACCACTTATTTCTTCATTCAACAGTGATTCATCTGTGTTACTGGCTAAAGATAGCACCTCAAAAAAAAATTAACATTTTAAAAACTAAATGGTACGATCATAAGATCATAAGGTATTAGAGCAGAATTATGCCATCGAGTCTGCTCCACCATTTGATAATGGCAGATCGATGTTTCCATCTCAACACCATTCTCCTGCCTTCTCCCTGTAACCTTTGATGCCCTTACTAGTCAAGAATCTATCAATCTCCAATTTAAAAATACCTAATGACTTGGCCTCCATGAGGATCAACAGAAAATATTGAGTTCAAGCAGCAGATATTTGAAAATGAATGATTCTACCATGAAATGATAATACTCTGTTTTTCTGTGATACCAATTAGGATTTAGTATGTTTCCAGTCAATCCTTTTTAATGTCTAACCTTCACCTTTGGTTGTTTCTGCATTACAAGCCAAGTACATCTGTTTATAACTCTTCATAATGCAGGAAGACTGTTATACCTGAGCCAATACATTTTCTTTTTCTTATTGGGACTGAGTGATCATTAACAATGTATTATTAATGAAGATTTATAAATTTCAAACCGAATTAGGAAAGAGGCCACATTTCCTCTCTCAGGTACTCACAGATGTTGGAGTTCTGTACTCCAGGAAACTATGTCTAAACCTACCTTTGTACTCTTTCCTCTAATTAATTAATATTGACTAATTTAGATATTGTGATTTGATTCTAAAGTCTAAATCGATAAAGTAACTCATGAAGAGCTTTGGTCTCAGCACTGTTCCTTCTTATAACTTCTTACTTTATTCTACTGTGGACTATTAAGGGGCTGTCCCACTGCAGCGACCTGATCCGCGAGTTAAGAAGACTGTCTTTGACTTTCAAGCTTGAGGGCACTCGCCTGGAAAACCTCGAGCTGGATCAACGGTCCGCGTTGAAACCGCGAGCTGGATCGACCGCACACGCACACGTACACACACACACATCGCAAAGGCGGGGGCCAGGGAAAGCGGGGGAGCGCTGTCTGAAATTCACACTCGTGAGGAAGAGAAGGTAAAAGATGGTATGGTAAGTCCTTTAGAGAGCGCGGAGTGGGGGGGGGGGGGGAGAGAAGGGAAGAGGGGGGAAGAGAGGGGGAGAGAGGGGGAGAGAAGGGTAGAGAGGGGGAGGGAAGGGTAGAGAGGGGGAGGGAAGGGGAGAGAAAGTGAGAGAAGGGGAGAGAATGGGGGAGAGAAGGGGGGGAGAAGGAGTGGAGACACTTTCAAGAAGTATAATAAAGTTTAGCGGGCATTTTACCTACCAGTCGGTTTTCTATGGTCCTGAAAACTCCAATGAGCCAATTAAAATGCCCGGTCAGCGAAGGAGATTGCCTACGGCTGCGCTCGACTGCCTGTAACTAAATAGCGACCCCACTCCCCTGCACTACAAGTTAAAAAGAACCATGTCGACCAATTTTTACTCGCGGAAAAATTTTCAACATGCTGAAAAAATTTCCACGACCTAGCTGAGGCCGCGAGTATTCGGGAACTTCCCTCGAGCATGAAGGAGAGTTCCAGTGATCTCATAGGACCTCCTAGGACCACGTGTCGACCATGCTGCGAGTTTGAGTCGAGAGCAAACTCTTCTAAACTCGCAGATTAGGTCGTCGCCGTGGGACAGCCCCTTTACTTTTGATCTTCAAACCAGCTTATTCATTCACTCTGTCATTTGTTTCACTGACTTTCCATTCTTTGACTTCATTCAGTCGTCCACTATTGGATATCCTTTCAAAGTTATTTTTTTTTAATTAACCTGGATAAGTTGCATCAACTATTTCACCATTGTCTGCTCTTAAGACATAGGAGCAGAATTAGTCCTTACTGCCCATCTTGTCTGCTCCGCCATTCGATCATGGCTGATCGATTTTTCCCTCTCAACCACATTCTCCCGCCTTCTTCCTGCACCTTGTGACACCCTTAACAATCAACAATCTATCAATCTCCACTTAAAAAAAACCTCAATGTCTTGACCTCCATGGTTGTCAATGGCAATGAATTCCATAGATCCACCACCCTCTGGCAAAATAAATTCCTCGTCATCTCCATTGCAAAGGTACGTCCTTTGGTCCTAAATTATCTCATTATTGGAAACATCCTCCCAACATGATACCGAGTTGGATGATCAGCCATGATCATATTGAATGGCGGTGCAGGCTCGAAGGGCCGAATGGCCTACTCCTGCGCCTATTTTCTATGTTTCTATGTTTCTAACATCCACTCTATCAAGGCCATTTATTTTTCAGCAGGTTTCAATGAGATATCCTTCAGCACTCCAGTGCGTACAGGCCCAGAGCCACCAAACACTCCTCATATGTTAACCTATTATTCCCTGAATCATTCTCGTAAACCTCCTCCAGGCCCTCTCCAAAGTGAACACATCCTTTAACAGATATGGGGCCAAAAACCTCTCACAATATTCCAAATACCGTCTGACCCGCGCCTTATAAATCCTCAGCATTACATCCCAGGTTTCATATTCTAGTCTTCTTGAAATTACATTGCATTTGCCTTCCTTACTGCCAACTCAACCTGCAAATTAACCTTTTGGAAATCCTGCAGCAGCACTCCAAAATCCCTTTGTAGCTCCAATTACTGAATCCTCACCCCATTTAGAAAATAGTCAATACCTTTATCTTTCCACCAAAGTGCATGACCGTACAGTTTCCCATACTGTATTCCATTTGTCACTCCTTTAATTACACTCTCAGCCACTCCAAGTCCTTCCACAGACTCCCTGCTTGCTCAACGCTACCTACCCCTCTACCTATCTTCGTATCATCTGTGAATTCGACCACAATGCTTTCAATTCCACTATCCAGATCTTTTAACATATCATGTGAAAAGTAGCGGACCCAATAGCGACCCCTGAGGAACACCACTAGTCACTGGCAGTCAACCAGAAATGGCTCTCGGTCGGAAAAAGAGTCTTGTCCCGAAACGTGACCCCATCCTTCTCTCCAGAGATGCTCCCTGTCCCGCTGAGTTACTCCAGCATTTTGTGCCTATCTTCAATGTAAACCAGCATCTGCAGTTCCTTCCTACACAGGCTCCCTTTATTCTCACTCTTTGCATTCTACCAGCAGCCAATCTTCTATCCATTCTAGCAACATGCCTCCAACACCATGGGCACCTATCTTGCTCTGCTTGTTACCTCTTCAAAACATTTGATAAGGTTGATCAAACAAGACTGCACCTCTTGAAATCCACATTGATTATTCATTGTAATACTTTTCCTCTCTTGATGTTGTTCCCTTCTCCCCTTTTGTGCTTTCAGAGTGATCCCCCAGTTAAATGAATTTTGGTTTGTTGCTATATGCACGGATACAGTAAGGAACAGGTACTCTGAAAATCTTGCTTGTAGTATTATCATAGACACATAGATTCAGACAACACATAAAAAGAGAAATTATGTGTAATGGGCCTGTCCCACTTGGTGAATATTTATGCAACTGCCGGCGACTGTCATAGTCGTAGCAGATCGCTGAAAAACCGGCGACAACCTACGTCATCCTGGTGACAACCTACGACAGCACCTACATCAGGAGAAGTCAAGCCATGCTCATTAGCGTCAAACCCAGTTGCTGAAAATGTTTCAACATGTTGAAAATTTAGCTGCGACCAGAACCATGCTATGACTTTTTGTGTGACTGAGGAGACTACTCCCGGCTACCACCGGCAAACATGTGGCAACAAACTAGTCGCCTATAGTTACCTAAAAAATCGCCTAAAGTGGGACAGGCCCATAAATCACACATAAATTAGACAAGACAGTGAACAAAAAACCTAGACGTTAGAGCAAAACACAATTGGTAAGTAGTCCAAGGTAGTGTAAGAGGTAGTTCATAGTGTTCCATTACCTGTTAATGTGCCTACTATTAATGTTGTTAGTCCAATTTACTTGCATTTATCCCATATCCCTTCTAAACCTTTCTTGCATTTACCTGTCAAAATGTATTTTAAACACTTATTGTACAAAGATAGACACAAAAGCTGGAGTAACTCAGCGGGTTGGACAGCATGTGTCGGAAGGAACAACAGATGCTGGTTTAAACCGTAGACACAAAATGCTTGAGTTATTCAGCAGGACAGCCAGTATCTCTGGAGAGAAGGAATAGGTGATGTTTCAGGTCGAGATCCTTCTTCAGACTAGTTAGGGAAAAGGGAAACAAGAGATATACTGTAGATGATGATGTAGAGAGATAAAGAACAATGAATGAAAGATATGCAAAAAGTAACGATGATAAAGGAAACAGGCGGTTTGATGTTAGCTGTTTGTTGGGTGAAAACGAGAAACTGGGGCGACTTGGGTGGGAGAGGGATAGAGAGAGAGGGAATAGAGAGAGAGAGAGAGGTCGAGACCCTTTTTCAGACTGATCCTGGAGAAATGGAATAGGTGATGTTTCTGGTCAAAACCCTTCTTCAGACTGCGGAGAAGGGTCTCGACCCGAAACGTCACCTATTCTTTTTCTCCAGAGATGCTATCTGACCCGCTGATTTACTCCAGCATTTTGTGTCTGTCTTCGGTTTAAACCAGCATCTGCAGATTGTTCCTACAATCTCGACCAATTCCTCTGGCAGGTCATTCCATACCCCCGTCACCCTCTTCCTGAAATAGAGGAAATGTATTAACTCTGTGCAGATAGATATTTGGGAAAAGTGGGAGTCAAGGATACTGTGTAGTGTGAATGCGTGTATGTGAGAGGGAGAGCGGGCGAGAGAGCAAGAGTGGATTTTGTGATCGAAAATAATAATCAAAATGAAAAATATGTGTAGATTTATATCAAGGCATATCGAGCCCAGAAATCACACCTAAATGTCTAGATCCATAATGACAAGGATAGTCTGATGAAGGTCCCAACCCAAAACATCACCTATCCATCCCCTCCAAAGATGCCGTCCGAGGTTTTGAGTTAGCCCATTACTCTGTGTCTTGCTTTATAGGCAAATGAACGTGGTGCATTTCCGTTTCAGATAACAATGTTTCTTCAAACAGTTTTACATATTTAATCAAGTTACCGATTCAATCAAGTGCATGCATTTTAATGCATAATATTTATAATTGTAGATTTCTTCTGCAGGAAGACTAGAGGATGAAAGAAAAATGCATCTCAATCGCTCCCTCTGTCTCTTCACATGCCACTGTGAATTATTTTTCATTCTTTCCAATGATAAAACTGGGAGGAAATTAACAATCACTTTAACCTGAATATGTTTTGTACATATTTCCAAAAATTCCAACGAGAAAATTAGGTTTTAGTCTTTTCCGTGTTAGTTATTGCATAAATATTAATGAAAACACAATATTTTCAGATGGACAGTTTAATGTCCTTTTCAATAAAAATGTGTCATCTTATTTAACCAACACATGAGTCAGGAGCTTAATTTATGCATCATATAGCTAAATAATTATGTAGTTCCTCGGATTTATTTTATGGTCTTTCAGGGCTAAATTATTAGGTAATTTCAATAATAAATGTCACTAATCTCATTAAATGCTTGCAGCTTTTCGTTATAGAAGTACATTATTAATATTAATTGATGAAGATGAAGGTCATTTAAAATTTGTAGATCCACATTCTTGATCACGGATAAATATTTAGTTGTATTAATGATATGTAAATTAAGCGGAAGATATGAAATGCAAAATACACTTGTGTATAGCTTTGTAATAGTCATAGAATCATACAGAACGAAAACAGGCCCTTTGGACTAATTTGCCCATGCTGACCAAAATGCTCCATCTATGCTAATTCCACCTGCCTGTGTTTGACACATGGACCTATCATAGAAACATAGAAACATAGAAATTAGGTGCAGGAGTAGGCCATTCGGCCCTTCGAGCCTGCACCGCCATTCAATATGATCATGGCTGATCATCCAACTCAGTATCCCGTACCTGCCTTCTCTCCATACCCTCTGATCCCCTTAGCCACAAGGGCCACATCTAACTCCCTCTTAAATATAGCCAATGAACTGGCCTCAACTACCCTCTGTGGCAGAGAGTTCCAGAGACCCACCACTCTGTGTGAAAAAAGTCCTTCTCATCTCGGTACTAAAGGATTTCCCCCTTATCCTTAAGCTGTGACCCCTTGTCCTGGACCTCCCCAACATCGGGAACAATCTTCCTGCATCTAGCCTGTCCAACCCCTTAAGAATTTTGTAAGTTTCTATAAGATCCCCTCTCAATCTCCTAAATTCTAGAGAGTATAAACCGAGTCTACGCAGTCTTTGTTCATAAGACAGTCCTGACATCCCAGGAATCAGTCTGGTGAACCTTCTCTGCACTCCCTCTATGGCAATAATGTCCTTCCTCAGATTTTTGAGACCAGAACTGTACGCAATACTCCAGGTTTGGTTTCACCAAGACCCTATACAACTGAAGTAGAACCTCCCTGCTTCTATACTCAAATCCTTTTGCTATGAAAGCTAACATACCATTCGCTTTCTTCACTGCCTGCTGCACCTGCATGCCTACTTTCAATGACTGGTGTACCATTACACCCAGGTCGTGCTGCATCTCCCCTTTTCCTAATCGGCCTCCATTTAGGTAATAGTCGGTTTTCCTATTTTTGCCACCAAAGTGGATAACGTCACATTTATCCACATTATACTGCATCTGCCAAACATTTGCCCACTCACCCAGCCTATCCAAGTCACCTTGCAATCTCCTAGCATCCTCCTCACAGCTAACACTGCCCCCCAGCTTAGTGTCATCCGCAAACTTGGAGATATTGCCTTCAATTCCCCCATCCTATCCTATCCATGTACCTGTCCAGATGTCTTTTAAATGTTATATGGCACCTACTTCAGCTTGTTCCATATACCCATTACCCTCTGTGGCCCTCAGAGGGTAATTAAATCTTTCCCCTCTCCCCTCCCAAATTAAACCTGTGTCCTCTGCTTCCCAATTTCCCAACTCTGCATAAAAAAACCCAGTTTTTAATTCTATTCCCCCTTGTCTATTCCCCTCTATTCCCCTCATGATCTCATACACTTCTGTGATGTGTAGACAAATTTGTATACCTCTACAATCTTGCAGATATAAATGTGGGTGGTTTTGCAGATAGTGAAGATGGATGTCAAAAATTGCAGCAGGGTCTTGATCAGTTGGCCAAGAGGGCTGAGGAATGGTTGATGGAATTTAATACAGAGAAATGTGAGGTGTTGCATTTAGAAAGTCCAACAAGGGCTGGACCTACTCAGCGAATAATAGAGGTTCTGAGGAGTGTTGTGGAGCAGATGGATCTTGGAGGGCAGCCACATATTTCCTTGAAGGTGGCATCACAGGTAGATAGGGTGGTCAAAAAGGCTTTTGGCAAATTGGCCTTCATCAGTCAGAGTATTGAGTTTAGAAGTTGGGAGGTTACGCTTCAGTTATATAAGATGTTGAGGCCGAATTTAGAGTATTGTGTTCAGTTCTGGGCAACATGTTGTAGGAAAGTTGTTGTCAAGCTGGAAAGGGTACAGAGAGCATTTACGAGAATGCTGCCAGGCCTCGAGGTAGAGGTTGAGTAGACAGGGTCTCTAATTCCTTGGAGAGCAGGAGGATGAGGGGCGATCTTATAGAGGTGTCTAAAATCATGAGAGGAAAAGATCAAGCAGACACACAGAGTCCCTTGCCCAGAGTAGGGGAATCGAGAACCAGAGGACATGTGCTTAAGTTCAGAGAGGAAAGATTTAATTGGAATCTGAAGAGTAACATTTTCACACAAAGTTGGGGGGGAGGGAGGTGTGTGTATGGAATGAGCTGCCAGTGGACATAGTGGAGACAGGGACTATTGCAATGTTTAAGAAACAATTAGACAGGTACATGGATAAGACAGATTTAGAGGGATATGGGCCAAATGCAGGTTAGGTGGGACTAGTGTTGATGGGACATGTTGGGTGGTGTGTGCAATTTGGGCCAAATGGCCTGCATCCACTATGTATGACTCTATGACTCTATGACTAAGATCATCCTCAATCTCCTGCACTCCAAGGTAAAAGGCCCTAGCCTGCCCAACCTCTTCCCTCTAGCTCAGACCCTCAAGTCCTGGCAACATCCTCATAAATCTCTCCACTCTTTACAGTATAACAGCATCCTTCCTACAGCAGGGTGAACAAAACTGAGCACCATACTCTAAATGCGGCCTTACCAATGCCTTCTCCCTTTAGTTGAATAATGGCTGTTGTTCACTCTTTTTATTGATCTTGGGCAAGAAGCTCTTCAGAAACCAATGGTGCAGCGCCCCCCTACAAGAATGTGGTTTCTAGGTGCTAATACTATTGCACTATATTTTTCATCGGCACTTCCTCTGTAGTTGTACCAGTGTAGTATGCAATCCGTTTATTTTTTATTCTCTTTGCACTATTTGTTTTATCATACTATATGGTATGAATTGCCCTGGATGGCAGGCAATATACAGTTTTCCATAGTATCCTGGGGTTATAAAAGACAATAAAAAAATAACAGTCATAATGCAAAAGCATGTTATTTTAGGCCTACTTCGGTCATCTAACCATGGGTGTTTCCAGGGTGTTATTCACTACATGGTGGACGCCTGTGCGTGACTTTGTTTAATGTGGGGAGGCTGGTGCACAGACAGCCGGCTTCCCCACGGTCCTTGACAGATCTGGGTCAGGAACCAGTGGCATGGAGTCCAAGATGACTGGAGACCTTTTTCTGCAGCAGCCTTCATCTGCCTTCCCAGCCGTTGTGACGTTCCACTAAGGTCAGCCATCACCATCCACCTGTTCCACCATTGAGGTCTTGGTTGGATTGTGCTTTGTCAGAGACCTCCCCCCACTACCTTACCGCCATGTGTGGCCCTACCAGGAGCATAGCTCCAGATGGCATCGCTCTTATAATCTCAGATCCACACAAGCTTCTCCACCACGACAAGGTGACAATCCACAGAGAAGAGTAGGACTGGAACTATAGGACGAAGGACAATGTGCAGTGTTGAAATCCAACAAGAAAATAGATTAAGTTTGGTTTTAATATTGAAGATACAGCGTGGAAACAGGCTCTTTGACCCACCAGATCCGCGATGACCCCGTACACTTGCCCTTTGTTATCCCAGTCTTTCATCCTGTACACTAGGGGCAATTGGCGGAAGCCAATTAACCTACAAATTTGGGAGGAAACCGGAGCACCCGGATGAAACCCACGAGGTGTGTACATGCAAACTCCACACAGACAGCACTCGCAGTCAGCTTTGAACCAATGCCTCTGGCGCTGTGTGGAAGCAGCTCTACCAACTGCACCACAAAAATGCAGAAAAATAGTGCAGTGATTTCCTTGTTTTAATGGTATAACAGTCGTGAAGTCTGTTTCAGGAGCCATATGCAGTGATGGTAAAGTGTAGGATTCTTTCTCACAGGTCAGGTGCTGCAATGTTATGGTACAGGAATCTGGATCAGTAGTCATGCAGATATGATGTTATATTGCAGCAATCTGCTTCATAATCCTGAAATAGCATAGGTAAGATCAAGATGCTGTAATGGTGCAGAGAATTACATCTTATGATGACAATCTGGTTCAACATATTATAATAATGTACCGTAGGAATCAGGTTTGTAGTTCTGTAATAGCACAGATCAATGGAATCTAGCTCAGGGTGATTTAAGGCATAATTGAGAAGGTCCAGGTGCAATCGTTGTACAGAATAGTAGTCTAGCTCATTGATTAGTATATTTTGGCAGCATAATGCTGAAATTAGGTCCACAGGTCAGAGTGCTTTAATGGACCAGTGCCAGAAATTGTTTATAGGACGATGAAGATAGGCATAAAATGCTGGAGTAACTCAATGGGACAGGCAGCATCTCTGGAGAGAAGAAATGGTTGATGTTTCGGGTCGAGATCCTTCTTCAGACTGAAGCAGGGTCTGAAGAAGGGTCTCGATCTGAAACGTCACCCATTCCTTCTCTCCAGAGATGTTGCCTGTCCCATTGAGTTACTCCAGTATTTTATGTCTATCTTCGGACTCTTCTTCAGGTTGAAGAAGGGTCTCGACCCAAAACGTCAACCATTCCTTCTCTCCAGAGATGCTGCCTGTCCTGATGAGTTACACCAGCATTTTGTGTCTATCTTCGGTGTAAACCAGGATCTGCAGTTCCTTCCTACACATTGTGTTTCATCACGAGGATCACATTCAGTGATCAGTTTGCTGCATTAGGATAAGTGATGCAGACCACATTTTCAATGCTGAAGGAACGTCTTTGTGAAAATGTTGGGAGGGATCTGTGCATTTGACTTGTATGCTCAGTCTGACTTTCCTGTGCTTAGTGGCTCTCTTATTTATTTCTTACATCAGGAAAATCTCATGTAGCAGTGTAAGACTCTCAAACAAGTCGATTTATTCAGGCCATGGCAGTATAAATTGGGGAACACTACCAGAGAGTGTTCAATGGTTCAATCAGGTCATAAGTGATAGGAACAGAATTAGACCATTCGGACCATCACGTCTTCTCCGCCGTTCAATCATGATTGATCTACCTCTCCCTCCTGAACCCATAACCCATGACACCCGTACAGATCAAGAATCTATGTATCTCTGCCTTAATAATATCCAAAATATGTTACATATGCAACTGCACAGTGAAATCTTTTTTGCATTCTTGCACATGCGGGCACTGCCAGATTTTGTCACCATTTCCAAAGTCTAAAGCTCGGTCCGCCTGCCCGCTCTGTCTACTGGTGCAGTTCCTGCCCCAGGCTCCTGCAGGCCCTCCCCCTGTCGCCTTCAGTTCATTTCAGTTCAGCTCAGTTCAGTTTCAGTTTCGTTTGTCGACACGTGTAACGAGGTACAGTGAAAAGCTTTTGTTGCGCGCTAACCAGTCAGCAGAAAGGCAGTACATGATTACAACCGAACCAAGTGGATCACAAATATGTCCGAGACACTACATTTGGAAAACAATAGGCTTGTCTTGGCGGAAAAACCAGATCAATTTCTTAAGACATGGACACCCTTTACCGAATTCTTACAACAATAGCATGGCGCAACACAAATTTAAATTTAAATCCGATGCTGGGTTGGGTGTGGTGGGCGGGGGGGCACGAGGGGCAGGATATATCTCCATCTTTCTTTTTCTTTTTTCTTATTTCTATATCTTTCTGCCACACTGCCTTGGTTCTTTTGTTCTTTTTCGATCTATCTTTTCACCTTCTATTCTTTTTTCTTTCGTGTTTTCTTTTTCTTTTCTTTTTTCATTTTCATGGTTTAGGTTATAAGGATAAAAAATGAGCTGTACAATAATTGTATCATTTTTTAAGATGCCGAATGTTTTATCTCTGTATAATTGCTTCTAAAAATAAATAAAGAAATGTATTTATTTATAAATAAAGAAATTAATAAATAACAGCCGTTTACAGGGTTGTAGATACATGATCAGGGAATAACATTTAGTGCAAGGTAAAGCCAATAAAGTCTGATCGAAGATTGTCCGAGGGTCAGCAATAAGGTAGATAGTAGTTCAGGCAATACTTGCCCTATCATGGTCATTCATTTTTCTCCCGGCAGAAGGTACAGAAGGCTGAAAATGTACACCACTAGACATATGAAACCCTCTGTTACCAGGCGTCTGAACGGTCCTTCCATATGCTAGGGCATTGGTCGATTCACCTCCACCCCATTGCAGAATTTGATTTTCTCTTTGGAACTGTTGCACTACAAGCTGAGAACTATATTTTGCATCTTGAAATCTTGCACTTTCTTCTATCTCTTGTACTTGAGTTTTACTTGTTTGTATTTATGTGTAGTAGTATCTGATCTCACTGGATAGCATGCAAAGTAGAGCTTTTAATTTGACTTCAGTGCATTTGACAATGATATACCTAAGCCTAAACCTAGATCAAAGTACTCCACTGAATCAAAAAACTTCCAGGAATGTATAATATTCATGTTACTATCTTTTTTCCACGAGCAGTAACTCTATTCAATAACCAAGAGTCTGCAGCCTCCTTTTGCTGTGGTATTTTATTTCATTCACATGTTTAAATTATAATGTTTTAGTCTTAATGTTTTAATGTTTTATGTTTTATTCTTAATTGTTTACTGTATGTTGTGTTACTTGCGAGTGGAGCACTAAAGCAAATTCCTTGTATGTGTACATACTTGGCCAATAAATGTATTCATTCATTCATTACTATGCTACATGCAGGTTTTACAATAATTCACCAGTAACCAACTTTTCTTTGTAGTCTTTGCTCCCTGCTTTAAATCTTTATACCTGCTCTATCTGCCCGACAGCTGAGGCTAGTCTTCTTCGGCCTAACAGCCATGGTTCCCATTATAAATGGGCATTATAAATTATGGCCACATCTTCCTATCTTATTATGTTATTTTTGTTTCAGCTAGCTATGCCTCACAATCAAAACATTTTCCTGATCTTATTACCATCCCCTCCCTTTTGGTTACCTTCACTGTGTTGGCCGGATTTCCCAAGTATCATTTATGCAGTAGGTAAGACTTGGTGGGGGGCACAGTGGTGCAGCGGTAGAGTTGCTGCCTTACAGCACTTGCAGCGCCGGAGACCCGGGTTCGATCCAGACTACGGGTTCTGTCTGTATGGAGTTTGTGCGTTATCTCCGTGACAGAGTTTTCTCTGAGATCTTTGGTTTCCTCCCACACTCCAAAGACGTACAGGTATGTGTGTTAATTGGCTTGGTGCATGTGTAAATTGTCCCTAGTGTGTGAAGGATAGTGTTAATGTGCAGGGATTACTGGTGGGTACTGACTCGGTGGGCCGAAGGGCCTGTTTCCGCGCTGTATCTCTAAACTAAACTAAACTAACTAAACAATTCCTCCGTCTACGCCGCATATGCGCCCAGGAGAAGGTGTTCCAAACCAGGGCATGGGAGATGTCCTCATTCTTCAGGGAACATCGGTGAGACCAAGCGTAGGCTTGGCGATCGCTTCGCCCAACACCTCAGCTCAGTTTGCAATAACCAACCTGATCTCCCGGTGGCTCAGCACTTCAACTCCCCCTCCTATTCCAAATCCGACCTTTCTGACCAGGGCCTCCTCCATGGCCAGAGTGAGGACCACTGTAAATTGGAGGAGCAGCACCTTATATTTCGCTTGGGTAGTTTACACCACAGCAGTATGAACATAGACTTCTCCAATTTCAGGTAGTCCCTGCATTCTCCTTCTTTCCCCTCCCCTTCCCAGCTCACCCGCAGCCCACTGTCCCCACCTCTTCCTTTCTTCTTCACGCCCCCTCCCCCCCACCCTCACATCAGTCTGAAGAAGGGTCTCGACCCGAAACGTTGCCTATTTCCTTCGCTCCATAGATGCTGTCATAAATACTGTGTTTCTTCAGCACTTTTGTCTACCATCTTAAATAAAGAATAGTGTCCCTGATGTTTCATCACAGTATCATGTTTAAATCGAGCTTTCAAACTTCCCAGGCTGTTTGAGAGTTTCTCAGAATAAAACAAAAGATGGATACCTGGGAAATGTCCCGAAGATCCTAGGACAAAAATAACAGTTTGCAATCGGACACTTTCATCTGATCTGCTCAGCAGTCCACAAGGCTTATCAAAGGACAGCTGTGTTCAGATTGAGCATTGCACAATGCCTGGAGCTGTGACCGAGGCTGTTCATTTATGTTTGCTCAAAGTAACAGGATGGCTTTAGACTTTGGACTAAAGATATGGCACAGAAACAGTTCATTTGGTCCACTGAGTCTGCGCCGATCGGCGATCACACACTAGCACCATCCTGCACACATGAGCGACAATTTTCATTTCACAGAATCCAATTAACCTTCAGACCTGCACGTCTTTGGAGTGTGGGAGGAAACCAGAGCACCCGGAGAAAATCCACGCGGTCACATGGAGAGCAGTCGCAGTTAGGCAGCAACTCTATCAATGCACCACCCTGTAGCCCATGAACATTATGAATTTATTGAGTACCATGTTTACAAGCATGTGACACTGCTGCCGGTAAGAATTTAATTTTGTCCATTTCAGGACATATGACAATAAAACACTTTTCACTATTTACTCCTAGGTAAAAAAAATTGCAATTGGGTAAGTTTAATTTTATCAAGAGTAGTTTATCCATGCAACACAGTTCACAAGTTCATAAATTATAGGAGTAGTATTGGGCCATTTGGTATATCGAGTTTACTACGCAATTCAATCATGACTGATCTCTGCCTCCTAATCCCATTTTCCAGCCTTCTCCCCATAAACCTTGACACCCGTTTGTCTATCTCCGCCTTAAAAATATCCACTGACTTGACCTCCACAACCCTCTGTGGCAATGAGTTCCATAGGCTAACTACCCTCTGACTAAAGGAGTTCCTCCTCACCTCCTTTCTAAAAGAGTGTCTTTTAATTCTGAAGCTGTGACCTCTGGCCATGGACTCTCCCACCAGTGGAAACATCCTTTCCACGTGCACTCTATTTATGCCTTTCATTGTTCTGTAAGTTTTAATGAGGTTCCCCCTCATCCTGCTAACTATTTGCCACAATCAGCCCACCTTCAGGAGTCTTCACATCACCAATTAAGTGGGGGGAAAGTTTAAGATCACTACACACTTATCCAGGCACCCAGAGTATGCTGCCTGGATTTGAGGATATTAGGTCATAATTTCATAAGTTCTATGAGTACAATTAGGCCATTCATCCCATCAAGTCTACTCCGCCATTCAATCATGACTATCTATCTCTCTCAACCCCATTTTCCTGCCTTCTCTCCTCTGACACCCATAGTAATCAAGAATCTATCTATGCCTTAAATATATCCATTGACTTTGCCTCCACAGCCATCTGTGGTTAAGAATTCCACAGATTCGTCACCCTCTGACAAAAGAAATTCCTCCTCATCTCCTTCCTAAAAGAACGTCCTTTAATTCTGAGGCTATGATCTCTAGTCCTAGACTCTCCCACTAGTGGAAACATCCACTCTATCCAAGCCCTTCACTATTCTGTACATTTCAATAGGGTCCCCAGCTAATATAGCCCAACAAACGCTCATTAAATATGTTAACCCACTCATTGCTGGGATCATTCTGGAGGTTTATGCTCCTCTTAATGCTCAAGCCATCCTCTTGAACAAACCTCCAGACCTGAACATGTTAAATGACATGAAGGTCCCTGCACATTATTGGGTGCTATATCATGCAATCATTCTTTCTATCTTTGAGCACTATATCATGCAATTTTTTTTGATACGATACAATATGATATTATACAATAGAACTTTATTTATCCGAGGATGGAAATTGATCTGCCAACAGTCATAAAACACAAGGTACATGAAACATGAAATTAAAGTGATGAGTGGAAAAGATTGAGGATGTGCAAAGATTGGGGAGGCGGGTGGGGGGTTAGGGGAGTCAGTCTACCCCACGACAGAAGGGGGAGGAGTTGTACAGTTTGGGAGCCACAGGGAAGAAGGATCTCCTGTGGCGTTCTGTACTGTATCTTGGTGGAACCAGCCTGCTGCTGAAGGTTCTCCTCAGGTTGACCAGGATGTCATGGAGGGGGTGAGCTGGATTATCCAAGTTGCTCCACAGTTTGAGGAGCATCCTCCCCTCTAAGACCAGCTCCCATGAATCCAACTCCACACCCCAGGACGGATCCAGCCTTCCTGATGAGTGTGTTAATCCTGTTGGCATCCGCAGCTTTCACCCTGCTGCCTCAGCACACGGCAGCGAAAAAGACGTCACTGTCTTCCACGGAACATCTGCAGCATCTTACTGCCGACTTTGAAGTCGCGGACCCTTCTCAAAAAGTACAGCCGGCTCTGTCCCTCCTTGTACATGGCCTCAGCGTTCCTGGACCAGTCCAGTTTACTCTCCAGGTATACTCCAAAGTCCAGGTACACTCTTGACAGTCCGAGGCTGAGCGAAGACCCGATATAGCCATATAAAAATATGAGAGGCAGAGTTAGGGTGAACAGTCAGAACCTCATTGTTGAAATGGCACAGACTCAAGGGCAGAACAACGTTAAGGTGAGAGGCGCAAAGTTTAACGGAGATGTGCGAGTCGAGTTTATTTTACACAGAGAATGGCTGGGTGCCTGGAATACATTGACTGGGGTGGTGGTGGAGGCAGATACAATGGAGGAATATAAGAGACTTTTGGATTGGTGTACAGGTATGCAGGGATCGGAGGGATATGGATGACATGCAGGCAGAGGAGATTAGTTTAATGGCATCATGTTCGGCAAGGACATTGTGGGCTGGAGGGCCTGTTCCTGTGTTGTACATTTCCATGTTTGATGAGGCTAAGATTTCATAAACTACAAGAGGTGACCTGGCTGATGCTGAAGCAGATTTATGGTGACTGTAAAGGACTAGCCTGCAAACAGTTGCCTCTGGACATAAACGGTTGGTGAGCCCTTCCTTGTGGAGTCTAGGTTAGTTTAGAGATACAACATGGAAACGGCCCTTCGGCCTACTGAGTTGCACCGACCAGCAATCCCTGCACATTAAACCTACCCTACACACACTAGGGTCAATTTACAATTAATAACCTACAAACCTGTATGTGTCTTTGGAGTGTGTGAATAAAAAACGAAGATCTCAGAGAAAACCCACGCAGGTCACGGGGAGAACGTACAAACTGCGTACAGACAGCATCCATATTCATGATCGAATCCGGGTTTACCGGCACCGTATGGAAGCAACTCTACTGCTGCGCCATCTTGCCACCCGAATTGAGGATGACTGGAAATTAACAAGGGTACACACCATGATATACGAAGAGGAAAGTTTGAGAGGAATATGGACCAAATGTAGGCAAATAGGACTACCTTATATGGGGCATCTTGGTCAGGGTGGACATCTCCTTTACTCTTTTCTGCGTGTTAAATCTAATTTACCTGTGACATTATTTTCTCTTTCCCTGGTTGCTACCTAACCTGCTGCGCTGTTCCAACTTTTTTTCTTTCATTTTAGATCTCTAGCATCTTCTCTATCCTCCTTTCAGTTTAGTTTAGTTTAGTTTAGAGATACAGTGTGGCCACAGGCCCTTCGCCCCACCGAGTACGCACCGACCAGCTATCCCCGCACACTAGCACTATCCTACACACACTGGGAACAATTTGCATTTATACCAAGCCAATTAACCTACAAACCTGTACGTCTTTGGAGTGTGGGAGGAAACCCACGCGGTCACGGGGAGAACGTACAAACTCCACACAGACAGCATCTGTAGTCAGGATCATACCCATCAGGCTATTAAACCTGACAAAACTCTGACAACTAATAACCCATTGTAAATAAGCAATTTACAAACTCTAAAAGTGTTCAACACATTTTAATGATAGCACAAGGTATTACATACATCCTCAAATACTGGCTACATTCTTCTAGTGAACCGTGTCCAGGAAGGGGAAGGCGTTATGATTGATGTTAACTAGGCGGGGTTAATGGTACTGAGGTAACTATGTTATTGGTTGCATGCAAAACCATCTACACCCATTATATGTTATTTGCACTTTATTAGTTTATTTATTCATGTGTGTATACATTTATATATGGTATATGGACACACTGATCTGTTTTGTAGTAAATGCCTTCTATGTTCTGTGTGCTGATGGAAAGCAAGAATTTCATTGCCCTATCAGGGACACATGACAATAAACTCGCTTGAACTTGAACTTGAGTTGTAAGGCAGCGGCTCAACCGCTACGCCACCATGCCACCTTCATTGTGTCTTTAGAATTCTTTCATCATTGTGTCCTCACAGTTTCTTTAACTTACAATTTTCTTTCTGTTCCTGGTATAGATTTCACTACAATAGACAGATCGAAGACAAACTGGCTCCTTAGAAACATAGAAACATAGAAAAATAGGTGCAGGAGTAGACCATTCGACCCTTCGACCCTGCAACGTCATTCAATATAATCATGGCTGATCATCCCGTACCTGCCTTCTCTCCATACCCCCTGATCCCTTTAGCCACAAGAGCCACATCCAACTCCCTCTTGAATATAGTCAATGAACTGGCCTCAACGACCTTCTGTGGCAGAGAATTCCAGAGACTCACCACTCTCTGTGTAAAGAATGTTTTCCTCATCTCGGTCGTAAAGGAATTCTCCCTTATCCTTAAACTGTGACCCCTTGTTCTGGACTCCCCCAACATCGGGAACAATCTTCCTGCATCTAGTTAGTCCAACCCCTTAAGAATTTTGTAAGTTTCTATAAGATCCCCCCTCAATCTTCTAAATTCCAGTGAGTACAAGCCGAGTCTATCCAGTCTTTCTTCATATGAAAGTCCCGACATCCCAGGAATCAGTCTGGTAATCTTCTTCTTATCAAGTCCACACACAAGATTAGAAGTTGTTCAGCCAGAGCTGAACACACTTCTCGGCATCTGCATACAATGGTGTCTGTCTTGCGATTCTTGTGCTTCTTGTGCGTGGTAAGTAAGTAAGTCAGTAAGTAAGTAACTTTATATAGCACTTTTAAATCAAATCATGTTGAAGCCAAAGTGCTTTACAGAGAAGAAATTAGATTACCATATGTCCATATAATAGATAAAAGAAAAAAAGACACAATACACTATAGGATTCAACATGAACGTCCCCATGAACAGCAGAACCAACACTTTCCACTGTGAGGGAAGGCACCAAAAAGTCCAGTCCTCCTCCTCCTCCTAGTCCACCCTAGTGGTGGTGGTAAGATTGGTGAAAACATGGCCGCGACGTGAACGCTCTTTCCTTGACCAACGGCTATCTGCTGGGAAAAGTACTGTGACTCAGTTCACGAGCGTGACGCTGAGTTCTACACTTTAGATGAACTGAGTGATTAAAAGAATGCGTTCAATGGTGAGAGAGGGAAAGTGAGAGAAAAACACATTTTGAAATTTACATTTCACATTAAAACAAAATTATAACCTGAAGGAATTTGAATCCATAATTGCAGCACTAATTTTTTTTCAAGTACCTTCTCTATCAGTAATTAGTACTTACAATCAAATGTGAAAATGTTATTACTGTAGCAACAACTAAACTCAATTTTCTTTATTTTAATTTTCAATTTTTTCTAATTTTCTAATTGTAGATGAATTCTCCCATCACTTCCCTCCCCCCTCCCCTCATCGCTTTGGCCCCACCTCTCTCCCCCATACCTGCACCCCTTCATCCACCAAAGGCTGGTTGACCAGTTCCACAGTTCACCACGATGTATCCTTCTTGGTATCACACCGCCTCTAGCCAATTATCAGCCTATAAGGGAACCTCCCGGTTCGAGGCCATCTGTTGCCAACCTTAGTTTGTCCTGCTTTTTTCTTGCCTCCAGTTCCCACATTCCCACCCCACCACCCACCCCCCTCCCAATCAGTCTGAAGAAGGGTCCTGACCCGAAAAGCCATCAATTCATTCACTCCAGAGGTGCTGTCTGACCTGCTGAGCTACTCCAGCATCTTGCGTCAATCTTTGGTATAATCCAATACCTACAGCTCCTTTACATTTCAAATTTCTTTAACGAGTTTAATGTGAAACTCATGAGCAAACGCAGCATGCTATTACTAAAATGGAAATTTTAAGCGCCAGCGTTATCTTAATTGAGTTAACAATAAAGCAAAGTAACTTGGATAGCAATTTTGACGTTGAGATTAAACTGCATATTATAGTGAATTTTACAGGACATATACATTTCCAAACTGATTGTAGCAGGTGGCATGACTGCCATTAGTTTAGTGCTCACTGTCTTCAGTTGCTAATATTTTCTTGATAATTTCACTTCTGTTAATTTTTTCTTTATGATCAGCAACACCATAAAGAATCTGCACACACAGCACATATTTTCTGCTTATCAATGCTGTAGTATCAATTAATAATGTAATGAGTGGAGTCGTACACACATCAAAATACAACAAATACTAGACTAAGTGGGACCCGTTGTGTCCCATGTTCACATGGGAGGGCTGGTCCCCCAACGCAATATTCCACCTCTCCACCAATTCCAATATTGGTGGCCAGTGGGGGGGGGGGGGAGCTTTCTGAAGCACTGGTATGGGTGTTATGGGCTGAAGGGACTGGTCTTCAGAGGGCTAGTATGGACATTGTGGGCCAAATGAATTATTCGGGTGACAGCTCAGTCACTCAAGCCTGATGTGCTGGCAGCTCACTCATGGCTGGTGGGCAAGCAGTTGACTCGAAGCTATTCCTTGAAATTCCATTTCAAGCAGGGTGCAAGGCCACCAAATTCAACTGCTGTTTCCTACCATTCCAAGCAGGGTACAAGGTCACCAAATTCAAGTGCAGTTTTGTACCACTTCAAGCAGGGTGCAAGGCCACCAAATTCAGTTGCAGTTTCATACCACTTCAAGGAGGGTGCAAGGCCACCAAATTCAGGTGTAGTTTCCTATCACTTCAGGCAGGGTGCAAGGGCACTGAATTCAAGTGCAGTTTCCTACTACTTCAAGCAGGGTGCAAGGCCACCGAATTCAAGTGCAGTATCCGACCACTTCAAGCAGCATGCAAGGCCACCAAATTCAAGTGCAGTTTCATACTACTTCAAGCAGGGTGCAAGGCCACCAAACTCAAGTGTAGTTTCCTACCATTTCAAATAGGGTGCAAGACAACCAAATTGAAGTGCAGTTTCATACCATTTCATGCAGGTTGCAAGGCCACCAAATTCAAATGCAGTTTCATACCATTTCATGCAGGGTGCAAGGCCACCGCATTCAAATGCAGTTTCATACCATTTTAAGCAGGGTGAAATCACCATAAAACCACCATAAAAACACACAAAACACACATTAACACCACACTCACAGTTCAGTAGACATTCAGTTTGTTCAGTTGATTCTCAGCTCAGACAGTCATGACCTTTCCCTCTCCCATCTTGCAGAGACTGAGCCACACCCACACTTCTGGGATTTATACTCCCTCCCCCCTCCCACTGGAAGGGGCATGGCCTTCATGGCGTGATTGACAGGAGAGAGATTCTCAACATTTTTTTAAACACTAATAACACTTTCATTTTTCATTTATGGGAAGCATCCTCTGCACCTGCTGAGCGGAGGGGGACTGAGTGAGATGGCCAAAATCATAGCCTTAAGTGGTAGCGTTTTATCTAAAATCAATAATAAAATTAATTATAAATCAGAGCATTTAATATAGGAGTAGGGAAGTAATGTTAAAATTGTACAAGGCATTGGTGAGACCAATTCTGGAGTATGGTGTACAAGTTTGGTCGCCTAATTATAGGTAGGATGTCAACAAAATAGAGAGAGTACAGAGGCGGTTTACCAGAATGTTGCCTGGGTTCCAGCAACTAAGTTACAGAGAAAGGTTGAACAAGTTGGGCCTTTATTATTTGGAGGGCAGAAGGTTAAGGGGGGACTTGATTGAGGTCTTTAAAATGATGAAAGGGATAGACAGAGTTGACGTGGATAAGCTTTGCCCATTGAGGGTAGGGAAGATTCAAACAAGAGGGCATGACATGAGAATTAAGGGACAGAAGTTTAGGGGTAACATGAGGGGGAACTTCTTTACTCAGAGAGTGGTGGCTGTATGGAATGATCTTCCAGCAGAAGTGGTGGAGGCAGGATCGATTGTAACATTTAAAAGTAAAGTGGATAGGTATATGGACGGGAAGGGAATTGAGGGGTATGATCTGAGTGCAGGTAGATGGGACTAGGGGAAAATAAATGGTCGGCATGGACTGGAAGGGCCGAGAAGGCCTGTTTCCGTGCTGTAATTGTTATATGGTTATATGGTTAATATACAGTACAAACATGAAGTTGCCAAGTTTAGACTTACAATCATTTGCAGTGCAGCATTTCAAAGCAACCCCCATCAACAACCATTTGCAGTGCAGCGTTTCAAAGCAACCCCCACCAACAACCATTTGCAGTGCAGCATTTCAAAGCAACCCCCAACAACCATTTGCAGTGCAGCATTTCAAAGCAACCCCCACCAACAACCATTTGCAGTGCAGCATTTCAAAGCAACCCCCAACAACAACCATTTGCAGTGCAGCAATTCAAAGCAGTTACCAGCACCAACAAAACAATTTGCAGTGGAGCATTTCAAAGCAGTTACCACCACCCACAACCATTTGCAGTGCAGCATTTCAAAGCAGTTACCACCACCAACAACCATTTGCAGTGCAGCATTTCAAAGCAACCACATTTTCATTTTCAAACCACATTAAGGGCACTCAGAGTAGAGTAGATATGTTTAGTTTTATTTGCAGGACGTGACCCTCTTGCTTCCTCCATCTTGCAGAGACTGAGTGAGGAACAACCCTTACGGGTTTTATAGTGCCTCCCCCCTCCCACCAGCAGGGGCAGCAGAGAGAATGTCAACATGTTTTAAACATTAATAACTCTTTTATTTTTCATCCATGGCAACAATCCTCTTGTCCTGCACAACGGAGGTGGACTCTGAGTAAGATGGCCAAAAATCACAGCCGTAAGTGGCAGCGTTTTTGCAAAAATCGTGAAACAGTAAAACAGGAAGTGGTCAAGATCTTACTTTTTGTAATATAGATTTATTAAAGTCGCTTATGGCATTGGTCTGCAGAACATTACAGGACCTAACAGCTAAGATTGAGTAAGCTAACAGTAAGCAAGCTCTTGGTAATATAAATTACATATTAGGTGGAACAACTAACAAACACTACAATTGGTTAGTAGGAAATAACCAAGCTACATCATTCCTTGTAGAAACAAAATAAAGCATAGATACGTGGAAACATGTTGGCCAAACAATATAGTAGCCGGAACGTTAATAATGTATAAGATAAAGTACAGATAGTTACACAAAATCACCATATCTAACCACTGCAAATAATTCTTTTTCTGAGCGTAACGTTGTTCAGCATCAGATAGTGTGCGAGAGGCATATGAAACAGGCTTGCAGTCGCCATCGGCAGTGGTCTGCTAGCAAGCAGCAGCAAGTCTATACTGCGACACATCACATGTGAGCATTACGGGTAACTTCAAAGGAAAATAGGCGAGGGTAGGTGTGCTAGCCAGCTGCAACATGAGGATATCAAAAGCTCTTTGGTGCTGCGGATGCCAGGACCATGCAGTGTCTTTGTGTGTCGGTTCCCGCAGGGAGGCAGATATATTGTTGAGGTTGGGAATAAAGTTCCCCAGGTAGTTGACCATTCCAAGGAACCTTTGTAGAGTCGTAATGTTAGTAGGAGCTGGCATTTCGTTGATAACAATGTTCTTCGATGGATCTGGTCTGAGACCATCACTCGTGAAAACATGTCCAACATAGGTAACTTCCGGGACCTGAAACTTGCACTTCTGGGGATTGAGTTTGAGCTGGATGTCTTTGGCATGGTCCAGCAATTCCTTCAGATTAGCGTCATGCTCAGCCAAGTCGTGCCCGTAAACGAGAATGTCATCAAAAATAATGGCGCATGCATACCCTGCAAACAGTTGTTCCATCGTGCGCTGGAAAAGCTCGCTGGCAGAGTTGATGCTAAAAGGCATTCTCAGGAATTTGTAATGACCGAAGGGGGTGCCGGATGTAGTAAGTTTGGACGAGTCTAGATCCAGCGGAATCTTCTAAAACAAGGCATCCAGAACAGAGAACACTGATGCATTGCCTATTTGAGCGGCAACTTCCTCTACTGTTCGCATAGGGTAGTGCAGGCATTTGATAGCTGTGTTGAGATCCCTGGGGTTTGTGCAGATATGGATTTCCTCCTTGTTTTTTTCATTGCAACCACCATGGTGCAAACCCAGTCTGATGGGTCAGTAACTTCAGCAATGAAACCCAGGGAGACCATCTGCTTGAGCTTATTGTGCCCGCTGTCATGCATGGCATGCAGAACACGATGTGGTGTTCGAACCACAGGAGTAACGTTGGGATCAATAGCAATGTTGTACTTGAGGGTCAACTTGCCCAGCTCACCGTTAAATAGTTCTCTGTATTGAGAGAGTATTTGCTGAGTGGGGCCCTCAGTGAGAAAGAGTTGATGGACAGCGCGGCTAAAGTATACTAGGCCTAGATCGTGGCATGTGTTAATACCAAGCAGAGTTTCAGAATCCCCCTTAATTATATAAAACTGAGGGTATGAGGCTGCGAGTCTATGATGCAGTTTAAATCAGTTTGTCCAAGCGGGTATAGAACATCACCCCCGTAGGTCCGAAGCATGGCCGAGGCCTTTTCAATTTAAATATTTTTAAAAACTCAGATAATGAGATGACGTTGCATTCCATGCCGGTGTCAATCTTTGCAATCACAGGCCTATTATTCACAAACATGGTTACCTCAGGGTCAAGTTGCTCGTTAGAGGAAGGGAAGAGAGAATGGATGGCTGAACAGTCATCTTCACTTTCAGAGAGCTGAGCGGAGGATGGCACCTCAAGCTCTTGCCGTTCGTTATCAGCAGACTCAAGTTGTAACAGGTGCAAATTCGGCCGAGAGATGGATTGAGTCGCATGGGAATGGCAACATTTTGCAAAGTGGTTGAATTTCTTGCAGAAATGGCAAATTTTACCATAAGCAATACAGAACTCCCGACCCGGAGCATGAGAATAGTTACAATTAGGAGAGCGAGCAGGAGGCCTTCCCTGCTGCCAGGCAGGGGAAGGCTGGGGATGCTTGTTACGACAGATGATGTCTGTAAGGTTAACACTATATTGGGAGCGTTGCCCAGAGGTCACAGACTTATTGTGAGAAGCAGTTATCTCAGCAATCCGACAGGCATGTTTGGCTTGATTAAGAGTCAGTTCAGTATTACGAAGTAATTCGTTTATCACCTTGTCATTAAGCATACCTCCAACGAGTTTGTCGCGGATCAGTTCATTGCATAAATCTCGAAAATGACAGCAGGCAGCCATGTGTTTCCAGATGCTATTAAAACATTCTATCGGCTCGCCAACTTGTTGCGTACGAGCAAAAAGCATGGCACGTTCGATAACTGTCTCCCCAGATTCTGGTGAACTTCTACCGCTGCACCATCAAGAGCATCCTTACCAACTGCATCACAGTATGGCATGGTAACTGCTCTGTTGCCGACCAGAAGGCTCTGCAGAGGGTGGTGAAGATCGCCCAATGCATCACAGGCTCCTCACTCCCCTCAATTGAGTCTGTCCACAGTAATCGATGCCTGCGCAGGGCGCATAGCATCGCCAGGGACAGCTCACACGCCAACCATAGACTGTTTACCCTCCTCCCATCCGGGAGACGCTACAGGTCCCTCCGCTGCCATACCAGCAGGCTCAAGAACAGCTTCTTCCCTGCGGCTGCCACACATCTCAACGCTGCACCTCAATGGCTGCCTGTCTCCACACCTCCACCCCCTCAGGATCAGCCAGGTTTAGTAGCATGGAAGCACGTACATCTGGAGGTTCGTTGCGATGAACGATGCAAATGTAGTGAATGTAGTTGCGCTCAAAAAGACGCCAGCGTTTAGCAATGTCGGAGTCAAAGATTAGAGGACTAGGATGGCGAGACGAGTTTGCCATGATAGAGATAACAGGTACATAAAACAAATGTAAAAAATCAAAACCCGATAAACATGAACGAAGTAGGTAAGACTCACTTCTTGACACCATGTAATGAATCTAGTTGTACATACATCAAATTACAACATATTTATTAAAGTCACTTACAGCATTGGTCTGCAGAGCGTTACAGTACCTAACAGCTACTCAGACTGAATTATGTAAGCAAGTTCTTGGTAATATATTCCATATTAGGCGGAGCAACTACTAACAAGCACTACAATTGGTTAGTGGGAAATAACCAATCTGCAGATATGTTGCCAGTCTTGCTGGTAACTTTGGCAGCAATCCCTGACGTTAAGATTTAGTTTTAGTTTTCGAGATACAGTACGGAAACAGACCCTTCGGCCCATGCAGTCTGCACCGATCAGTGATTCCTGCACAATAACACTATCCTACACACACTAGGGGACAATTTACACATACACCAAGCCAATTAACTTACATACCTATATGTTATTGGAGTGTGGGCAGAAACTGAAAATCCCGCAGTCCCTACTCGCCGCAGTCACGGGGAGAACGTACAAACTCCATACAGACAGCACCCGTAGTCGGGATTGAACCCGCGTCTCTGGTGCTGGAAACACTGTAAGGCAGCAACTCTACCACTGCGCCACCGTGCCGCCCATTTTTGTATTTGAATTCATTGTTGTTTGTGTAGAATCAACTGCGGCCACAAGTTCTAGGATTTTGCCTTTACAGAGGGATTTCCCACTAAATGCTTGAACCAATCCATTAGCGTATCATAATAGTTAGAAAAGGTGGAAAACTCTCCATTGCTAACATGAATCTGCCTGTGGCGAACTGTTGGTAAGCACCCTGCTTATCCAAAATGGTGGGGCCACTGGGTGGCAGGCTCTTGTACAATGTAATACTGTGAGGGGAGGCTGATCACATGTCAAACCACAAAGCAAGTGAATATAATGACATTTGCTTCAAGCCCAAGGCTGGCAGTTGTCTTTGCCTTGCCCCCAAGTCTTAGTAAGTTGTCAAAAGGGTGCTTCCAAATGCTTCTGATATACAAAAACATGTCAGGGTGTCAGAGGTTATGGGGAGAAGGCAAGAGAATTGGGTTGAGAGGGAAAGATAGATTGGCCATGATTCAATGGCGAAGTAGACCTTTTGGGCCGAATGGCCTCTTTCTGCTCCTGCAAAGTATGAACATTTAAAAGCCAAGAAAATTAATACAAAATCAAAATTTAGTTGTAACTATAATTACAACACTTCAAAGTCCATTGCCAGTAATTGCATGAAACAGAATTAACTAAGTATGTGAATCAATAGACACCTACCCTTCCTACCGTACCCAGGGATGTGGGAACATAAGTGTGGCTCCAGCAGCAAACTTTCCTGAAAATACAGTGCTGAAATTTGAACAGTGAATTCTCCAATTTTAGGTAACTTCATAATCCTCCCCTTGTCCCTGCAAGCTTTTGGGGCAACTACCAATTGAAGATGTACGATCCCAGCTACAAACCACTGTGGGATTGTTCCTAATGGGATCAACCCAACTTTCTCAACATGAACATTTGTGGGCCGAATACCTTCTCCTTGTGCTGTACTGTTCTATGTTCAAGCATTTGTCATTTGGCTCTTAATACCAAACGCATCACTGATTAGTTCACCAAGAAATGGCAGCGTCCAATTTCTAGCATAAGTATTTCTTCAAAAGTTAAGAGAAAACAACTTTTGTAATTTTCTTTTAAGGGCCGCATGGTGGCGCAGTGGTAGAGTTTCTGCCTTACAGAGCTTGCAGCCCCAGAGACGCGGGTTCGATCTCGAATAGGGGCTCTGTCAGTACGGAGTTTGTACGTTCTCCCCATAACCTGCGTGGGCTTTCTCTGAGATCTTCAGTTTCCTCCCACACTCCAAAGACGTACAGGTTTGTAGGTTAATTGGTTTGCTATGAATGTAAATAGCTCCTAGTGTGTGCAGAGTAGTGTTCATGTGCGATGATCGCTGGTTGGCATGGGCTCCATGGGCCGAAGGGCCTGTTTCCAAACTGTCTCTCTGAACTAAACTAAGCTAAATTCCCCAGCAGAAGATTTTGGTAATTGTTTGTATTATTCCCTTTATTAATAAAGATGCTACATAGGTAAATGCCCCCATGTTTTAAAATGAAGGGGCTGTGTTGGATCTAAAGTGTAGAAGCTGAGTACGACTAGAATCTTCCCTGGGGCAGAGCCAGGTTCAGAATCCTTTTTTCTCGGATGAAACAAAATCAAATTGTAGATGGTATAGCTTTAAGGTGTGTGCCACAGAATTCTCTGCCACAGAAGATAGTGGAGGCCAGTTCATTGGCTATATTTAAGAGGGAGTTAGATGTGGCCCTTGTGGCTAAAGGGATCAGGGGTTATGGAGAGAAGGCAGGTACAGGATACTGATTTGAATGATCAGCCATGATCATATTGAATGGTGGTGCAGGCTCGAAGGGCCGAATGGCCTACTCCTGCACCTAATTTCTATGATTCTAAGGTGAGAGGGGTAAAGTTTATGGGAAATGTGAGGGGCAAGTTGTTTTACGCAGAAGGTGAAGAGTGCCTGGAACATTAGTTCATAAGTGTAGGAAGGAACTGCAGATGCTGGTTTTAGCCAAAGATAGACACAAAAAGCTGGAGTAACTCAGTGGGGCAGGCAGCATCTCGGGAGAGAAGGAATGGATGATGTTTCGGGTCAGACAAAGCGTCTCAACGTCACCAGTTCCTTCTCTCCAGAGATGTTGCCTGTCCCGTTGAGTTACTCTAGCTTTTTGTATCTAACTATAAGTTCATGGGTGATAGGAGCTGAATTAGGCCATTTGGTCCATCAAGTCTACTCCGCTATTCAATTGTGGCCCAGCACATTTCCCCCACCTTTCCCTCTCAATCCCATCCTCCTGCCTTCTTCCCATAAACCCTAACACCCTGCACACGCTCCTGGAGGTGATGGTTGAAGCGGATACGTTAGTGACATTAAAAAGGTTTTTGGAGAGGCAGGGCATGGAGGGATATGAGTGATGTGCGCATAGATAAGTGATAGACAATAGACAATAGGTGCAGGAGTAGGCCATTCGGCCCTTCGAGCCAGCAGCGCCACTCAATGTGATCATGGCTGATCATCCACAATCAGTACCCCTTTCCTGCCCTCTCCCCATATCCCTTGAGAGCTCCAAGAGTATATTTATATTTTGTTCCAACATCCACTGTCTTTTTTTCCACTGCAATTTCTGAACTCTGTGGCTTTATGTTAGCTCAAACCACTGTGCGGTATCTGCCCGGTTATTTACCTGTGTTGAGTTTTTTTTTTCAATTTAGAGATACAACGCAGAAACAAGCCCTTCAGCCAACCAAGTCCGTACTGACCAGCAATCCACGCACATAACCACCACCCTACACACACTAGGGGCAATCTACATCCACGCCAAGCCAACTAACCTGAATGTCTTTGGAGTGTGGGAGAAGACTGAAGATCACAGAGAAAACCCATGCGGTCACGGTGAGAACATGCAAACTCCACACAGACAGCACCTGTAGTCAGGATTCAACCCAGGTCTCTGGCGGTGTGAGGCAGAAACTCTACCACTGGTCTTGGCATCCGTGTGCGGACGTGGCGCCGACGGACGAGAGGCAGAAGCAAAGAACGGAATGGAAATGAGGCTGAAATGACAATAAACCTAAAGAGTCCGAAGACAAAACGCCTACTAACCAAAAGGATGGGATGCCTAAATGCAAACTAACCGAAAGGACGGGATGCCTAAAACCCGAGGAACTGAAAAGCTGCGTCGCCTAAAAGCAAACTTACTGAATGGCAGCTCTGTCGAAACGCCACCTACCCAAAAGGCAGCGTCGCCTACAGGCCAAAGGACCAACTGCCGCGCAACAGAAAAGTCCAATAACGGACTTGACGTTGGGGGGGGCGTGACTTGTCAGCGCTTGGTCCAGACCCCAGCATCCATCACATCACTGTGAAGGCATGAACATTGTCCCAAACCTCCGCTCCACCCCTTCGGCCGCTTTTAACTTGGTGCTTGGGTTCAGATTGTCTAGTTACCTATGGCTTGTGTGGGAAAATGAACCCCATGCTCCCATCTCCCCCTTTTCTCTCCCCTCTTTTCTCTCTCCCCCCTCTCTCTCTCTCTCCCCCCCTCTCTCTCCCTTCTCTCTCCCTTCTCTCTCCACTATTCTCTCTCTCCCCCTCTTTCTCCACTCTTCTCTCTCTCCCCCCTCTCTCCCTCCCTTCCCTCTCTCTACCCCTTCTCTCTCTCCCTTTTCTCTCCTCCTCTCTCTCCCCTCTTCTCTCTCTCCTTTCTCTCTCCCTCCCTTCTCTCTCTCCCCCTTCTCTCCCCATTCCCCCTTCTTTTTCATTTTCCCACACAAGCCATTGGTGACTGGGCAATCTGAGCCCAAGCACCAGTTGAAAGCGGCCAAAGGTGTGCATCGCTCGGGACAGCCCCCACTCTCCCGTTGCCACCTTCCGCATGCGGCGGGTCGGTTGGAGCTGAGGTTTGGGGCAATGTTACTGTCTTCACAGTGATGTGATGGACGCGGGGGTCTGGACCAATCGCTGACAAGTCCCGCCCCCTGGCAACATCAAGTCCGTTATTGGCCTTTTCTGTTGAGCGGCAGTCGGTCCTTTGGCCTGTAAGCGACGCTGCCTTCCGTGTAGGTGGCGTTTCGACAGAGCGGCCATTCGGTAAGTTTGCTTTTAGGCGACACAGCTTTTCGGTTCTTTGGGATTTAGGTTCCCGGCCTTTAGGTTAGTTTGCATTTAGGCGTCCCATCCTTTTGGTTATTAGGCGTTTTGTCTTCTGACTCTTTCGGTTTATTGGCGTTTCGGCCTAGTTTCCATTCGGTTCTTTGGCTTCGACTTCTTTGCTTTGGCTTCTTGTCTGTCGCCGCCACGTCCGGGTACCCTTGGCATCATGTTCAGCACAGACACTGTGAGCCAAAGGGCCTGTTCCTGCACTGCACTGTTGTATATTATATGTTCTAAACTCAGATGCACTGTAAAATGTTGTCACATGCACTGCAGCTAATGTTAGTGTCCTCTGGTACCATCAGAGTCCCATCAGCTCAATCCAGTCTATTAACTCTTCTGAAAATATACCTAACCTAATCACTATTCTCAGCAATTTGTTTTATTCATAATACCACAGTTGGTTCATAAAAGCAAATGGAGCAGAAATTTCAGAAACCACCCAACTGTTGTCATGAGTGAATGTTCAAACGTGACTGCAGAACTGTGACTTCCAAAGATGGACTGAACCTTATCCGTCTTTAGCTATTCATCATATCCGTCATACGTATGCCTTTAACAGTTCAGATCACTGTTTAATGCCAAGATTAACAAACTTTTGAGTGCAGCAATGTAAATAATTTGTTAACAACGCACATAAAAAAACAGCTACCACTGCAGCTTCTCACAAAGGCAAGCTCACTGCCTTAAGCCAGTCGAGTGATGAAGACATAAGGAAAAAGGAAACAAGAGAAAGGACACCAACGACATATTAAATGCATCACATCTTATATTATCTGCTCGGGCCCTGGTGACTTCATTTGCATAATGTCTGAATAATTCCAGGATTCCGAAAGCATTGTTTTTCTAATCGGTATTCAATTATGCCTATCTTGACTTAACCTTGCAACCTTCGAAGCAGCAACTAACAGGTACAATCATCCAGCTTTTTTCCTCAAAGCCATCTGTAATAATCATTAGAGGCAATGGGAGGAGTGAGCAACTTGACCGTTGCTGTTGTTCTATCAGTAAATGGGACGGGGGCTCAACATTTACCTTGAATCCACATTCCTGTCCAATCTCCATACCTATCACTCCTCCTGCCACCCAATTGATTACACCATTGTCAGAACGAGAAGGGTTTTATATTGTTATTAAGATCATGTGTTTGTGTTGTACTGTGTATCACTCATTAGTGAACAGTATTTAGTGTGGATAATGCTGAACTCTCCGTAGTACATCAGTGTATAAGGCACAGATTTATGTTTAACAGTCCAATTAACAATCCAAGCTCCAGGAACAATCAGTGATACCAGTTATTTATTGATTTCTGCCTTGAAAAGCTTAATTGGTGTGCAGCCATTGTCTTTTAAATTCCAAAGACTCTGAAATGAAGACATTTATCTTCACCTCAATCCTAAATAGCCATTCTTTATTCTGAGATTTAGGATACTTAGTTTCAGAATACAGCCAAAAATTACATTATCCTCCCCCTTTTACTGTCAACTTTACATTATTTACAGAGTAATGAAAGGCATAGATAGAGTGGATGTGGAAAGGATGTTTCCGCTGGTGGGAGAGTCGAGGACCAGACGTCATAGCTTCAGAATTAAAGGGCACTTTTTTACAAAGGAGATGAGGAGGAACTTATTTAGTCAGAGGGGAGTTAATCTGTGGAACTCATTGCCACAGAGGGCTGTGGAGGCCAAGTCAGTGGATATGTTTAAGGCAGAGATAGACAAATTCTTGATTAGAAAAGGTGTCAATGGATATGGGGAGAAGGCAGGAAAATGGGATTAGGTTGCAGAGATCACCCATGATTGAATGGCGGAGTGGACGCTATGGGCCGATTGGCCTAATTCTACTCCAAAAAACTTGTGAACGTGAATTTTTTGAGGAATGTTGATTGTTTCTAAAAATTAGGAGTCTTTCTTCTCGACGTTAGGAATCTCCACCCAGAAATCGGTTTAGTGAATCTGCATTACCTGTCTGAATGCAATATTATCCTAATTTGGATAAAAGAAAGATTCAAAAACTGTACAATAGAAGTGAGCAAAATCCAACACCATTATAACTGAAGTAACATATTTTGACTTTGTGATGCAGTCATTTTTATGTTCATCACACTAGTGGGGGGGGGGGGGTCCAGGAACCGAGAAAACAGCCTCTGAATAAAAGGACATACCTTTAAGTAGGAGATGAAGAGAAATGTATTGAGCCAAAGGGTGGTGATTCCGTGGAATTCATTGCCACATATTGCTGTGGAGGCCAAGTCACTGGGGATGTTTAAAGCGGAGATTGACAGGCACTTAATCAGTATGGGTGTTAAAGGATACAGGGAGAAGGCAGGAGAATGGGGTTGAGAGGGAATGATAGATCAGCCATGATTGAATGACGGAATAAACTTGATGGGCTGAATGGTCTAATTCCGCTCCTATGACTTTAGTTTAGTTTAGTTCAATTTAGGGATACAGTGCGGAAACAGGCCCTTCGGCCAACCGAGTTCGTGCCGACCAGCGATCCTCGTACACCAGCACTATCCTACACACTAGGGACAATTTACAATCTTTAGCAAAGCCAATTACCCTACAAACATGTTGGTTTGGAATGTGGGAGGAAACCGGAGAAACCCCATGTGATTACAGGGAGAACATACAAACTTCATACAGATAATACCCGTAGTCAGGGTCGAACCCAGGTCTCCGGTGCTGTAAGGCAGCAATTCTACTGCTGTGCCACCGTGCCGTCAGATTTAATGGTTGAGAGGCAGTTTTCCAAGGTGCAGGAAAGCCAACATCTGAGGACAACCAAGAAGAGGAGAACCAGCAGGTAACAACCTTTCCAGAACCGTCTGTAACCAGGAGAAACAGAAAAGCTGGAACTTGAAGCAATTACATGCTTCACAAAATATGCTTCTATCTCCCACTGGACTAACAATCTGCTTCAAATCCAAGTTCAGATCTCCCCAGTTGGCAATGATAACAGTACAATGGTCTTAGAGTCACAAATTTATAGAGTGATACAGTGTGGAAACAGGCCCTTCGGCCCAACTTGCCCACCATTGGCTAACATGTCTCAGCTACGCTAGTACCACCTGCCCGCTTTTGGTCCATATCCCTCCAAACCTGTCATATCCATGTACCTGCCTAACTGTTTCTTTAGGGCCTGTCCCACTTGGCGACTGCTGGCATCATTTATTGACTTATCAGGTCACAGAAAAAGTTGCGGCATCATGCGGTGTGATGCGGCGGTGATGCGGCATGACGCGATGTGATTCCTCAAGTGTCGCAACATTTTATTTGTCTCTTCTGGATTTTGATATGTTCAAAATCTTTCGGCGACCCTCATACGTCAGTCAATGACGCCGGCAGTCACCGAAAAAACTTGGCAAGTGGGACAGGCCCTTTAAATGTTGCAATAGTTCCTGCCTCAACTACCTCCTCTGGCAGCTCGTTCCATATGCCCACCACCCTTTGTGTGAAAAGGCACGCCTCAGATTCCTATTAAATCTTTTCCCCTTCACCTTGAACCTATGTCCTCTGGTCCTCGATTCCCCTACTCTGGGCAAGAGACTTTGTGCATCTACCTGATCTATTCCTCTCATGATGTTATACACCTCGAGAAGATCACCCCTCATCCTCCTGTGTTCCAAGAAATAGTGTCCTAATCTACACAACCTCTCCCTGTAGCTCGGACCCTCCGGTCCTGGCAACATCCTTGTAAATGTCCATGAGTCATACAGTGTGGAAATAGGCCTTTTGGTCCAACTTGCCCACCCCCACCAACGCCCCATCTACAAGTCCCATCTGCCTGAGTTTAGCCCCTTTCCCTCTAAACATGTTCTATCCATGTACCTATTCAAATGTTTTTAAACTTTGTGATAATACCTGTCTCTACTTCCTCATCTGGCAGCTCGCTCCATACACCCACCACATTTTGTGTAAAAAAGTTGCCCCTCGGATTTCTATTTAATCTTCCATCTAATGCACCTCTATAAGATCACCTGAAACAGCCCATGCTGTATTTTGTCCAATGCACACGCCGACAACATGCCAGAATCATATTCCGTTTTCCTTCCAGTCCTTGCTCTACACTACAGCCCACAGACCAGCCTCTTTCACAATTTTATCTCTTCAAATTGACATGCATTCTGCCAAGAATGACTTCAACTTCTCTGAAA
Organism: Raja brachyura; assembly: GCA_963514005.1. The sequence continues at coordinate 124,000,980 of OY740783.1, forward strand.
CATATGCAACATATACAATTCTTAAGGAAATAGACAGGCGAGATGCAGGAAAAATGTTCCCCATGTTGGGGGATTCCAGAACCAGGGGTCACAGTTTAAGAATATGGGGTGAGCCTTTTAGGATTGAGATGAAGAACATGGGGTAAGCCATTTAGGATTGAGATGAAGAAAAACTATTTTACACAGAGAGTTATTAATCTGTGGAATTCTCTGCCACATAAAACAGTGGATGCCAATTCAATGGATGCTTTCAAGAGAGAGTTAGATATCAATATAACTAAAAGACTCATCTTGACCACCTGTTTGCATTGTCTATTGATTTTAAAAAAACGCTACCATATATCACAATGAATTTTGGCCATCTTACTCACTCCACTCCTCCAGCACTGATGCAGCCCCGAGGACTTTTTCGATCAATGAAAAAAAAAAGTTATGAATGTTTAAAAAATCTTGACATCAGCTGATTGGTCCTTTCACCTGTCAATCACCTTGATGAAGGTATATGGAGTATAAAGCCCAAATGGTATGAAATTGCATTTGAATTTGGCGGCCTGCACTATGCTTGAAATGGTATGAAATTGCATTTGAATTTGGTGGCTTGCACTCTGCTTGAAATGGTATGAAATTGACTTTAGTGGCCTGCACTCTGCTTGAAACGGTATGAAATTAATTTGTTGGCCAGCACTCTGCTTGAAACAGAATTTCAAGGAATAGTCATGAGTGAATTGCCAGCCCACCAGCCGTGAATCAATCAACTGCCAGCCCATCAGCCACGAGTGAGTGAACTGCCAGCCCAAGAGCCATGAATTGAATTGAATTGAATTGAATGCCTTTATTGTCATTCAGACCTTTCGGTCTGAACGAAATTTCGTGCCTGCAGTCATACATATATAAAAATAACAATACCATACAATAAACACAAAATTAACATCCACCACAGTGAGTTCACCAAACACCTCCTCACTGTGGTGGAAGGCAAAAGTCTTAGGGTCTCTGTCTTTTCTCCCCTCCTTATTCTCCCTCTGCGCTGAGGGGATCCAGGCCGCCGCCACCGCTGATGCCGGAACACCGCCACAGGGCCCGCTGCCGGAACGTCGCTGGAGCACCACAGCTCCCGAAAGCCAGGCCGCCTCTGGAGCACCGCAGCTCCCGAAACCCAGGCCGCCGCTGGAGCACCGCAGCTCCCGAAAACCAGGCCGCCGCTGGAGCACCGCAGCTCCCGAAACCCAGGTCGCCGCTGGAGCACCGCAGCTCCTGAAACCCAGGCCACCACTGGAGCACCGCAGCTCAGAGGGAGCCAGGCCGCCGCTGGAGCACCGCAGCTCAGAGGGAGCCAGGCCGCCGCTGGAGCACCGCAGCTCAGAGGGAGCCAGGCCGCCGCTGGAGCACCGCAGCTCAGAGGGAGCCAGGCCACCGCTGGAGCACCGCAGCTCCCGAAACCCAGGCTGCCGCTGGAGCACCGCAGCTCCCGAAAACCAAGTCGCCGCCGGAAGCCAGGTCGCCGCTGAAGCTCTGAAGGCCGTGCCACTGCCGCTGGAAGCTGGAAGGCCGTCACCAGGGCCTCAGCACAGACGGAGACGGTGTTGGGGGACACGACAGGAAAAGTCGCATCCCCCCGAAGGGAGAGACCCCGTTTCTCCCACCCTCCCCCCCCCCCCCCACACACATACACAACCCAACAAACCAAAAATAAACACCAAAAACAGGGACGAGGACAAAAATAAAATAAAAGACAGACGGACTGCAGGTGAGCCGCAGTGACAAGCAGCGCCGCCACTCCACCATGAGTGAGTGAACTGCCAGCCCACCAGCCTGAGTGACTGAGCTGCCACCCTACCAGGCTTGAGTGACTGAACTGCCAGCCGACCAGGCCTGAGTAACTGAGCTGCCAGCCCAATAATCCATGCGGCCCTCTGGAAACCAGTCTCTTTGACCCGCAACACCCATACTAGCATTCCTGATAATCCCTCCCCCCCCCCCCCCCCCCACTGGCCAGCAATATCGGAAATGGTGAAGAGGTGGAATATTGCATTAGGGGACCAGCCCTCCCATGGGACCCAATGGGTCCCATTTAGTCTAGTAGCTCTTGGGGCTAATGGAATCAAAGGATATGGGGAAAAACAGGAACCAGGTACTGATTTTGGATGAGAGCCATGATAATATTGAATGGCAGTGCTGGCTCGAAGGGGCAAATAGCCTACTCCTGCACCTATTTTCTATGTTTCTATGAAAACACCGGGCTGAGAACTGCCAATTTTCATTCACAAAGAGCTTCATCGGTAAGGCCAGTATGAGTAATTATCTGCCAAATGTAAAGATGCTGCCAGTTAGACTGTTCCTCATTTCAACGGCATCAAACTGCGTTTTTCCTTATGTTGAAACATGTTTCTCTTCCTGATTGTTTACACAAAAAACAGTTGCTGCTTTGCTCAAAAATAAATGTGCCTCTGCAATGAACTATCATGGGGCTGAGAAGTAATTATTTTTCCTTTGATTTAGACGTTGACAGGTCGGAAAGTATATTCCCTGGACAAAAACAAGAAGGCTATCAGTGACTGTGGCACATAATGACTTAGTGGTGGAGCTGATTCAATTATTTCCAGAGACCCAACCAAGTACAAACTTAAATAAAACTATTTCAATTGTAGACAGAAAAATCATTCCTCGCCCATGATAAAACAAAAGAATTACTCACCTTCCAGCGAATTATTTCATGCATATGAGGAAGTACAAAGGTTATTATGGAATATCTTACATTACTGTGTAAATAAAGCCTCAAAAATGAGAACTCGATAAGATAAACACAGGCTTTGAACAAAGAAATGAGAGAGTAGTGATCATTATTTAATAAGATTTAAAGATATTGACTGAGATCTAGATGGTGAAAAGATCAAAGTGGTAGATGGAGAATCAGCTAACTATTAGGGAATTAGGATGAAACTATGGAAGATAAATCAAAAAAGAAACCTATTGACAGAGTGTAGGACATCAATGGGAAATATTTATAGTCAAGGTGACTACACCTCGAGAAATTTTAGCGGTGAGAATAACTGAGATAAAAGGAAGATGCCATGCATAAATAAAACAGGTGAGATTAAAACTGCGGATAGGAAATGAATGACATGTACAAAGAATAGGAAAAATTGACTTTAAGATATAGATGCTCAAGTTAGGAAAGACATGGAAACAAAAAATGAACATATATTTAATAAAAAGCAAGTAAATAATTAAGTATATAATTGGTGCATAATTACCAAGCTGGGTATTAGAAAGGGATAGGTTATACAAAATAATACACATAGACAGGTCAGGATAGGTTCAGAGGGATATGGGTCAAACACAGGCAGGTGGGACTAATGTAGATGGGGCATGCTGGTTGATGTGATCAAGTTGGGCCGATGGGCCTGTTTCCACACTGTGTGACTCAATGACTCTATCATAAGTGTCTAGGCGTATTCGATTGTAGCTGTAGGTAGCAATGTCAATAAAGGAACTGAAAGCAGAAGCACTGCATGTGAACATAAACACCCAGAAAATCCACTGCAGAGTTTGAGAAAACAGCAAATATAATTCCTCTCTGAAAATTAACTATTCCACTAACCATAAAGCAAGTAGCCAAAGGTTAGTTTAGTTTCGAGATACAGCGTGGAAACAGGCCTTTCGACCCACTGTGTCCGTACTGACCAGCGATCCCCACACATTAACACTATCCTACACACACTAGGGACAATTTACACATACACCAAGCCAATTATCCTACATACCTGTACGTCTTTGGAGTGTGCGAGGAAACCAAAGCTCTCGGAGAAAACCCACATGGTTATGGGGAGAACGTACAAAGTCCGTACAGACAGCACCCGTAGTCGGGATTGAACCCTGGTCTCCAGCGCTGCAAGAGCTGTAAAGCAGAAACTCTACTGCTGTGCCAGTGATAAGATATGTATTTAAGTGATTTATTACAGATATGAATGTCTAGAAATTCATATTCTCCTAAATGGGAGTGCTAAACCAAGCATGCATGACTTAGCCACGCCAGTTCAGGCAAGTTCACACGAAGGGTGGTGGGTGTATGGAACAAGCTGCAGAGGAGTTAGTTGAGGCAGGGACTATCCCAACAGGTTAAGAAACAGTTAGACAGGCACATGGATAGAAACATAGAAACATAGAAAATAGGTGCAGGAGTAGGCCATTCGGCCCTTCGAGCCTGCACCGCCATTCAATATGATCATGGCTGATCATCCAACTCAGTATCCTGTATCTGCCTTCTCTCCATACCCCCTGATCCCTTTAGCCACAAGGGCCACATCTAACTCCCTCTTAAATATAGCCAATGAACTGGCCTCAACTACCTTCTGTGGCAGAGAATTCCAAAGACATGGATAGGACAGATTTTGGAGGGATATGAACCAAATGCGGGCAGGTGGGACTAGTGTAGCTGGGACATGTTGGCTGGTGTAGGCAAATTGGGCCAAAGGCCTGTTTCCATGCTGTATCACTCTATGACTCTAAGTTAATCTGGGAAAAATCAATCCACATTGTTGTAGAGGAAAGAATAGTGAGGGTTAATAACTAGTACACAGAGATGGACATTGTGCTAATGTGGTGACAAGGGACTGCAGACAAAGCTTAAAAGTAAACACACGGACTGCAGCAGTGAAGGCACCCATGTTTCTGGAACTTCATTGATTATGTTGTTGTGTGCACTAATTGCAACAGAAAAATGTATCGACTGGCAACTAAGTTAGATATGTGAATAATCATTTCAGTCCGTAATCAAGACTGAGTTTATATTCTATATTAAGTATTTCTTTGACCTCCATTCTGTAATCAAAAATGAGGTTTACTGTTGATCAAGCTTCTGTGCAATCTTATCAGTTGAGCATTGTGTGCAGCTCTGCTTGCCACACTGCATGAAAGATGTGACTAAGCTGCAGAGGGTGCAGCTGGATTGGATGTTCCCTGGATTGGCGGGCTTGACTTAATAAGGGGAAATAAGGGGCACTTCCTGTCTTTTCCCCAGAGCAAAGGATGCTGAGAAGCGACATGATCGGGGTATATAAATCTATGGCAGACATTGATAGGGAAACATAGAAACATAGAAATTAGGTGCAGGAGTAGTCCATTCGGCCCTTTGAGCCTGCACCGCCATTCAATATGATCATGGTTGATCATCCAACTCGGTATCCCGTACCTGCCTTCTCTCCATACCCTCTGATCCCCTTAGCCACAAGGGCCACATCTAACTCCCTCTTAAATATAGCCAATGAACTGGCCTCAACTACCCTCTGTGGCAGAGAGTTCCAGAGACCCAACACTCTCTGCGTGAAAAAAGTCCTTCTCATCTCGGTCCTAAAGGATTTCCCCCTTATCCTTAAGGTGTGACCCCTTGTCCTGGACCTCCCCAACATCGGGAACATAGAGTCTGTTTCCCGTGGTAAAGGTGCCTAAAGTTAGACGGTAGACAAAAATGCTGGAGAAACGCAGCGGATGAGGCAGCATCTAGGCGATGTTTCGACCCTTCTTCACAACCCGAAACGTCGCCTATTCCTTCGCTCCATAGATGCTGTCTCACCCGCTGCATTTCTCCAGCATTTTTGTCTACCTTCGATTTTTCCAGCATCGGGAGTTCTTTCTTAAAGTTAGAAGGAATGGGTTTGTGAGAGGGAAGAGTTTGAAAGGGGATTATTCAGACAAAGAGTAGTTGGTATCAGGAATGGACTACCAGAAGAGGTGTTAGAGGCAGGAACAGTAAACAGTTAAGAGACACCTGGACACCTGTGTTGTATCTTTTCCAGCACATCCCTATACTTATCACTAAATCTTTTTTTGATAAATTAGAAAGGAGAATATCAAAATTTTTATGGGGTAGCAAACCGGCTAGAATTCGAAAGACGATACTACAGTCTCCTAAGAGTGACGGCGGTTTGGCACTTCCTGACTTTAGGCGATACAATTGGGCAGCTAACTTGCAAAAAATCTAACTTGGCGATACTATTGGGCAGCTAACTTGGATGAATGATGATTGCGACCACCTACCGACCTGGGTACACATGGAAAAGACGAGTTCAAGTCTCCCGTTGCGGTCTGTTCTATGCTCCAAACTCCCCATTTCTACAACATCTGTGGGTGCAAGCCCAATTGCTCCCCTCTCGCTCAAGATATGGAGTCAATTCAGGAAAAACTTTGGTTTACAAGGCCCTTCCATCTTGACCCCACTGCTTAAAAATCACATTTTTAAACCTTCAAGTACAGACTCCGCATTCAAAACCTGGCATAGTAATGGTATCAGTAGTATCAAAAACCTATACAAGGATGGCATTTTTTCATCCTTTGGGGAGCTTTCGTCCAACTACAGCCTCCCAAACTCCCACCTTTTCCGTTTTTTCCAGATTAGGGATTTTGTGAAGAAAACATTCCCTCACTTCCCAAATCCCCCCCCCCCCGAAACCCTGACCGACTCCATCCTAGCTCTAGATCCCAACCGGAAGAAATGCATCTCTTTTTTGTATAACTTGTTAGGGTCGGTAATATTGAATCCTCATATCTCATTAAAAGCTGCATGGGAGGGCGAGGTGAATATGAAACTAACAGACCAGCAATGGGACTCTGCCTTGGATTTGATCCATTCTTCCTCCATATGTACCCGTCATGGCCTAATCCAATGCAAAGTCCTTCACAAAGTCCACTACACAAATGCAAGATTATCTAGAATATACCCCGCTGTCAAGGACACCTGCAACAGATGTAATCAATCCCCTGCCAACCATAGCCATATGTTTTGGTCTTGCCCTAAGCTGGCAGCCTTTTGGAGGAGTGCTTTCGACGTGATAAGCAGAGCCTATGGCCAGACTATTCCTCCAAACCCACTGTCAGCTATTTTTGGTACTCCTCCCAACACCAACCTCTCTGTTGCGTTGAAGCGGGTCCTGGCTTTTACAACCTTGTTAGCCCGGAGACTGATCTTGCTTAGCTGAAGGCTTACCTGTCCCCGACACACGCCCGCTGGATCAAGGAGGTGCTCTACAATTTAAAGCTTGAAAAACTTAGGTTTTCTCTCAAAGGCTCTACCACGACATTCCTAGATACATGGAACCCTTTCCTGGAACTTGTTAACTCTCTCAACTTGTTTCCGGACATGGAAGAGGACTGAGTGCCTTATATCACTGCTCTGTCTTATTGCAGCTGCTCTCCCCTCACCCCCCCCCCCCCCCCCCCCCCCCCCCCCCGCATCTTATTAATCAATTTACTCATTTATTTATTTATTTATTTATTTATTTATTGGTACATTTTGTTTTATTTCATTTATCTTACCGTATTTGTGTGGATGTGTACATATGTGAGTGTTGTTTGTCCCCGTTTGGTTCCGACCTGATTCGGGTGGATTGAGGGGGGGTAAGGGTAAGGGCTTTGAGGGTCACTTACATACTGTTGCACAATTATGTCCTGACTATCACTGTCTGTTATCATTGTATGTATGCAAATTGCTGTGAAATTCAAATTTAAAAAAATAAAATAATTAAAGAAAACACAAAAAAAAAAAAATAATTACATCTGGACAGTGTTTTGAATGCACAAGAAGACATAAAGGGATTTGAAATAATGCAGGCAGCAGTGAAAACAAGAGGTGAATACAAGACTCCAGGGCAACTATGTAATTTAAAGCCAGAGGGAGGTATATAGCTGGAAGAAAGGGTGGGGGAAAGGTGGGGGGGTTGGGCGGGGGGGGGGGGGGGTGCAGGATTGTGGTAGAAATAGTTGTGCTACAGGCAAGAGGAAGTAGAAAAAAGGCTGGTGGGGGGGAGTGTTATCTCAAATGATGGAATTCTATTGTCAAATCAAAACATCATTTGAGGGTGAATCCATGGAAAGCAAATGGATGGAGTCCCTGGCTGCATCCTTATGAACAGGATGGAGCAGCTAGCGGTCGTGTTCACAGACATCTTTAATCTTTCTTTACTCCTTTATGAGTTACCTGTTTCAAGAAGACTACTATCATCCTAGTGCTGAAGAAAAGCAAGATGTGGGCAAGATGGGCCGAAGTGTCTGTTTCAATGCTATATGATCACAAGTCTGAAATCTTATTTGTTACTTTTTTCACAGATGCTGCCCAACTTGTTGAGATTTTCCAGCATTTGTTTTATTTGGTTTCAGAATTGCCTGCATTTGTAGCTTAAAATTTTCTTTTTCATCCAGTCAATTTATTTTGCATCCTCTCCCATAGTTTCATACACTCCCCTTGGTGTGGTGACCAGAGTTTCAATTACTATAAAGAGAGTAATTGAACACAAGTCACAGTGATAGAGTTATACTGGACTAAGTGGGACCAGTTGGGTCTCAGCTTCACAAGGGAGGGCTGGTCCCCTAATGGAATATTCCACCTCTCCACCAATTCCAATATTGCTGGCCAGTGGGGGGATGAAGGGACTGGTTTCCAGAAGGCTAGAATGGACATTTTTGGACTGAATGGATTCTTGGACTTGCAGTTCAGTGAGTCATGGCTGGCAGGCTGGCAGTTCACTAAATCATGACTGGTTGGCTGGCACTTCAGCCACTAACAGCTGGTGGGCTGGCAACTCACTTACTCATGGCTGGTGGGCTGGCAGTCCAGTCATTCACGACTGGTGTGGTACAGTTCACTCCTCCTTTCACCCACTCACTCTGCTCCTTGCCATTCCCCTCCACCCACACACATTCAGTCCATCTCCCATCAACCTCCCCCCATACACTCTTAGTGGCTCTCCGACAGCACTGCCATTCCTGCTTATTCAGTTCCCATTGTGATGAAGAACATGCAGGCATGGCAAGTGGAAAAAGGATGTATTAAAGTTTAAAATGTGAATAACTTAAAATGTAACAACAATTTAAATGTTAAAGATGAGATTTATTACGTTATTTCTTGTTGTGTCTCTTGTTGTGTTCTGCTGCTCACTGCCTCTTGATGACTCTTTGCTGTTGATTTTTTTTTAAAGAAAATTTAAAAAATGAGGGATTGAGTGGTCAAATTTTAACAAAGAAAATCCGAGAATTTACCTCAAAAGTCATCATTCAGTGCAGGTCTGTAAATCCAATCTCACAGCACATGAATCGGAGTGCAGGTCACAAGTCCAACCTCACAGCACACCAAGCAGAGTGCAGGCAGCAAGTCCAACCTCACAGCACTCCAAGCAGAGTGCAAGCAGAAAGTGCAACCTTACAGCACTCCAAGCGGAGTGCAAGCCAGCAAATCTAATTTCACAGCATTTCAAGCAGAGTGCACACACAGACACTCACAGACACAGACACTCACATGCACACTCACACACACACACTCACACACACACAGACATACACACAGACACACACACAAACACACACAGAGACACACACACAGACACACACAAACACACATACACACACATACACACACATATACACACACTCACAAACACCTACACATGCTCACACAGACACTCACACAGACACTCACACGCACTGACCGACACACACACACTCACACAAATACACTCCCAGACACAGACAGACAGACAGACAGACAGACAGACAGACAGACAGACAGACAGACAGACAGACAGACAGACAGACAGACAGACAGACACACAGACACACACACGGACACACACATGATCACACACACGGACACACACACAGACAGACACATGGACAGGCACACAGACAGACACTCACACACACATACACAAAGACAGACACACGCACAGAAAGACACACGCACAGACAGATGCATGCTCATACAGGCACTCGCACAGACACACACACACATACAGACACACACACACACAGACACACACACACACACTCACACCCACACACACACACAAAGAAACACTCACACACACACACACACACCATACATATGGCAGTAAACTTTTTTGAATACTCAAACGGCTGAGAGCAGCATCTCCAATGTGGGCCTTCCGCAGTCAGCAACACTTCCACGTTCTGCACGACCTCTGCACTCACCAGAAATTACGCAATCAGCGAGACTTGGCTATTAAGCGGAAATCACGAAATGAGCGGGACTTTTGCAGTAAACTCAGTCGGACCTAATAAAGCATGTATTTATTCCAGGCGCAATTGCAATTGCCGCACAGTTGCAATAGCTGCACTGTTGCAATAGCCACACTGTTGCAATAGGCTGCACAATTCAAATAGCCGCACAAATAGCCACACATTTCAAACAGCCACACATTTGCAACAAGCCACACATTTGCAACAAGCCACACATTTGCAAAAAGCCACATGTTTTCAATTAGCCACATGTTTTCGATTCGCCACATATTTTCGATTCGCCACACGTTTCCGATTAGCCACACGTTTCCAATAGCCGCACAGTTTAAAGGCGCAGTTTAAAGGCGCAGTTTAAAGGCTCAGTTTAAAGGCACAGTTTAAAAGCATAGTTAAAAGGCAGTTAAAACATTTATTTCTTCCAAATACAGTTCCAAATAAACCACATAACACCACATAAAACCACACTCACAGTTTAGTAGACATGTGTTCAATGTTCATTTGATTCACAGCTCAGACTGAGAATCGTGGCCTCTCCCTCCCCCATCTTGCAGGGACTGAGCCACATCCAAACTTCCGGGTTTTCTAGACCCTCCCCCTCCCACCGGAAGGGGCGTGACCTTCATGGCGCGATTGACAGGAGAGAGCATCTCAACATTTTTAAACCATTAATAAGTCTTTTATTTTTCATCGATGGGAAAAATCCTCTGTGCCTGATGAGCGGAGGGGGACTCTGAGTAAGATGGCCAAAATTACAGCTGTAAGTGGTAGTGTTTTTTCTAAAATCAATATAAAGCGCAAATGGGAAGTGGTCAAGTTTAGACTTTTAATTACATACTAGACTGAGTGGGACCCATTGGGTCCAAACATCATATGGGAGGGCTGGTCACCCACTGCAATATTCCACCTCTCCACCTATTCCAACATTGCTGGCCAGTGGGGGGGGGGTTCTGTTGCACTAGTATGGGTGTTGTGGGCCGAAGGGCCTGGTATCCAGAAGGCTAGTATGGACATTATGGTCCAAATGGATTCTTGGTCTGGCAGCTCAGTCACTGAGACCTGGCAGTACAGTCACTCAGACCTGGCAGGCTGGCAGCTGAGGAACAGCCAGAATTTCTGCCCAAAACCGGTGACATACTCTGTGAGAGAAGGGGGAGAGGGTGGACTGAATGGATTATTGGGCTAGCAGTTTAGTGAGTCATGGCTGGTGGGCTGGCAGTTCACTTACTCAGGGCTGGTGGGCTGGCAGTGCAGTCACTCACAGCTGGTGTGGTGGCAGTTCAGTCACTTACAGCTGGTGGGCTGGCAGTTCACTTACTCAGGACTGGTGGGCTGGCAGTGCAGCCACTCATGGCTGGTGTGGTGGCAGTTCATTCAGTCACCCCTCCTGTTGATAAAAAAAAAGACAATTTTAATATACAGAGATTGAGTAGTCAAATTTTAACAAAGAAAATCTGAGAATTTATCTCAGAAGTCATCATTCAACGAAGCTGCTTTTAATGACAACATTCTTGGTATATGTTCCATAAAAACTTTGACATTTCCCTTCATCTTTTCTCGGCTAAGAGACACATATAGTTTTCCATGCTGAAATACCGGTTTGTTCAGGTATGTCAACACTTTCTGCATTGTTTATCCTTGTGCTGTATGGACCGTCAAAGCAAAACTTGATTGAATGGGGAATTGGGTCTGCTGAAGGGGAATATCTTCACCTGTTAAACTGAGTGCATACACTGTTCTCTGCTCAGCATTCAGCAGAGGCCCATTCTCCTCAACAATCTGCTGTTGTTCTGTTCTATCATAATGCAATTCCTGCAGCAATTCTGGATTATCATCAAGGCGCATCCTTCCATTTATTGGTTGTGGCAAATTAAAGAATTCCATTCTTTTGTTGTAATTCTCAATCCTCTGGTCTCATTCAAGAATTTGTGCAAAACATTTTTTTTTGTGGCGGGGCTGTCGGGATGGGGTTCAGATGGGGGCTCTCGTAGGCTGATGAGGGAGGGGGTGTCCTGCAGTGGGGGATGTGGGCAGCTTCAGAAGGGGGAGCATCCTATACCCAGGCGGAGGGCAGTGTCTTGAGGTGGGGGATGTGAGTGGGTGGGTGGGGGGGGGGTGCCCTGCTCATGGCCTCTGGACTCACTCACTGCCTTGAGATTATCTCATGGTCTCTGGATTGACCGACTGACTGACTCACTCATGGCTTCTGGACTGACAGACTGAATCACGGCTTGCGGACTGACTGACTGACTTATGCCCAACTTCTGGAGTCACGTCCGACTTCTGTAAACTGAAACTGTAACATCCACATTGAGGAAGAGCTTCTTCCTGAACCATCAGGATATTAAACATAATGAATAAGCTCTGAACTATGAAATACTATATTATTTGTACTATTTGTTATTTGTTGATCACACACACACACTCCACGTCACACAGACACTCACACATACAGACACTCACACACACATACACTCTCACACACACGCTCTCACACACACGCTCTCACAAAGACACTCACACACCCACTCACTCACACAGACACAGACTCACACACACACACAGACTCACACACACACAGACACAGACTCACACACACACTCTCATATATATAGGTAGGTTGCACGCCAGTCGGGTCATCACACATGACCCATACTGTTGCTATGCTACGCCAAATGGAGTACACCCAATGAACTGCAGGTAAGCACTTACCATTGTTTCCATCAATGGTAACATCATTCCATCATTACCATTGTTGCGGACCCGTTAAAACCTGCCGAAATTGTCCATTTTTGCACTGTACATAATTATGGAAATTGGGATAAGCGTGAGAGACATTTATTCTACTTCAGAATTCCCAAAGTGAGTAGATAGAAGTTAGAGCTGAAGGGACTACAACAGCTAAAGTGCTTGGTGAACATTGGCCGTGAAGATATCGAGAATTATTCAACGACGTCTTCACTCTGTGTCTTCTGCAGTCAGCGCCATCTTGCCACGAAGCGGTAATTATGCACTCAACGCCATCTTGCCGTTAACCGGAAATGACATAATCGGCGCCATCTTGCCTCTAAGCAGAAGTCACGGAATGAGCACCAATTTTGCAATTAAACACAGTCCTGATCTAATAAAATATTTATTCACAATTTATCCATCCGAAAACTGTTGCCACCAATTAAAAAGCCAAGACAAACACATTTGCAAACACTTCCTAACCAATACATTTTCTGAAAACATTTTTTTCTAGCCAAGAGAAACAAATTTGCAAACACTTTAAACCAATACATTTTCTGAAAACATTTTTTTTAAAGCCAAGAGAAACAAATTTGCAAACTCTGTACAACCAATACATTTTCTTCTTTTTTTAAATTTATTTTTGTTTGAAGTAAGTACAGTAGTGTGGTACCTAGGTACGTGACACATACATACATACACATTACCATTCTTGTACAACTTATTTTTAATTTAATAATAAAAGAGCAGTGATAGAAAAAGGAAAATAAAGAGTGTCGAGATAGATAAGAGATTAGAAACATATAGCAAGAGAGAGATAAGAAGCTAAGGAGATTGGGGAAAAAAAGAGAAAATAGGGAGGGAAGAAATTAGGAGAGATATACCTATTTAAAATCTTTACCCATCCCTCACCCGGTTCTGAACCATTTAATTTCTAAGGTTATGTTATGTTGCACCATATGCTTGTAAAAAGTCGATAAAAGATGACCAAATCTTTAAGAATTGGTCTACTTTGCCTAGTAGGAGGAATCTCATTTTTTCAAGATGTAGCGTTTCCAACATATTTGAAATACACATTTTGAACGTTGGCGTGGATGTGTTTTTCCAAAGTTTAAGTATGTTTTTTTGCTGTTATTAAACCATAATTAAAGAGAGCTTCTTGGAACGTAGTTAATTTACGTCTCTCTTCCATTGATCTGAAGATTATCAGTTCTGCATTGGGGTTCAGTTTTGTGTTGAATAGTTTTGCAAAAGTTCCGAAGATTTCATCCCAAAATTTATGAAGTTTTGTAGAGGAGACAAAGGAATGAGCTATAGTAGCATTTTGAGTTAGGCATTTGTCACAAATGGGGGAAACAATTGGAAATATTTTATTCAATCTGGTTTTTGAGTAATACAATCTATGTAAAATTTAAAATTGAATTAAGTTGTGCCTTACATTAATCGAACATTTATGTACATATAATAGGTTTTTTTCCCATTTGTCTTTTGGGAGTTTTATCAATAACTCTTGTTCCCAGTCCCTTCTAATTGCCTCTGCCATTGGTGTTTCTATATTTAAAACAATACATTTTCTGAAAATATATTTTTTATAGCCAAGAGAAACAAATTTACAAACTCTTTTAAACCAGTACATTTTCTGAAAACATTTTTTTAACAGCCAAGAGAAACAAATTTGCAAACACTTTACAAACAATACGTTCACTGGTATTCACAGCTCAGAGGCCTGTGACCCTCTGGCTTCCTGGGCCTGGCAGACACTGAGTGGGGCACAACTCTTCCGGGTTTTATAGTCCCTCAACCTGCCGCCAGCAGGGGCAGCAGAGAGAATGGCGATTAAAAAAATAATAATAATATCGCTCTGATTTATCATCGATGTGAAAAATCCTCCGGTCCAGAAAGGTGGAGGGGGGCTCTGAGTGAGGTGGCCAAAAATGACGGCTGTAGGTGGTGGCGTTCTCTCGGAAATCACAGCAAAGTGAGCCAAAAGCGGTCAAGATCAGACTTTTAGTAATGTAGACATAATGTGGAAACAGGCCCTTCAGCCCAACTTTTCCACACCGACCAACATGTCCCATCTACACTAGTTCCACCTGCCTTCAATTCACCCACATCACACTAAACTTGTCCTAGCCATGTACCTGTTTAAATGTTTCTTAAACATTGCGATCATACCTGCCTCAACTCTCTCCTTCAGCAGCTCATTCCACACACCTACCACCCTTTGTGGGCAAGAGACTTTGTGCATCTATCCGATCTACTCCTCTCATGCCATGTCAGTGAACAGGCGATGTCAGTGAACACACAGACCAATAGTTGAGCTCCTTGACCAATGAACACTAAGGATTGAGTAAAAAACTCAGATTAAATGCTTGTGAAAGAGTGAATTATAGTTACCACATCGAGGAAAACATATTAGATGAAAATGGAAGAAAACTATTTTCCATCCTTCTCCCCCATACTACAATCAGTCTGAAGGGGGATCTTGCATCTCATCATGGCCTGGTTCATCAACCTGAATGCCCAGGAGTAAAGAAGACTGCAAAAAGTTGTGAACACTGCCCAGCCCATCGCCGGCTCAGACCTCTCCACCATCAAAGGGATTTACCGGAATCGCTGCCTCAAAAACGCAGTTAGCATCATCAGAGACCCACACCACCACACTCATTTCACCCCTGCCATCAGGAAGAAGATAGAGGAGCCTGAAAACTCTAACTCCTTTGCTGGAGACCGACTTTTGAGAGCTCCACCACGGTCGCCTGTGGGACTTTAACATTGCGGAGTCCTTGATCCCTTTGCCAAGGATCAACCTCAGAGCTCCATTCTGGGTGCTCGTGGAATTAACATTGTGGAGCTACAGGAGCTACAGAGAATGACTTCGGGAATTCCAAGCCTCAGGTGCTTCAAAGACCCCGACACAGGAGCTTCAATTGCCGGCTGCGGGAGCTTCGACCACCGGCTGCGGGAGCTTCGATCGCCCCGATGGATGGTTCCACTGCCCCGACCACGGGAGAATAAAGAGGAAGAAGATTGGACTTTATTGCCTTCCAGCACAGTGAAGAATGTGGGGAATTCACCGTGGTGGATGTTTATGTTAACTTTTATGTAGTAGTGTGTCTTGATGCTTTTTTTTTCAGTGTGGTAACTTGTATATCACTGTTCCTTAATTGGTACATGTGACAATAAAAGACCTTTTAAACTGAACTTTTTCTTCTCTTGTTTATTACATTATTTACAAGCTAAACATACTTGGCTAATAAATCACGATTATGATTATGATTATAATATTCTGTTGTGCTGCTGCAAGTAAGAAATTCATTGTTCTATCTGGGACATATGACAATAAAACTCTTGAAGCTTGACAGAGATGCTGCCTGACCTGCTGAGACACAAATCCTGCATGTTGTATTTTACCCAATGTATTTTAAATTATGTGGGCCAAAGGGTGGATTTGTGTGCTGTGTGATATGGAAGCTGTCGGGACAGAAGCCACTGCCAGTCTGAGCGGCTGACAGGTCTGCGAGTCAAAACGTGGCGCTGAAGCAAAGCCGAAGAGACGGATATCAGGCAGAGCCGTGGTAGTCGGGGACTCCATCGTGAGAGGTACAGACAGGGGTTTCTACAGCAACAGGTGGGATTCAAGGATGGTGTGTTGCCTTCCTGGTGCCAGGATCCAGGATGTCATGAACCAATTGCAGGACATCCTCAAGGGAGAAGGTGAGCAGCCGGAAGTGGTAGTACATGTCAGCAGAAATGACGTCGGGAAGAAGAGGAAAGAGATTCTGCAGCGTGACTTCAAAGAGCTCAAAAGGCTGAAAAGAAGGACCTCCAGGATGGTTATCTCCGGTTTGCTTCCATTTCCTAATGCTGGTGAGGGCAGGAACAGGGAGATAGCGGATCTGAATGTGTGGCTGAGGAGCTGGTGCAGAGGGCAGGGATTTAGATTCTTAGACCATTGACATCTGTTTTAGGGTAAGGGTGAATTGTACAAAAGGGATGGGTTGCACCTTAACAGGCGGGGGACCAGCATTCTGGCAGGCAGGTTTGCCACTGCTATATTGGTGGGTTTAAACTAAATAGTGGGTGGGGAGAGACAAATAGGAAATACAAGGATGGAGTTAAAGGGAAAGAGAGTATAGGAAAAGTTAAGAAAGGCATCAGAACTAATGGGACTGAAAAATCACGAAGGATGAGGAGATTATGGCCAATATATATATATACAGAAAGTATAAGAAGTAAAGTGGATGAGCTTGAGAGGGAGAAAGTTAAATCAGATGTGTCAGTGTTGCAGTTGGACAAGGGAAACTATGAAGGCATGAGAGAGGAGCTGGCCAAGGTCGAATGGAAAATGATCCAAGCAGGAATGACGGTGGAACAGCAATTTCTGGGCATAATCCAGAAGATGCAAGATCATTTCATTCCAAAGATGAAGAAAGATTCTATGGGGAGTAAGAGGCAACCGTGGCTGACAAGGGAAGTCAGGGATGGAATAAAACTAAAAGAAAAGGTGTATAACATAGCAAAGACACCAGAGGATTTGGAAACTTTCAAAGGACAACAGAAGGTAACAAAAAGGGCAATACAGGATGAAAAGATGAAGTACGAGGGTAAGTTGGCCAAGAATGTAAAGAGGGATAGTAAAAGATTATTTAGGTATGTTAAGAGGAAAAGATTAGTAAAGACAAATGTAGGTCCATTGAAGGCAGATAGAGGTGAAATTATTATTGGGAACAAGGAAATGGCAGAAGAGTTGAAAAGGTACTTTGGTTATGTCTTCACTAAGTAAGACACAAACAATCTCCCAGATGTACTAGAGCAGGGGTGGGGAACCTTTTCACGTTGGTAGGCCGCAGTAAATTAGTTGTAATCTAATAAGGCCGCACCCAAGAAACTTCAATTAGGTATACTTCAAAATATACATTATTTTGTAAAAATCTAACCACTATGTACTGACTTCAAGAAAATGAAAACATTTTGTTAATTCTAAAGTTAACTAACCTTTTAATGACTTTGTGGTGACTGCTTTTTGTGGGAAATCATTTGAATATTTGGTTGCAACATGGAGGTACGCAGGTTCGTGGGTATCTGTCATTTGTGACCTTAAGGGCGTCTTGATCTGGGTTAGGTAGGACAATGTAGATTTGCAGCAATATGTGGTTGAAAAGCAAGAAAGCATTTTTTGTGCATGTTGCCGAAGACATGGATATTCTACTGCATTTTTCCATATTTCAATCGGATCTTTCTTAGCGTCAAAAAGGGTCTTTAAAATGTCATATTCTGAGAGCTCAATCAATTCCATCTATAGTTCTTTAGGAGCCTTTGAGTCATCAACTAGGTGAGGTTGAAATGCTAAATTGAGTATGATGTCATGATTCTCAGTCAGTGAACCTTTCATTGTATTCTTTAATTAATAAGTCTATAACAGCTGCGTATTCTTCAAATGATTCGCATGAATCCTCCTGCTCATCAATGACCTTCACTAACTGGGGAAAATGTTCATCCAAAATTTCATTTTGAAGAAGCATTCTGAAAAAAGATAGTTTTTTTTTCAAAATGCTTGGATTTTTTGCCACATATCATGTATAGACTTAGTTTTGAAAAGAAACATTCAATAGAAATCATCTTTCAATAATTCACATTATAGATTATGTTCTTCATAAAATGTAACTACCTGTTCTCACAAAGATAAAAACTTTGCTAACACCTGTCCCTGCAATAGCCAACGCACTTTACAATGATCAGCAAATACACACTGAATGCCTAATTTTCCAACTTTAGCATATTACGAAACTGCCGATGCTGTATGCATTTGCTGATGTCAATGCCGATGCATTTACACAAATATAGTTAACAATACTTAAAGCTTGTCAAAAGTGTCACTTAAAATAGTAGCTTTACTAATGTTTTAATTGTGGCCGTCAGTCGGGGAGGATTATTTTGTTGAATCTTCTTTTACTCTTTGGTATTTTAAATATGGTCATTATAAGATTAAAATAAAAATAATAAAAGACAAACAAAAACACATTAATAAAACTAAAAGGATTTGTTCTACAAAATTTGGATTAATTCACAAGGCCGAACGTAATGGCCTAGAAGGCCGCATGCGCCTTAGGGCCGCAGGTTCACCACCTCTGTACTGGAGGACAGAGGATCTAGGGGGAAAGGGGAACTGAAAGAAATTTGCATTAGGCGCGATATAGTATTAGGTAGATTGATGGGCCTGAAGGCTGATAAATCCCCAGGGCCTGATGGTTTGCATTCCAGGCACACAAGGAGGTGGCTCAGAAATTATGGATGGATTAGTGATCATTTTCCAATGTTCTATAGATTCAGGATCAGCTCCTGTGGATGGGAGGGTAGCTAATGTTATCCCACTTTTCAAGAAAGGAGCGAGAGAGAAAACGAGGAATTATAGACCAGTTAGCCTGACATCGGTGGTGGGGAAAATGCTATTGAAGAAGTAATAATGGCGCATTTGTACAGCACTAAAAGGATTGGTCCAACTCAGCATGGATTTAAGAAGGAGAATTCCTGCTTGACTGGTCTTCTGGAATTTCTTGAGGATGTGACAAGTAAAATGGATGAAGGAGAGCCAGTGGATGCCACTGCAAATGGTTACTTTGGGGATTCGGGTTGAAGTAAAACACACTGCAAATGGTTGGTTTGAGGTTTTGGGTTGAAGTAAAAAGCACTGCAAATGGTTGGTTTGGGGTGTTGGGTTGAAGTAAAAAGCACTGCAAATGGTTGGTTTGGGGTGTTGGGTTGAAGTAAAAAGCACTGCAAATGGTTGGTTTGGGGTGTTGGGTTGAAGTAAAAAGCACTGCAAATGGTTGGTTGGGGGTTTTGGTTTGAAGTAAAAGCACTGCAAATGGTTGGTGGTCTAAACTTGACAACTTCCTGTTTGTACTGTATATTGATTTTAGGTAAAATGCTTCCGCTTGCAGCTGAGATTTTTGCCCATCTTACTCAGTCCCCCTCTGCTCATCAGATGCAGAGGATTCTTTGCTTTAATGGAAAAAAAAGTGTTATTAGTGTTTCAAAAATGTTGAGCATCTCTCTCCTGTCAATCACGCGATCAAGACCACACCTTTTCCGGTGGGAGGGGGGAGGGATTATAAAACCCGGATGTGTGGGTGTGACTCAGTCTCTGCATGATGGGGGAGGGAGAGGTCACGACTCTGTATGAGCTGTGAATCAACTGAACACACTGATTGTCTACTGAACTGTGAGTGTGGTGTTTTGTGGGGTTTTATGGTGGTTTCACCCTGCTTGAAATGGTATGAAACTGCATTTGAATGTGGTGGCCTTGCACCCTGCATGAAATGCTATGAAACTGCATTTGAATGTTGGGGCCTTGCACCCAGCATGAAATGGTATGAAACTGCATTTGAATTTGGTGGCCTTGCACCCTGCTTGAAGTGGTAGGAAACTGCACTTGAATTTAGTGCCCTTGCACCATGCGTGAAGTGGCAGGAAACTGCACCTGAATTTGGTGGCATTGCACCCTGCTTGAAGTGGTAGTAAAATGGATTTGAATTTGGTGACCTTGCACCCTGCTTGAAATGTAATTTCAAGGAATAGCCGTGAGTCAACTGCCAGCCCACCAGCCGTGAGTGAGCAGCCTGTACATCAGGCTTAAGGGACGGAGTTGCTACCCCAAGAATCCATTTGGCCCACAATGTCCATACTAGCCCTCTGCAGACCAGTCAATTCAGCCCACAACACCCATACCAGCATTGCAGAAAGTCCCCCCAACCCCCTCACTGGCCACCAATATTGTAATTGGTGGAGACGTGGAATATTGCATTGGGGGACCAGCCCTCCAGTGTGAACATGGGACCCAACGGGTCCCACTAAGTCTCGTATGTTTCTATATTCATGTTCAATATTCCAGATTCTGCAGTTGCTTGTTTTCCCATGTTAGTGCTCCACTGGAAAAACTTCACAGTATACCCCTCTATTGTTTCGCTGAATACCTTTGCTCAGGCCTACATAATCTCCCGATGGCTAAACACTTTAACTCCCCTTCCCATTCCCATACTGATCTTTCTGCCTTATCCTCCTCCGCTGTTCGAGTGAGGCCAAACACAATTGGAGGAACTGCACCTCATATTTCACTTGGGCAGCTTGCAACCCCTCAGTATCAATAATGGTTTTGTTAACCTCAAGTAACCCTTGCTTTCCCCCTCTCTCTGTTCCTCCCCCACCCTAGTTCACCGACTCATTTCACTGCCCTCCTGATTAAATTTACTGTTCGTATGCCCCGATATCACCTTTCCCTCAGCCAACAATGAACCATTCTACATTTATTTGATCATCGCCTGCTTTGATCTGTCATTTTCACACCTTATATTCTCTATGTACCCTTCCATATCTCCAGTTTTCCTCTCCCCTGACTCTCAGTCATTTGTATCCATCCCACTGAATTTCTCCACCTCTCTCCAACGAGAGTTCTTTGAGACCACCTCTCGCAGCTCGTCCATTGTGATTCCTGCTGACCTCCTGTTCTTTGACCATGTTTTGTGCGTTACACTCCTCTTCCTCCTTAACTTATACCCTTTTGTCTCTTTCTGAAAAAAAATCTCGAGCCTTTGTCCACCAATCTGCCTTTCAAACTCCCCTCTCCCCCGTATCCACCTATCACTCGGAAGCTTTGTCCTGCCCCCACCCTATTTCCCAGCTTTCTGCCCCCTCCCACAGACAGCCTGCATAAGGATCCCGACCTACCCAAAACGTCTTCTATCTGTCTCTTGCCAAGACGCTGCACAACATGCTGAGCTACTCCAGCACCTTGTGTTTTGTCGAGATGGAAGAAAATTCTGGATTTGAAACAAAGGTTGAACAAAGAGAGGGAGCTGGAGAGGCGTAAGAAAAACAGTCGCATTTTTAAATTTTTCGACAATATGCGTGCCACATGCAGTCATGAGAGTAAACAGTTGAAGTTGTTCTCTGATTGTGCCAGAGTTGTTGATTGGCATTGCATGACCAATTAACATGTCATTAGGAAGCTAATTATGCTGTTAAATTCCAACCCTTCCTTTCTGTGGCAAAATTAATAGGCAATTATTATGCAAATCCAGCATTCTTTACGAACACCAGGGAGGCTAAGGGCAAGATGCCATTTGTGGGAACCAAACAGCACTGCAATATAAACTGCACAGCTGATGCTGGATATTTGAAATAAACAGCACGTCTTTTCTATCCGCGGACCTGCTCTCGAGTTTTTCGAATTAATAACAGTAAGCATCTTAGTCAAAATTGTGTTTTTTTTCCATTAGGATTGTTGCAATAAAGTTGTCCTCTCAAAACAGCAACAGATTTGATTTAACTGCCAACGTATTGCCTATTGTACAATAACGACCTTTCTACGGTTCACGTGGGAAATAAGTTCACTTTCATAGGCTTTGTAACCTCACAATTGATCATTCACCAATTAAACACACCCTGCAGAGTTGACTAAACTGTTTCCGCTCATGCAGAGACTGAAAGCTAGTACAAAGCTGTGGAGTAAAATAATGTGCATTTAGCTATACCACCAGATGAACCCTGTGTTTTTAGCCCGAGGCTCTGAAACACTAAACTGAGCTTCTGCTGTAATAGACACCTCAAAAACTGGGAACCTGGAGTAACAGATATCGAGTGATGTAGAAACAAGGAACTGCAGTTGTGTAGAAAGGCACTGCAGATGCTGGTCTATACCGACGATGTACACAAAATGCTGGAGAAATGAATTACAGATCCCGGTACCTACCCAAGAAGGGTCCGGACCAAAAACCTCACCCATCCTTTTTCTCCAGAGATGCTGCCTGACCCGCTGAGTTATCCAGCACTTTGTGTCTATCTAAGTAACTGCAGATGCTGGTTTACAAAATAAAAGACACAAACCTTTTTTGAAGGGTTGGCACGGTGGCGCAGCGGTGGAGTAGCGGTGGAGTTGCTGCCTTACAGCTCCAGAGACTCGGGTTCGATCCTGACTCCGGGTGCTGTCTGTATGGAGTTTGTGCGTTCTCTCTGTGAACGCGTGGGGTTTCTCTGGGTGCTCCGGTTTCACCCCACGCACAAAAGACGTGCAGGTTTGCAGGTTAATTGGCTTTGGTAAACTTGTAAATTTTCCCTAGTGTGTGTAGGATAGTGCTCGTGTACGGGGATCGATGGTCACACGGACTCGGTGGGCCGAAGGGCTTGTTTCAATACTGTATCTCTAAACTAAACTAAACTAAACTGCTGGAGTAACTTAGTGAGTCATGCATCATCCCGGAAGAACATGAACATTGGAGGAGTCAAAGGAGAAGTTGTTGAGTGTAAGGTCCAGCTCTGCTAGGCGGAGGAGAGTATTGGTAGATGGAAATTGGCTGGTTCTGCTTTTGAGGAAGAAACGGAGGGCTTCAAGACCCTCCTGGCGGGGGATGGGGTTTTAGAGTGACATGAGCTTTGAGCTGAGGCAAAAGGAGTTTGAGATATGTACTCACTCAGAATGCCTGAAATGCAGCAATATTGTAGAGACAGACAAAAAAAGCTATAGTAATTCAGCAGGACAGGCAGCATCTCTGGAGAGAAGGAATGGGTGACGTTTTGGGTTGAGACCTTCCTTCTTGTCTGAAGAAGGATCTCGACCGGAAACGTCAACCAATCTTTCTCTCCAGAGATGCTGCCCGTCCCACTGAGTTATTCCAGCTTTTTGTATCTATCTTTGGTTTAAACCAGCTTCTGCAGTTCCTTCCTGCACAATATTGGAGAGACGGTGGCTCTGTGAAGCATGGATCTGTCAGTGTCTCTCGGGGAAGACTGCAAAGTCTGCCTCGCCACTGGTGTCTGCCAGTCAGTTAGTCCAGACTACCATCCTTCATGTCCAAAGTCCAGTCACCAAAGTGCAATGCTGCTCACTGCCTTCCTCATTATAATACAGATAATACCTGTATAATCTGTAGATAATAGATAATACCAGCTAATACCAGATAATACCTTCTCTGATATAAGCAGTATTCCCATGGATCTGCAGCTTGGTAAATTAATTGGTGATTGATAATTGCAGGTGGGTTTTGCAACATAGGAGGAATTTGATTTGCCTTACAGTCAGACCAAGGAAAAAGGAACAAAACACACAAAATACATTTTAACATAAACAACCACCACAGTGACTCCTCCACATTCCTCACTGTGATGGAAGGCAAAAGATGTTCAATCTCTCCCTCTTTGTCCTCCAGCGGCCGTGGGCCTCTAAACTTTTATTGACGGGACGATCTTACTCCCATTGCCGGCGTCGGGGCGATAAAGCTCCAGCATTGGGGGGATGTCAGCTCCCCTGCGACGGGCGATCTGACCCCGTGCCGGGGCTTGTCGTACGTCGTGCGGCCTTTGGAGCTCCCAACATCGGTCTCTACCTGAGATTGTGAGCTCCTCGATAGTGAAATCTCCAGGCAAGGGATCGGCTCCTATAGTAAGTGCACGCCCCCACACTGGGGCTCAAAGTCAGTCCCAAGCAAGGCCGCCAGCTCCATAATGTTAGGCCGCAGAGCGACCGGAGATACGATCCTGAAAACAATTGCATCTCCGGCAAGGTAAGAGTTTGAAAAAAAGTTTCCCCCGACCCCCTCTGCCACCTCGCACATGAAACAAATCAGAGAACATTAACACCTGATAGAAGTGTATAAAATTACGAGAGGCACAGATTGGGTGAGATGTTAGAAACTTTCTCCCAGGCTGAAAGTGTCAAAGGCTAGAGGGCATTGCTTTCAGGTGAGAGGAGCAAAGTTTAAAGGACATTTACAGAGAGAGTGGTGGATGATTGCCCAAAAATTCACTCTTCAACCATTGCCTGAGTTGTTGTTTGTGGACTGAGTTTACAAGGGGAGGGGAAGGAGGGAGAAAGCTACATTGACGACTGCATTAATGCTACATCCTGCACCCATGCAGAACTCCACTTCACCACTAATTTGGTTGAGAGATACAGCACAGAAACAGGCCCTTCGGCCCACTGAGTCCGTGACGACCAGCAATCCCCGCATACTCGCACTATCATACACATGAAGGACAATTTACACTTTTTACTGAAGCCAAATTAACTTACAAATCTGTACGCCTTTGGAAGATGGGAGGAAACCGGACCACGGGGGAAAACGTACAGTCACCACGAGGAGAACGTATAAACTCCATATGGAAACCCCCCGAGTCATGATCAAACCCGGGTCTCCGGTGCTGTATCGCAGAAACTCTACCACTGCACCACCATGCCACCCCAAAAAAGTTATTTGAAAAAAAGTTGAAAGCAGCTTTATAGCAGGGTTTTGCCAAATGAGTGTAACATCGATAAAATCTCATTGTATTTACAAATAATTGAAGATCCCCTTAAACAGTTCATGTGGAAAGCAGTTGCTATTTGTGTTAACCTGGTCCAAGATTCATACCATGTAATAATACCATTACATTGCACATTACACCAATGCAGTTGTCAATTTGAACATTGCACTTGTATTGTAATCATCAGCTGTCTCCTTAAAATACGTCCAGTATTTGGCAGCAATATATTCAACTTTGCCAGCGGGCGGCCACAGTGGCGCAGCAGTAGAGTTGCTGCCTTTCAGCGCTTGCAGCGTCGGAGACCCGGATTCGATGCCGACTATAGATGCTGTCTGTACGGAGTTTGTACATTCTTCCCTTAACGCATGGGTTTTCTCCGAGATCTTCTGTTTCCTCCCACACTCCAAAGAATAAATCGGCTTGGTATAAATGTAGAATTGTCCCTGGTGTCTGTAGGATAGTGTGAATGTGCGGGGATCACTGGCTGGTGAGGAGCCGGTGGGGCAAAGAGCCTGTTTCCGTGCCGTAGCTCTAAACTAAAAGTAAACTAAGCTAGATGGGCCTCGTGCAATATTATAATTGTTATTGACAATCAAAATTCGGAATAAACAGTCACATGACGCACTGGAATCAAAAAGCAACTTGATCCATCTCCTGGTTTAGTTTAGATTAGAGATACAGCGCAGAAACAGGGCCTTCAGCCCACCAAGTCTACACTGACTAGCGATCTCCGCACATTAACATTACCCTGCATGCATTAGGGACAATTTACACTTATGCCAAGTCAATTAACCTACAAACCTGTACGTCTTTGGAGTGTGGGAGGAAACCAAAGATCTCGGAGAAAACCCACGCAGTCACAGGGAGAACGTACAGACTCCGTTCAGACAGCACCCGTAGTCGGGTCGAACCCGGGTCTCACCCCTTCAAGCGCTGTAAGGCAACAACTCTACCGCTGCGCCACCGTGCTACCCGGTTCCGGCCACTTATTGTAATTGGAACTTTTTCTGCTGTAAGTGCCACATGTATTACAAACAACCATTTAATAACCCACCTCACCTGCATCCACCTATCACTTGCCAGGCTTTGTAATGCTCCCTCCTCTCTTTTTCAGCATTCTCCCACCCTACCACAGTCAGTGTGAAGAAGGGTCCTGACTCAAAATGTTTTCTGTCCATTCACTCCACAGATGCTGCCTCACTCACTGAATCCCTTCAGCACTTGTTATTTTGCTAAATATTCCAGCATTTGCAATTCCTTGGGTCTCCATTTAACATTGATGATTAAAGGGCCTGTCCCACTTTCATGACCTAATTCACGACCTATTATTACTCGTGGACATTTTTCATCAGGCTAGAAAAACGCCCCCACCTACTTGATGCCACGAGTATCTACGACTAGCATTACAACCTACCTACGACCTCCTTCAACCTCGTGACGACCATGTTGCGAGCATGTCAAGGGCAAACTCGGCAGAGGTCGTGAATTCGGTCATGAAAGTGGGAAAGGCCCTTAACTCTGCAGTACTTTAACCAATGAGGTTAGTTAGGTGGTTTTCAAGCTATAGCACGTTGACATCGAACAAAGAACAGCCCACCACCCACCACTACTTTCAGTCCAAAGAAGAGTTCCAACCTGAAACGTTACCTATTATTTTCCCCAGAGATGCTGCCTGATCCACTGAGTTACTCCATCTTTTTGAGTCTGTCAAAGATCAGTACAGTGTAGGAAAAAACCCATCAGCAAATGATGCCTGCCAACAATTATGCCAAATTAAACAAACTCCATCTGCCTGAATATGGTCTTTATTCCTCCCTTCTCTGTCTGTTTATATGTCTGTCCAAACGCTAATTATCATATCTATTTCCACCGTCTCTTCTAGAAGTGCATTCCAGATTGTACCTCGACTAAAAAAAAAACTTTCCACGCACATTTCAGTTTAGTTTAGTTCAGAGATGCAGCGCGGAAACAAGCTCTTTGGACCGCCGAGTCCGCGCCGATCAGTGATCCCCGCACACTAGCTCCATCCTACACAATTGGGACAATTTACCATTTTACCAAGCCGATTAGCCTATAAACCTGTACATCTTTGAAGTGTGGGAGGAAACCAAAGCACCCGGAGAGAACCCACGCAGGTCACGGGGACAACGTAGAAACTCTGTACAGCATCCGTAGTCAGGATCGGACCTGTGTCTCTGGCGTTGTTAGGCATCAACTCTACCGCTGTAAGGTAACAACATTTCCCCATCTAATGTTATCCTCTTTGCTGTTTGATATTTCCACCCTGGGAAAAAAAAATGATTATTTACTCTGTCTATTATAACTTCCATCAGGGAAGAAATACTGTAACACAACCAGCATTGAAAGGAATGTAGACAATATCTGCTTTCAATGTAAATTGATGACACATGCACACTTTCAAATGCTAGCTCCAGGAGAACTCAAATCACATTGTATGTATTATGCAGGAACAATGAGGAGGCAATAAAACCCTGTTTCATATTCTGAAATTACGGAAGGAAATATCTCCAAACGCTTCACAAATTTGCAGACTGTGACTCAATTTATATTAGCAGATACAATACGCTGGGTCAGATGCAAGCACAATACTGCAAGCAATTGCAGAAAATCCCATCATCTATGACTTGGATGCACATATCTTTGAAATCTATATTCCTTATATTACAGGTATGGGAAAAAATATGCTGTTCTGGTTGTGCATTGTGGTAAAAATAATTATTTTTATAGCTGCTTCTTTCCCCCAATAATTAATTTATGTCAGTCTCTTGATATTATTTAATAGATTTTATTTTCCTTTCATAACCATTCACACTCTGTCTGCCCTAATGCTGCTTCATTCATTTCTATTTATTATTTCTGCCATTCTCCATTTAAATCTCTCATTCCTTCGCTCCTTTGTTTTACACTGTGCAGTTCTTTTCTATTGTCCACCTCGCAGAGTCATAGAGTCATAGAGTGATACAGTGTCGACATAGATCCTTCAACCCAACTTGCCCACACCAGCCAACAATGTCCCAGCTACACTAGTCCCACCTGCCCGCATTTGGTCCATATCCCTCCAAACCTGTCCTATCCATGTATGTCTAATTGCTTCTTAAATGTTGGGATAGTCCCTGCCTCAACTACCTCCTCTGACAGCTTGTTCCATACACCACCACCCTTTGTGTGAAAAAGCTACACTCAGATTCTTATTAAATCTTTTCCTCTTCACCTTAAACCTGTGTCCTCTGGTCCTCAATTCACCTACTCTAGGCAAGAGATTTTGTGCATCTACCCAATCTATTCCCCTCATGATCTTATACACCTCTCTAAGATCACCTCTCATCCTCCTGTGCTCCAAGGAATAAAGTCCCAGCCTACTCGACTTCTGCCCATAGCTCAGACCCTCTAGTCCCAGCAACATCCTCGTAACTGTTCGCTGCACCCTTTCCAGCTCCACAGTATTTAATGCAAGTATACCAAGGAAGATGGGATTTGATGTGCACTGGAGGAGGAGCAACATGGATGGTACAGAGGCAAGGGAGAGGTTGTGGGGTTGTCCAGGTGTTATTGTGTGCTGGGGGAGGCACAATGGTCAGCGTGGACAAATTGGTCTTAAAGGGCTGTCTCCATGCTGAATAGCTCTGTGTAGCAATGCTACAAAATTTTGAGATTTAAAAAATCAAGTCTGCAATTTATCCCATCATATAAAGCATAAAAAGAAGTTTAATTTGACACCTAATTCACTTTATTATCTTCAGTATTAAAAAAGTTATGGCCATTTTCATACTCGGAAATTAGCAACTTGCTTCCTACTGCTGTTCTATTGACTTGACACAAAAGTTGTGATCGAGGACAGTCAAAAGCCGATAACTTTCTTAAAAATTAAGAGAACTGAAATACGTTTTCAGTTATTATAGATTGAAGTATTCTGAAACAAATATGAAACAATCTTACTTGGATGACCTGAAATTAAAGCATATAATTAGTTAGTTATCTAATTGTAGCTAATTACAAAATTCAATTACTAGATCTAAACATCTATCCATTTCTTAAGAAAAAAAAAAAAAATTTAAAGCCTATGTGCCCAATTAACATTCACACAAGAAGTCACAATATAACATGATTTTTAAATCTAATTGTCATTAATTTATAGGCCAAATTGAAGGAATTTAGTGTTTAATGCCCATAAATTAATGGGCATTTTAAACAGCTTGCGAGTGGGATTTTCTGGAACGCGCTGTATTGGATGGTTGCGTTTGCGGTAAATTTAAACCCCATATCGGCAGGAGAAATTCTGCCGGTCCGTATGGGGACTAAATCACCGTTTCGCAACATGAAATATTGATTAAAGTCTAAAAAAACAGGTTTATATGTAAAAATAAATAGCTTTCACTTACCTGTCCCCTACGTAAAATCGGTCCCCGTTGTCGGCGTTCACGGCATTAGGAGCTAATTTTTATTTTACTGTAGCGATAAAATAGTCTGGCTATTTATTTTAAAAAATTAACTTACCGGCAGGGGGATCAAATCTCCAGAAATAGATCGCACTCCGAGAAAAGAAAGTTCCGGATGGCAAGGGGGAAACCGCATTTTAACCCCCCCCCCACCCCATTAAAGGCGCCAAAGTCACGCACACGGCCAGTGACAGAACTGCAGCACTGCTAAAGGTGAGTTTGGTAACATACCTACTCTGCGACCCTGTAAATGAGGTGCAACTTGGAACAGGCAAGGGTGCGTGTGTGAAAATGGCGGGGAAGTAACTACAGGGCTGATGAAACCAGTTAGCCCAACTTCTGCAGGAGAGAAACTGCTTACATTTCTTTAATAGGAGACCATCGCAGCCATTGATTAGGGAGAATCCATGCTGATTTGCAAAAGAAAAATCAATTGAACACACATTTTAGAGCTTGAGAAGATTTAACTGTTAGCGGCGATAACAAGGGATCAGTGCATATAATGGCCCAGAAGCTGTGTGGTTCCTGTTGATGGGTGGGTCGGTCGGTCGGTCAACAACTGCAGGATTCATTGACCCAAGGCACCAAAGCCAGAGAGTTGAGAATCTGTGGAATTCTCTGCCACAGAAGGCAGTGGAGGCCAATTCACTGGATGTTTTCAAGAGACAGTTAGATTTAGCTCATAGAGCTAAAGGAATCAAGGGATATGGGGAGAAAGCAGGAACAGGGTACTGATTTTGGATGATCAGCCATGATCATATTGAATGGCGGTGCTGGCTCGAAAGGCCAAATGACCTACTCCTGCATCTATTTTCCATGTTTCTATGTTTCTATATTTCCACTCTTCTGTGCTAGTCTTTCACTTGTTTCCATTCGGGAATGTACACCCCTAGTCAGGATTGAACCTGGGTCACTGGCGCTGTGGGGCAGCAAATCTACCGCTGCGGCGCCGTGCCGTCTTGCTTAAGAGGACTTCATAGTATCTCACAATAACTGCTGATATAGAATGATTTTCTTGGGCAGAGTTATTTTCTTTGAAACGGAGAAGCGTAAGAGACAGTTGAATAGCCGGGGAACGTATATTTAAGTTTAAAGTTTCAACTTTAAGGTTAAGTTTGGAGGACATAAGGCAGTTGAGGAAAATGTTCTATCAAATTAGCATGGTGATATGGGGTTGGGGGTAATCTGCCTGTAAAGCTGGTGGATAAAGTAAGCTCATCACAGTCATATGATTAGACCCTTGAAGGGCACTATCTCCAATGCTGTGTACAGTTAAACACTTGAAGGACGCAGTCTACAAGACTGTAGATTAGGAGTAAGGAAGTGAGATAAGTGATGAATGGTTTGTATGATGTGAATCATTGATTTGAAAGATTCATAATGTCTCTCAATAGCTGGTGAGATCAACTGTAAGTATTAAGGAAAGATGAGAAAATATATTTAGATCTTTAACTCATTTCTAAATAAAGATATATCGGGGCAGTATGGATAGATTGGAGCAAATTTGCTTCACAGATTCAAACTTACATCTGATTCGATTTTAAAATATCTTAACCTTTCCTATCATCAAAGGAGCATATTGAAAAATAATTCCTGAGCATTTAAACAGAGAGGATTTATTGTCCAAGAGTGAGTCATTTGAATTAGCAGGTCATGAGGTGTGGATAAATTGTGCGTTAAATATCATGTTTCATGGACAACTTGGACTTGAATATTTCAAAACATCTGCAATATGTTTTGATTTTTACTCATATATGCTCATTTGGATACAGAAGTGGGAGGCCATGTTGTAGTTCTACAGTATAAGACGTTGGTGAGACCGCATATAGAGTATTGTGAGGCAGCATCTCTGGCGATAAAGAATGTGCGACGTTTCGGGTCGAGACCCTTCTTCAGAAGAAGGGTCTGATGAAGGATCTCGACCTGAAACGTCGCCCATTTCTTCTCTCCAGAGATGCTGCCTCACCCGCTGAGTTACTCCAGCATTTTGTGTCTACCTTCGTTTTAAACCAATATCTGCAGTTCTTTCTTACATATAGAGTATTGTGTTCAGTTCAGGATGCCATGTTATAGGAAAGATATTATCAAGCTTAAACATAGAAACATAGAAATTAGCTGCAGGAGTAGGCCATTCGGCCCTTCGAGCCTGCACCACCATTCAATATGATCATGGCTGATCATCCAACTCAGTATCCTGTACCTGCCTTCTCTCCATACCCTCTGATCCCCTTAGCCACAAGGGCCACATCTAACTCCCTCTTAAATATAGCCAATGAACTGGCCTCAACTACCCTCTGTGGCAGAGAGTTCCAGAGACCCACCACTCTCTGTGTGAAAAAATTCCTTCTCATCTCGGTCCTAAAGGATTTCCCCCTTATCCTTAAGCTGTGACCCCTTGTCCTGGACCTCCCCAACATCGGGAACAATCTTCCTGCATCTAGCCTGTCCAACCCCTTAAGAATCTTGAAAGTTTCTATAAAATCCCCTCTCAATCTCCTAAATTCTAGAGAGTATAAACCGAGTCTATGCAGTCTTTGTTCATAAGACAGTCCTGACATCCCAGGAATCAGTCTGGTGAACCTTCGATGCACTCCCTCTATGGCAATAATGTCCTTCCTCAGATTTGGAGACCAGAACTGTACGCAATACTCCAGGTGTGGCCTCACCAAGACCCTATACAACTGAAGTAGAACCTCCCTGCTCCTATACTCAAATCCTTTTGCTATGAAAGCTAACATACCATTCGCTTTCTTCACTGCCTGCTGTACCTGCATGCCTACTTTCAATGACTGGTGTACCATGACACCCAGGTCGCGCTGCATCTCCCCTTTTCCTAATCGGCCTCCATTTAGATAATAGTCTGTTTTCCTATTTTTGCCACCTCACATTTATCCACATTATACTGCATCTGCCAAACATTTGCCCACTCACCCAGCCTATCCAAGTCACCTTGCAGTCTCCTAGCATCCTCCTCACAGCTAACACTGCCCCCCAGCTTAGTGTCATCCGCAAACTTGGAGATATTGCCTTCAATTCCCTCATCCAGATCATTTATGTATATTGTAAATAGCTGGGGTCCCAGCACTGAGCCTTGCGGTACCCCACTAGTCACTGCCTGCCATTGTGAAAACGACCCGTTTACTCCTACTCTTTGCTTCCTGTTTGCCAGCCAGTTCTCTATCCACATCAATACTGAACCCCCAATGCCGTATGCTTTAAGTTTATATACTAATCTCTTATGTGGGACCTTGTCGAAAGCCTTCTGGAAGTCCAGATACACCACATCCACTGGTTCTCCCCCATCCACGCTACTAGTTACCAAGCTTGAAAGGGTTCAGAGAAGATTTACAAGGATGTTGCCAAGACTAGTCTGAGCTACAGGGAGAGGTTGAGTAGGCTGGGTCTCTATTCCTTGGAGCACAGGAGGATGAGGGGTGATCATATAGAGTTGTATAAAATCATGAGAGGAATAGATCAGGTAGATGCACAGAGTCTCTTGCCAAGAGTATGGGGAAACTAGGACCAGAGGACATAGGTTCGAGGCAAAGGGGAAAAGATTTAATAGTAATCTGAGGGGTAACTTTTTATAGAAAGGGTGATTGGTGTATGGAACAAGCTGCCGGAAGAAGTAGTTGTGGCTGGGACTATCCCAAAGTTTAAGAAACAGTTAGACAGGTGCATGCATATGAAAGGTTTGGAGGGATATGGATCAAACGCAGGCAGGTGGGACTAGTGTAGCTGGGACATGTTGGTCGGTGTGGGAAAGTTGGGCCGAAGGGCCTGTTTCCACACTGTATCACTCAATGACGCTTGAATATGTCATAACATATTTTATTACTCTATGACTCCATCACTTTTGCCTGTGGATTTCATGAATTGATGTTCAAATTCCATTTGTGATCTCCCGATAATATGTTAAAGTATTTGCAGGTAAATCTGATAAAGCCCACCAATTAAGAATTGAATTATATGGTGATTGCTGGTCAGTGCGGATCCGGTGCGCCAAAGGGCCTGTCTCCGCACTGCATCGTTAAACTAAACTAAGCCAAACAAATCCAGCTGTTAATTGCATTGGAGAAAGAAGCGAGACTGCATATACAGTAAATAACTCCCCAAAAAGTTTTGCAAGGCTTAAATCTCTATTTGCTAATCAGTATTACAACAGATGAGCATAAAAAAACACACACAAAACACGATTTGAATTGCAATGTATTAGATTTAACATCAGGTTGTCTCTAGTGGTAAATAACAAAGGAAAGGTCGTCCAATCGAAACCGGCATTGTCAGCTACTTTTTGCTTGCAAGTATTCTGTTTGATGTGTCCAGATATTGCTGGATGAGCAAGATAGCAATAGTCAAGGGCTGCATCTTCTGTTGAAGTTTATATTTCTTTTGTCAAGGTCATTGCCGTCTGGGCTGATGTGCTGCAAAAGAGGACTGCAATAACTCCCAAATTAAGATGCACAAAATATTTAAAAAGGACAGACAAATAACAGGTTAACGGCAATCAAACTCAATGCCCTATCAGTACACTATACCAAATGAAAAAGGAAAGACACAAAATGTTCAGTTCACTTCAGTTTAGTTTATTGTCATGTGCACAGAGGCACAGTGAAAAGCTTTTGTTGCATGCTATCCAGTCAGAGGAAAGGCAATACATGGTTACAATCGAGCCATTCACAGAGTACTGAGAGATTTTAAAAGTATGGAGCGATTATAATATGTGATTGCCAGCACACAAATAGGTTGGGCTCCATGCTGGAGTATCTCAGCGGGTCAGGCAGCATCCCTGGAGAAGATGGGTAGGTGACGTTTCGGGTCGGGACCCTTCTTCAGACTGATTGTGGGTGGTGGGGGGGGGGGGGGGGGGAAGGAGTAGTAGAGATTAGTAGGTCAGGCAGCATCTCTTGTCAGAGAAATGTGTGTGTATGTTTGTGTTATATATATATTTTCTCTGGTTGCTCCGATTTCAACCCACATCCTAAAGACGTGCAGGTTAGGAGATTAATTGGCCCCTGTAAATTGTACCTAGCGTGTAAGATAGATCTAGTGTACAGGATGATCATTGTCAGCATGGACTCGGTGGGCTGAAGGGTATGATTCTACACAGTACCTCCAAACTGAAAAACTAAACTAAATAGGAAAAAACAATCCAGCCACTCGCAGTGCACAGGTTAGGGTGGTTGTTCAGTAGTTGTCTACTTTTAAAGGGCCTGTCGCACATACGCAACCTTTTCGGCGACTGCCGGCACCCGTCATAGGTCGCCGAAAATTTTCAACGTGTTGAAAATTCAGCGGCAACCAGAAAGACGCTACGACTCTTTGGGTGACAAGGCGACATGTCGTGGGTGTCGCAGGCTGTCATCAGGGGACATGTCGCCAGGGGGTCGCCTGTATGGTTGTGAGAGGTCGCCTGTATGGTCGTGAGAGGTCTCCTAGTCACCCAAAGAGTCGTAGCGTCTTTCAGGTCGCCGCTGAATTCTTAACATGCTGAACATTTTCAGCGACCTATGATGGGTGCCGGTATTCGCCGAAAAGGTTGCATAAGTGAGATAGGCCATTTAGATTCTGGAAACCCGATTATAAAATTTAAATTTTTGCAACTTTGAATGGTGTTTCACATAGATGAACATCTCTACTATGGGAAAAATATGTTTGGCGCAATTTTAAATTTAAATTTAAATTTATTTTTTCGCCTTTTTTTTCTAGGTTGGCCATTGCATTCAGTCATATCCATCGCATTTTTATGATGAACAACACTGTAAAATATAACTGATTTAAGAATATATAGTAAGACTTTATGAGGAGTTACGATGAGCGATTATGTGAAGAACCCCGCCAGTCGGCATGCGCGTCAATCTTCAAAGCAGCGGTGTGAAGTCACATAAGAACAACAATTGAAGTATTATAGTAAGATTACAACTCTAGAACTACCAGATGAGCTTTGTGATATGAGGGTTGGGAGCGGTGGGCACGTAATCGCTCATCGTAACTCCTCATAAAATAAAGATCAAACTTCAAACTGGTAAGCTCGTTTAATCTTACTATTTTACTTCGGAGTCACGTGAGTGATTCCGTGAAGATTTTAAAGGTCAGTGATTTCACGCCGATCCAAATCCAGGCGTTTCACCCTGCATGCAGTTGACTCAAGAGGAGTGAATTAGTAACAACATTGATTCATGATACTGATTAACATGTTAATGTTTTAATTCACAAATAACAAAATATATACAATAGCGACTCCTCTCTCCCAGGGAGAAGCTATGAAACACAGAGTGGGCGAACACCCCGGATTCAACAAGCGGCTTAGTCGAAAAGTCGATTCATTTGACCATCCTGCGGCCACGAGAATGTGGACTAGAGGGACGTCCATTGCCCTCGCCGCTGACGTTGATTCCGCCCTGGTGGAGTGAGATTTAAAATTTTCAGTATTAACTCCTGCACACCCCAGGACTTGCTTCAGCCATCGTGAGATGGTCTGAGATGACACTTGCCTATGCGTTTTTTTGTGGCTTATAAATAGTGCTACCTCGGAGCCTCTGAGGCTCTTTGTAACGTCAATATAACGCTTCAAGTGCGCCATTACACACAGCCATGAATCTGTGGGATAAGCTGACAATACAAGCTTATATCCCGACACCCCTGGTTTGCTCTGTTTGAGTAGGTCATAGATGTGAAATATAACATCATTCTGTGATGTCACCATCCTGTCCAGACGCAGTTTGTGGAGAGTCTGAACCCTTTGCGCTGAAGTAAGCGCCATGATCATAACGAACGTGAGTGTGATCCTTGGTAAGGACAAAGCTGTGGCTGTTCCCCATTGACGGAGCACCGTGAATACCATGCTCACATCCCAGATTTGAGAGTACCTGGGCCTAGGAGGATTTGAATTAAACACTCCCTTCATGAATCGTGATATTAACGGGTGGGACCCTAATGATTGAAGTCCTGACCCCCAGCACAGGTACGCTGACAGGGCACTCCTGGCACTGTTGATGGCACTATAACTCAACCCTCCCCTGCTGCGTAAGTGGCATAGGAATTCTAGGACATCTGGGATGGAAGCTGTGTGGTAAGTGATGTTCCCCTGTAAGCAACATTCCTCCCATTTCCTGATATGGGAGATGTACTGTCTTTTTGTGCTATCCCTCCAGGATGACGTGATGATATCCACAGTCTGATCAGATAGTCCCAGACCCAGGTACGGCCTTCATTAAATCTGCAAATCAACAAATTTACATGATCATTCAATGGGTGTGGATCCCCTGTCACAGGGTGCACCAATAAATGTTTTTGTTTTGGAACCACCCTAATTGGATGCGTGGTTATGTCCAAAATGAGCGGGAACCATGGCTGTGTAGGCCAGTCGGGTACCACCAAAACCCCTGTAGCGGTGTCCTGCTTGATCTTAGTCAGGCAACGGCTGATGAGGCAGAAGGGGGGAAAGGCATTCCGCCATATAAAAACATTCCGCCCCAGTGCAGTGAGAATGCATTCACCGCCACTGCCCCTGGGTCTGGTTCCCATGAAACATACTTAGGTATCTGGTGATTAAGTCTGGATGCAAACAAATCGATATCTGGCATCCCATACTGAAGGACAATTTTATCAAATTCAAATATTATTTTTAATGCACCAGTGCCAAATAATGTTAGCCAATTCGTCACATGATTTTGACTTGATTCCATCCATGTGATTGACATATGCCACTGCCGCACTGTTGTCAATCTGCAGTTGCACATGTAAGTGATGCTTAGTGGTACAATGAGCTTTGAGCCCATAGAATGCTCCTAAAAGTCCTAAATAATTTATTCCATGTGATTGGAGAATCAGTGCCTCATGCATATCCCATCTGCCTTCACAGCTAGACCTGGTATCAGTAGCACCCCAACCTAGGGCACTGACATCAGTCTGTAAAATAAGTGAAGGTGCTTCGGTCAAAATTTTGCCATAACAATTTAATATGTTTCTAATCCACCACTGTACCTCTGCAATGGCTTCAAATAGTAAGTGCATGGGACGATTGTAATGGCTTACATGTATTCTCAGTGCCTGTACCTTTGCCCTCTGTAAGTGTTGGTAGTGGAAAGGTCCATGTTGATGGTGATTGCTCCCTCAAGAGCTTGATACAGCCTTCAATTAAATATACTCTCTTGCCCTGGGGCAGAGTCACAGACATGTGATTGGAATTAACTGTGAATCCCAGATAGTCAATTAGGTTGACCGGCACCAATTTTGATTTAACTGGGTGGGCAATGAATCCTAGCCTCTGCACCATGAGTTGAATAGCTGAAACTGATAACTCAGCTGCGTCAAAGGTGTTTCCAATGATTAGAATGTCATCCAAATAGGTCATGACATTATGGCCTTGTGACCGTAATAACCCAAGTACTGGTTTTAGCAGCTTTGTAAATAAGCGAGGTGCTGAAGTCAATCCATTACGCAGAGCTCGAAATTGCCACAATTGTCCCATCCAATTAAATTTCAAATATCTGCGAACAGTCACTGAGTAATATGCATCTTGGAGAGCTATACATGCCATATAGCACTCCCTAGAAAGCAGTTGCTTGTCAGTAGCAAACGTTTCCATTTTAAAATGCTGATACTGCACAAACGGGTTAAGTCCTGTTAGGTCCAAGATAATCCTACACCCACCATCCTTCTTTGGTCTAGGGAACACATTAGACACAAATTGATGAGTCTGATAAATTGTTTTCTCAATGACTCCCTCGAGGCATAATTTTGCTATTTCAGCTTGGATCATCAAATTCTCTGTTTGTGAGAAGATGCATGCCCATGTTGGTTTGTGCTGGGTGGGTGGACACATGTTGGGAATAAATTCAATTTTAAACACCCTTAAATACTCTGCAGTATAAACACATTCAATGTTATTTTATACCATTCTCCCAGAAACCTGTGTAACCTCCCTCCAACTGGTAGGCAATTCTCTCTCAATATGTTTCGACAAGAGCCAGACGCACCTACCTCCATGGTTACCGGTAGAGCTCTTTGCCTGGTTCTGGGTGGTAAAGGCATGTTTCTCCTTGCTCCTGCTGGGGAGCGCCAGTTGCGGACATTAAAACGGTCGGCTTGGTCCTTGCCCAGCCCCGTTTTCAGCAAACCGCTTGTAGGGATACTGCTGTCGCATGGTTCTACTGGTCACTGGCGCCTTGATGAGCCCGACGGTTTTGGCCTCGTCGTCCAGCTCCTTTACTCTTTTAGCCAGGTCTTCCCCAAATAATAGGTGGGGACGTTGCCAGGCTTGCATAGGGCAGCAAACCTGGGATTAATGGTGGGGTGGATGGCGCTCTTGCGGAGGCAGTTAATCTCAAAGTGCACATTGCACATGAGAGCCAGGGCATCCTGCTGAAGTTCAGTCAGGAGCCCACCATCCACCGAACTACCAAAAGCCGTTATTCCAGATGCCAGCAGCTTGAGCACCCGTTGCAGTTTAATCTCCTGCGCTCCGATGCCTACCCCCATATGGCCCCAAATGGCATGGTTTACTGTCGGCACCTTCAGCAGAATACAGTTCTCTGGGGTATCATATTCCTTGGCAGTGGTGTCCATGGCCATCTCCTGCAGCTGGTGGGAGGCCAGGTAATTTATGCTGGCAGCCAGCTCCTCTCCAAGCGGCTCGCCAGAGTCTGTAGGGATGGCAAACCTGGCCGCCAGGAATGGGACCTCTGGCGCTTGCCGCTCGTCCCGTGGGGCAGCCTCCATCGTTGAGCCCTCTGAATCGGCATCAGATTCAATCTGACACGGTGTACTCTCCTCGTCCAGGAGGGAGATACTTGGCAGCCCTGTAGGTGCTGCTGGCGCGGGCTTTTGGAGAGGCCGGAGCTCTTGATGGAGCATCCTCTCCAACAGGAGCTCCATCCTGGATACCTGTTCCGTGGTATCCATTCTTAGGGGTAAACCCTCTTGACCGGACTCGTCTGAGTCTAACGGCCGGACAGACCTTCGGGTGGCCTCACGCCCCTCCGGCGTAGGCACAGTGTCCTCAGACACCAAGTTTGTGGTCGTTGGTTTGACAACCAGCGACTCCGTGGATGAGCTAGGCGGCCGCCCGCTACCCGCACTCCCGCGGGCTTGAGATATTTTTGCCACGGCTCGCCTTGCTTTTCCTGATTTTTTCATGTTTGCACTTGCCCTCCTGCAACAAGAATTACCAAACGCAGAGACCTCGAACAAGTTTAACACTTACTTCAGGCTTTTTAAAGAAGTGCTGCTCCTCCCAGCCGGTCTCTGGGTGAAAATAGTTTTCCTCATCTCAGACCCAAATGGCCTACCCTTTACTCTTAAACTGTGCCCCCTGGTTTTGGACTCCGCAATATGGGGAACATTTTCCCTGCATCTAGCCTGTCCAATCCCTTAAGAATTCAATATGTTTCTATGAGATCCCATCTCGTCCTTCTAAATTCCAGTGAATATAAGCCCAGTCGCTCCACTAGCAGGCAACAACACCTTATTACATTCAATTTGGAAGTGAGAATGTAGCTTAATCCTGCTGCTGCTGCCACATACGTTCATAGGCCATAGGAACAGGAGCAGGCCATTCGGCCCATCGAATCTACTTTGCCAATCAATCATGGCCGATCTACCTTTCCCTCTCAACCCCATTCTCCTGCCTTCTCCCCATATCCCCTGACACCTCTTCTGTAAACAGGCAGTTATAAAGGCTGTTGAGGATACTGGTTTCCTCCTCCTGCATTTCCCTCTGATATGCAAGCCTGCAGATCTTACTAGTTGCCTTCACTTCCCAGAACTTCTTTACACAG
Source organism: Raja brachyura (assembly GCA_963514005.1). Next base: position 124,041,268 of record OY740783.1, read on the forward strand.
TTTACACAGCAACAGTTCAAGAATAAGGGGTAGCCATTTAGAACTGAGATGGGGAAAAGATTTTTCACTCAGAGACTCTGTGGAATTCTCTGCCACAGATGGCAGTGGGGCAAATTCACTGGATGTTTCAAGAGAGTTAGATTTAGCTCTTAGGGCTATCGGAATCAAGGGATATGAGGAGAAAGCAGGGACGGGGTACTGATTCTGGATGATCAGCCATGACCATATTGAATGGCGGTGCTGGCTCGAAAGGCCGAATGGCCTATTCCTGCACCTATTTTCCATGTTTCTATGTTTCAGATCGGCAATAAAACTCCCCACCCAATGAGGAACTATTGACTGTTCCCTCTTTAATGAAGGCATCAGTTAAATAGATGCCTGCAGCCATCAGGTGTCACAGGTCTCTCTGCTGTCTTTTGGTGGTTAGAAACGTGGGGTCGGTACATGGTGGGCTTGTAATGGGAAAGGTAAGACTAGTGGTCAGCTTTGTGAACAGTAAAGTCTCATGTGGATTCAGCTCCATAGGAGTCAAAATATACAGCTCAGGCACATTGGAGCGTGCCTTTGGACAGTTTCATGCTGCTTGATCAAGCCTGGGCTGGCACCAGACAGGCTGTTGAAGAAAGCAGCACCCTTTAATCCAGCAAGTTATTAAGACTGTGGATGCCCTATCTGAGGAGAGAGCTAGACCTCTTGTGATGGAGATGGTGAGGTCAAGAGAGGGAAGGGAGGTGTCGGAGATGATCTAAATGAATTTCAATGCAGGATTCGTGGTGATGGTGAGATCAAGAAGTCTTGAATTAAACTTTCTGGAGAACCATGGATTCCATAATCAATCACCTTCTCATGTGATTGAAGAAGAAGGGTCTCGACCCAAAACGTCACCTTTTCCTTTGTTCCATAGATACTCACCCGCTGAGTTTCTTCAGTATTTTTGTCTACCTTCTGATGAAAGGTTGTTGACCTTAAGTGATGGCTGGGCCACACGCATTTGTCTGGATCAAGAGAAAAGTGTTGACTGGGTTCCATGTGTATCCAGTGTGCTCACAGGCACAGATCCAGACTGCGGGTGCTGTCTGCGTGGAGTTTGCACATTCTCCAAGCGACCGTGTGGGTTTTCTCGGCGTACTTCGATCTCAGAGTCATGGATTCTTACAGCGTGGAAACAGGTCCTTCGGCCCTACTTGCCCACAGCAGCCAACAAGCCACATCTACACTAGGGTTACACAAAAAGCTGGAGAAACTCAGTGGGTGCAGCAGCATCTAAGGAGCGAAGGAGATAGGCGACGTTTCGGGTCGAGACCCTTCTTCAGACTGGTCAGGGATCAGGGAAACGAGAGATATAAACAGTGATGTGGAGAGATAAGGAACAATGAGTGAAAGATATGCAAAAAAGTATTGGTGATAAAGGAAGCAGGCCATTGTAAGCTGTTTGTGGTGTGAAAATGAGAAGCTAGTACGACTGGGGGGGGGGGGGGAGGGGGGGAGATGGAGAAGGAATGTCAGGGCCAGAGGGCTGAGGGAGAGGTGGGGGGGAGGCAGTCTGGGTTAACAGAATTGAGAAAATTCAATGTTTAAGCCCAGAGGATGCAGACTCCCCAAGCGGAATATGAGGTGCTGTTCCTCCAACTTGCGGTGTTGATCACTCTGGCCGTGGAGGAGGCCCAGGACCGAGAGGTCGGATACGGAGTGGGAGGGGGAGTTGAAGTGCTGAGCCACCGGGAGGTCGGGTTGGTTATTGCGGACCGAGCGGAGGTGTTCGGCGAAACGATCGCCCAGCCTACGCTTGGTCTCACCGATGTAGATCAGCTGGCATCTGGAGCAACGGATGCAGTAGATGAGGTTGGAGGAGGTGCAGGTGAACCTCTGTTGGACTTGGAATGACTGCTTGGGTCCCTGAAAGGATTGGATGGGGGAGGTGAAGGAACAAGTGTGGCATCTCTTGCGGTTGCAAGGGAAAGTGCCCGGGGAAGGAGTGGAGCGGGAGGGAAGGGAAGAATTGACGAGGGAGTTGCGGAGGGAGCGGTCTTTGCGGAAGGCAGACAGGGGGGGAGATGGGAAGATGTGGCGAGTGGAGGGGTCATGTTGGAGGTGACGAAACTGGCGGAGGACTATCTGTTGTATGCGCTGGCTGGTGGGGTGAAAGGTGAGGACCAGGGGGACTCGGCCCTTGTTGTGAGTGGGGGAATGGGGAGAGAGGGCAGTGTTGCGGGGTATGGAGGAGACCCTGGTGCGAGCCTCATCTATAGTGGGGGTGGGGAAACCCCGTTCTCTGAAGAACGAGGACATTTGCGATGACCTGGTGTGGAACACGTCATCCTGGGAGCAGATGCGGCGTAGACGGAGGAATTGGGTATAGGGGATGGAGTCCTTACAGGAAGCAGGGTGGGAGGAAGAGTAGTCCACGTAGCTGTGGGAGTCAGTTGGTTTGTAGTGGATGTCAGTCAGGAGTGTATCACCTGCAATAGAGATGGTGAGGTCAAGGAATGGTAGGGAAATGTCGGAAATGGTCCAAGTATATTTGAGTGCCGGATGGAAGTTGGTTGTGAAATGGATGAAGTCAGTCAGTTCTGCGTGGGTGCAGGAGGTGACACCAAAGCAGTCGTCAATGTGACGGAGGTAAAGATCGGGGGTGGGGCCCTGGTACGCCGAGAACAAAGATTGTTCGACGTGCCCGACAAAGAGGCAGGCGTAGCTAGGGCCCATGCGTGTGCCCATAGCTACGCCTTGTGTTTGGAGGAAATGGGAGGAGTCAAAAGAGAAGTTGTTGAGGGTAAGGACCAACTCCGCTAGGCGGAGGAGGGTGTCAGTGGATGGGTATGGGTTGCTCCTCTGGTCGAGGAAGTACCGGAGGGCTTTGAGACCATCCTGGTGGGGGATGCAGGTGTATAGTGACTGGACGTCCATGGTGAAGATGAGAGGATGGGGGCCTGGACAACGGAATGTGCGGAGCCGACGGAGAGTGTCTGAGGTGTCTTGAACATAGGTGGGGAGGGATTTAACAAAGGGGGATAGGATGGAGACTTCAACTCCCCCTCCCACTCTGTATCCGACCTCTCGGTCCTGGGCCTCCTCCACGGCCAGAGTGATCAACACCGCAAGTTGGAGGAACAGCACCTCATATTCCGCTTGGGGAGTCTGCATCCTCTGTTCTTAAACATTGAATTTTCTCAATTCTGTTAACCCAGACTGCCTCCCCCCCACCTCTCCCTCAGCCCTCTGGCCCTGACATTCCTTCTCCATCTCCCCCCCCCCCCCCCCCCCCAGTCGCACTAGCTTCTCATTTTCACACCACAAACAGCTTACAATGGCCTGCTTCCTTTATCACCAATACTTTTTTGCATATCTTTCACTCATTGTTCCTTATCTCTCCACATCACTGTTTATATCTCTCGTTTCCCTGATCCCTGACCAGTCTGAAGAAGGGTCTTGACCCGAAACGTCGCCTATCTCCTTCGCTCCTTAGATGCTGCTGCACCCGCTGAGTTTCTCCAGCTTTTTGTGTAACCCTCGATTCTCCAGCATCTGCAGTGCCTTCTTTAACACATCTACACTAGTACTACCTGCTAGCATTTGGCCCAAATCCCTCTAAACCTGTCCCATCCATGTACCTGTCTAATTGTTTCTTAAATGTTGTGATGGTATCTGCCTGAACTGCCTCATCTTGCAGGGTTACACAAAAAGCTGGAGAAACTCAGCGGGTGCAGCAGCATCTAAGGAGCGAAGGAGATAGGCGACGTTTCGGGGTCGAGACCTTACTCCAGTGCCTCATCTTGCATGCCATTCTATACACCAACCACCATATGCGTGAAAACATTACCCCCTCAGGATCCTATTAAATCTTTCTCACATTAAACCTATGTCCTCTGGTTTTCAATTCCCCTTCTGTGGGCAAGAGGCTCCGTGCATCAACCGATCTATTCCTCTCATTGTTTTGTACACCTTTATAAGTTCACTCCTCATCTTCCTACGCTCCAAAGAATAGAGTCCTAGACTGCTCAACCTTTCCCTATAGCTCAGACCCTCTAGTCCTGGCAACATCCTCGTAATGGGGCTGTCCAACTGTACAAGCTAATTCAAGAGCTCTCCCGAGTTTAAAAAAAAATCAAACTCGTAGTAAGCACGTAGAATGTACGTGGCGCATACGTCGCAGCTCGGGACGTCTCTTAGTGGCTCTTAACGCTAACGGCAGGTACTCGGGAAAACGCGGTAAGCTCGTGAAGACTCGTGAAGATTTTTTCAACATGTTGAAAAATGTCCACGAGAGCCCCGAGTACCTATGAGCGGCTATTGTTGTAATTCTCCGAGTTCGAAATGGGAAACTCAGGAGAACTCTTGAATTAGCTCGTACAGCGGGACAGGCCCATTAATCTTCTCTGCGCTCTTTCCACTTTGACAACATCTTTCCTATAACACGGTGCCCAGAACTGAACACAATACTCTAAATGTGGCCTCACCAATGTCTTATACAACTGCAACATGACCTCCCAACTACTCTGGCTGATGAAGGCCATTGGGCCAAAATACATTTTGACCACCCTATCTACCTGTGATGCCATTTTCAATGAACAATGTACCTGTTCTCCTCGGGCCCTCTGCTCTACAACACATCCCAGAGCCCTACCATTTAGTTTAGTTTAGTTTAGTTTATTGTCACATGTACCAAGGTGCTTTTCAGGACTGCTCTCTGGTTGTGGGAGGATGATTCATTTGCCTGATAATAGCTGGTAAGAAACTGTCCCTGATCTGGCGGTGTGCAGTTTCACACTTCTACACCTTTTGCCTGATGTGAGAGGGGAGAAGAGGGAGTGGGCAGGGTGTGACTCATCCTTGATTATGCTGCTGGCCGTGCCCAGGCAGCATGAGGTATAAATGGAATCAATATAAGGGAGGTTGGTTTGTGTGATGGTCTGGGCTGCAATTCACTGCAATTTCTTGCAGTTTTGGATGGAACTGTTCCCAAACCAAGCTGTGATGCACCCCAATTCACTGTGTAGGCCCTGCCCATGTTAGGCTTTGCAAAATGCTACACCTCACATTTCTCTGTATTAGATTCCGACAACTGATCAAGATCCTGCTGCAATTTTTGACAATCATCTTCACTATCTACAATACCACCCACTTTTGTGTCAAGTGCAAACTTGCCAACCTTGCCATGTACAGAATGTTCTCATCTAAAGCATTGATATAGACCTCTCACTCTCCAGAAGGCGTGCAGGTTTGTGGATTACTTGGCCCCTGTAAATTGTGCCTAGTGAGTCAGATAGAACTAGTGCATGGGTGATCGTTGGTCAGCGTAGACTCGGTGGACCAAAGGGCCTGTTTCCACGCTGTATCTCAAAATTAAACTAAACTAAAAAAGCCTCCCTCTCTGTCCCTGGACTCACCGTGAAATCCATAACCACCTGAAATGAGGGCCAGACACTCTTCACTTCTGGCCTCCCAGCTTTACACTAGACAGGTGAACCCACTGTGGCCCTTTCCATTGCATTGAGGCTTCCAACCCTCATTAAAATGGTGGACAGGAGTGCATCTTTTAAGTTAATTTGTATTATTGATAATTTAACAAGTCTAGTTTAGTTTAGTTTAGCTTAGAGACTGCCTGACCCCTTTTGTGTTTTGCTAAAGATTCCGGCATCTTCAGTTCCTTGCATCTCCATCTTCTATAATAAGGTAGATAGACACAAAATGCTGGAGTAACTCAGCGGGACTGGCAGCATCCGGGATAGAAGGATGTCTGAAGAAGCGTCTCGACCCGATAAGTCACCCATCCCTTCTATCCAGAGATGCTACCTGGCCCGCTGAGTTACTTCAGCATTTTGTGTCTACCTTCAGTGTAAACCAGTATCTGCAGTTCCTTCCTATACATATAATATTATATTCTATAATATTGTGACTGTTCTCCAGAATTAATTTTAGCTTGAAAAAAAAAAGGTTTTGTTTGCCTTCTAGGACATATATAGTTTGCTGCCTCGTGTATCCAAAAAAAAATAACAATAACATTTAGAGGAGGGCTGACTACATAATGGATTTTTTTTCATCTTTCAAATAATATTGAAGAAGGTATTAGGAACAACAGATAGGTAGAAACATAGAAACATAGAAAAATAGGTGCGGGAGTAGGCCATTCGGCCCTTCGAGCCTGCACCGCCATTCAATGTGATCATGGCTGATCATCCAACTCAGTATCCCGCACCTGCCTTCTCTCCATACCCTCTGATCCCTTTAGCCACAAGTGCCACATCTAACGCCCTCTTAAATATAGCCAATGAACTGGCCTCAACTACCTTCTGTGGCAGAGAATTCCAGAGACTCACCACTCTCTGTGTAAAGAATGTTTTCCTCATCTCGGTCCTAAAGGAATTCCCCCTTATCCTTAGACTGTGACCCCTTGTTCTGGACTCCCCCAACATCGGGAACAATCTTCCAACATCTAGCTTGTCCAACCCCTTAAGAATTTTGTAAGTATTTTGTAGGTACCCACGTCAGAGAAAGTGATGGCTGCATTATGTGGCTACTGTTTTTCATGAGATAAATTATAGGAAACCTTCTGGAGGTGTAGAAGCTGCCGCTGAGAAGTCAAGGCTGAAGCCTCGTGGGCCGAAGGTGGAAACTCGCAGGTCGAAGAAGCTCGTGGCCAATGGTGCCTGCGTCAACGGAACCCCAGCCGGCGAGGACCCGGTGGCTTTAGTGGAGAGTTTGGTGTGACGGTCGATGATGGTGCCTACTGACGGACGAGAACAGACACGTGGAAGTGAAGTTGCCGGGAAGGAGCAAAGGAGGACCTGCCGTGGGGGGGGGGGGGGGGGGAGAACAAAGGAACGGGGGAGGGGAGGAGGGGGAAAGGAGGGGGTTTGTTACTTTGTAAGCACCATTTATGCACTGGAGTGGGACGTTGCAGACTCAACCTGAAGAAGTGGTGCATCTCTGACTCTGACAAGTGCAACTGTGGAGCGATGCAGACAATGGCCCACCTACTGGCTTGCGGTGGAGAGGCATGCACTGCAGACGATCTCCGCAAAGCAGGACGTCGTCTGACACACGAGCGAATGATGGGTGATTATTTGCATACCTTGGCAAGTTATGTAAGCAAAGAATTTCACTGTGACTTGTCACATGGGGCAACAAAGTCCTCAATCTATCTATCTCGATAGGTAGGTACCCACGTCAGGGAATGTGATGGCTGTATTATCTGGCAACATGTTATCAGGAGATAAACAATAGGCTGAGATGTCCCTCGGACATTGCGTGTGATCGTAATTACCTGTAGAAAATATCATACGGAATCTGCTTGATCAATGCGATCTGAAGACATTTACGTTCAAGGAGAACTAAGTGAGAAAAAGAAAGGAAATAAAAAGAGTACAAAATGTCTGTACAATATAGGGTGGACATTCTAGGATCCGGTGGTGTATCGGTTAAGTCGCTGGAATCAACAGCCAGAGATCTGGACTACTGATCGAGAAATGTGAGACTGCATCCCACTGCGGCAGCTGGGAAATTTAAATTCAAGTAATTAAATAAACCTGCAATTGAAAAACAAATCTGGTTTCAATCACAGCAAATATGAAACGACTATGTTCTGTAAAAGCCCATCTGGTTCACTAATATCAGTGGTGAAAGGATTATCTCTCTTCCTGGGCGATCATTTCGCTGAACACATTCGCTCAGTCCGCCTGAACCTACCTGATCTCTCGATTGCTAAACACTTTAATTCCCCTTCCCATTCCCACACTGACCTTTCTGTCCTAGGTCTCCTCCATTGTCAGAGAGAGGCTTATCGCAAATCGGAGGAACAGCATCTCATATTTCACCTGGGTGTGAATATTAATTTCCCTAACTTCAAGTAACCCCTTAATTCCCTTTCTCTCTATCTCTCTCACACCCAAGTCACCCATTCCCTATCTCCAGAGATGTTGCCTGGCCTGCTGAGTAACTCTCTGTGTCTATCTTAGGTTTAAACCAGCATCTGCAGTTCTTTCCTACACATATCTCATCTGGCTGACCAATAATTTGCTGCAGGACCCGACGTGGGAGGACCACCATGAGCGGGAGGGTGGGGATGGCGAGTTTAGGGGGAGAGAGGGGGGTTGGGGCTGGGGAGTGTAGGGGGAGAGTGGAGGGATGGGGTTGGGGAGTGTAGGGTGAGGGGGGGTCAACAAGGGTGGACCTGGCGCAGGATACTTTGTAACTTTGTCCGTGCCCTTTATGTGGTGTCTATTTGCATACATAGAAACATAGAAATTAGGTGCAGGAGTAGGCCATTCGGCCGTTCGAAACTGCACCGCCATTCAATATGATCATGCCTGATCATCCAACTCAGTATCCCGTACCTGCCTTCTTTCCATACCCCCTGATCCCTTTAGCCACAAGGGCCACATCTGACTCCCTCTTAAGTATAGCCAATGAACTGGCCTCAACTACCTTCTGTGGCAGAGAATTCCACAGATTCACCACTCTCTGCGTGAAAAATGATTTTCTTATCTCATAGAAACATAGAAACATATAAATAGGTGCAGGAGGAGGCCATTCGGCCCTTCAAGCCAGCACCGCCATTCAATATGATCATGGCTGATCGTCCGTTATCAATAACCCGTGCCTGCCTTCTCCCCATATCCCTTGAGTCCACTAGCCCCTCGAGCTCTATCCAACTCTCTCTTAAATCCATCCAGTGATTTGGCCTCCACTACTCTCAGTCGCAGGGAATTCCATAAATTCACAACTCTCTGGGTAAAAAAGTTTTTTCTCAGCTCAGTCTTAAATTACCTCCCCTTTATTCTAAGACAGTGGCCCCTGGACTCACCCAACATTGGGAACATTTTTTCTGCAACTCGGTCCTAAAAGACACCCCTTATCCTTAAACTGTGACCCCTTGTTCTGGACTTCCCCAACATCGGGAAAAATCTTTTTGCATCTAGCCTGTCCAACCCCTTAAGAGTTTTGTAAGTTTCTATAAAATCCCCCCTTAATCTTCTAAATTCTAGCGAAAACAAGCCAAGTCTATCCAGTCTTTCTTCATTTGAATGTCCTGCCATCCCAGGAATCAGTCTGGTGAACCTTCTCTGTACTCCCCCTATGACAAGAATGTCTTTCCTCAGATTAGGAGACCAAAACTGTACGCAATACTCCAGGTGTGGTCTCACCAAGACCCTGTACAACTGCAGTAGAACCTCCCTGCTCCTATACTCAAATCCTTTTTCTTTGAATGCTAACATACCATTCGCTTTCTTCACAGCCTGCTGCACCTGCATGCCTACTTTCAATGACTGGTGTGCCATGACATCCAGGTCTTGTTTCATCTCCCTTTTTCCTAATAGGCCACCTTGGGTATGCAAGCAAAGAATTTCACTCTGTCTCGTCACATGTGACAATAAAATATTCAATTCAATTCAAGAATTACTGACTCTTAACTACCTCCTCAGTTCAGGGTCAATTGGGGATGGACAATAGATGCTGACAACGGGATATCCGCATATCCTCAAGTCGTAAAGAAATACAGTACGGAAACAGGTTGAACCCATTTCCCTAGCGCTGCGAGTGCCTGTGTCATGAGGTACAGTAAAAGCTGTTTTTATTCAGAGAAATGACTACATGATTACAATCAAGCTGCCCACAGTGTACAGATACAGGATAAAGGGTATTACATATAGTGCAAGATAAAGTCCAGTAAAGTCCGATTAAAGTTTGCAGGTCTCAGTGAGGTAGATAGGAGGTCAGGACTGCTCTCTAATGTCATAAGGTCATAAGTGATAAGAGTGGAATTAGGCCTTTCGGCCAATCAGGTCTCCTCTGCCATTCAATCATTGCTTAGGAAAGAACTTCAGATGTTGGTTTAAATCGAAGGTAGACACAAAATGCTGGAGAAACTCAGCGGGTGAGGCAGCATCTCAGGAGAGGAAGAATGGGCAACATTTCGGGTCGAGACCCTTCTTTACACTCTTCAGCCTGAAGAATGGTCTCAACCCGAAATGTCGCCCATTCCTTCTCTTCATTCAATCATGGTTGATCTATCTCTCCCTCCTGACCCCATTCTCCTGCCTTCTCCCCATAACCCCTGAAGCCCGTGTGTCTAGTTGGTGAGAGGATGGTTCAGTTGCCTGATAACTGATGGGAAGGGAGAGAACAAGTGAAATCAGATGCACAGAGAGAGATATAGATGGAAGCGGACTGGGGGTAGGGGAAAGAGGGGGGTAAATGGGAAATAGGGGGCCTGAGAATAGGAGATAAGTGTACGGAGGCAGGAAAAGGAGCAGGATGACTGAAGGGGTGGGAAATAGTGGGAGAAATGGGTGCCTACTGCGGTGAGGGTAAGGCTGCACATGGAAGGAGGTGCGGGTAGCATCACGTGTCATTGGAAAATGCACTGTTCATATTGTTGAGTTGTAAGCAACCCAAGTGGAACATGGAATATGAGATTTTGCCGTTCCAAGTGAGCCAAGCAATAAATATTTGGTTTTCATTTCTTGAAGAAACTTGATAAACAGCATGAGAGCAGGATTTAAAGGAACTGAGCAGAAATAATATGGAACACACACTCGATACCAGTAAGACACTGGAGAGCCATTACATTGTTCAAATATTGAGCGTAATGTTCACCTTTGTAGGAATAAACACAACACAAATGCTGAATTTCACTCAATTGACAGAAGACGTTACTTTGTTAAATTATATCTGTAAAATAATGATGTAGCAGGACATTACATATATGCACCTCTTACTTGGGGAGTCCGTTGCAATTTTGTTCTCTGGTTTTGGTCATTTTTCAGGTGTAAATTCACATGAGTTTCGAGTGCCTTCTGCGAAGATTGGGTGAACTTAATGTTCTGTGGGGGCTGAATATATGAAATAGTAAGGTGGCGTTGCGGGGGAGTTGATGCCTTACGGTACCAGAGTTCTGGGTTCGATCTCGACGACAGGTACTGTCTGTACAGAGTTTAACGTTCTCCCCATGACTGCGTGGATTTCCACGGGTGCTCTGTTTCCTCCCATGCTGCAAAGACATGCAGGTCTGTAGGTTAATTGGCTTCAGTAAAGATTGTAAATTGTCCCTAGTGTGTAGGATGGTGCTGGTGTACGCTTGTGTGCAGGGATCACTGATCGGCGCGGATTTGGTCGGTATCCCTAAAGTCAAGTAAAGTAAACTTAACTCAACTCAACATAACTCAAGGAAAGAGCGTTCACGTCATGGCTCTGTTTCCACCGATCTTTCCACAACCACGCACAAAAAGCACAAGAAGCGACAAGACAGACATCATTTAAGGCAGATGCTGAGAAGTGTGCTCAGCTCTGCTGAGAAGTGTGTTCAGCTCTGCTGAACAACTTCTAATCTTGTGTGTGGACTCGACAAGAAGAACACAACTCAACTCAACACAACTAAACTAAACTAAACTAAACTAAAGAAAACGTGTGAAATGTCCAACAGGTAAGGCAGAGAAGGGGCAGACGTAATGATTCAGGACAAAGACCTGTCATCTGATCAAGGGCCATCAAATTGAAACCAAATCAAACTGAACCTATGATTCTTTCTCCGCAGGTGCTGCCTGATCTGCAGAGTAACCTCGATATTTTCTGTCCACTTCAAGGAAACGTGTTTTTATTTCTTCGATGTTCTATGTTTGCATTTTTTCTTTTCTCTCTGTAACTAATTAATGAGCAGTAACTACGATAGGTTGATTGAAGGAATATCGGGGGTCATTTAGTTTAGTGTTTAGTTTAGTTTAGAGATACAGTGCGGAAACAGGCCCTTCGGCCCACCGGGTCCGTGCCGACCAGCGATCCCCGCACATTAACACTATCCTACACCCACGAGGGACAATTTTTACATTTATACCAAGCCAACTAACCTACAAACCCATACATCTTTTGGAGTGTGGGAGGAAACCGTACATCCCAGAGAAAACCCACGCAGGTAACGGGGAGAACTGACAAACTCCATAGCCGGATGCTGTCCTGGGTCTCAGGTGCTGCATTCGCTGTGAGGCAGCAACTCTACCGCTGAGCCACCGTGACCGCCTAAAGCTGAGAATTCACAGCATGGATACCAGATGAGTATGATCTCGAACGACCGAGGGCAGTCAAGTCAAGTTTATTCGTCACATACACATACGAGATGTGCAGTGAAATGAAAAGTGGCAATGCTCGCGAATTGTGCAAACACAGAACTACAAACTACAAAAACAAAACTACAAACAGAATGGAACAGAATCACAGATTCACTAGTGAGGGAAGAGAAAGGAAAAAAACAGCAATTTTAAAAAGACACCACACAACAGTAAAATGGTATGGTCAGGTTAGTCCCTGGTGAGATAGGAGTTTACAGGCCGAATGGCCTCTGGGAAGAAACTCCTTGTCATCCTCTCCGTTCTCACAGCATGGCAACGCAGGCGTTTGCCTGACCGTAGCAGCTGGAACAGTCCGTTGCTGGGGTGGAAGGGGTCCCCCATGATCTTGTTGGCTCTGGAGTTGCACCTCCTGATTTATAGTTCCTGCAGGGGGCGAGTGTAGTTCCCATAGTGCGTTCGGCCGAACACACTACTCTCTGCAGAGCCTTCGTGCCCTAGTTCCCAAACCAAATCATGATATTTCCGGACAAGATGCTTTCCACGGCGTCTTCTGAGTAGAAGCACTGGAGGATCCTCAGAGACACTCTGAATTTCCTCAATTGCCTGAGGTGGTAAAGGCGCTGCCTTGACTTACTCACGAGTGCTGCAACGTGCGATGTCCACGTCATATCCTCAGAAATGTGAACTCCCAGGTATTTAAAACACCCTACCTATCCACAGTATCCCCATTTATCTTCAATGGTGTGCACGTCCTCGGATGATGTGCCGTCCTGAGTGCCAGATCAGCCACCTCCTCCCGGTAGGCCTTCTCATCATTGTCTGAGATCAGGCCCACCACCACAGTGTCATCATCAAACTTGATTATCGAGTTGGAGCTGAACCTGGCCACTCAGTCATGTGTGTACAGGGAGTACAGTAGGGGGCTGAGGCCGCAACACTGGGGGGATCCTGTGCTCAGGGTGAGGGACTTTGATGTATTCCCTCCCATCTTGACTACCTGGGTGCCTGGTGGTGAGAAAGTCTAGGACCCAGGCACACAGGAGGGTGTTGAGCCCCAATTCCAGTAGCTTCTCGGCCAGTCTGGTGGGGACTATCGTGTTGAAGGCTGAACTGAAGTCTATGAACATCATCCTCACATAGCCCCCCTTCTGGCTGTCAAGATGAGAGAGAGAGTGGTGTGCAGAACCTGGGAGACCACATCGTCCGTGGATCTGATGCAAATTGTGTTCGTACACTTGATTAGAATCTCTCATGTTATGTTAGACATACCCTGCATATCGGGAAAAATACTTCATTGACGCTGTGACACAGATTTACAGAACACCTTGTCAAGTTGTTCAATCACCCTTGGTCTCACCTGAAGAACCAAGCAAGGATTGTCAGCTCATATAATTCACCCTGCTGAATTTCAAACAACATGTAGTGGTGATATGTAGTGCAGTTGCAGCAACATTTACTTATCCCTGTGGTGCTACTGTACATTCAGTGGTAGTATAAAGCACATACAAAAATAATGTGTGTTTATCCAAAATGCAGTACTGAAATAAAAAATCTTCCCAGGACGTAAGAGCATTTGCAAAACCTGAAATTATTTCCCACTCCTGATAGTGGCTTGAGCAGCCTGCTAGGCCACTGTACAGGTCAGTTAAGAGTCAATCATATTGGCGTGGGACCTTAAAGTCATGTTTAAATCCATTAGCTCCTTCCTCCAGTCTATTCTCGTTCATTAGCAAAGTGATGGTAGGCGGAATCGAGCTGCACTTGTTCTCCAATAACTTGTTCACAGATGTATAGGAAAGAACTGCAGATGCTGGTTTAAATCGAAGATAGACACAAAATGTTGGAGTAACTCAGCGGGACCGGCAGCATCTCTGGAGAGAAGGAATGGGTGACGTTTCGGGTCGAGACCCTTCTTCAGACTCGTGTTCACAGATGGTCGTTTGGATTTTTTCTTTCTTCAGGGTAGGTTAGTGATACAGCGTGGAAACAGGCCCTTCAGCCCACCGGGTCCATGCCGACTGTCAATCACCCCATGCACTAGTTCTATCCTACATCCTAGGGTCAATTTACAGAAGCCAAGTAACCACAAACCTGCACGTCTTTAGAGTGTGGGTGGAAACCGGAGCACCCAGGGAAAACCCACATGGTCACACGGAGAACATGCAAACTCCGTACAGATAGCACCCATATTCAGGATCGAATCTGGGTCTCTGATGCTGTGAGGCAGCAACTCTACCGCTGTGCCACTGGGCCATCCTGTGTTTCACCAAACAACCTGTGCACTACATCAAAGGCTCGTCCTTTATCATGAGGCTGCGTGTAAGCAAAATGCTTTCTAAAAACTCTACAGGGTTCAATCCCATGTGTCTTTATTCCAACAATGGAGCAGCAGTGATTGAATTACACTAAGTACACTTGGTCTTGATGCCACTTCATTGCCACACGAAATGCCACGTTAAACATTCCTTCTGTTAACTCAGGTGGACCATGGACAATGTATTCACCAACTACAAAATCTGTGGCAGCCTCCCGCTAAATCCTCCTTCAACGCCATCTCATAAATTACTGACACTCACCACCAGAAAAACAAAAGCAGAGGGAACCAACTCCACCAAGGCACACAGTATCCTGCCTTGCAAATACATTTTACTTTTATTGTTGACCTCAGTTCAAACTCCTGTAACTTCCTTCATGTTAATCTTCTTTTCGTGTCCACCTTGTTACAAATGTTGGCCTCACTGTCATTGTCTGTCCTGAAAAGGACGCAAGCTTCCGGCGACAATCAGTGGCAGCCATCACTTGTCGCAATTGATGATGGTGGTAGAAGAATTAGCTGGGGATACTTCCAGTTTCCAGCCCCGCGACGTGGACGCTTCTGCTATGGGGCCCTTACATTATGTTAATATTGACCCACTATTTTCAAAGCACCATCTGCAATCGATAAAGAAGCCATCCCCATCCTATCTTCTCCAGAGCAATTAGGAACAAATGTTGGCTACTCCATCAAGACATGTATCACATGTGGAGTGGGAATAAGGGGTACGGCATTTTCTAAATGGGGAGCGAATGTGGAGTGCTGGTGCAGGATTCCTAAAAAGTTAATGTGCAAGTCGAATTGGTAGTAAAGATAGCAAACGCAATGCTAGCATTTATTTCAAGAGGGCTTGTATACAAAAACAGGGATGTAATGCTGAGACTCTATAAGGAGCTGGTCAGGCCGCATTTGGAATATTGTGAGCAATCTTGGGAACCATATCTGAGGAGGGATGTGCTAGCTCTGGAGAGGGTCCTGAAGAGGTTTACAAGAGTGATCCCAGAAATGAGTGGGTTAACTTATAATGGGTGTTACTAGACCTATATTCGCTGGAGTTTAGAAGAACGAGGGGAGGCCCTCATTGCAATGCACCAAGAAGTAAAAGGCTTTGATAGAGTGGATGTGGAGAGGATGTTTCCACTAGTGGAAGTGTGTAGGACTAATGGGTCATAGCCTCATAATTAAAGGATGTTACTTTTGGAAGGAGATGAGAAGGAATTTCTTTCGTCAGTGGGTGGTGAATTTCTGGAATTCATTGTCACAGATGGCTGTGGAGGCCAAGACAATGGATATTTTTAAAGCATAGATAGATTCTTGATTAGTACGGGTATGAGGGGCTATGGGGAGAAGGCAGGAGAATGGAGTTAGGAGGGAGCGATAGATCAGCCACGATTAAATAGCGTAGACTTGATGGATTAATGGCCTAATTCTGCTCCTATTACTTATGACCTTATGACTTTAGGACATATGTGAAGTCTATAGAACTGAAGATTTGAAGCGGAGTTTTGCATATAATCCAACAGCTTATCGAATGTGATTGAAGATGCATTTTCTACCTCAGAAGTATTCTCCTTATATCTGGAGTTTATACATGCGCGTCCACTCCACAATGGTAGGGACCAAAAAAAAAGAAATGAAACCAAGTGGAACTACTGAATATTATTTTTCTTAAAGCTAGCTATCTTTGACATTTTTGTTGAAGGCTTGTACGATTTTGACTTGTGACATTGCAAAATGAGTGACAGTCTTCCACAGTGAACTGTCCAAAATGTGTTCCTTTGGGAGAGACAGTAACATGGGCTGTCAACTGCCCTCATCCATTTTACATTAACCCATGAGGTTCAGATGAACCATGACGAATCAAGTTAGAACATAACGTGACATGATAACTCCAAGGGCAATTACACAAACTAGAAGCTTCATTGTGGGATTGAATGCCACGAGCACAATTGAACGAGTGGATGAACGAGAACTGTGCAAAGTCCTCAATAGAGCAAACATGTTCACCCTTGTGTGGAGGTGCAAAGACGCGCACATGTGTTTTTTTAAACACGAAAACTCAGTGCCTGGCTTCACAAAAGACACGGATCGTGTAGACAGTGAAAGGCAGAGAAG
This sequence comes from Raja brachyura, assembly GCA_963514005.1. Next base: position 124,057,759 of record OY740783.1, read on the forward strand.
TGGAAAGCAAAACCAGAAAAGATGAGAAAGGCAAAAAGTAGATAAATCATTAGACCCGATGGATAGGAAAGGTTTAGAGGGCTATGGGCCAAATGCAAGCAAATGAGACTAGCCCAGTATGCCAACCTCCTTGGCGTGGACAAGCTGAGCCAAAGGGGTTGTTTCCAATGCTGTGTAACTCCATGACTTTATGGCTCTATGACCCATATGTAATGAATTTCAAGATATTAAGAAAAAGGAAAGATGGAAATAGTACAGGATCAGGCCATTATTTTCCAATTATTTCTTTTCCAGCTCTTGGATTAAAGGACAGATTATGTTGTTCGCAAACAGGGAAAAGAGTAAGCAAAGTCATGGGGCAAAGTTAATCAACGTTATCTTAACGGTGCACAAATCATTAGTACAGCTTCGGAGAGACAGAAATGATTTTATAAAGCCAAGAAAATTCAACACTGGTTTGTTTGAGAGAACTTGTGACTGAATAATATGAATGATTTATTTGAAATTATTACAAAAGCTCTATGTGAGTGTCGGACATGCAACCTAAATAGATTTCAACTGGCCGATGAAGTAAAATCTCATTCGATCCAAGGGAAAGTGGCAAGCTGGAACCTAAACCAGTTAATTGCCATGAGGCAATAAGTATGGTCAACAGGAATTATAGTGAGAAACATAATAGGACTACGCAGAGCTTAATATGAGGTTAGGGATTCATAGAGTCATACAGCGTGGAAACAGGCTCTTCGACCCAACTTGCCCACGCCGGCCAACATGTCTCATCTACGTCTGAAGAAGGGTCTCGACCCGAAACTTTGCCTATCTCCTTCGCTCCTTAGATGCTGCTGCACCCGCTGAGTTTCTCCAGCTTTTTGTGTAACCCTGTCTCATCTACAATAGCCCCACCTGCCTGCATATGGCCCACATCCTTCTAGACCTATCCTATCCATATATCTGTCTAAATGTTTCTTAAACATTCCAATAGTCCCTGCCTCAACTACCTTCTCCGGCAGTTCATTCCATGTGCGCACCACACTTTGTGTAAAAATGTTACCCTTTAGGTTCCCATTATTTCCCATATTTCCCTACTATGGGCAAGAGACACTGTGCGTTTACCCAATCTATTCCTCTCATGATTATGTACACCACTATAAGATCGCCCCTTATCCTCCTGTGCTCCAAGCAATGGAGTCCGAGCCTGCTCTACCTCTACAGCTCAGGCCCTCGAGTCCTGGCAACTTCCTTGTAAATCTTCTCTGCACCCTTTCCAGCTGGACAACATCTATATTACCAAAAGTCTGATCTTGACCACTTCCTGTTGTTCTGTATATTGATTTTAGAAAAAAAAATGCTGCCACTTATGGCTGAGAATTTTGGCCATCTTAATCAGAGTCACCCTGCGCTGCACAGGACAAGAGGATTTTTCCCATCGATGAAAAATAAAAGAGTTATTAGTGTTTAAAAAATGGTGTGCTTGCTTCGGCAGCACATATACTAAAATTGGAACGATACAGAGATTAGGATGGCCCCTGCGCAAGGATGACACAGAAATTTGTGAAGCCTTCCATGTTAAAAAATAATTAAAACAATAAAATAAAAAAAAGAAGACTTCCGGTGGTGCCATGGAGTTCTGAAAGGCGCAGCATTTCGCTCCGCTCCCGTAAAATGCGTGAATTTGCTTAAAAAGATGCTTTAGAAGACGGGACCAATTTAAAAATACATACCGGAGCTGTTTGACGTCGCGCTGGTGACGTCATCAGAAATCGCCACAAAATAACGGATGATAAAGTACTTTTAAATGCAAAATACGATTCCTCCCCAAAGACCCTTAACAAGTCTCCTTCTTAAAGAATTGGGTAAAACTATGCAAACAACATCAGAAAGTTCCGAAGAATTAGCCTCTGAAATGGCTACAAAGGAGAAAGAGATAGAAGAAATGAAGCAATCGGTAAGAGAGTCATCAAAGAAAGACTATGCTGTTATGCTACATGACGAGATTTCTGCATTGGATAAAAGCATGTCTAAAAACATGAAGCATGGGAATCAGGAAATAAAAACATAGAAACATAGAAAATAAGTATAAGCTAGCGAGTATAAGCTGAGTCTATCCAGTCTTTCTTCATATGAAAGTCCTGACATCCCAGGAATCAGTCTGGTGAACCTTCTCTGTACTCCCTCTATGGCAAGAATGTCTTTCCTCAGATTAGGAGATATGCAATACCCCAGGTGTGGCCTCATCAAGACCCCGTACAACTGCAGTAGAACCTCCCTGCTCTTGTACTCAAATCCTTTTGCTATGAATGCCAACATACCATTCGCTTTCTTCACAGCCTGCTGCACCTGCATGCCTACTTTCAATGACTGGTGTACATGACACCCAGGTCGCGGTGCATCTCCCCCTTTCGTAATTGGCCACCGTTCAAATAATAGTCTACCCTCCTGTTTTTGCCGCCAAAGTGGATAACCTCACATTTATCCACATTATACTGCATCTGTTAGCATCCTCCTCACAGCTAACACTGCCCTCCAGCTTTGTGTCATCCGCAAACTTGGAGATGTTGCATTCAATTCCCTCGTCCAAATCATTAATATATATTGTAAATAGCTGGGGTCCCAGCACTGAGCATTGCGGTACCCCACTAGTCACTGCCTGCCATTCTGAAAAGGACCCGTTTACTCCTACTCTTTGCTTCCTGTTTGCCAGCCAGTTCTCTACCCACATCAATACTGAACCCCAATACCGTGTGCTTTAAGGTTGTATACTAATCTCTTATGTGGGGCCTTGTCGAAAGCCTTCTGAAAGTCCAGATATAACACATCCACTGGTTCTCCCTTATCCACTCTACTAGTTACATTCTCGAAAAATTCTATAAGATTTGTCAGACATGATTTACCTTTTGTAACTCCATGCTGACTTTGTCCAATGATTTCACAACTTTCCAAATGTGCTGCCATCCCATCTTTAATAACTGAGAAATCATTGAGACAATCAGTAATCTAAGTAAACACATTGATAATGTTGAAGATGATTTGACTGCAGAAATTAAACGGGTTGAAAAAGACTGCAACGAGAAGTTTGACTCTATTCTCCATACTACTACAGCATATAACACTGCTATGCAAGATATGGAAACATTGATGATAGAAATATCTGAAGAGGTGAAGAGAATGAGGAAAGATCAAGATCGTGTCTTGGGGCAACTGGCCAAAATGACTGATAAATGCCTTGATTTGGAAGCACGTTCAAGACGGCTGAATTTAAGAATAGTTGGAGTGACAAAGGAGGGAAAGGACCCTCGGAAGTTCACTGCCAACTTACTTAAACAAGTATTCAACCTGCCTGACAAACCAAAAATAGATGTGGCACATCGGGTGCGAAGAGCTCAATCAAGGCTAGGAGCCCCTCCAAGACAGATCATAATGACATTTCATGACATTTCTGCTTTGGAAGTTATTATGAAAAAAAAATCCCATTCGGAACGAATCTGATGTTTGAAGAGGATAATCTTAGATTTTTCAGAGATTACCCTGCAGAAGTTGCTAAAAAACGGGACTTGTTTACAAAGACAAGACAGATCCTGAAAGGAATTCAAAATGTAAGATACGGCATAATGTACCCTGCAAAAATGAGGATCACATACAAGAGTGTGGAACAAACTTTTACTGATCCAGAAGAAGCATACAAATATGCTCAAGAATTCACAAACGGGATAAGTAAATAACCACGACTATCGTGACATGGTTTTTTACTGATATCGGCAGAGGGGAAGCTGAGAAAATATGACTTTCTAATGAAAGAAATTTAAATGGTCTTGTTAAGATGGCAGAACTTCACACAAGGCGATGTCTAGACACCTTATCTTCTTTGGAATGTTAACTCAAGGACATACTTTTTACCTCTTCGAAGGAAAGACTTAAAAATAAAGGGGAGCTGCGGAATGGAAAATCAATACAAATAGACTTGAAATAACATGTTACGAATTAAAAGTATTTTATAACCCTGTGCTAACATATAAGTAATAGAATTAACTTAGCAATAGCAATCTAATCTAATGTGATTTGGTCTAACAGTATAACGTAACAATGGCTAAATACTCCAGGGAGGGGAAGGGGGGGTTCAGTTCAAATCATTAATGAATGTCCAGATTTAGGGCAATGAGTTAAATATAATGATATATATTAATAACATACTAACAAACTAAAACCCATATAATAAATTAGGTCCCAGTTATGCCTGAGTGAGGGGAGGAAATTCAGACACTTGGCAGATAGGCATGAGTCTGACTCTGGTTAACCCATTCCAACCAGCTGCTTACTATTATAAGAGACCGGGATTTGAATGTGAAGTAAATGTAAAAATTGTTAGTATATAGTAAATGGTAGATTATTTGAAGACTAATTAGATATACATATTTGTAGTTTTGCTACATGTCACTCGGTCTTGAACTGGCACTTCTTCCTTTTTGCAATGTTTGGTTAAGGGAGTGGAACTAAATGTAGATTAACATCAACGTAAGTTATTAAACATGTAGTTATATTTTTACAGTATCGCATTTTTTAGATACTGTAATATCACTTTTTTTATTTTTACATCACTTTACACTTTCCTGTCATTTTTTTAAAGGATAAGTTTAAAAGGGAGATACCAACAGAACCTAGTAGTTGCGAGAGCCCACCCAACACCTAGAGTCCTGAGGTATTCTGTTGCACCATATGACTTAAAGTTATCAAAATCATTTAAAATACAATAAATAGAAAATAAAGAATAGAAAATTGGAGGAATCACGTTTTGCAGCTGGAACATAAGGGGTGCTAATGAGCCAATTAAAAGGGGTAAGATTTTCACACAATTCAAATAGCTTAATTCAGACATAATTTTCTTACAAGAAACACATTTGAAACTTCAAGCCCAGACCAGATTGAAAGCAAATTGGACCAGTCAAACATATCACTCTTCGTATATCTCTAAATCCAGAGGCACGGCAATTATTATTCATAAAGGTATACCATTTAAATCACAGAATATCATAGCAGATAAAGAGGGGAGCTATCTCATAGTTACTCTCTACCCCACTTACTATGGTAAATATTTACGTGCTTAATTTTGATAATCCCCAATTTGTTAATAAAATCCTGAATATAATATCAAAATGTGATAATTGGGGGAGATTTCAATTGTGTTTTAGATCCATACTTAGATAAATCTGCACAACAAAAGAGGTGTACCATAAAATCTAAAGCTAGCGAACTCCTAAATATGTACATAAAAAACACAAATATAACAGATGTATGGAGGATTGCTAATCCAGTTGGAAAGGAATACTCTTTTTACTCAATGGTACATAAAACTTATTCACGTATCAACTATTTTTTAGCGAATATGAAATTAATTCCTTATACAAAGAATCCTAAATATCATAATAGCATTATCTCTGATCACTCTCCGTTAACTTTTTTTAAAAAATTAGATGGAATGCCTAATAAAAAATTGTTTTGGAGGTTCAATCCCCAAATTTTAAATGGCCAGATTTAATTGTTATATATCAAAAACAACAGATGGAACTTTTTTTTGGAGACTAATGACACCCCAGGCATTTCACCCTCTTTATTATGGGAATCTTTTAAGGCATTTATCAGAGGATCTATAATTTCATATCAAGCTTTTCAAAATAAAAAGAATAAGTACGAACAATTGCAGCTAGAAAAACAAATTAGACAATTGGATCTAGATAATGCTAAAGACCAACCATAGACAAACACAATAAAATAACAATACTGAAATTTAAATTAAACAGAATCTTATCTGCAAGAGTTATAAAAATATTTCAAATTACAAAACAGGAAAACTTTGAATTTGGCGATAAACCACATAAACTCCTGGCACGTCAATTGAAAAAACGGGAAAACGATCATACAATTTCAAAAATTAAATCGGATAGAAGTGAATTGTTAACATTACCTAATGATATCAATAAAAGATTTGCCCAATTTTATCAACATTTATATACATCCAAAACGTCAGGAGATAGTACCAAAGTTAAAATTGTTTTGGTTAACTGCAACTTTCCAAAACTTAACCTGTTTGAACAGGAGAAACTAGGAGCTCAGGTCTCAATTAAGGAAATAGAAGAGACAATAAATTTACTGAAGAGTGGTAAAACACCAGGACCGGATGGATTTAGTAATGAATTTATAAAAGATTTTATGAGATAATCTCACCACGATAGTATGCACTATCACCCCTGCCATTTGCTCATGTGATAGAACCCTTAGCAGAAAGCATAAGAATGCATCCGAATATCCATGGTTATAATACAAAATATTCAAATAATAAAATATCACTATATGCAGATGATGTACTATTATATATTACAAAATCACAAACCAGCATACCAAACATACTAAATCTAATAGAGGAATTTGGATCCTTTTCAGGATATAGAATACATTGGAATAAAAGTGAAATTATGATAAAAGTAAATTATCAAGAATCGCCACACCTTTTAAAATTCCCCTTTAGAATTGCTTCAGAAAAATTTAAATATTTGGGTATTGAAATTACTAGAAAATATAAATCTTTATTCAACGCAAACTAGATGCCATTATTTACTAAATTAAATGCCTTGGTTAAATTTTGGAAAAAACTTCCGATGTCTTTAATAGGCAGAATAAATGCCATAAAATGATTTTTTACCACAAATTTTATATTTATTTCAATCAATACCAATATACTTACCTAAAAAGTTTTTATTTTAAATTGATTCTGATATCACACATTTTATATGGGACTATAAGTCCCATAGAATGCAAAGAAGACACTTGTGTAAACCCAAAGAATTTGGTGGATTAACACTCCCCAGTTTTTTGTATTATTACTGGGCAGTAGTCAAGTCAAGTCAAACAACCTTTATTGCTATATGCAGTTCCAAACAAAATTACGTTGCATTTGGCTCCCTGTGCAACACGATAAATTAACAGAAGGGTAGGCATGGATAAAAAGGATAAAAGGATAAATAGACAATGGTGGCAGCCCGTTACATGGCATTCAGGAGTCTGACGGCTCGTGGGAAGAAGCTGTTGCAGAACCTTGATGTTCTGCTCCTTATGCTGCGATATCTTTTTCCCGAGGGCAGCAGAGTGAACAGTCCGTGATGGAGATGTGTGGGGTCTTTTATAATACTGCTGGCCTTAGACACGCAACGTTTGGTCGCAATATCCCCGATTGAGGGGAGAGAGGTCCCGATGATTTTTTCCGCTGTCCTCACCACTCTCTGCACAGACTTCCAGTCGGAGGCTCTACAGTCCCCAAACCAGACAGAGATACAGCTGGTCAGAATACTCTCTATGGTGCCCCTGTAGAAAGTAGTGAGGATGGGATGGGGGAGGTGAGCTCTTCTCATCCGGCGCAGAAAGTGCAACCGCTGCTGCGCTCTCTTAACTGTTGATGAGATGTTATTCGACCAGGTCAGACTGTTATTGATCTGCACCCCCAGGAACTTTGTGTTACTGACCACCTCCACATCGCTGTCATTGATGTGAAGTGGTGTGGGACTGTGCCGGGTTTTCCTGAAGTCGACGATAACCTCCTTTGTTTTTTCGACATTCAGGATCAGGTTGTTCGTATTGCACCGTAAATAACAAAATAACAAAAATGTAAACAACAAAAATGTGAATAACAAAAATGTAATTCACCTGTTGGACAATTCTGCCTAACGGGTAGAATGGATAGTAATGGAGAAAGAGGATTGTTCCCCTTTTAATATAGGACTGATCCTTCTCTCACCGATAAAATTGAATAATACATTATACAAGAAAAACCCAATTATTCATAGTACAATCAGAATTTGGAAAAAAAATAAAATGAACTCTTAAATTAAGAAACGTATCGCTTCTCTCTCCTATAGTTAGTAATCCATCGTTTAAACCATCCATTATTGATAAAACATTTACCCATTGGGTAAGAATATGAATTAAAATGCTTGGAGACATGTATGAAATGGGAATTTTTTTATCATTCCAACAACTACAACTCAAATACAACCTGAAAAGTAATCAATATTTTAAATACCTTCAAATCGTGACTATTTGCAAAAAATACATAAGAATACCAAACTCTGATTCCAGATCTATTAGATGAAGCTATGAACAGAAAGGCGGATTCAACTAATTTAATATCATACTTGTATAATATCATTCTAAATATAGAAATACCATAATCTGACAGAATTAGAAGAGATTGGGAACAAGAACTAACTGTAAACATTTTGAAAGAGAGATGGGATAAATACTTGCTATATGTGCATATATGCTCGATCAATTTAAGACATATCTTAATTCAATTAAAAAAATTACATAGATTATATTACTCGAAAACTGTACTAAACAAACTTTTTGCAAATGTCTCTCCCATCTGTGATAAATGCTTATCTCAAGAGTCAACCATAGCACACTCCTTTGTGTTTTGTATAAAACTCCAAAAATTTTGGAATGACATTTTTGAAGTTATTTAAAAAAAAACTGAAACTCAATGCAGAACTGATTATCTTTGGAACAATGGAAGTCCAAAATAACTTCCTTAACTATGGTTTAATAACGGCAAAAAAACTTATACTAAAATTCTGGAAAAATGCACCCACACCAACGCTTAAAATGTGAATTTCAAATATGTCTGAAACGTTACACCTCGAAGACATGAGATTCGTCCTAGCAGGCAAATCTGACCAATTCTTAAAGATTTGGTCTCCCTTTATCAACTTATTACAAGCATACGGTGCAACATAACTCTGGAAATAAACTTTCAGAACTGGGTGAGGGGTGTGTAAAGATATGAATCCCTTTTATTTTAATTTCTTTATACTTTCTTTTTTTCTTTTTCTCTTTCTCGTGCTTTACATCTTTATGGGCTCTCTCTTTCTACTTTTTCACGAACTATTAATATCACTACCTTATCTAACTTTCTCTCTCAATCTTTTTCTTGCTTCTGCTACTTTTCTACTATTACATTTTAAAACAACAAGCTGTACATGAAATGTATTATGTTATTCTTGGTTTATACTACCGTACATTACTTCTAATTTAAAAAAAATTAAATTTAAAAAAAAAATGTTGAGATTCTCTCTCCTGAAAACCACACTCATTCCGGAGGTACTATAAAACCCAGAAGTGTTGAGTGCCTCAGTCAGTGTCTGCAAGATGGGGGAGTGAGAGGGTCATGTCTCCCAGTCTGAGCTGTGAATAACACTGAACACATTTCTACTAAACTGCGAGTAGTCTTACTGACCTGTCAGTGCCCTTAATGTGGCTTGCAAATATAGTTTGGAAATGCTAAAGCTGTGTTGCCTGTGGTTTGGAAATGCTAAATCTGTGTTGCCTTTGGTTTGGAAATGCTAAAGCTATGTTGCCTAATTAAAGTTGCCTTGCTTAATTAAAGTTGCCTTGGCTAATTATAGTTCCCTTGCCATCTATATAATTAAAAGTCTAATCATGACCACTTCCTGTTTGTGCTTTATATTGATTTTAGAAAATAAAGCTACCATGTACGGCTGTGATTTTTGGCCTTCTTATTCAGAGTCCCGCTCCGCTGATCAGGTGCCGAGGATTTTCCCCATCGATGAAAAATAAAGGAGTTATTAGTGTTTAAAAAATGTTGAGATTCTCTCTCCTGTCAATCATGCTATGAAGGCCACGCCCCCTGGTGGGAGGGGGAAGGGACTATAAAACGCAGAAGTGTGGGCGTGGCTCAGTTTCTGCATGATGGAGGAGGGAGAGGTCACGACTCGCTGTCTTTAGTGGCCTTGCAACCTACTTGAAATAGTATGAAACTGCACTTGAATTTGGTGGTCTTGCACCCTGCTTGAAGTGGTAAGAAACTGCACTTGAATTTGGTGGTCTTGCACCCTGTTTGAAATGGAATTTCAAGGAATAGCCGTGAGTCAACTGCCAGCCCACCAGCCATGAGTGAGTGAGCTGCCAGCACAACAGGCTTGAGTGAGGGTAGACAAAAGACTGAACAAGGGTTTTGGCCTGAAACGTTGCCTATTTTCTTCACTCCTTAGATGCTGCCGCACCCGTTGAGTTTCTCCAGCACTTTTGTCTACCTTCAATTTTCCAGCATCTGGCATTCCTTCTTAAACAGACTTGAGTGACTGAGCCGCCAGCCCAAGAATCCATTCGGCCCACAATGTCCATACTAGCCCTCTGGAAACCAGTCCACAACACCCATACTAGCGCTCCATAAAGCCCCCCACTGGCCACCAATATTGGAATTGGTGGAGAGATGGAATATTGTGTTGGGGGATCAGCTCTCCTGTGTGATGCTGGGACCCAACGGGTTCCACTTAGTCTAGTCTCTCCTATAGCATGATGTCCAAAACTGAACACAATACCCTACCTAATGTGGCCTCACCAACGACTTATACCACTGTAACATGATCTCTGAATTGCTATGTGTGAGATGTCTTCCCATTTGTGATAAAATCAACACAAGTGGCAAGATTGTTTGTAGATACTACAAAAGAAAGCCATGTCTTTAAAATGACAAGATGTCACCTCGTAGAGCTACTCCCTCATAGTTCCAGTAACCCAAGTTCAATCCTGACCGACGCTGACAGGACTTTGCATGTTCTCCCTGTTAGGGCGTGGATTTCTTCCCAGTAGTCCAGTACCCTCCTGCATCCCAAACAACTGTAGATTGGGAGGTAAATTGGCTGCTGCAAATTGCGTAGGTGAGTGGGAGAATGTGAGACATCGATGAAGGGAATGTGGGGAGTGTTAAACGAGATTTGTGCTGGATTAGAGTCAATTTGTTTTCGCTGGTCAGAACAGACATTTTGAGCTTTGCAGAGGTTCTGTGCTGTATCTATCCATGTGCTCTCTGAAGGTAATGCAACAGGTTGATCGGGATTGCCTTTATTTTACTATGTGCGACAGAGAATATATATATACGTCATGCTGTAACTGTTATTAATAAAATCAGTTAGACTACATGCATGTAGAAACAAAGACCTGTAGATGTTGAAGACAGGCACAAAATGTTGGAGTAACTCAGTGGGACAGGCAGGATCTCTGCAGAGAAGGAATGAATGGGTGACGTTTCAGGTGGAGACTCTTCTTCAGCCTCAAGTCTGAAGAATGGTCTCAATCTGAAACGTCTGCCATTCCTTCTCTCCAGAGATGCGTCTGTCCCGCTGAGTTACTCCAGCATTTTGTGTCCATCTTCACTTTAAACCAGCATCTGCAGTTCTTTCCAACACCTGCTGTCTGACCCGCTGAGTTACTCCAGCTTTTTGCATCTATATGTGGCAGGATGGTTTCGTATGGCGGTTTAAATGTTCTCCTCGTGGAGATAGTACGTTTTCTTCCATGGTCCGGTTTCCTCTCACCTCCCAAAGGCATGCAATTTTGTAAGTTCATTTGGCTTCAGTAAAAATTGTAAATAGTGTGTAGGATAGTGCTAGTGTACGGGGTGATCGCTGGTCGGCATGGACGAGATGTTTCCATGCTGTATCTCTAAACTAAACTTTTTTTTTGCATCCATAGTCTTAATCCTCTTTTCAACTATTCTGATCTTATGCAACCCCACACTCAAAGTGACTTCATTGACAATGTTACGTGATTGATTCCAAATCTGAGGAAGGACATTATTGCCATAGAGGGAGTGCAGCGAAGGTTCACCAGACTGATTCCTGGGATGTCAGGACTGTCTTATGAACAAAGACTGCATAGACTCGGTTTATACTCTCTAGAATTTAGGAGATTGAGAGGGGATCTTATAGAAACTTACAAGATTCTTAAGGGGTTGGACAGGCTAGATGCAGGAAGATTGTTCCCGATGTTGGGGAGGTCCAGGACAAGGGGTCACAGCTTAAGGATAAGGGGGAAATCCTTTAGGACCGAGATGAGAAGGATTTTTTTCACACAGAGAGTGGTGGGTCTCTGGAACTCTCTGCCACAGAGGGTAGTTGAGGCCAGTTCATTGGATATATTTAAGAGGGAGTTCGATGTGGCTCTTGTGGCTAAGGGGATTAGAGGGTATGGAGAGAAGGCAGGTACGGGATACTGAGTTGGATGATCAGCCATGATCATATTGAATGGCGGTGCAGGCTCGAAGGGCCGAATGGCCTATCCCTGCACCTAATTTCTATGTTTCTATGTTTCTATGATTGAGAAAATCAAGGGAACTTTTACTCAACTGTATTCCTAGATCATTTCAAGAGCAATATTTTGTCCTCTGCTGTGAAAATTACATGAAGCACCATGCAGACCATCCTCTGAATAAATGTATCGGAAGGAACAGCAGATGCTGGTTTAAACCGAAGATAGAAACAAAAAGCTGGAGTAACTCAGCGGGACAGGCAGCATCTCTGGAGAGAAGCAATAGGTGACATTTTGGGTCGAGACCCTTCGTCAGACTGAGTGTCTCAATCTGAAACGTCACCCATTCCTTCTCTCCTGTGATGCCACCTGTCTTGCTGTTATTCCAGCTTTTTGTGTCTGAATAAAGATCTCTCACTCTTACAAGACGAAAAAAAGCTAATTACGTGAAAGAAATCACTTTGAGTCGAAATAAAACTAGAGAATGTTCGAAACACTCAGCAGCACTACAACAATGAAAGGTTTAGTTTAGTTTAGAGATATCGTGCAGAAATACTGGGTACAACGGGTCCACGCCGACCAGCGATCCCCACACATTAGCACTCTCCTACGCACACTAGGGACAATTTTACATTTATACCAAGCCAATTAACCTACAAACCTGTGCCGATCTTTAGAGTGGAGGAAACCGAAGATCTCGGAGAAAACCTACGCAGGTCACGGGGAGAATGTACAAACTCCGTACAGACACCTGAGCCTCTGGCGCTGTAAGGCAGCATCTCGACCACTGTGCCACCATGCCGCCAAAACTCTAAATGCGGCCTCACCAAAGTTTTACATAACTAACATGACGTGTTCAAACTAAAATATTATATCTCATTCACTCTTTATATATAATATACATTCTTAGTATTTCCAGCATTCATAGAGTCATAGGGTCATAGAGTGATACAGTGTGGAAACAGGCCCTTCGGCCCAAATTTCCCACACCGGCCAACATGACCCAGTTACGCTAGTCCTCCCTGTCGGCATTTGGTTCATATTCCTCCAAACCTGTCCTGCATCTGCCCGATCTATTCCTCTCATGATTTTATAAGATCACCCCTCATCCTCCTGCTCTCCACGGGATAGAGTCCCAGCCTACTCAACCTCTCCTTATAGCTCAAACCCTCTAGTGCTGGCAACATTTGTTGTCTGAATGCTGTAATTGTAGGAAATTAGACGGAAGCAAAGATGTGAACTATTTATTTAAACTAAAAAATCTATACGTGTAATTTGACTTTAAAAATGTTTGAGGGCTTCACATTCCTTGGTGTTCATACCACCGTTGACCTGTTGTGGTCCAATCACATTGATATGGCAGCCAAGAAAGCACATCATCCCCCCTACTTCCCAAGGAGGCAGGATATTCGGGCATGTCCCCAATGACTCTTACAAACCTTTCCAGATGCACCATAGAAAGCATAATGTTGAGGTTGCCCCACGGTTGGTTTGGGAACAACTCTGCCCAAGACCACAAGAAATTGCAGAGTTGTGGATGTTGCCCCATCCATCACACACACAACAGGTTCCCCACCATTATCTACTTTTACACCTCCGGCTGCCTCGGAAAAGCAGACAACACAATCAAACATGTTTATGGTGTGTTTTTTGTTATTTTTTATATATGTATGACTGCAGGCATGAAATTTCGTTCAGACCGAAACCTTTCTGTCCTTGGTCTCCTCCATTGTCAGAGTGAGGCTAAATGCAAATTGGAGGAACAGCAGCTCCTATTTAGTTTGGGCAGTTTACAGCCCAGTGGCTTGAATATTGATTTCTCTCACTTCAGGGAGCCCCGGCATTCCCTCTCTCCCTTTCCCTACCCCGTGCAAGTCGCACTGGCTTCTCTTTTGCACCCTACAAACAGCCTGTTTCCTTTATCATTGTTACTTTTTTGCATATCTTTAATTCATTGTTTTTTTTATCTCTCCACATAACCGTTTATATCTCTTGTTTCCCTTATCCCTAACTAGTCTGGAGAAGGGTCTCGACACGAAACATCACCCATTCCTTTCTTCCAGAGATGCTGCCAGTCCCGCTGAGTTACTTCAGCTTTTTGTGTCTGTCTTAAGTACATTAATGCTGGCATTTGACTGAGCCCTTCATAAACAGTCAAGTACACTGAAACGCTTTTGTTGCGTGCTAACCAGTCAGCGGAAAGACAACGCATGATTACAATCGAGCCATTCACAGTGTAGAGTGGCAGAATAAACATACTTAAAGCAAGAAATGGTGTTGTAGGAATAGAGATTTAAAGTTGTGGAACAATTTTACTTCGGAGTCACGTGAGTGACTACGTGAAGAGGAACCCCGTCCAGCCGCACGCACGTCATTACGTCAGACGCATGGCGCAGCAGAGTAGCAGAGCGGTAAGTTTAAAAAACCTCGAGGTAAGTGCTAAACTTAGTTTGGAGGTTGCTTTCTGTAGGTACGCTTGGTTTTTCACAACGCTAGTACTAAAATGCAGAAAGCTACGAAGGTGAAGGGGAGGCGACCCGCTAGGAAAAGTTTGGAAGACCTCGGGAGTGTGGGTAGCGGATGCCCACCTAGCTCACCTACATCATCATTAACAGGGGGGTTAACGTGCTCGCTTAGGCAGCACATATACTAAAATTGGAACAATACAGGGAAGATCAGCATGGCCCCTGCACAAGGATGACACGCAAATTCGTAAAGTGTTCTATATTTTAAAATAAAAAAAAAAGATTATAACAGGGGGGTTAACGACTGCAGACACGTTGCCTGTGAACAGCGTCGCCGCGCCGGTGGGGCGTAAGGCCACTTCGAAGTCTGCTAGGCCCATTGACTCCACGTCGGGCCAGGAGGAGTCACCTCCGCAAGGGGGGACCGTTTCTAAACGGCTAAATGAAATCGAGGTCCTGTTGGAGAGGATACTCGCAAAGGATGCACTCCGGTAGTATGAGTGGTGTCCACGCTGGGCTGATGGAGAGCCGGTGCCAGCAGCACCTGCAATAGGGCTGTTTGATCGCTCCCTCATGGAGGAGGAGAGCTTGATGGGTCAGGGGTATACTGACGCCGAACCAGTGGGTGAACACAGCCCAGGGGGTGAAGGGCATGAGGTTACAATACCTGATTTGGCTGCAAAATTTGCCATTCCACAGAAGCAGGAGAGCCAGCGGGGCAGCAGTTGTCCACAAGCATAAATTATTTGCTCTCCCATCAGCTTCAAGAGCTGGTATTGGTGACACTATAAAGAAATATGAAACCCCAGTTGACTGTGCCTTATTGAAGGTGCCGGTGGTGAACCATGTTATATGGGGACAAATGGGGATTGCATTTCGGGCACAAGAGCTACAACTCCAGCGGGCATTGAAATTGCTTGCTGCAGGTATTACTGCGTTCGCCAAAACGGTGGATGAGGGGCACCTATCAGAAGCACATCAGGATGCTTTGGGGCTTCTGTGCAGTGCATTTTGAGGTGAACTGCTTAAGAAAGAGTGCCATACGCCCAAATATTCACCCAAAGTTTGCATCGCTCTGTAAGCCTAGCAATGCACAGTTGCCTAATCTGCTGGGGGTTACACAAAAAACTGGAGAAACTCAGCGGGTGCAGCAGCATCTAAGGAGCAAAGGAGATAGGTGACGTTTCGGGTCGAGATCCTTCTTCAGAACCCTTCGAGACCCTGCCCAATCTGCTATTTGGGGAGGACCTCGCAAAGCGAGTTTAGGAACTTGATGATGAGGCGAAAACTGTGGGGTTAATAAAAGTGCTGACGAGCAGCAAAATGGGTCGCCCCTGGGACGCCTCCTGCAACTGACCATGAGGGTGTGGTAGGCCAGATCCCAGTTCCCTCTCTTCTCCTACCGGCCTTGCTCCTCACCCGTCGTGGTCACCAGCACCTTCCGGAGACATCCATCACAGTGCTCGCTTTTGCCAACAACATTGCTCTAGTGATAAACGTCAAGGTCCTTGAGAACTTCTATAGAAGAACGACACCGTGGCACAGGTCTAGAGTTGCTGCCTTACAGCGCTAGAGACCCGGGTTTGATCCTGACTACGGGTTCTCTCTGTACGGCGTTTCCACGTTCTCCTCGTGACCTTGTGGGTTTCCTTCGGGTGCTCTTCTTCTTGCGTAAGGCGTGCACTGCCTAAAGTTGTAGAACAACTTGTTCTATTTGATCTTATTTGATTGTGCACGCTGGGTTGGTTGCATTCGTCGAAACAGGGTGGACCACGTGAAGGTTGCAATCTGCCACCCCTTGGGTGCTCTGGTTTCCTCCCATACTCTAAATCCATACAAGTTTGTAGGTTGATTGCTTCATTCACTCGTGTGTCAGACGGCGCATAGCTCGCTGTTGGCTTCCGTCGTCGTCCAACACGTTGACAGAATTGGTCGCCCCGCGCATCACTGAGTGCATTGTGTCATCATTTCCGGGGATCGCCACTAGGAGGCTTCTGTCATGATCCGCAATGTTCGTAGGATAGTGTCATTGTACTGGGTGATCGCTGGGCAGCGCGGACTTGGTGAGCCGAAGAGCCTGTTTCTGCACGGTATCACCAAAGTAAACTAATCTGAAAAAGGACAGAGGTAAATCTTGAGGTAAATCTGTTTTTTCCATAATATCACATTTTTAACGGTCGAAGAGTGGATATCTAATAAAGAGCAGGTTAATTTTATAGAACCAGGGAACGTTCTCCCTGTGATCGTGTGGGTTTTCTCCGGGTGCTCCGGTTTCCTCCCACATTTCGAACACGTGCGGATTTGGAGGTTAAGTGGCCCCTGTGAATTGTGCATCATGTGCAGGAGAGAATTAGTGTGAACGGGAGAGTTTGTTTGCATGGACTTAATGGGCCAAAGGGCCTGTTTCCATGCTGCATCTCTAAATAAAGACTAAATCTCAGCCTTATACTCCTCCATCTATTTCAAATGTTGATATGTTTACTCAATTAAAATAATGTTTCATTTTCCTAGACAATCTTTTCTCATGGTAAAGTGGCACCACTGAATTGAAAGGAACACTTTATTGTCACATGTGTCAAGTCACAGAGAAATTCTTTGCTTGCATTCCCAAGGTATGCAGATAGTCGCCACATAAAGGGTGCTGAAAATTAGTGTAAAATTATATTAATTTTAAATCTTCAAAGCCTCTGAGTGTAGTTAAGAGATAAAACAGAGAAAAAACATGCTGGTGGGAATAGTTTGTAGTTGCCCTATCAGGAACTATATTGCTGGAGATGGCTTTATTCCACATGTTCGAGTGGAGTGTTGTAACGCTAATACAATAATCATTCAGTGACTTTAATCTTCAACCCCATGGTTTGCAGGATGAATCCATTGATAGGTTGATAAATGGCTCATTTTCAGTTTGGCAGGCTGTTACTAATTGGAAGCTGGAGAGATCAATAATGGGCCTTCAGCCATTCTGTGAAGTGAAATCAAAGTATAGAAGGTTATACATGAAGTTTCCTGCTGATACAAATCAAAGAGGGCTGCAGTGAGGACATCAAAGCCCTCCAAGGAATTAACCTCAAAGGTTAAGTGAGTGCACAGGAAGGTGGTATCAGTAAGGTGAGTTTATTTAGCAGGAACAACAGATGCACAGAATCTCTTGCCCAGAGTAAGGGAATCGAGGACCAGAGGACATAGGTTCAAGGTGAAGGGAAAAAGATTTAATAGGAATCTGAGGGATAACGTTTTCACACAAAGGGTAGTGGGTGTATGAAACAAGCTGCTCAAGGAGGTAGTTGAGGCTGGGACTATCCCAACGTTTAAGAAGCAGTTAGACAGATACACGGATCAGACAAGCTTGGAGGGATATGGACCAAGCGCAGGCAGGTTGGACTAGTGTAGCTGGGACATGTTGGCCGGTGTGGGCAAGTTGGGCTGAAGGTTTTTCCACACTATATCACTCTATGACTCTCTAACAATAGTTTAGTTCAGAGATACAGCAGGAAACAGACCCTTTGGCCCATTAAGTCCATGCTGACCAGTGATCCCCGCACATTCACTCTATCCTACACACACTAGGGACAATTTATATTTCTACTAAGCCAATTAACCTATAATTCTGTGCGTCTTGGGAGTGTGGGAGGAAACCAAAGATCCCGGAAAAAAACCCATGCTGTCATGTGGACAACATGCAAACTCCATACAGACAGCACCTGTAGTTAGGATCAAACCCTGGTCTCTGGCGCTGAAAGGCAGCAACCCAACCGCTGCGCAGCCCTTATTATATTGTATTTTTCTATTGTATAGTAAGGTGTTATTTTTTTTTAAGTATAAAAACAGCAGTGCAGCTGGTAGAGCTGCTAACTCACAATGTCAGAAACCTGGGTTTGATCCTGACCTCGGATGCAGTCTGCATTGAATTTTCACTTTCCCCCTGTAATCACGTGGGTTTCCTCTGGATTCTCTGGTTTCCTCCCACATCCCAAGGATATGCGGAGTTTTAGGTCAATTGGCCTCGTGTAAAGGGTGAATGAGAAAGTTTTGCAAAGGGCGAATGAGAAAGTTGAATAACATATAACTAGTGTGAAGAGGAGATCAATGGTCTGAAGAAGGGTCTCAACCTGAAACATCGCCTATTCCTTTTCTCCAGAGATGCTGTCTGACCTGCAGTGTTACGGCAGCATTTTTTGTCAAGCTTCAGTTTAAACCAGCGTCTGCAGTTCCTTCCTACACAGATCAATGGTCAAGTTGGGCTCAGTGGGAAAATGGGCCGTTTCCATGCTAGACACAAAATGCTGGCGTAACTCAGCGGGACAGGCAGCATCTCTGGAGAGAAGGAATGGTGATGTTTTGTGTTGAGACTCTTCTTCAGTCTATTTGCAAGCTATATCTAAACTGTAAACCATAAGCTCAATCTTTTTTTCACTTTAGTTTTTATTGCTTTTATGTATACACAAATAAAAATCAAATATAACAACGAAACACACAACAATGCAGTGAAGCGTACAACAGTGCAGCGGGGGTGGGTTCAGTTTACAATTAATGATGCAGCATACAGAACTATTTTCTTATTAAAAACATTAACTTACATTATTGTCAGTAAAATTATACAGTGTTGATGTCTTTATTTCTAAACCAAATCTATTTTCCCATTTTCTATTAAGCTCGTCTTCTTTCACTCTTGGAGAATATGTCATTATCTCCATGACAAATATTTCCTGTACTATGTCTAACCATTGTCTAAGTCTGGGTGTGTCCACTGCAAGCCAGTTTCTTGTAATGGCCTTTCTGCCAGCTGTGAGTTGGGTTTTTACCAAGTAATGATCTTCCTTCAGCACTACTGTAGTTATATTACCCAGGTATAAAATGGAACACTTCTTGGAGACTATATATACTAATACCTCCGCTAATACTGAATTCACTCTGTCCCAAAATGGTTCTATTTTTGGGCAACTCCAGAAGATTTGTGTCTGTTTGGCCACATTGCCTCCAGCATGTTTGCTGACTGAGAATTTGCTTGCTTTTTATGTTAGGTGTAATAAAGAAACAAATCAAGATTTTCCAATTAAATTCTCTCCATTTTTATGAATGAGTGGATGTCTGTAGTGTTACACACATATGATGCCATTCTTCTTCTGAGATTGTGATGTTCAATTCCTTTTCCCACTTAAATTTTACATAAAATGTAGTTTTAGCTTGACATTCCATTAAACTATGATAAAGTTTAGAAATAATCCTTAATGCTTTTTATAACCATATAACCATATAACAATTACAGCACGGAAACAGGCCCTCTCGGCCCTTCCAGTCCGTGCCGACCATTTATTTTCCCCTAGTCCCATCTACCTGCACTCAGACCATACCCCTCCATTCCCTTCCCGTCCATATACCTATCCACTTTACTTTTAAATGTTAAAATCGATCCTGCCTCCACCACCTCTGCTGGAAGCTCATTCCACACAGCCACCACTCTCTGAGTAAAGAAGTTCCCCCTCATGTTACCCCTAAACTTCTGTCCCTTAATACTCATGTCATGCCCTCTTGTTTAAATCTTCCCTACCCTCAATGGGAAAAGCTTATCCACGTCAACTCTGTCTATCCCTTTCATCATTTTAAAGACCTCAATCAAGTCCCCCCTTAACCTTCTGCGCTCCAAAGAATAAAGACCTAACTTGTTCAACCTTTCTCTGTAACTTAGTTGCTGGAACCCAGGCAACATTCTAGTAAATCTCTCTGTACTCTCTCTATTTTTGATGATATGCATTAACTATCACTTTTACCACTGGATTCTTTTCTTCTAGTGCCTCCCTTTTTATCTTTTTATTGTAATAATCTCTCAGTTGGAGGTATCTAAACAAGTCTTGGTTCTGAAGTGCAAATCTATCCTTCAAATCTTGAAAACTTCTTAGGTCTCCATTTTCAGTAACAGTACAGAATGAAGTCATTCCTTTCTTCATCCACTCTTTAAATGTTGAGTCATACATCCCTGGTTTAAATTCATTATCCAAAGCTATCCATCTTAATGCTTTTTGTCCTTTATTCAGTTTAAGTTGTCTGGTAAGAGTGAACCAGGTTTCTAAAGCAAATATCGTTATTGGATCGATTATACTCCTGATATGTCCAGGAAGCGCTTTTTCTCCCAGGAGTGTTTGGATATGGAAGTCAGGGATATATGTCTCAATCTCTTTCCACCTAGCTATGTAGCTGTCCTCACACCAATTAATTAGTGGTCGAAGTTGGGCTGCATAGAAATATATCCTAAAATTTGGAAGTGCCATTCCACCTTTGTCCTTCGGTAACTGAAGTGTAGTGTATCAAACTCTGGCTTTCTTTCCTCTCTAAATACATCTAGATATTAATTTATCTCATTCCGTGAATTGTTTTAATGGTACCTCTATTGGCAGAGATTGAAAAAAGTACGGTAGCCTTGGCAAAATATTAATTTTCACCACATTTATCTTACTACTAAAACCCATTGGGAAGGTGGACCATCTTTCTATATCCTTTCTTATGTTTTGGTTGATGTGATTATAATTGGCCGCATACAACATTGATATATGTTTTGTTATATGTACCCCTACGTATATGATTGATTTTGAATCCCATTTAATATTATACTTTTGCTTGATTTCTTCTGGAGGAGGACAATTAAATAGGAGGGTTTGAGTTTTTGAAATATTCAATTTATATCCAGCATAAAAATAAAATTTCTTTATGATCCCCATCATCCTTGGTGTTTACTTCCATGAGATACATCATTACGTCATCTGCAAAAAGACCAATTTTATGTTCTCTGTCTCTTATAGTTACTCCCCTCAGTACCCTATCTTGACGAATCGCTTGATCCAATGGTTCAATATATGTAGCAAACAGGTAGGGCTAAGACAACATCCCTATCTCGTTCCTCTTCCTAACACAAATCTCTCAGTTAAGGATCCATTCAACTTTACTCTTGCAGTAGGTAAATTGCTTTAATAACTTGAATTGAATCTTCGGTAAAGCCAAATCTTTCTAGTGTTTGATATAAGAATTCCTAATTAACCCTATCAAAAGCCTTTTCCGTGTCTAGGCTTATCAGGACAGCGTGCATACATTCCTTTTGAATCTTGTGTATTATATGTAGGGTTCTTCTAATACTGTCCTGTGTTTGTCTGCCTATTATAAAACCAGTCTGGTCTTCATCAATTAAATCTGGATGAACGTTTCAAATCGTTTGGAGATAATTGACGAATATAATTTATAGTCCATATTTAGAATTGGTATCGGTCTGTAGTTGATACAATTTTCCTTGTCTTTGTTCTCTTTGGGGATTAATATTATAATTGCCTCTTTCCATGACGGGGATGTCTTGCCTTCTTTGATAATCCAGTTAACGTTTCTCAGAAGAAATGGGTTCAGCTCATTCCAAAATATTTTTATACCATTCTATAGGGAAACCATCGCTGCCTGGGGCCTTGTTTGTTTTCATCCTACCAATTGTCTTCTCTATCTCCTCCAGTGATATTTCTGCAGAGATTATTTTATTTTGTGTCTCTCCAATACAGGGCAGATCTATTGTACTTAAAAAAATGTCCTCATTGATTCCCCATCTGCTGTAGAGGTTTGTGTGTATAATTCTTTATAATATTCCTGGGAGATAGTGGATTTAGGGCCTAGCTCATAATGTGCTGTTTTATAAATCTTGCTTTTTTCTCCACCTCTTGTTCAAATATTCCATCCATTTGTCCCCTCAAATCTTCTATTTGTTTATCATTTCTCTGGTCCTTATGTGAGCTATAATATGTGTTTTTATATCCAAATCTTTTCAGCGTCACGTGCTCTTGTCGCGCTAAATGTGTTTCTTGTAAGAAAGTAATATGCATCTTGACTTTTTTCAATTTAGTCATGACTTTAGCCCTCTTAATTGGATTACCAAACCATTAACATTTAGAGACATCAGCTTAAGTCCTTGACATTGCATCATTAATGTGATTGATTTCACTGTATCCCCTCAACTCATCACCAGAACCATTCTGAACAAAAAACCTAAATATATCGACAAACAAAGGCATTTTGCCTGGCAAAATCCAGGTTAGCCGGGAAGTGGTGTTGGGTAAATTGAATGGATTAAAAGTCGATAAATCCCCAGGACCAGATAGTCTGCATCCCAGAGTACTCAAGATTCAGTACTCAAGATCATCTCGGTCCTAAAAGATTTCCCCCTTATCCTTAAACTGTGACCCCTTGTCCTAGATTCTGGAGTAGTTCCTAAAGATTGGAGGGTAGCTAATGTAACCCCACTTTTTAAAAAAGGAGGGAGAGAGAAAATGGGTAATTACAGACCAGTTAGTTTAACATCGATAGTGGGGAAACTGCTAGAGTCAGTTATTAAAGATGGGATAGCAGCGCATTTGGAAAGTGGTGAAATCATTAGACAAAGTCAGCATGGATTTACGAAAGGTAAATCATGTCTGACGAATCTTATAGAATTTTTCGAGGATGTAACAAGCAGAGTGGATAAGGGAGAACCAGTGGATGTGTTATATCTAGACTTTAAGAAGGCTTTCGACAAGGTCCCACATAAGAGATTAGTATACAAACTTAAAGCACACGGTATTGGGGGTTCAGTATTGATGTGGATAGAGAACTGGCTGACAGACAGGAATTAAAGGGTAGGAGTAAACG
Source organism: Raja brachyura (assembly GCA_963514005.1). The sequence continues at coordinate 124,080,966 of OY740783.1, forward strand.
GGTCCTTCTCAGAATGGCAGGCAGTGACTAGTGGGATACCGCAAGGCTCATATTTAGAATATATATTAATGACTTGGACGAGGGAATTGAATGCAACATCTCCAAGTTTACGGATGACACTAAGCTGGGGAGTAGTGTTAGGTGTGAGGAGGATGCTTGGAGGCTGCAGGGTGATTTGGATAGGCTGGGTGAGTGTGCAAATGCATGGCAGATGCAGTATAATGTGGATAAATGTGAGGTTATCCACTTTGGTGGCAAAAACAAGAGGGTAGACTATTATCTGAATGGTGGCAAATTAGGAAAAGGGGAGATGCAACGAGACCTGGGTGTCATGGTACACCAATCATTGAAATTAGGCGTGCAGGTGCAGCAGGCACTGAAGAAAGCAAATGGTATGTTAGCATTCATAGGGAAAGGATTTGAGTATAGGAGCAGGGAGGTTCTACTGTAGTTGTACAGGGTCTTGGTGAGGCCACACCTGGAGTATTACGTACAGTTCTGGTCTCCAAATCTGAGAAAAGACATTCTTGCCATAGAGGGGGCACAGAGAAGGTTCACCAGACTGATTCCTGGGATGTCAGGACTTTCATATGAGGAAAGACTGGATAGACTTGGCTTGTACGCGCTAGAATTTAGAAGACTGATGGGGGATCTTATAGAAACGTACAAAACTCTTAAGGGATTGGACAGGCTAGATGCAGGAAGATGTTCCCGATGTTGGGGAGGTCCAGGACAAGGGGTCACAGTCTAAGGATAAGGGGGAATTCCTTTAGGACCGAGATGAGGAAAACATTTTTCACACAGTGAGTGGTGAGTCTCTGGAATTCTCTGCCACAGAAGGTAGTTGAGGCCAGTTCATTGGCTATATTTAAGAGGGAGTTAGATGTGGCCCTTGTGGCTAAAGGGATCAGGGGGTATGGAGAGAAGGCAGGTACAGGATACTGAGTTGGATGATCAGCCATGATCATATTGAATGGCGGTGCAGGCTCGAAGGGTTGAATGGCCTACTCCTGCACCTATTTTCTATCTTTCTATGTTTCTAAAACCAAACAAAACATCAAAGCATATATGGACTCCCAAAAAAGGGTATTCTCTCTCCACCATAGATCCCGAATCCTTTGTAAATTGAGGGGGGGGAAGCCTAACACTAAGAAAAGGCCCTCTCCTAGATAAGGGAAATAACCCTCTATGGGTCCCTCCATTAATTCTAGCTCAACTATTTCGCTAATCTCCTTAACAGTCGGATTTATCTAATACAGAAAGTTGTATTAAATTAACACTAATTACACTCACATGAGGTCTGTGATTCTTGGTGATATATTTATAACCAGGCTTATAAACGATTTGTCTATGAATATACATATCTATACACATATTTGCAAACCTAGGATTCCATAAGAACTCTGTATTCTAACATATTGTGGCAGAGACCACTGTATTATCCATGTCTATGCGTACCTACATAATCATATCTCAGGTCAAGCATATGTCTTTTGTTGGAATTCTAGAAAGCGCTCCCATGCCCATATGACTGTCTCTGATTCTCCGCGTCGCTTGATGAACTGCCACAGTGCTGTTTGGCAGAGTTGTTCACACTGTGGCGGCATGTCTGTGTCTCCCCGCAGCTCCGATCCACTTTGTAACCTCTCCGTTGTAGCTTTAGCACGGCTTCCATTCCGTTGTTGTAGGTTTGGTGTCCGCTGTCCCAGTGAATACGTATCTTGGTAAATGGTGTCAGAAAGTGGATTCCTTCCTCTTTTAGGATGCTTTTAACATGTTTGTATGCCTTGCGTTGTTGTACTACAGTGGTAGTATAGTCATGGTCAAAAGACAGTATTTGTTCTCCAAGTTGGATCTTCCTTTGCCATGCCTGCTTGAGAACAATCTCTTTAACTTTAAACTGGAGAAAGTCAACAATTATGGATCTCAGAGGGGAACTAGGGCTTTGTTTCTGTGCCAGGGATCTGTGTGCTCGTTGAATCTGTAAATCTGTCATTTCAAGGATTGACATTTCACTTCTGAGCAGTTTCTCGACAAACTGAGGTACTGAGCTGCCTTCTGCACCCTCGGGCACACCGTATGTCCGCAGATTATTGCTTCGGGATCTGGACAGTTTGTCGACAAGTAACGTTTGACCTTTCAATGTTTCTTGGAGTACGGTGTTTGCAGCGACACTCCATGTTTCCAGCTCCTCTTTTCGGGTGACGGCTTGTTCCATTTATTTTTTGGTCTTGTATTGCTTGCACATTCGCCGCCATCTGATGATTCATTTCATGTTTAAGTTCGGCCAGCTCTTCTTTCATATCAAACTTGAATTCGTCTTTGAATGATGTGAAGTCCGCTTTTAATTCTCTTCTCAAGTTGCTGATTTGTGTACTTATGCTTTTTAATCCTTCATGAAGGGCCTCTGTTGCATCGTCTCCACCAACTTGTTTGTTTTTGTCTTTGTTTGTGTCGCTTCGAGCCTGTCCTTCTGTTTCTTGCTTTTCTTGCATCTTTCTGCTCGTTGTTTTCACTCCCCCACTCATACTGTACTCATTTAAAACTTAAATACACTTACTTTGAATTTAGGAGAGGTTTATTTATCCGACTGTATGGAGCTCTCTGTCTAATCAGCCACCATGCTCTCCTGCCTACCGGAAGTCCAACCATAAGCTCATTCAACCATGATGGTATACAAGAAGGATCTGGGTGGCGTATATAGAATACTGAAAAGTTGCATGCAGGTATACTTCGACTGTATATTGCTCAAGGGGATTGTTGCTTCGAGAGATTGTGTAGTATAAACTCTCGGGAGTGTATTAGAAGGTGAATGATTTCAATGAAATGTATACGATTTGTAGAAAGATTAACAGATAAACACACAAAGATTATTTCCCCTGCCTCGGAATTCCACGAACCTTCTGGGTGGTAAAGGAGGACACAAGAGATTGCAGATTCTGGAGACGTGAGCTAAACACAAAGTGCTGGAGCAACTGTGGAAGGAATGGACAGGCAACATTTCCGGCCGGGACTCTTCTTCAATCTGAAGATCTGGAACACCACCTGTCCATCCCCACCTTTGACACTGCCTTACCCGTTGAGTTCCTCCAGCACTCTCACAAAAGAAGACACAAAGTGCTGGGGTAATTCAGCGGGCCAGGCAGCATCTCTGGAGAACATGGATAGGTGATGTTTCAGCATGGGACCCTTCTTCAGTTTGAAGAAGGGTCAACAATCCAAAATGTCACTTAATGGCCTGTCTCACCAGCATGCAACTCTATGCGATGAGCGCAACCTAACGTGGTCGCTTGAGCCGTCCGGCATCGCGGGGCCGGTCCCACTTCCATCGCCGGAACCACGCGGAGTTCGTCCCGACACCGCGCGGGGCTCCGAAAAACTGACCATGTTCAAAAATTTTGCGCGGCAACGGCTTGTCGGCTCGCAGTCGCCTCGACGCATTACACACCGCCTCGACGTCGTGCCTCCGTGACCCTCTCTGTAGGTGCCTCCGTGACCCTCTGTGTGTATGTGTGGCTCCGTGGCCCTCTGTGTGTGTGGCTCCGTGACCCTCTGTGTGTGTGGCTCCGTGGCCCTCTCTGTGTGTGCCTCCGTGACCCTCTCTGTGTGTGGCTCCATGGCCCTCTGTGTGTGTGGCTCTGTGCCCCTCTCTGTGTGCCCCTCTCTGTCCTGGCAAACTTACCTTTAAGACTTCACTCCAAGTTCGCCTCACTTTGCGCCGCGTTGCTCCACTCACCGGACCTCCGCGCGGCCCTCGTTGCCGGTTTGGTCGCGCTTGCCGCATGCAGGTGCATGCTGGTGGGAACGACCTTGTACAGGGATCACCCGACCTTCGTGTGGCCCCCGCTTCTAGTTTGATCGCGCTCATCGCATGGAGTCAGATGCTGGTAGGACAGGCCTTTTATCCATATTCGGCTCTGGATTATTTACGATATTGAGATAATGAGAAGTTTCTCTTCCCAACATTGTGAAGCTTAAAATGTCTTTTCCCCAGAGGGTTGTGGAAACTCACCCAAATACATTTAAGATTCAGGCTGGCATTCAATTAAACACATGAAACACAAATGATGTGGTGATCAGGTGAATTTAGGGCAGGAATTTAATTATTCCATTCATAGTTCATATGCCAATTAATTCCTCTTGGCTCTTGACTTGACCCACATTCCCATTGAAAGACAGGTCAGATTCAGGAAGCCAAATAACAAGATCCCATTCCTATTTCATGTGTTCTTAGTCTTAGTAGGGCGGCAAGGTGGCACAGTGGTAGAGTTGTTGCCTTACAGCGCTTGCAGCGCCGGAGACCCGGGTTCGATCCGGACTATGGTTGAACATTCTCCCCATGCTCGCGTGAGTTTCCTCCGAGGTCTTCGGTTTCCTCCCACACTCCAAAGACGTACAGGTTTATACGTTAATTGATTTGGTGTTTCTGTAAATTGTCCCTAGTGTGCGTAGGATCGTGCTAATGTGGGGGGATCACTGGTCGGCGCGGACTTGGTGAGCCGAGGTGCCTGTTTCCGTGCTGAATCTCTATACTAAACTAAACTAAATGCACTGGGAGGCATGATTCTAATCATCAAGATCTGGAATGCACTTTTCCTCATTTGTGTGGAACTAGCTAATATCTGGTCATCTTAGGAGAACACCCAGCATTTCCAAATGATCAGACAAAGTCACGTGCGTGAAAATTACGTGAGAACAGAACCATTTGTGAGAGTAAGATAGAGAGAAAAAGAACTGCAGATGCTGGTGTACAAAAGTACAAGATACAAAGTGTTGGAGTATCTGAGCGGGTCAGTCAGTGTCCCCAAAGAACATGGATAGGTGATGATTTGGGTTGGGACACTTCTTCAATCTGAAGAAAGGTCCCTTGCTGAAACATCACTTATCCACGTTCTCCACAGATGTTGCCTGACTTGCTGAGTCACCGCAGCACTTTGTTGTCGTCTTTTGTGAGATTGAGATCTTCTGTATCAATAGTTTGTCAATAGCCAATGGTCACAAAGAAGAAATTATAGAAATTATACCAATGGCCACACCACTTTCACGCAACTGTTTTCATAGAGAAGGTCAATTTGATTGTAAAACTGTACCAAACTCCATATTAACACACTGCAAGAGTGGTGTTAGGAAGTATTGCCATATATTTTACAGGCTGCCTGTCCCGCTGAGTTAATCCAGCACTTTGTGTCTATCTTCGGATTAAACCAAAGATCCTAAAGCGAGGCAAGATAGACCACTCCTTCTAAATGCAATGGGCTGACGTGTAGTATGCAGCGGAGTGGAACGTGGGCCTTTTTTTCATTAATCTCAGTAACCCGACTCGACCCAACTCGCAGTGTAATTAACGTTGCGGGGGAACAGTTCGTGTCAATAAATTATAATTCTGAAAATGAGGAGAAGATTTTGACCAAATAACTTTTATTTTTACGAGGATGTTTCCGTAACCGGCTTCCGTATCTTTGCTCCGCTATGGGATCTTTGGTGTGGAGACGGAAGCCGGTTATGGAAATGGGGCCGAAAATTGCCCATTACCGTACTACGTCTTTTTCGTCGAGTGATCTATCTTGCTTGCTATAGGATCTTTGGTTTAAACTAGCTTCTGCAGTACCTTCCTACATATTTAGACGGGTACATAGATGCAACAGGTTTGGAGGGATATGGCCCAAATGCAGGCAGGTGGGACTAGTTTAGTCGGCGTGGGCAAGTTGGGCCGATGGGCATGTATCAATGCTGTGTGACTCTATGACTCTCTATAACTTTATTTCAAGGCCAGTACTCAAGGTTACAGCCTTCAAAAAATTAGTTTGAGGGGAGATGTACCATCCCTGAAAAGAGAGATTGAATGGTTACTATTTATATATGCTTGCCGAGAAAACATTTTTCCAGAATAGTCAATTCTATCATATCGAAAGCTATTTTGAAAATAATATGTTTACAATCAAACTAAAATTAGATTTAGTAGCTTCTGTGCTATTCCTTTCAATTTAACTTACTCCCTGATAAGATCGTCTTTTAAATTTGCTGTTGCACAGATTGATCTTTGCATTTCTGGATGCCATCCAATTCTCCAGCATCATTATTATTGATTTAATATGGGTTGCAGCATGAGATTCATCATCTGCATGCACAATATTTATACAACATTACCATCCGCATACTCAATGATGAACACCGAAAGCAAGTTGAGGCAAAAGATTCAAACTGCATCGCCTGGATCCCAAACTATATTTGCCTTAACATTTTGGTTATTTATTATTAATGTTTAATGTTTTATGTGTCATTCCTAAATTTTACTGTATGTCATGTTGTCACTTGCGGGCGGAGCACCAAGGCAAATTCCTTGTATGTGAATACTTGGCCAATAAACATATTCATTTATTCATTCAAAATGTAACTAAATGCCTGATCCAAGCTTTATTTACTTTGGTGCTAAAAGCTATGATTTCCCATTGTTAGTTCTTATGGTTGTTTATTCATTCACAAAATTGATTATTTTGTAAAATCGCAAACCAGGAAATTGATTGGAGTGAAGAACTTTGGCTGAGTTTATTGCATCGAGCTAGCAATTTAGTAATGGCTTCTTCTCAGTGTGAACCTCACATCCTCACATGGCTACTCTGTGCCACTGAGGCTGAGTGCTCTTGTCGAAACATGGAACTGCAAGTGCAGGTTGATACGCTAAAAGACACAAAGTGCTGGAGTAACTCAGCAGGACAGCCAGCATCTCTAGAGAACATGGACAGGTGACATTTTGGGTTGAGTCCCATCTTCAGACCATGTGTTACTCAATGGGAATACCAATCTTTTAATTGTTTAAAATTATAAAATGGCACGGTGGCGCAGCGGTAGAGTTACCTCACAGTACTTGCAGCGGCAGAGACACGGGTTCGATCCCGACTGTGGGCGCTGTCTGTACGGAGTTTGTATGTTCTCCTCGTGACCGTGTGGGTTTTTGAGATTTTCGGTTTCCTCCCACATTCCAAAGATGTTTGTAGGTGAATTGGCTTAGTATAAATGTAAATTGGCCCGAGTTTGTCTAGGATAGTGTTTTGTTTTTTTTTAATTTATTTATTAGAGGTAAATACATCAATGTACACATATATACTGTTACAGACATTGTACCCCATAATTTTATGGCTTTTAAAGAAAAAGAATCGAGAGAAAGAGAGTGAAATGTGAAAAACTTTGTGATAGTGAAAGAGCGTGCCAAAGGAGCGAAGAAACCCTTGGTCAAAGAATTAGAAAAGGAGGTTAAAAGATAGACCCTAAAAAAAGAAAAGGAAAAAGAAAAAAATTAATTAAAAAAAGCCGGTTATTATGTTATATATATCACGCAAAAGGAATCCACCAACTCGATAGTTTTTCATCCCCCCCCCCCCCCCCCCACCAAGGCCCGAGGTACTCCTGCACCCTATCTTTGTAGTAATTCTATAAATGCAGACCACATCTGATTGAAGCATTCTGATTTTCCTTCCAGGCGGAGTCCCATATCTTCCAGATGTAGTGTTTTAAACATAGTTGAAATCCACGTATTTAATGTTGGTATAGGAGCATTTTTCCAAACTTTTAAGATTAGTTTTTTTCCTATTATTAAGCCGTAATCAAATAAATTCTTTTGATACACATTTAATTCCGAACTACCTTCTGTCATTCTGAAAATAATCCATTCTGGCTTTGGTGTCATTTTAATTTTAAACAGTTTTGTAAAAATTTCAAAGATTTCAATTCAAAACCTTTGAATTTGTGTACAAAAGATGAATGAGTGCGCTATAGTAGCTTCTTGACACTGGCATTTATCACAAATTGGTGAAACGTTAGGGAAAAATTTATTTAATTTAGTTTAGGATGCAAGTGCTGGTTGATACACTGAAAGACACAAAGTGCTGGAGTAACTCAGCAGGACAGCCAGCATCTCTAGAGAACATGGACAGGTGACATTTTGGGTTGAGCCCCATCCTCAGACCATGTGTTACTCAATGGGAATACCAATCTTAATTGTTTAAAATTATAAAATGGCACGGTGGCGCAGCGGTAGAGTTACCTTACAGTACTTGCAGCGGCAGAGACACGGGTTCGATCCCGACTGTGGGCGCTGTCTGTACGGAGTTTGTATGTTCTCCTCGTGACCGTGTGGGTTTTCGAGATTTTCGGTTTCCTCCCACATTCCAAAGATGTTTGTAGGTGAATTGGCTTAGTATAAATGTAAATTGGCCCTAGTTTGTGTAGCATAGTGTTAATATGCGGTGATCGCTGGTCGGCGCAGACTCTGTGGGCCGAGCGGCCTGTTTCCGTGCTGTATCTCTAAACCAAACTAAACTAAACTATAAATTAAAAACAACACACTGCAGATGCACCTATCCATGTCCTCCAAAAATGCTGCCTGACCTGCTGAGTTACTCCAGTACTTTGTGTCCTTGAATAAATGCTCTTGTTTGTTTCACTAACACGTGATTTTGTGAGTTAATTGCGTGACTTACGTGAAGGATCTGTTAAACTCAAGATTACTTGAGTTCATTGGGCTTTGATGCTATATGGATCTTGCCTGTCATCTCAGCGATTGCAAGATGGAGTTTGATAGTTTCAAGCGATGAAACCCCGCTCTTTCCTTATTTTGTCAAACGTCGCTCAATGTACAAGAAGACAATAAAATAGGCCACTCAGCCCCTCCAATCTACCCCAGCATTCAGCACAGTCATGGCTGAACTGCCCCTGGTTCATTGTTCATAAGATCATCAGTCTTTGGAGCAGAAGTAGGGCATTTGGCCCATCGGGTCTATTCAATCATGACTGACCGATCTTTCCCTCTCAACTTTATTGCCCTGCCTTTTCCCCCATAGCCCCTAAAAACCTTACCAGACCCTGGAGTAACTCAACAAGTCAGGCAGCATCTCTGGAGAACATGGATGGGTGCATCATATACAGCGTTGTATGATGCTGCGATTTACAATGAGAGTTTGTACAGTAGATTAAAAAGCACTTGACCAATAAAATGTCCATGCCGCAATCTGTCCATCTGGACTGTAGCTGATGTCCATTAAACAAGTTAAATTTAGTAAACAAAAGATACATTTCTGGATTGAATCTCCTGCACTACTATTCAATTAAATTCTTCAACGGTGAACAGATTTTTCAAAGTCATATTTAAAAATCATCCCAGGCTTGCTAAATCAGCAAAAACTGGATTGTTCTGAATACAGATTCTATGGTGTAGGAAGAAACTGCAGATGCTGGCTTACACCAAAGATAGGCACGAAGTGTGGGAGTTACCCAGTGGGACAGGCAGCATGTCTGGAGAGAAGGAAGGGGGAGACCCTTCTTCAGATTGAGAGTCAAGGGAGGTCTATGGTACATCTTTAGAGTTGCAAAAATGGACAGTTTCAACAGCGTACTGTTAATTCATCTGGCCTGTTGATGTGTAAACAGCTCCACTTATTAGTCTGTGAAGAGATTAAAGATCCTTAGTGAGAGCATCACATATGTGATACAAAAGGGACGGATTGCACCTTAACAGGTGGGGGACCAGCATTCTGGCCGGCAGGTTTGCCACTGCTACACGGATGGTTTTAAACTGAATAAGGGGGGTGGGGTATCAAATGGGATAGTCGAGGACGGAGTTAGAGGGAAAGAGAGTAAAGCGATGGTTAATGACCCCAGAATTAACGGGGAAGAAAGCTCACAAAGGGATAGGAGAGTATGGCCAAGTGTAATAGGGATCGATGTGAAAGGGGCCACTTGTCAACATAATTGTATAAGGAGTAAGAGTGTTGTAAAAACAAGCCTGAAGGCTTTGTGTCTCAATGCGAGGAGCATTCGTAATAAGGTGGATGAGTTGAAGGTGCAGATAGCGATTAATGACTATGCTATAGTTGGAATCACGGAGACTTGGCTCCAGGATGACCAAGGCTGGGAGCTGAACATCCAGGGATATTCAATATTCAGGAGGGATAGACGAAAAGGAAAAGGAGGTGGGGTAGCGTTGCTGGTGAGAGAGGAGATTAATGCAATAGAAAGGAAGGACATTAGCGTGGAGGATGTGGAATCGATATGGGTAGAGCTGCGAAACTCTAAGGGGCAGAAAACGCTAGTGGGAACAGTGTACAGGCCACCTAACAGTAGTATTGGAGTTGGGGATGGCATCAAACAGGAAATTAGAAATGCGTGCAACAAGGGTAACACGGTTATAATGGGTGACTTCAATCTGCATGTAGATTGGGTGAATCAAATTGGCAGGGGTGCTGAGGAAGAGGATTTCCTGGAATGTATGCGGGATAGTTTTCTCAACCAACATGTGGAGGAACCAACGAGAGAGCAGGCTATTCTAGACTGGGTATTGAGTAATGAGGAAGGGTTAGTTAGCAGTCTTGTTGTGCGTGGCCCCTTGGGCAAGAGTGACCATAATATGGTTGAGTTCTTCATTAGGATGGAGAGTGAGAAAATTAAGTCAGAAACAAGGGTTCTGAACTTGAACAAAGGTAACTTTGAAGGTATGAGATGTGAATTGGCCAAGATAGACTGGCAGGTGATTCTTAAAGGGTTGACAGTGGATGTGCAATGGAAGGTATTTAAAGACTGCATGGATGAAGTACAAAAGTTGTTCATACCAGTTTGGCAAAAGAATAAATCGGGGAAGGTGGTGCATCCATGGATAACAAGGGAAATCAGGGATAGTATAAAAACAAAAGATGAGGCATACAAATTTGCCAGAAAAAGCAGCCTACCGGAGGACTGGGAGAAATTCAGAATCCAGCAGAGGAGGACAAAGGGCTTAATTAGGAAAGGGAAAATAGATTATGAAAGGAAACTGGCAGGGAACATAAAAACTGACTGCAAAAGTTTTTATAGATATGTAAAGAGAAAGAGACTAGTTAAAACAAATGTTGGTCCCTTGCAGTCAGAAACAGGTGAATTGATCATGGGGAACAAGGACATGGCAGACCAATTGAATAACTACTTTGGTTCTGTCTTCACTAAGGAAGACATAAATAATCTGCCGGAAATAGCAGTGGAACGGGGGTCAAATAAGATGGAGGAACTGAGTGAAATCCAGGTTAGCCGGGAGGTGGTGTTGGGTAAATTGAACGGATTGAAGGCCGATAAATCCCCAGGGCCAGATAGTCTGCATCCCAGAGTACTCAAGGAGGTAGCCACAGAAATAGTGGATGCATTAGTGATAATTTTTCAAAATTCCTTAGATTCTGGAGTAGTTCCGGAGGATTGGAGGGTAGCTAATGTAACCCCACTTTTTAAAAAAGGAGGGAGAGAGAAAGCGGGGAATTACAGACCAGTTAGTCTAACATCGGTAGTGGGGAAACTGCTAGAGTCAGTTATTAAAGATGGGATAGCAGCGCATTTGGAAAGTGGTGAAATCATTGGACAAAGTCAGCATGGATTTACGAAAGGTAAATCATGTCTGACAAATCTGATAGAATTTTTCGAGGATGTAACTAGTAGAGTGGATAAGGGAGAACCAGTGGATGTGTTATATCTAGACTTTCAGAAGGCTTTCGACAAGGTTCCGCATAAGAGATTAGCATACAAACTTAAAACACACGGTATTGGGGGTTCAGTATTGATGTGGATAGAGAACTGGCTAGCAGACAGGAGGCAAAGGGTAGGAGTAAACGGGTCCTTTTCAGAATGGCAGGCAGTGACTAGTGGGGTGCCGCAAGGCTCAGTGCTGGGACCCCAGCTATTTACAATATATATTAATGATTTGGACGAGGGAATTCAATGCAACATCTCCAAATTTGCAGATGATACCAAGCTGGGGGTTATAGTTAGGTGTGAGGAGGATGCTTGGAGGCTGCAGGGTGATTTGGATAGGCTGAGTGAATGGGCAGATGCATGGCAGATGCAGTACAATGTGGATAAATGTGAGGTTATCCACTTTGGTGGCAAAAACATGAGGGTAGACTATTATCTGAATGGTGGCAGATTAGGTAAGGGGGAGATGCAACGAGACCTGGGTGTCATGGTACACCAGTCATTGAAAGTAGGCATGCAGGTGCAGCAGGCAGTGAAGAAAGCAAATGGTATGTTAGCATTCATAGCGAAAGGATTTGAGTATAGGAGCAGGGAGGTTCTACTGCAGTTGTACAGGGTTTTGGTGAGGCCACACCTGGAGTACTGCGTACAGTTTTGGTCTCCAAATCTGAGGAAAGACATCCTTGCCATAGAGGGGGTACAGAGAAGATTCACCAGACTGATTCCTGGGATGTCAGGACTTTCATATGAGGAAAGATTGGATAGACTCGGTTTGTACTCGATGGAATTTAGAAGATTGAGGGGGGATCTTATAGAAACCTACAAAATTCTTAAGGGGTTGGACAAGCTAGATGCTGGAAGATTGTTCCCGATGTTGGGGGAGTCCAGAACAAGGGGTCACAGTCTAAGGATAAGGGGGAATTCCTTTAGGACCGAAATGAGGAAAACATTCTTTACACAGAGAGTGGTGAGTCTCTGGAATTCTCTGCCACAGAAGGTAGTTGAGGCCAGTTCATTGGCTATATTTAAGAGGGCGTTAGATGTGGCACTTGTGGCTAAAGGGATCAGGGGGTATGGAGAGAAGGCAGGTACGGGATACTGAGTTGGATGATCAGCCATGATCACATTGAATGGCGGTGCAGGCTCGAAGGGCCGAATGGCCTACTCCTGCACCTATTTTCTATGTTTCTATGTTTCTATGTTTCTATGTGCTGCCATGATTTAACTTCTGTGGCATAATGCTGAGTTGGTTTAGTGGGTGTGTCCATAATTAGTCCTCCTTGTCTGTGTAATAGTCTGACGACACCATGTACAATCAGCCTGTAATGTCTACATGCGTGCAATCTACGTGCAAAATGGTTTGTTTACAGAATGCGCAAGTCTGCCTGCGTCATGGAGATGCAATGAAATCTTCAGCAATACACAAAGTGCTGGAGTAACTCAGCGGGTCAGGCAGTATCTGTGGAGGAAATGGGGGAGAGTCTGAAGAAGGGTCCTGACCAGAAACGTGCCCTATCCATCCCTTTCATGGGCGCTCTTGATCTGCTGAGTTACTCCAGCAATTTGCGCTGTACTGCCTGTTTCTAGGGGCAGCGCGCTGGCGCAGCAGAAGAGCTACTGCCTTACAGCACCAGAGACCCGGGTTCGATCCTGACTGCGGGCGTTGTCTGCACAGAGTTTGTACCTTCTCCCCATGACCTGCGTGGGTTTTCTCCGAGATTTCTGTTTTCCTCCCACACTCCAAAGACATAGGTTAATTGGCTTGGTATAAATGTAAAACTGTCCCTAGTGTGTAGTGTAGAGTTAATGTGCGGAGATTGCTGGTCGGTGTGGACTCGGTGGGCCAACAGGGCCTGTATCTCTAAACTAAAACTAAATTAAACTAATGGTTTGCCTGCACTGTACGTATTCTGCCTGTGTAATGGTTTGTCTGGGTATTTGTTGGAAGATGAAACAATACTTGCAGCATTCCAACTTGGGTATGGTGCGAAACCCTGGTTAGTATGGTTTATGTTGCTGAAGATATCATTGTGTGATTTTCTTTAACTCACAACCATATACCTCAATAATATCACCCTTCAACCTCCTGCACTGGAGAAAAGAGACCCAGATTATACACTTTCTTTTAACTCAAATACTCTAGACTTGGCAACATCCTAGTAAACACATTTTGTACCCTTTACCTTTGAGATGCAGCTCAGAAACAGGCCCTTTAGCCCACCAGGTCCACGCCGACCAATGATTACCCTGTTCACTAGCACTATCCCACACACTGGGGACAATTTACAACTTTTGTTTTACGGAAGCCAATTAACCTACAAACCTGTACGCCTTTGAAGTATGGGAGGAAACCGGACCAACCGGAGAAAAACCACGCAGTCACGGGGTGAACGTACAACTCCATACAGACAGAACCCGCAGTCAGGATCAAACTCGGGTCTCTGGAGCTGTAAGGCAGCAACTCTACCGCTGCACCACTGTGCCACCCATCATCCATTTTCATGCCACTCCTGATTATTGATGTCTTCTAGTCAGGGGCAATGAGATGGCATTAAATGGTGGCATTGCCTACTATATATACCTGCCGTGTATTGATAAAAATAAAAAAAATCAAGGTGCTCAATAATATTGCAACAAAATATGAAAGGCTACTTAGTGTTTCACTTTCCAATTACACCTAATCCCACTGTTAGTTTTTTTGCTAAAACCAATTTGCAGTAATCATGACAAATATCTTTTTACTTCTGTAACAAAATTAAACAAAACTTGCCTTCATCTGAACTGAGAATAAAAGATTAGTAAAACCATTCTGTCACTTCAGCTTACAAAAATCGGAGCATTTCACAGAAAAAAAATTGCATCTAAATATGTGAAAAGCACATCTTGAGTTGTGGCGGTAACTGTTTGCAGTGGAAAATAGCTCAGCAGCTCCAGCATGAAAGATTACACGTAGGGTTGGGAGTGAAAGGAAAGCGAAATGGCTTAACAGCATTGTGCATCTGTGATACTAACATCCTTCCAAAGCTTGGATGTGAATCTGGACATGATCATTACTGATGCAGCACATCAACAAAAAAACTGGAAGCATTCCATCTTAGCCACGCTGGGAATTAGGTAGTTCAGCTTTGTCGGCAACACAGATCTTACAAGGAGATATGGACTTGAGTCGGCAGTAGTCATCATAAATCATCTCTGTAATGCTTTCTTTTGGTCACAATACTTGGACAGAATGTTTATGTAAACCTTGCCTTAAAGAGCTGAACCTAGGGCAGGCATATATATCAATTTGTTCAGGAGGAGAAAGTGCCCAATGTTATTCTTGGTTAACTTGATATATATCAGATCAGTAACTATCCAGTGGGCACTTTGCCTGTAATTAAACCACACAATATGGACATGGATGGTTAAGGCTTGGGACCTTTGCTACAGTATGTGGATGTAATAGCTTGCTTGATCTATTACCAGTCAATATACCTCCAGCCACCAACATTATCAAGGATGAGTCTCATCACGGTCACTCCCTCGTCTCTTCTCTCCCATCACGCAAGAGGTATAGAAGCGTGAAAACGTTATTAATGTTTAATGTTTTATGTGTCATTCCTAACTGCCACTGTATGTCACGTTGTCACTTGCAGGCGGAGCACCAAGGCAATTTCCTTGTATGTGAATACTTGGCCAATAAACTTATTCATTCATTCAGGGACAGTTTCTTCCCAGCTGTTATCAGGCAACTGGTGGCCCAGCGCTAGAGTTGCTGCCTTACAACAGAGACCCGGGTTCGATCCTGACAAAGGGTGCTGTCTATATTGAGTTTGTACATTCTCGCCTTGACTATGAGTTTTCCCCGGGCGCTCTGGTTTAGAAACATAGAAACATAGAAAATAGGTGCAGGAGTAGGCCATTCGGCCCTTCGAGCCTGCACCGCCATTCAATATGATTATAGCTGATCATCCAACTCAGTATCCTGTACCTGTCTTCTCTCCATACCCCCTGATCCCATTATCCACAAGGGCCACATCTAACTCCCTCTTAAATATAGCCAACAAATTGGCCTCAACTACCTTCTGTGGCAGAGAGTTCCACAGATTCACCACTCTCTGTGTGAAAAATGATTTTCTCATCTCGGTCCTAAAAAACGTCCCCCTTATCCTTAAGCTGTGACCCCTTGTCCTGGACTTCCCCAACATCGGGAACAATCCTCCTGCATCTAGCCTGTCCAAACCCTTAAGAATTTTATAAGTCTCTATGAGGTCCCCCCTCAATCTTCTAAATTCCAGCGAGTACAAGCCGAATCTACCCAGTCTTTCTTCCTATGGAAGTCCTGCCATCCCAGGAATCAGTCTGGTGAACCATCTCTGTACTCCCTCTATGGCAAGAATGTCTTTCCTCAGATTTGAAGACCAAAACTGTGCGCAATACTCCAGGTGTGGCCTCACCAAGACCCTGTACAACTGCAGTAGAACCTCCCTGCTCATGTACTCAAATCCTTTTGCTATGAATGTTAACATACCATTCGCTTTCTTCACTGACTGCTGCACCTGCATGCCTACTTTCAATGACTGATGTACCATGACACCCAGGTCTCGTTGCATCTCCCCTTTTCCTAATCGGGCACCATTCAAATAATAGTCTACTTTCCTGTTTTTGCCACCAAAGTGGATAACCTCACATTTATCCACATTATTCTGCATCTGCCATGCATTTGCCCACTCACCCATCCTATCCAAGTCACCTTGCAGACTCCGATCATCCTCGTCACAGCTAACACTGCCCCCCAGCTTTGCGTCATCCGTAAACTTTGAGATGTTGCATTTAATTCCCTTGTCCAAATCATTAATATATATTGTAAATAGCTGGGGTCCCAGCACTGAGCCTTGCGGTACCTCACTAGTCACTGCCTGCCATTGTGAAAAGGACCCGTTTACTCCTACTCTTTGCTTCCTGTCTGCCAGCCAGTTCTCTATCCACATCAATACTGAACCGCCAATACCGTGTGCTTTAACTTTGTATACTAATCTCTTGTGTGGGACCTTATCGAAAGCCTTCTGAAAGTCCAGATCTAACACATCCACTGCTTCTCCCTTATCCACTCTACTAGTTACATCCTCAAAAAATTCCATAAGATTCGTCAGACATGATTTACCTTTCGTAAACCCATGCTGACTTTGTCCAATGATTTCACCACTTTCCAAATGTGCTGCTATCCCATCTTTAATAACTAACTCTAGCATTTTCCCCACTACCGATGTTAGACTAACTGGTCTGTAATTCCCCGTTTTCTCTCTCCCTCCTTTTTTA
Organism: Raja brachyura; assembly: GCA_963514005.1. Next base: position 124,097,748 of record OY740783.1, read on the forward strand.
AAAAGTGGGGTTACATTTGCTACCCTCCAATCCTCAGGAACTACTCCAGAATCTAAAGAATTTTGAAAAGTTATCACTAATGCATCCACTATTTCTGGGGCTACTCTCTTAAGTACCCTGAGGTGCAACCTATCTGGCCCTGGGGATTTATTGGCCTTTAATCCATTCAATTTACCTAACACCACTTTCCGGCTAAGGTTATGGATTTGGGTTCCTCCCACTGCAACCGCTCCAGGGCCTCTGTGGAAACAAGCCCCGCGATCGAGTTTTTAAACTTACAGCTCGGACGTCGCTCCTCCCACTGCAACTGCTCCTGGTCCTCCCACATTCCAAAGACGTGCATGTTAGTAGGCCAATTGGCTTTGGTAAAAATTTCAAAATGTGCTTAGTGTGCAGGACAGTGCTAGCATACGGGATCGCTGGTCGGCGTGGACTTGGTAGATCAAAGGGCCTGTTTCCAAGGTATATCTCTAAACTAAACGGAACAACTATCAACAACTAGACAGCGGTCCCGAGCTGCTACCTACCTCATTAGAGACCCTTCGACTATTTTCAGTCAAACTTTTCTGGACTTTATCTTGAACTAAATGTTATTCACATTATTCCCTTTATTATGTATCTGTACACTGTGAACGGCTCGATTGTAATCAGGTATTTTCTTTCCTTCTGACTGGTTAGTACGCAACAAAAGTTTTTCACTGTGCCTCGGTACACGTGACAGTAAACTATATTAAAACTAAATCTATACTCCAGGCAATGTAGTAGAATATTGCATTCTCACATTAGTCATGCGTACTGGAAGAAGATGGGGGAGAAAGAGCAACTACAACTTCAGGATTTAGTGAAACTGTGGCGGTCCGTGGGGGTTAGGCCACTCCTTAGGTCATCCCCCTCGGCTCTTGAGGGGACAGGGACGATTGTCACGCCACGGGGTTTTCCCCAGGGCTGCTCGCGGGCGTTCTGTGCGTTTGCCATGATTGATTAAACTACTTCTGAACCTGCCTGGCATCTGGCCTTTTCCTGACCTCATCCAGACCACTACAAAATGATTAAAATGCCAACTTTTGATTTAAAAGTAACTCATTAGCCGACTGTCGAGAGAAAAATATCTAAAGTTAAATGTAGAAAAGTGATGGAGGTCTCATGACTCTGCCTGGGGTTGGCACCATGTGTCTTCATTGGGTGACAATGGCAATATAGTGGGGAAGGTGACTCTTTCGAGTGCCATGTCTATGTTACGTCACACACCAGGGAGCATGAAGTTCCGGACAAAATAAAGACCATTTGCTGCCCCAGTGTTGCACAATTTATTCAACATGCTCCATCATATCCGGCCACTCCTTCTCCTCCCCTCTCCCATCAGGCAAGAGATGCAGAAGTGTGAAAACGCACACCTCCAGATTCAAGGACAGTTTCTTCCCAGCTGTTATCAGGCAAATGAACCATCCTCTCACCAACTAGAGAGCGGTCCTGAACTACTCTCTACCTCATTGGAGACCCTCGGACTAACTTTATTCGGACTTTACTTAACATAAAGGGCAAGTGAAATTAATTTGCCAGCAGCGGTACAATGAACACACAAAAACACAATAAAAATGTAACATAAACATCCACCACAGCATTCATCACTGTGGTGGAAGGCACAAAATTTGGCCAGTCCTCCTCCATTTTCCTCCGTGGTCGGGACTTCAACCCTCCGCCGCCGCCACCGCCGCGGGCGTCCAGATGAGTGAAAGTCAAGGTAAGTCCTGAAACGGTGCCTCCCCCACCGGAGACCGCGGCTTCAGTTTGGTGTAGGCCACAGGCTGGCGGTCGAAGATTTAAAGTTCGCGCCGCAGCCAGAAGCACCACAGACCGCAGCGCCAGCGGTCAAAGCTCCTCTCCAAGGGACCTCGGCGAGGGACCCTGCTCCTGATGGTAGTCCCCTCCGTGACCACGGTAGAAGCGGGCCAGCGGTGGGAGCTTCTTCTTCTCCCGAGTCCCCAACGAGGGATCCCAGGCTGCAGACCGCGGCTTCAGGCTACCGCGGGCCAGCGAATGAAGCGCTCCCCTCCGGCGAGCCCCGGTGAGGGCTTGCCCGGTCCACGCCGAGAGTCCATGCTGCACCCGCTGCTGAAGCCCTGGACGCGTCTCCGGGAAAGGCCGCATCGATCCTCGATGTTAGGCCACGATGGAGGCAACATGGAAAAAGTCGTCTCTCCGTGGAGAAGGCGACCAAAGCCGTTTCCCCCTTATCCCCCCCCCCACCACACTCCACACAAAACACAAAGAGAAACATTAAAAACATACATTTAAACACACACAAAAATATTAAAAAGTAGAAAAAACTGACATGCTGCTGGCAGGGCTGCCGGCTTGCAGCGCTCCCACCAAATAAGAATCATGTATTATCTTTCTGCTGACTGGTTAGCACACAACAAAAGCTTTTCTCTGTGCATTGGTACACATGACAATAAACTCAACTAAACCAAACTATTCCTGTCTAATCCTCTCTCATCTTAAAACTACATATGGACTGGCACACAGATAGGAATGGTTTAAAGGGATATGGGTCAAAAGTGAGTAAATGACTGGCTTAGATGGAGCATTTTGGATTTAACGTGTAATCCTGGGTAGTTTTTTGCAATTCACTGGATAAAACATAGGGGCATATAGTCTTTCTTCCCAGGGTTGGGGAATCTCGTTGGCAGGACGGCGGTGGAACCTAAATGGCGGCAGTGGAGCCTCGATGGAGGCGGTGGAGCCTCGGCGGCAATGGTTGGGCCTCGTGATTGACAGAACCTCGCGGTGGCGAAGGTGAAGCCTCACGGGTCGATGGGAGTCTCACGTGTCAACCTGCGGTCGGTGGTTGATGAAAGCCACTGTGTGGGGGAAAAACGATGGAGGAGCCGGCATACTTTGTAACTTTGTCAGAGCCATTTATATGGTAACTATTTGTATACTTTGGGTATGGAAGCAAAAGTTTCACTGTAACTTGTCACATGTGACAATATTCCATTCCATCTAAAACTCTTGGGTTGTACATTTTATCCAAGACACTCTATCTAAGCCAGTAACATTTACCCACTCTGATCCATCTCTACATTACTACAACTCTCATCTTGTTTGTTTGTCCATTTGTTTGCCTGGTTTGTATTTGCGTTAAAATGCACTACAATTTTTGGCCCACCTTGTCTCGTGATGTAAATTAACCAAATTTAGTTCAGATTGATGGTATATTTTGCAAGTTATTGATGTTTACAACTTTTTTTAAAAACAGCACACACACTTGCCCCGCCCCCACTTGCCCCACCCCCACTTGCCACATCCCCATGTGCCCCACCATGTGCCCCACCCCCACCTGCCCTGCCCCCACTTGCTGTCTTTACGTGACAGGCTTCACAAAGGATACCACATGGGTCCTCAGCACGGCCGTTACATAATTTCAGACCGCCATTGTTTTTTCCTGTTACTACGGCGACCCGACGGCTTCATGGATAAGTTTCCTTCTATTTTAATTTCTGCCTCCCCGGGCACTGGGCTGGCGTTTGAGCCGGTGTGGGGACCGAAAGCAGGGAGTGGCTGCGCCTGGTATCCTCGGCCTCTCCCTCCCCCGGCACCAGGATGTTCGCCCCCAACTCCCCCCCCCGACAGCCCCCTTTTTTAAGCCCTCCCCATACCCTGGCTCCAACACGTTCGCCCCCCCCCGACAGCTCCCGCCTCAAGCCCTCTCACTCCCCCGGCTCCAGGAAGCTCGACCTCCCCTCCCAAACAGCCCCCGTCTCAAGCCCTCCCCTCCCAAACAGCCCCTGTCTCAAGCCCTCCCCCTGCCCCAGCTCCAGGATACTCACCTCACCCCCTTCCCGACAGCCGCATTCTCAAGCCCTCTCCCTCCCCTGGCTCCTGGACGCTCGCCCCCCCTCACAGAGAGCCCCCGCCTCAAGCCCTTCCTTCCTCATCTCCAGGACTATCCCCCCCCCCCCCGACAGCCCCAGCCTCAAGCCCTTCCCTTGCCCCAACTCCAGGTTGCTCGCGCCCACCACCGACTGCCCCCACCTCATCCCCTCCCCCTCACCAGGCTTCAGGACACTAGCCCCCCCCCCACCCCCGACAGCCCCCGCCTCAAGTACAACTTCATCGCCGCCCTGCTCGAGAAAATTGATTACATCGAGATCCTGGGGAGGTGAGGAGGGAGACTGAGGGGAATGAGGGAGAGGAGGGAATAGGGAGGGAGAGGCGGGGGAGGGGGGAAGTGTGGAAAGTGAGGAGGGAGAGTGGGGAGGAGGGGGGGATAGAGGGAGATTAGGGGGGTAGGGTGAAGAGAGGGGTTATGGAGGGGGGAGTGACTGAGGGTAGGGGGGATGAGAGGAATGAGAGACGTGAGGGAGGGAGTGGGGGGGGAGAGGAGGACAGGGGGGAAGAAGAGGGAGGGTGAAGAGGAGGGGGCGGGGAGTGCTGGAGATGAGGGGGAATGGACGAGGATATTGGTAGGACGAGGGATGGTGAGGTGCAGTTGGCAGACGGTTGCCATGACTTGCATCACAACGGGGATCTCTGGCGTTACAACGGGAATCCCTCAGCCGCGCCTGCGCAGTTCGGGGCTATGGGTGAGTGGTGGAATATTGCATTGGGGGAACGGGACCCAACGGGTCCCACTTGGTCTAGTATCCCTCTAAACCTGCCCTATCTGTGTGCCTGTCTAAACAATTTTTAAATGTTATTATTGTTGCTGCCTCAACTACTTCACAAGGCAGATCCTTCCATGTAAGTATCATCCACTATAAAAAGGTTTGAAAAGGTTTTTATTAAATCTATCCTTTCTCACCTTAAAACCTGTGTCTCTTGTATCTGACTCATCAATCTGGGAACAAAGATTATGTTCCCCAGCTTTACAAATTTTATTCAATATAGTGCAAAACACAAAGCATTGGCGTGAATTCAGCTAGTCAGGCAGCATCTGGGTACAGAATGGTCGTGTTTCCATTAACCTATATGTTTACAAGTGACAGAAATTTTGAATTGGTTAAGATGCGAAGATTGATCACAGAGAAGGCTTTTGAAAAACACACATTTAAAAAATAAATATTGAATGTTATTACGAGGACATAGCATGAATCCTGGGCTCCAAAAAAAGAGCATATTCAGACTCACTGGTGCACAGTCAATTTATCTGAACCCAGCCACTGTGAGAGGATTGGATCAATTTCCACACTCTAAAAATTGCCACATAGAATTGCCACGTTGCGGGGCTGGAAACTGGAAGTATCCCGAGCTAATTCTGCTACCACCATCATCTATTGCAACAAGTGATGGCTCCCACTGATTGTCGCCGGAAACTTGCGCCCTTTTCCGGACGGACGATGACAGCGATGTCAACATTTGAAACATCGATGATGGACACGAAAGAAGAAGACTCTAGAAATGTGATAGGAAACCATAATATTTTTTTGTGATCACAAATCAAATATAATCATCAATAATAAATGAAGACCATCTCCGAGTTCCATGGTTTAGTTTAGTTTGGAGATATAGTGTGTAAACAGGCTCTTCAGCCCACTCAGTCCGCACCGACCAGTGATCCCCACATACTAACACTATCTTACATATACTAGGGGCAATTTATACATTCATACCAAATCCAATTAACCTACAAATCTGTACGTCTTTGGAGTGTGGGGGGAAACAAAAGAACTCTGAGCAAGCCCACACAGGTCATGGGGAGAACGTGCAAACTCCTCAGAGACAAGTGTCCATTGTCAGGATCGAACCTGGGTCTCTGGCAGCTGTAAGGCAGTAGCCCTACCGCTGTGCCACCATGCCGCCCAAAATCATAGGTTTCCAAGATTTCCTCTCTGGGAACTGTGCGTCTAACGCAGAGATGAACGGGCATGCCTCGACTAGACATTGGTGGCCAGCGGTGTTTGTTGTGCACCTGAATGCCAATTCCACATAGTTGGTCCAGGTAAACTTGACCATATGCGATGCCTGTTTTATCATGACTTGAACAGGTTTCTGAACATAGAGTACGGCACCAGGAACTGGCCTCAGGATGGACATCTTGAAAGAAAATACATTTCCTTGCAATGCCTCCACCTAAAGGGCCCGTACCACATAGGCGATTTTTTCAGCGGCTGCCGGCAACTGTCACAGTCATAACGGGTCGCCGAAAAGGCGGCGACTCGACCCCCCCCCCCCCCACAACAACGTCTACGACAAGCTACGACAAGCTACCACCTAATCGACGTCAAGCTACCGACAACCAGCGACCAATTAGGACGTCCACCTACGACCACACAGGCGACAACCAAAGTCAACCTACGTCCACCCGCGACAAGCTACGACAAGCAACGACCCTGTCGGCGACAACTGAAGACAACTAAAGACAAATCAGTCACCAGTACCTGTCGCCGGTAGACGTAGGTTGACGTAGGTAGTCGCCAATGGAATCCACCAAAGGTCAGCACCTGGCGAGAACCAGCAACACCTAGCGACAACCTGCATCATCCTGGCGACAACCGGCGAAAGGACCTACGACAGTAGAAGACAAGCTACGTCAAGCCCACAGTTGCCGAAAATTTTTGAACATTTCAAAATCCAGCGGCGACCAGAAAAACACTAAGACTCTTTAAGCGACTTGAGACTACTCACGATCATACAGGCTTCACCCCGCAACCATATGGTGACAGCCTAGTCACCGAAAAAAATCACCTAAATAGGTCAATGGCTTTAGGCACCTCATACCAAATTGCTGACCCTATTCATTGACCTCACTCCAGTCGCCAAGTACTGATTATAGCACTGTCTCTGGCCCACAGTAGCCAATTGTCAGCAGCCAAAGAGTTGACCTGGTCCTTGCAAGTCTCAACGAGTGCTAGAACCTCCATAAACTATCCCTCCTCGAACCTCCCCTGTCATCCCCAACCATGACGTAGGCCAATGGGCCTGTCTGTTTTCCTCTGGCTATTGTCCTTTGAGGGAATGGATACAGTAAATGTCTTTGAGTGTGCAGGAAGGAACTGCAGATGCCGGTTTACACTGAAAATAGACGCAAAATGCTGGAGTAACTCAGTGGGTCAGGCAGCATCTCTGGAGAGAAGGAATGGGTGACGTTTCAGGTCCAGACTGAAGAAGGGTCTCAACCCGAAACATCACCCATTCCTTCTCTCCAGAGATGCTGCCTATCAGAGATGCTGAGTTGCTCCAGCATTTTGTGTCTATCCATGGTCTTTGAGTGCAATCAGTCTACAAGGCTTGAGAAATGGGCATATTTTGGAGACTGGCACATCATGAGTTTATTCAATGTCTGCTACATCCTTTTCCAACTGATGAATAATTTCTGGGCCACAGCTCATAATGAAACATATTTTATTGGAGACCACTATCCAAGCTCAAGGGCAAAATTAATTGGTTCTTTTTGTGGCTTGTTTCTGGTAAAAATCCATTTGAACTTATCTAAAGTGATTGCAATCTTTACCTTTACTGGAATTCAAGGCTGGCATTCATAATTTATTTCTCACTAAATGGATTTTCAATCGAACTTGAAATCTAAATCAATTCAAACAACTGCTGATGTAATATTTGTTGGAATCTAAATTTTGCTTTAGTTTGGACGATCCAGCCACCTGTTCAATTTGAAAATTTCCAGTTAAACAAGTGTTTTTTGAAAAGAGTTCTAATTTGGCCGTGTAGCTATTAGTAGTGCCTTAGAGCCTGAGCCAATGTGACATAGTGCAGCACAGAGATGTAGCGTTATAGTTGCTGCCTTACAGTGCCTCAGACCCAGGTACAATCCTGACTATGGATGCTGTCTGCACAGACTTTGTATGTTCTCCCTGTGACCTGCGTAGGATTTCTCCGGGTACTCTGGTTTCCTCCCACACTCCAAAGACGTGCAGGTTTGTAGGTTAATTGGCTTTGATAAAAAGTTGTCCCTGGTGTGTAGAATAGTGCTGGTGTACAAGGGTGATCACTGGTCGGCACGGACTCGATGGGCCGAAGGGCCTGTTTCCGTGCTGCATCTATGATGTCTCCAAATTCTAAAGACATATATTTGTAGGTTTTAAAAGTATTAGTCTGTATGTTTTTGAGGTTTCTTTAGTTTTTCCATGTGGGGGAGGGGGGTAGGGTAAGGGGGAAATACGTTCCCAGTCACCTCCTGCCGAGGATGCGATATTCTCCGAGTCGCGTCCTCGCCCCCTCCATCATCCCGTCGAGAGGGCCTGAACATCGGGCCACCCGTAATGGCGACTGCGAGGGGTTCGGGAGCCCCCCCCCCCCCCGACTACGGGTGAACAACAGAGGACAACAGGGGAGGATGACTGAACTTTGGTGCCTTCCCTCACAGTGGGAAACTTTTATTCCACTGCGTAGGGATGTCTATGTCAAAAACTATTGTGTTCCGTGCTCTTTTTTATTCATATGGCTGTATGGTGACCACAAATTTCACTGTACCAATTGGTACATGTGACAAATTAATGTCTCTTGTCTTAGGAAGGTACTGCAGCTGCTGGTTTAAACTGAAGACAGACAAAAATGCTGGAGGAACTCAGTGGGACGGGCAGCATCTCTGGAGAGAAGGAATGGGTGACATTCCGGGTCGAGACCCGAAACGTCACCCATTCCTTCTCTCCGGAGATGTTGCCCGTACCGCTGTGTTCACCCAACATTTAGTGACTATCGAAAGACTGTATGACCAAATTTAGCTTTAATTCAATTTACAGGTTTGCAGGGAACACCACTGTTGCCGCATGAACAATGAAGTCTAAAGTCTGACGAGTCATAGAGCACTGAAGAAGGCCTTTTGGGCCAACTCATCCATTGCGATCAAGATGTTTTACCTAAGCTAGTCCCTTTTGACCCATAATCTCCCTAAGCATGTCCTATCAGTGTGCCATTCCCAGTGAATGTAAATGTTATTATTGCACCTGCCCCAACTAATTCATATAGCACCTCGTTCCACGAAACCACCACCCTCTGTATGAAAAGGTTGCCCCTCAGATTGCTATTAAATCTTCATCGCTCTCCTTAAACCTATAAGGGCTTGTCCCACTTGGCCATTTTTTCGGCGACTGCCGGCATAATTGACTGACGTATCAGGTCACCGAAAAAGTCGCGGCATGATGCGGCTGGTGCAGCGGTGACGCAGCGTGACGTGCCGTGATGATGTATTGACTCACGTTGTTTCTTCAAGTGTCACAAAATATTTTTTTTGCCGCTGGATTTTAAAATGTTCAAAATCTTTTGGCAACCCTGATATGACGCTGGCAGTCACTAAAAAAATTTGGCAAGTGGGACAGGCCCTTGTACTCTCTATTTTTTGATTCCTTAATCCTAGGGGAAAAAGGACTAGGTGCATTCACCTCATGATTTGTCAAACATATTTTCATTGGCAAATTGAAGGGCAAGGGTTCAACGTCCCCTTCACGAACTTGAGATCAAAAACACCTATACTCCTACTGCAGTGCAATACTGAAGAAAAGCTACTTATAGACAATAGACAATAGACAATCGGTGCAGGAGTAGGTCATTCAGCCCTTCAAGCCAGCACCGCCATTCAATGTGATCATGGCTGATCATCCCCAATCAGCACCCCGTTCCTGCCTTCTCCCCATTTCTCCTGACTCTGCTATTTTTAAGAGTCCTATCAAGCTCTCTCTTGAAATTATCCAGGGAACCTGCCTCCACCGCCCTCTGAGGCAGAGAATTCCACAGACTAACCACTCTCTGTGAGAAAAATTGTTTCCTCGTCTCCATTCTAAATGGCTTACTCCCTATTCTTAAACTGTGGCCCCTGGTTCTGGACTCCCCCAACATTGGGAACATGTTTCCTGCCTCTAGCGTGTCCAAGCCCTTAACAATCTTATATGTTTCAATGAGATCCACTCTCATCCTTCTAAACTCCAGAGTGTACAAGCCCAGCTGCTCCATTTTATCAGCATATGACATTCCCGCCATCCCGGGAATTAACCTTGTAAACCTACGCTGCACTCCCTCAATAGCAAGAATGTCCTTCCTAAAATTATCTGGATGTGTCTTTGGAAGTGCACTGAAAATAATTGGAAAATGACTTATTATTTTCCCCCAATTTGTTGTTAGTAGTAAAGTGCCTTTTCAGTTGCTGTAATGTAAGGGTTAAACACACCGGGCCAGCTAAAATATTGTTGTCTGCTAAATTATCAGCAGCACATTACAAACCCTGCTTTGGAAAACAAGTAGAAGCTTTTGAAGAATGTTCGGGCTTATTCAAAGGGACCAGTAGATCACGAGACCACCTGCGAGGACAATGAGATAAGCTTTGCTTTCCCAGAGACATCCGAGACTAGCTCGGTAGCTCTGATAGGACACATAACTCATGCCATCATGGTACCAAGGAGGATAGCTGGCTTGATACATTATCATCTGGTGTTCTTAGAGCTAACATTATTTTATAAATACATGCTTTACCATGAGAGCACGAGCTTCATCTTCGGGGAGAGAAAAGAGCTTCACCAGGGAGAGAGAGACAGAGAGTGAGGGAGAGCTTGGACTGTAGTGTGTGTCGGTGCCGGTCAGTGCAGACTGGAGACTCGAATACACAGAGGGGCGTACGAGTTATTTTGTATTGTTTTTTTTTATTGATTTAGTTGATAGTGTTTCTGTGTTCTACTTGTGTTTAATTTAATAAATGGTCTTTAGTGTTCTTCACCATGTGCTTTCTCCATTATTTGATCTGAATCCTTGAATCCTGCATATATTTTGTTACAGATGCATTATCACACTGAGTGTGTGTCTGTACCAAAAAATGAGATGTTGAATAACCTTTTGCCTAGGGGGTGCAGATTTATGTTAATTGACCTCTGAATATTGCCCCTAATATGTAGGGAGTGGATGCGAAAGTGGGGTAATATAGAACTATTGTGAAAGGTGACTAGCATGGACATGCTAGTCCGAAGAGCCTGTTTCTACACTGAATCTTTCAATCAGGCGCAGGGCAATTATCCCTAGTGGCTTGGGAACCTAGTCAGCATGGGCAAGTGGGGCTGAAGGATCTGTTTCCGAGCTGGTGCTCCTACTGATATTTCTCAGTCAGGATTACTACGAATAACATGTTATATGCTCATAATCATATTGCTATTTATGGAGATATTAAATGATAGGAGTAGAATGAGACCATTCAGCCCATCACGTCTACTCCGCCATTCAATCATGGCTGATCTATCTCTCCCTCCTAATGCCATTCATAGAAACATAGAAACATAGAAAATAGGTGCAGGAGTAGGCCATTCGGCCCTTCGAGCCTGCACCGCCATTCAATGTGATCATGGCTGATCATCCAACTCAGTATCCCGTACCTGCCTTCTCTCCATACCCCCTGATCCCTTTAGCCACAAGTGCCACATCTAATGTCCTCTTAAATATAGCCAATGAACTGGCCTCAACTACCTTCTGTGGCAGAGAATTCCAGAGACTCACCACTCTCTGTGTAAAGAATATTTTCCTCATTTCGGTCCTAAAGGAATTCCCCCTTATCCTTAGACTGTGACCCCTTGTTCTGGACTCCCCCAACATCGGGAACAATCTTCCAGCATCTAGCTTGTCCAACCCCTTAACAATTTTGTAAGTTTCTATAAGATCCCCCGTCAATCTTCTAAATTCCAGCGAGTACAAGCCAAGTCTATCCAATCTTTCCTCATATGAAAGTCCTGACATCCCAGGAATCAGTCTGGTGAATCTTCTCTGTACCCCCTCTATGGCAAGGATGTCTTTCCTCAGATTTGGAGACCAAAACTGTACGCAATACTCCAGGTGTGGCCTCACCAAAACCCTGTACAACTGCAGTAGAACCTCCCTGCTCCTATACTCAAATCCTTTCGCTATGAATGCTAACATACCATTTGCTTTCTTCACTGCCTGCTGCACCTGCATGCCTACTTTCAATGACTGGTGTACCATGACACCCAGGTCTCGTTGCATCTCCCCCTTTCCTAATCTGCCACCATTCAGATAATAGTCTACCCTCATGTTTTTGCCACCAAAGTGGATAACCTCACATTTATCCACATTATACTGCATCTGCCATGCATCTGCCCATTCACTCAGCCTATCCAAATCACCCTGCAGCCTCCAGGCATCCTCCTCACACCTAACTATACCCCCCAGCTTGGTATCATCTGCAAATTTGGAGATGTTGCATTGAATTCCCTCGTCCAAATCATTAATATATATTGTAAATAGCTGGGGTCCCATCACTGAGCCTTGCGGCACCCCACTAGTCACTGCCTGCCATTCTGAAAAGGACCCATTTACTCCTACCCTTTGCCTCCTGTCTGCTAGCTAGTTCTCTATCCACATCAATACTGAACCCCCAATATCGTGTGCTTCACCTGCCTTCTCCCCATAACCTCTGCCACCTGTACTAATCAAGAATCTATCTATCTCTGCGTTAAAAATATCCACTCACGGCCTCCACAGCCTTCTGCTAAAAATTCCACATATTCACCACCCTCTGACTAAATACATTTCTCCTCATCTCTTTCCTAAAAGAACATCCTTTCATTCTGAGACTATGACCTCTAGTCCTCGACTCCCCCCCTAGTGGAAACTATGGTGAATATTTTGTTTTCGACAAGCACTCTCTTTTTCCTGATTCCGAATTCTCAATTAATTACTATGATGAAATCTCTGAACCTTTCCCGTTGCCTGTGGTGACAGTTGTTTCTGACCCAGCTCTCGGCTTTATTGAACCTTTTCACTGAAAAAAAAAGGGAAATTGACTTACTAGTTTTCCCAATCTGTTGTTAGTGTTAATGTTGCCTTTAAAAATGTCAATTTCAACAGCAGTAACTCCACTTGGTGGAAGACTCATACTAATAAAACGCAGCCTTTCCATTTAACGTTAATGCTCAGGCTTCTTGTAAAACCACCAGATATTCAGTGACACATAAAAACATAGAAGTATTATTGTGTAAGTGACGTTAATAGATCGTATTCAGAGAGACATAATCAAAAGTATATTAAAGGGAAGAAAAAGGCCTGATCTCTCAAAATATTGTTTGATTAGCCTTGGATTACTGTATGTGTGGCCTCGTTGTATTTATTTAATAGTCAAGAGTCAAATGTTTTATTGTCAAAGATTCCGGACAGAACAATTAAATTCGTACTTGTAGCAGCACAACAGAATACGGAAACATAGTACACTGTAAACCATATAATAAACGAGAAAAAAAAAATCAGTGTATGTATATACACACGTACACACATACGCACACATAAAAAACGAACAATAATAGTGCAATAATAACAATAATGGTCTATGTAGAGTCTAGTCAGAGCTTATTGGAGGATGTAGCGTTTAATAGCCTAATGGCTGGAGGGAAGAAGCAGTCCCTTCGGCCCACCGAGTCCGCACCTACCAGCAACCCCCGCACATTATCACTCCATGATGATTATCCATGTCGGTAATGGAATTATGTTTTGGTTAGATTAACATCCATTGACAGGAGATTGTTGGAACACAGTGTTAAAAGTAGTGTGACAGAAAACCATGACTTTTTTAAGCTATTAAGAAGGGTTTTGTGTTTAATAGAACTTGAGTTCTTCAATATATCTAACTCCTTCTTTACCTTCAGTTACTCATCCAATTTAAGTAGTTGACATTGTAATGTTGGTGCTTATTATATGTAGGCCTAGAATTCACTTAATAAAGTCATTCCTAGTGGACCTTTACCTGAGGAAAAGACATAAAGTGCTAGAGTAACTCAGCGGGTCAGGCAGCAACCCTGGCGAACATGGATAGGTGATAGTTTGAAAACATCATCCATCTGTGTTCTCCAGGGATGTTGCTTGACACGCTGAGTTACTCCAGCGCATTGTGTCTTTTTTTGTTAACTATCATCTGCAAGTGTTCTAGTAACAGCGTGTCAGAGAACATCTGTGGAGGGGATGGACTGGCAATGTTTTGAGTCAGGAACTTTTCCAGACATTTAGTCAGGGGTAAAAAGACGGAAAAGAGGGTGGACAGAGCCTGACGTGTGATAATGTGTTGGAAGGAAGTGCAGGTGCTGTTTTAAACCAGAAATAGGCACACAAAAACTGGAGTGACTCAGGGAGACAGACAGCATCTCTGGAGTAATCTGGAGTAAGCTTGGGTCTGAAGAAGGATCTCGACCAGATATATAGAAACATAGAAACATAGAAAATAGGAGCAGGAGGAAGCCATTTGGCCTTCGAGCCAGCACTGCCATTCATTGTCATCATGGCTGATCGTCCCCAATCCATAACCCGTGCCTGCCTTCTCCCCATATCCCTTGATTCCACTAGCCCCTAGAGCTCTATCTAAAGGGCCTGTCCTACCAGCATGCAACTCTATGCGATGAGCGTGACCAAACATGGTCGCTTGAGCCGTCCGGTGTCGCGGGGCCGGTCCCACTTCGATCGCCGGAGCCGTGCAGAATTGTGCGGAGTTCGTCCCGACATCGCGCGGGGCTCCAGAAAACTGACTATGTTCAAAAATTCCGCGCGGCAACGGCTTGTCGGCTCGCAGTCGCCTTGGCGCATTACACACCGCCTCGACATCGTGCCTCCATGAACCTATCTGTAGGTGCCTCCATGACCCTCTCTGTGTGTGGCTCCGTGGCCCTCTGTGTGTGTGTCTCTGTGCCCCTCTCTGCGTGCCCCTCTCGGTCCTGGCGAACTTACCTTTAAGACTTCGCTCCAAGTACGCCTCACTTTGCGCCGCGTTGCGCCACTCACCCGACCTCCACGCGGCCCTTGCTGCCGGTTTGCTGGTGGGACCGGCCCTGCTGGTGGGACCGGCCCTGTACAGGGATCACCCGACCTCCGCACGGGCCCCACTTCTGGTTTGATCGCGCTCATCGCATGGAGTCGGATGCTGGTAGGACAGGCCCTTTACTCTCTCTTAAATCCATCCAGTGATTTGGCCTCTGCTGCCCTTTGTGGCAGGGAATTCCACAAATTCACAACTCTCTGGGTGAAAACTTTTTTTCTCACCTCAGTCTTAAATGGCCTCCCTGCACCTGTTTTCTCTCCAGCTTTTTGTGCCAATCCTGACAAGTGATAGATGGATACAGGTGAGTAGGGAGGGGAGGTGGGTAGGGTAAGTGACAAAGTCTAGAGGTGAAAAGGAGATGAAGGGCTGTCAAATAAGAGGAGTGTCAGAAGAGGAGTGAAATGTAAAGCCAGAGGGAGATAAATAGGTGGAATGGTACAGAGGGGAGGGGAGAAAGGAGGGGTAAAAGGGAAATCCATATCCCTGACTATTCCTCCCTCCACCAGCGTCACCCTGCTCATTTCCCCTCGTTCAAACACTCATCTCCCAAACTCTAGTCCCTCATTTTCCAATTCCGTCGCTTAATTAGCCGCTGTATATTGCCGCCTATGCGGTGGAATCTGCAGAGAGTTGCTGGAAATGTGGAATTAATGTAGGATTTGTGTAAATGAGTGTTTGATGCTCAGCGTGGACTTGATGGGCCGAAGGGCCTGTTTCCCCACACCGAGTTTCTCTGCGACACTCTTTGACTCTTCCAGGTTCCTTGCACAAAGAACAAAATGGAAAGGTCACGAGGAGTTGGTGCGTGAAGTAACGAGCGATTTATTAGACTGGTGCCTGTGCAGCAAGAGGCCAGTCAAAGCTGACCTGTCAAGCATTACATTAGTACATTTTACTCTATTTTATACTCCTTCTGAGTAATCTAACAAGATTACCTGGAAGGAAGAGAATCTAACAAGGTTACTCAGAAACTTGATTACCAGGAACTCAATGTGTCTTAATTACAGAATGAAACTCAGAAAGTCTTAATTAGATCACAAACAGAGTGATATGATTGTCCATGATTGTTTACATTCGTTAACGTGTAGGAATGAACTGGTTTAAACCCAAGATATAATCACAAAAAGCCGGAGTTATTCAGCGGGACAGGCAGCATCTCTGGAGAGAAGGAATGCGTGACGTTTCAGGCCGAGACCCTTCTTCAGACCCTTCTAACAATGGATTCAAATTCCTGTTACAATGACGGGTTCAGGCACAATTAGAGAAATCCCTGTTAGGGCTCTGTCTGCGGTTTCCTGTCACCACCATATTACCACAGTCCACATCCCTATTTACTAATTATTAGACCTCATCACTCTTTAACCTACAACACATGCAGTCTGTTGTTGCTCACAAGATTGAAGATTGTGACCAGCATCTGCATGTGGCTGCCAATGTATTCTCCTTTGTTGGATTCTGTATAGGGTTCTATGTGGTGTGAGAGTTGGCTGACCTACACTTTCTGAAGAGCTGGAACACCAGCTTGGATGTGGAGAGGATGTTTCCACTTGTGGGAGAGTCTAGGACTAGAGATCACACTCAGAATTAAAGGAAGTTCTTTGAAGAAGGAGATGAGGAGACATTTCTTTAGACAGAGGGTGGTGAATCTGTGGAATTCTTTGCCACAGAAGGCTGTGGAGGCCAAGTCGGTGGATACTTTTCTGGCAGAGATAGATTCTTCAATAGTACGGGTGTCAGAGGTTATTGGGAGAAGGCAGGCGAATGGGGTTACGAGGGAGAGAAAGATCAGCCATGATTGAATGGTGGGGTAGACTTGATGGGCCAAATGGCCTAGTTCTACTCTTATTCCTTATGAGCTTATGACCAATAGGTGCCGGGTACCTCTCCCTGTAACATGAGAAGTTCTATATCCTCCCCATCATCCATAAACAGTGTTAGGTTCTGAGTTTAGTTTAGTTTAAATACAGCCTTACACAGGCCCTTCAGCCCACTGACCTGTGATCTCTGCACATTCACACTGCACGACACACACTGGGCACTATTTTCACATTGATACCAAGTCAATTTACCTGCAAACCTGTATGTCTTTGGGGTGTGGGAGGACACCGAATATTGCGGAGAAAACCCACGCGGGTCATGGGGAGAACATACAGACTCTGTACAGACAGCACCCGTAATCAGGATCGAACCTGGGTCTTTGGCACTGTAAGGCAGCAAAACTACCGCTGCGCCACTGTGCCACCTAGTTGATTATTAACACTCTTAGAACCAGTGACATAGTCTGTTCTTCCTCTGCCTCCAGCTCTGATGTCCTTGACAGGTGTATGAGGAGCTGGTGATGTGCAGATATCTCTGAAGAGCTTGCAAAATTAAAGACCAAAAATGAGCATGGATGTATGTATCCTGTGTGAGGTTCTTGGTTAAAGTGTAAATTGTTCCTAGTGTGTGCAGGATAGTGTTAATGTGTGGGGATCGCTGGTCTGCGTGGACTCAGTGAGTCGGAGGGCCTGTTTCTACACTGTATCTCTAAACTAAACTAATCTACATTTAGTCATTCTTTTTGACGAGAAAGGAGGTGATGGAGAACAGCCTACAGACTCCAGAATACTAGATTACTTCTGAGCTTTCTTAATCTTAGTACATCCTTGGGCCATTGGTATCCTAATGCCCACCAGGAAAATAAACCCTTTATAAATATCTATACCCATGAGAGTCATCAGTTCTCAAACTTTGGAAGAGACAATTAAAAGCTGCCTAAACTGGTAACTACAAATATTAAACTAACAAAATATTGTATTAAAAAAAATAGGGGTCAACAAAGTGGTTGAGTTGCTGCCTTACAGTGCCAGAGATGGGAGTATGAGTATGGTCTGTATGGTGTTTGTATAATCTCCCTTTGACTGTATGGGATTTCTTCTGCTGCTCTGGTTTCCTCCCACACTCCAAAGATGCACAGGTTTGTAGGTTAATTAGGGATGCAGTGGTTACTTGAATTAGGGAAATCAATATTCATACCACTGGGTTGTAAGCTGCCAAAGTAAAATATGATGTGCTTTTCTGCCAATTTGCATGTGGCCTAACTCTGACAGCCCAGGCCAGAAATGTCAGTGTGGGAATTGGAAGGGGAGTTAAAATGTTCGGCAACTGGGCGTTTGTGAAGGCCTAGGTGGACTGAGCGTATGTATTCAGTGAAACGATCGCCCAGTCTGTGAAACACTTTATGTTTCAATGTAGTAGCTCCATTACAGTCAATGAGAATTGATTATGGCCTATACTGTTTCCCAAATGTGAAGCCGTTGAGCAACAGAAATTTACGAATGCGTTTACGTTGGAAAAGTGAACTTAAGTAGGGGTCACATTAAACCAGCTAGGCCTGGAGCTGGGGGACCCAGTAATGCTGACTGAATGAACCAGTTCAGGAGCACACGCATTTCATAAGGTCATAACTTCTAGGAGCAGAATTAGGCCAATCGACCCATTAAGGTACGATGTACTAGTGGCCAAAGAATTTGGAGGTAATGGAGGAACTGAAGGAAATTCACATTAGGCAGGAAATGGTGTTGGGTAGACTGATGGGACTGAAGGCTGATAAATCCTCAATCCTCATCGGTCAATGAAAGTAAGCATGCAGGTACAGCAGGCAGTGAAGAAAGCGAATGGCATGTTGGCCTTCTTAACAAGAGGAGTTGAGTGTAGGAGCAAAGAGGTCCTACTGCAGTTGTACAGGGCCCTAGTGAGTCCACAGCTGGAGTATTGTGTGCAGTTTTGGTGTCCAGATTTGAGGAAGGACATTCTTGCTATTAAGGGAGTGCAGCGTTGGTTTACAAGGTTAAATTACAGGATGGTGGGACTGTCATATGATGAGAAAATGGAGCAGCTGGGCTTTTATACTCTGGAAATTAGAAGGATGAGAGGGGATTTTATTGAAACATATAAGATTGTTAAGGGTTTGTAGGGGCAGGAAATATGTTCCCGATGTTGGGCGAGTCCAGAACCAGGGGCCACAGCTTAAAATAAGGGGTAAGCCATTTAGAACGTAGATGAGGAATCACTTTTTCACACAGAGTTGCGAGTCTGTGGAATTCTCTGCCTCAGAGGGTGGTGGATGCCAGTTCTCTGGATACTTTCAAGAGAAAGCTAGATAGGGCTCTTAAAGATAGCGCAGTCAGGGGATATGGGGAGAAGGCAGGAACGGGGTACAGATTTCGGATGATCAGCCATGATCATCTACTGACGTAGAGACAACAACCTGGCTGCTCAACACCTGGCTTGAGATTTGGCTATTCATTTGATTTATGTTTCATTCGCAAGAAGAAGAAGAGGAAGCCATGATCACATTGAATGGCGGTGCTGGCTCAAAGGGTCAAATGGCCTACTCCTGCACATATTGTCTTTTGTCTATTGTCTAAGGCTACACCGCCATTCAATCATGGCTGATCTATCTCTCCCTCTCAACTCCTTCTTCCCATAATCCCTGACACCTGTACTAATCACAAATCTGTTAATCTCCACCTTAAAAATATCCATTGACATGGCCTCCACAGCCGTCTGCGGCAATTAATTCCACAGTTTCACCACTCTCTGACTGAAGAAATTCCTAATCTTTCTAAAGTAATGTTGTTTTATTCTGAGGCTAGGGCCTCTGGTCCTAGACTCACCAACTAGTAGAAAGATGTTCTCGACATCCACTCTATCCAGGCCTTTCACTATTCAGTAAGTTTCAATGAGGTCCCCCTTCAATCTTCTAAACACAAGTGAGTACAGGCCCAGTACCTTCAAACAATCATCATATGTTAACCCAATCATTCCGGTGATCATTCTCGTAAACCTCCTCTGGACTCTCTCCAATGCCAGCACATACTTTCTCAGATATGGGGCCCAGAACTGCTCACAATACTCCAAATGCGACTGACCTGTGCGTTATTAAGCCTCAGCATTACATTCCAGTTTTTGTATTCTAGCCTTTTCAAAAGGGCAAGAATACAAAGGGCTAGAAAGGCTAGAAGGCATTTTCCTTCCTTACTGCCGATTCGACTTGTAAATTAACATTTTTAGGAATACTGCACCAGCACTCCCAAGTCCCTTTGCATCTCCAATTTCCATGTAAAGTTGTTTCTGCTGGTTCAATGGTCTAAGACTAAAAGATAGAATTCAAAACCTAGTGTCATGACTTCATTGAAGAGAGGGACCAATTCTTTACAACACGGGTGATAGCAATTCAGAATCCTAGAAACATAGAAACTTAGAAATTAGGTGCAGGAGTAGGCCATTCGGCCCTTCGAGCCTGCACCGCCATTCAATATGATTATAGCTGATCATCCAACTCAGTATCCTGTACCTGCCTTCTCTCCATACCCCCTGATCCCTTCAGCCACAAGGGCCACATCTAACTCCCTCTTAAATATAGCCAACAAACTGGCCTCAACTACCTTCTGTGGCAGAGAATTCCACAGATTCACCACACTGTGTGAAAAATGATTTTCTCATCTCGGTCCTAAAAGACTTCCCCCTTATCCTTAAACTGTGACCCCTTGTCCTGGACTTCCCCAACATTGGGAACAATCTTCCTGCATCTAGCCTGTTCAACCCCTTAAGAATTTTGTACGTCTCAATGAGATCCCCCCTCAATCTTCTAAATTCTAGCGAGTACAAGCCGAGTCTATCCAGTATTCCTTCATATGAAAGTCCTGATATCCCAGGAATCAGTCTGGTGAACCTTCTCTGTACTCCCTCTATGGCAAGAATGTCTTTCCTCAGATTAGGAGACCAAAACTGTACGCAATACTCCAGGTGTGACCTCACCAAGACCCTGTACAACTGCAATAGAACCTCCCTGCTCTTGTACTCAAATCCTTTTGCTATGAATGCCAACATACCATTCGCTTTCTTCACTGCCTGCTGCACTTGCATGCCTGCTTTCAATGACTGGTGTACCATGACGCCCAGGGCTCGTTGCATCTCCCCTTTTCCTAATCGGTCACCATTCAAATAATAGTCTACTTTCCTGTTTTTGCCACCAAAGTGGATAACCTCACATTTATCCACATTATACTGCATCTGCCATGCATTTGCCCACTCACCCAGCCTATCCAAGTCACCTTGCAGCCTCCTATCATCCTCATCACAGCTAACACTGCCCCCCAGCATCGTGTCATCCGCAAACTTCGAGATGATGCATTTAATTCCCTCGTCCAAATCATTAATATATATTGTAAATAGCTGGGGTCCCAGCACTGAGCCTTGTGGCACCCCACTGGTCACTGCCTGCCATCCTGTAAAGGACCCGTTCACCCCTACTCTTTGCTTCCTGTCTGCCAGCCAGTTCTCTATCCACATCAATACTGAACCGCCAATACAATCATCTTCCACTGTTGCCAAATCAACTGGTAATATTAAATCTAATATTTCTCACTTCTAATTAATCCAAATTGCAAATAACCCTGGATTTCCCTCTCTCGCTCCATTACCCCCCCGCCCCTTCCGTTCTCCGACCAGTCTGATTATCCCATGATAAAATTGTATATCTGTCTGTTTAGTTGTCACCTTCTCCGAGCTAACAATGGTCTATTCTATACTTTCCTTTATCTGCATCTCTTTTGATCTCTTACACTTCCTTATCTCTCTCCCCTACGCTCAGTCTGAAGAAGGGTCTCGATCCAAAACGTCACCCATTCCTACTCTCCCGAGATGCTGCTTGCCCGGCATTTTACGTCTATCTTCGGTGTAAACCAGCATCTGCAGTTCCTTGCTGCAAATTTCAGTCAAAGGGCAGCACAATGGTGCAATGGTTGAGTTCCCACCTTGCAGCGCCAGATCCAATTCTACAATGGATGATGTCTGTACAGAGTCTGTATGTTCTCCCTGTGACCGTATAGGTTTCGAGCTCCGATTTCCTCCCACATTCCAAAGACCTGCAGGTTTGTAGGTTAATGGCCTTTCGTAAATTGTCCCTAATGTGTAGGATAAAACTAGTGAAGGGGTGATTGCTGGTCAGTTTGGACTCAGTGGGCTGAAGGGCCTGTTTGCACACTGTATCTCAAACGTAACCAAACCAAACCACAAAAATGTATTTGCGTAACAATGTTAGAAATCACTCAAGATTAAAATTCTACTTAATAATCAAAATGTGTTTACATCAATAACTTTAATGGCTTGTGCAGCACTATTTTCCATGTATTTCCAGACCTTTGAATGATCCACCCATTTGCTAGTCTAACCCAAAGATCCTAAATGAAATGGGCTGGCATGCAGTACGTAACGGAGCGGAACGTGGGCCTTTTGTTCGTCCATTTCCGTAACCCGACCCGACCCGACTCGCAGTGTAAACAATGTTGCGGGGGAACAGTCTGTGTTAATAAATTAAAATTCTGAAAATGAGGAAAAGATTTTCACAAAATAACATTTATTTTTACGATGATCTTTCCCTAACCGGCTTCCGTCTCCGCACTTGTATCCTATAAGATCTTTGGTGCGGAGACAGAAGCTGGTTACGGAAATGGGGCCGAAAATTACCCATGAATCTGCCCATGACCGTACTATGTCTTTTTCGTCGAGTGATCTATCTTGCTTGCTATAGGATCTTTGGTCTAACCCCCCTCACCTGTATCCACATATCACTAGTCAGACTTTGTTCTGCCCCCACGCCTTTCCAGCTTTCTTCCCCTTGCCACAATCAGTCGGAAAAGGGGTCCTGACCCAAAACATCACCAATCCATTCCCTCCACAGATTTAGTTTAATTTAGTTTGGATTTAATTTAGCAATGCAGCGCAGACACAGGCCCTTTCGCATCGTATCCGCAGCGACCAGCGATCCCCGTACACCAGCGCTACCCTATGCTTACTAGGGACAATTTACAATCTTTTCTGATGCAAGTTAACTGAAAAACTTGTGTGTCCTTGAAATGTGAGGTGAAACTGTGAGAGAGAACCCGGGGGGGGGGGGGGGGGGGGGGGGAACCAGGCGGTCACGTACGAATGCCATACAGACAGCGCCCGTAGAGAGGATAGGACCCGGGCCTATGGCACTGTAAGGCAGCAACTCTAACACTGCGCCACTGCGCCTAACAGCTGAATTACTCCAGCACTTTGTGTTTTGCTGAAGATTCCAGCACCTGCAGTTCCTTGTGTCTTTTTTGAATGTTCCTACAGGTTGAGATGTGAAGGGAAAACTGAGGAAGTTTGGAAAAGTAACGTTTAATTATTGCCCTGAGATTGTCCACCAGCCACATCTACTCCACATAATGAGTGCCAGGCAATATTATAAATCTGCTTGGGGAATAGAATTTTGCATTGAAACAGCGGTTTACAAACAACATGAACACTATTTCAGCTTGGCAGGGATCAAAATGGATGATTCAACTTCATCTATATTTTGAACATGCTGTTCTCCATAGTTCAACAGCACAATGACATGTTCAGCGGAGCCAGCTGCACTGAACCTCCCCTCTGTGGGCTTATTACAGTGCACAACTATAACTGAGAAATAATTGCAATTCGCTGAGAATACCCATTGAGGATACAGGGAAATCAATCATCATGTACGCTGTTTATACGATAAGAAGTAAATAAGCACAACAACAAGGACTATGCCTGCACAGGTGTAGGAAGGAACTGCAGATGCTGGTTTAAACCCAAGATAGACAGAAAAAGCTGGAGTAACTCAGCGGGACAGGCAGCATCTCTGGAGAGAAGGAATGGGTGACGTTACGGGTCGAGACCCTTCTGCAGCCATTTCATTGCCACCTTCACCTACCTAACAATGATCTAGTCTACATTTTCCTTGAACCGCAACCCCTTTGATGTCTCGATTTCACACCTTACACTTCCTTATCTCCGTGTCTCCCTCTCCCTTGACTCTCACTCTCAAGAAGGAGTTCCACCTGAAACGTCACCCATTCCTTCTCTCCAGAGATGCTGCCTGTCCTGCTGAGTTAAGCCAGCCTTTTGTGTCTATCTCCAATGCCTCAATTTCCTGGGGAGGCTGAGGAAATTCAGCAGGTGTTACATCTTCTGTGGTTGCAGGGGAAGTACCTGAGAGTGGGTGGTTTGGGTGGGAAGGGATGAGGAGTTGTGGAGGGAGACACAAAATGCTGGAGTAACTCAGCGGGACAGACAGCATCTCTGGAGAGAAGGAATGGGTGAAGTTTTGGGTTGAGACCCTTCTTCAGACTGATATCAGGGGAGTGGGAGGTACAGAGATAAAATGTAGTCGGAGACAGTACGACTGGTGGGAGAACTTGGAAGGGGAAGGGGACAGAGAGAGAGGGAAAGCAAGGGCTATTTGAAGTTAGAGAAGACAATGTTCATACCGCTGGGTGTAAACTGCACAAGGGAAATATGATGTGCTGTTCCTCCAATTAGCGCTGGGCCTCATTCTGACAATGGAGGAAGCCCAGGACAGAAAGCTCAGTGTGGGGATGGGAGGGGGAGTTAAAATGTTTAGCAACCGGGAGATCAAGTAGGTTTAGGAGGACTGAGAGGAGGTGTTCAGCAAAACAATCGCCGAGCCTGCGCTTGGTCTCGCCGATATACAGGAGTTGTGGAGGGAGTGGTTTAATGCAGAAGCAGGAAGGTGTGGAGATGGGAGTATGTGATTAATGGTGGGATCCCATTGGAGGTGATTGAAATGTCGGAGGACAATGCGTTGGATGTGGAGGCTGATGGAGTGAAAGGTAAGGACCAGTGGAACGCTATCCTTGTTGCTTCTGGGGGGGACCATGGTCTTTGCTAAAGCCCCTGAAATAATCCCTCTTGCCTCTCTCAATAACCTGGGATGGATCCCATCAGGTCCTTGGGATGTTGTCCACCTTAAGATGATCCTTACGGTTCTAATTTTACTTCTGTTAAGCAACTATTTTTGTTTGCATTGGATATCATGTATCCTGTTTCACTGCATTGCATTATAACAAATAATCCATTGTAAAAGGTATCTGATAGAAATTGTCATATCTAAGTGAACAAATGACTTGTGCAATGACCATGGCAGTGTCCCGAACTCATCTAGCATCCAGCCGAAGATACTCCCACCAATAATGTTTTGAGTGGAGTGAGCCTTGCTCGATGGGTTCAACAGAATCATGCAATTTGATCTCCATCATTTTTAAAATCACACTTGGCAATTTATTTCATTTGTTAAGCATGGATTCACATTTCCCTGATGTTAAAAGGCTGGTGAGAACTCTTAAATTATTTAATTAAAATGTCATCTTCAGTAAGAATAAGATTGTTTATTGGTAATTATGCTAATTTTATGTCTCTAAGTACATTGCAAGATTGCTTCATTGTGCTTGCTTGCAAATTATGCCAACAATTACCTGTTTCTTATCAATCTTATCGCAAGTGATATAATGCGTAAAGTTCTTCAGGATAAGATTGGAATATCAGTTAATGCAAAAGAGTGTTAATCAGAACAGATGATCACAGAAAATGTGCTGCAAAATTAAACTGTGAAGTTATTAGACACATCTTCACTTAGGGCCAAAGTCGGTAATTCCACTCAAAGTGGAAATGGCACCTTGCAGCCTAGTTTCCATTCACAACTCTTAAAATATCTCACTTAAGAAGGAACTGCAGATGCTAGAAAATCGCAGGTAGACAAAAATGCTGGAGAAACTCAGCGGGTCAGGCAGTATTTATGGAACGAAGAAAATAGGCGACATTTCGTTTCTGTCTGAAGAAGGGTTTCGACCGGAAACGTTGCCTATTTCCTTCACTCCATAGATGCTGCCGAACCCGCTGAGTTTCTCCAGCATTTTTGTCTACCTCTGAAAAATCTTTTTTTTTAAATTGTAACGGATTCCGAAATCATGATGCAAGCAGCACCTGGTAAGGTTTTGCCATGTTGCGTACAGAATACTACGTGTCATTTTAGTTTAATTTAGAGTTTACAACGCGGAAACAGACCCTTCAGCCCACTGAGTTTGCACGGACGAGCGATCCCCGTACATTTACCCTCTCCTACACACACTGGGGAGAATTTTACACTTCACACCAAGCCAATAAACCTGCAAACTCCTCTTGGGAGGAAACCGAAGATCTCGGAGAAAACTCACGCGGTCACGGGGAGAACGTACAAACACCACAAAGAAAGTACCCACAGTCAGCATCGAACCCGGATCTCTGGCGCTGTAATGCAGCAACTCTACTGCTGCGTCACCGTACCGCCCATGGAGACAAAACCACACAAGCATGCATCCTATCTCACACAAGACACAAGAGAAACTACATGAAACAAGGTTGTGGGTTTCATACATTAACTCGAGTGTGCACAAATGACTGGTCACATTCCTGTTCTTTTATATGTTGTCGTAAGTTCAGCATGGCTGAAATACTCTTGGAATACTTCTGGCTTAATCATAATAAATTCATACATTCATAAGTGATAGGAGCAGAATTAGGCTGTTTGGCCCATCAAGTCTACTACATTCAATTTTGGCTGATCTATCTATCCCAATCAACCCCATTCTCCTGCCTTCTCTGTATAACCCACAGCACCCATATTAATGGGATGGGCAATATCGCAGTGATAGAAATGAATAATATTTAAATGGCAACAAAAATGATATTTAATATTCTAAGATGTTAGACATGCGTTTTTTTTCTGTAAGTCTTTAATCTTTCTCTTCCTGTTAATCCTGTGTGATACTCAGTCTGCAGCCTCAGCAGGGTGCTCAGATTCCTGCTCTGATGTTGAAGTATGTGAAGATTCTGCTAATATTGCTGAGCCGACAACAGCACTAGTCAAGAGTGTTTAAGTATTATTATGTACTGAAAAAAGAGCAATGAAATTCTTACTTGCACTTTCGAGATACAGATTGGAAACAGGCACTTCAGCCCACCGTGTCTGCGCCGACAAGCGATCCATTCACACTAACAATGTAAATAGCTCGTTCAAAGCTTCCCCCCAGTCTAGTTTCAGTCAATAAGATGCTGAGTCCAGACTGATTCCTGGGATGTCAGGACTGTCTTATGAACAAAGACTGCATAGACTCGGTTTATACTCTCTAGAATTTAGGAGATTGAGAGGGGATCTTATAGAAACTTACAAAATTCTTAAGGAGTTGGACAGGCTAGATGCAGGAAGATTGTTCCCGATGTTGGGGAGGTCCAGGACAAGGGGTCACAGCTTAAGGATAAGGGGGAAATCCTTTAGGACCGAGATGAGAAGGACTTTTTTCACGTAGAGAGTGGTGGGTCTCTGGAACTCTCTGCCACAGAGGGTAGTTGAGGCCAGTTCATTGGCTATATTTAAGAGGGAGTTAGATGTGGTCCTTGTGGCTAAGGGGATCAGAGGGTATGGAGAGAAGGCAGGTACGGGATACTGAGTTGGATGATCAGCCATGATCATATTGAATGGCGGTGCAGGCTCGAAGGGCCGAATGGCCTATTCCTGCACCTAATTTCTATGTTTCTATGTTTCTATAAGTCAAGCACTTGTCCATCTAAACTTTTTTTTGGAAAAACACAATACAGTTCCCCACTACTATACCTAACCACCGCGGCTTCGATCCTTGTATCTGCCTGGCCAAGCGCTCCTAGCCTCGTGCAAGCAGAGACACTCCAGAAGGTCACGCAGTCCGAAGCACTCTCCCAGAAGATCGATATCGGACCTCGTGGGAGCGGTCTTTTATGGGTCCCAAAACCTTGAGGTGCCGAACCACATAGCGGTGGTCTCTATACAGTCCAATAACAGATATCGATTAACACAGTACATGATAGATATTCCCTAACCCAATAATACAGTAACTAATACAATGTATCTGATGAAGTTTCTAGATGCAAGTTAACAGAGATGAATTATGCAACATGTGCCTGGATATTCAAGAAACCCAGACAAGGCTCAACACTTAACCCAATCAACATCTAGCAAAGTAAAGCTTTGTAACAATGTTTACAATGTGTATGTCTGGTTTGCATTCACCCAATCCATTTCATGCAAATGACACCTAATCGTGAGAATCTGCAGATGTTCCATTCTTTTCCTGCAACTCTTATCTGGGCTCTAGACAAGCTGGCACCATTCTGCAGCTTGCCCATTTCTGCAGAAGGCATATTTAAATTGATGAAATGGCCTAGAGCCCAGAAGCCTCTACTCAATTTTAGTGTCCTGGCATCTCCAATTTGGCCAAAATTACCATTCCTTCCTTTTATCACATATGATAAACCATAATTTATGATAACCAAGTTATCAGATAATCAGATAACCAGATATACATATATGTGTCTATTCTATTCTCCATCTATTAACAACAAAATGATGATGTTTCTTCCCAGAATCTTTCAAAGCTTCCCGAGTTTTCGTGCATGTAGCTTCATAATTTCCGTCTGATGAGTCTTCCCCTCCCAGGTTCTCGTGGGCACGAATTCCCTCCATCCGTGTTGTTGCCCATTGTTCCATTCCTTTCCATAGTCGAACCAATAACCTATAACTCCTGAAAAACGTGAGACAAAGCAAGTTACCATTCATGCACTAATGCCTTCCCATACATTCACTGCATTCCTATTTCACAAACCCTTTTCTATTTCACTATAGCTATCTCTACTATATTCTGCTCTATCACTGTATTCCTTTTACTATTCTGTCCTATAATATACTCTTTACTATCCTAGGATCATTCCACAGCTTTGTTGTCAATAACACAATTCCATTTCAATTCCTGTGGAATTCCCAGCTGTTCAAATTTAATCGATTAATTTCCATATGTTGTCAATTTTATTATAACCCAATTAAGAATGCCGAATCTAGGGACAATTTATTTCCACCTTGATAATAGAAGCAACTTTACTATCAAGGGTAAACAATGTAGATCCACCGGTCATATAGATCGACTCTGATATCTCCACTCCCATTTCCTCATTTCTCCTTCTAATTCAATAGACCTCCTCCAATACTTTCTCATTCTTTCTCATAACTAATTTCCTTTTACCTCTGAGTAACTCTTTCTGGATGGTTAGTATTGACCTGCCAAGGGGAACTTATTATTTAAATTTTAATTTCTACCTCATCATTCTATTCCACAAATTTATGTTTCCAGGGTATGTCTTAATTTCTGATACGCTCTAAAGTCTGTCCCTTTCTTGATAGCAACTAAATAGTCCCGTCCCATCTTCGATTATCCTCCTATGGGTGAGATAAGAGAAGAATGCCAAGTCAACAATCAATTCTCTAATAATTTTTTAAGACTATATCCCATAAGCCCCTTTTCAAATCAATTAATTGTTATAACTAAATTTTGGCGCAAAGTGAGTATTTTGCCCCAAACCACAGAGCAGTGTCTATTTTCAAATTTAAATTCAATTCTTCAGATTAGAGCTTGCCCCAATAGTTCTCATAGGTTGTCTGTATCTTATAGAAAAGGTTGGATGGTGTTATTTTCTTTCACCTTCACTGGTGTCAACAGCTAGATGATGTTAAAGTTGGGCACTAGGGTAGGTATCTTCTTCTTCTTCCTCGATGTTAGTTTCAAAGGCTTAGGGATATGGAGGAGCAGCATTCTCTATCTGTTGGCCTTAAAGGGACAGGACAGTATAATTTCCTCCTTGTTTCTGGGGAGCTACCTTACCTGAGCTGTGTCTTCTGCCTGCTCTCAAGGGTCCACATACTATTTACCTCACTCCCCAGATAGAAGTGTGGTGTAGATTATACTGTCCTGCAGGCACAAACTTAATAACAAGTCATTGATCATATTCACAATGGTTTAATGACTGCTACCCCTACTCCTGCACCTCCTGCACAATTCATCTCTTCTCTCCCTAGTGCCAGTTTAGTTTCCTTTAGTTATTATTCTTTCTGACACCAGCTACTGGGTTCCTTTTCTTACTTTCTTTATTGCCCCTTGATTTCTCTTCTCGCTGGGTACTCCTTACTCCAATGACCTAATTGTGTACAGATGTGACAAGCTCCTTGATTTACAATGTTCTTTGCTCTAAGGAGTTTTCTTGGGCAGTTATAAGATTGTTTACAATTTTGTTTTATATGATCTTCAGTTTTTACTATGAGAGTACATACAATTCCTTTATTCTGGTAAATTACTTGAGGTGGTTCTAGAGTAGGGGTCATGTCTCCATGTCCACAATTCCTGCACGGGTTGGTAAGACTGGACTGAGAGAATGGGATGGTTTGAGTAAACGGTGTTTGGCTTCTTGGTTCCTGACATTCCTGCCAGCTCTCTCTCTGTTCTCTCAGGTCCCAGTAGTCTCTTGAATTGAAGGACCTCCTATAATTCCTAGGAGCTCGGATATTTCTATATCCTCTAGGATCTCTAATTTCTTCATAATCCTGGAAATCCTTTCTTTGACCCCTCTTTCTCACTCGCTCCCTTGTCAGATAGGTTCGACCCCAGTGTCCCATCCCCCAAATAGTGCAACATTGATTGGGTAATACGGTTGGCTTTGTTTTACCCCTTGGTTCCATTGGAATGGGTTCTAAATTGGGAGTATAATTGTAATAATAACCTGAGTAGCTGGGACTCTAATTTCTCCCTTTCCGTTCCTCGCAAACATTTGGGGACTCCATGCACCTGAGCCATAGCTTGGTACTTCCTTTTTGACCATACGTTCAGTTTCTCTTCTAGTTACAGGATAATTTTCCTGTTTCCTACTATCCTTCCAATAGTGCCTCACAGCTCTGGCCATTTGACTGGCACGGTTCTCAGACCAGTCCCTGTTATCAGACCAGCCCCTGTTGAATCCGCTACTGTAACCATATAACCATATAACAATTACAGCACGGAAACAGGCAATCTCGGCCCTTCAAGTCCATGCCGAACAACTTTTTTCCCTTAGTCCCACCTGCCTGCACTCATACCATAACCCTCCATACCCTTCTCATCCATATGCCTATCCAATTTATTTTTAAATGATACCAACGAACGTGCCACCACCACTTCCACTGGAAGCTCATTCCACACCGCTACCACTCTCTGAATAAAGAGGTTCCCCCTCATGTTACCCCTAAACTTCTGTCCCTTAATTCTAAAGTCATGTCCTCTTGTTTGAAGTGTAGTGGGGAGACAATTTAATAAGATAGCACAATATTGTGGGGAACTTACTCCATTTTGACCTGATTGGTCCATGTATAATTTTGAAAAACTGTCTAAAAATTCATCTGCTCTTTCCCCCTTTTCTGGTTTTATTTCCAGTATTTATGTTAAATCACTTGGCTTCTGAAGGATGTTTGCAAGGGCCGTTAAAACAGCCTCTTCCCTTGCACTATTATCCACTACTATGCTTGCCAAGGCTTCATATGTTGTGTGCCCTAGGGCTACTAGAAATTTGGTATTTTCAGCAGGAGTAATTATCTGTTGTATGGTCTCCCATAAATCCCTGAATCTGCATGATATACACACATTGTGGTTCGCAAATAGTCTATAAAAGCAGCAGGTGACTCCTTTCTATCAGGGATTTTGTTTAGTACTGCCATTATGTCATGGGGCTTCCACGCAGTATGGACATCTGTGGCAGGGGGATTGTTCATACTTACTGCGCTGGTCGAATCAGCTGTACCCATTCTTTCCCGCACTGGGAACTGCCTGTGGGATATCTGTTCAATTTGTACATTTTCGGTTACATCAAAATCTATCTCGGTATCTTCAATCACTGTCTCACCCTCTGATGAATCTTCCCGTTCGCTAGGGGGTTCCCGATACTGTCTTAATAAATCGTTCCTCTTTCTTACTACTTGTGTAATCTGCCTAGGTTGCTGCTCACAGTAATATTCTGGCTGCTGCACTGTATCTATCATATCTTCCTTTTCTTTAAACACCAGAGCTAACCTCTTCGTTCTACTCCGGGTGCCATAAGCTACTGGATGATCTATTAATGGTGGCGTGGATAGGGTCGAAGAATCTGACACCCCAGTATCTGCTATCGGTAGAGTATGCTCAGATGTAGAATCTGCAGGAGTTGTTATAGATTCTGCAGACCTAAAATATTTATTACGGACACAAGTCATACAAGGTGCGAGTGAAGCCTGGGAAATGCAAGAGGAACATGGTGGGAGCTGTGAACATCCACTACCGTTAACATTTGTCCATTCTTCCAAATATTCATCTCCTTCCCCCTCGAGTTCAGCACTAACCATCAGATCCACAAACTTTTAAGCTCACAGGGACTAGTTTCCTTCCAGGAGATCTGCCTGTTCCCAGTTACGTGTGTTTTCCTTCATCTCCACTCCTATCCTTCCTACTGCCTGGAGGTCGTTCTACTTCAGATTCTTTCAGTTCTATTCCAAGTTTAGCGATCATTTTTTCCCAACTAGCCAACCTCTTAGCCTCTTTATTTGCCTTCCGTTCCTCATAATATTTCCACCATAACCCTATGAATTATTTTGCACTCTCGTTATTACTATTCTGCCAAATGATCTGTTCTATGTATTTTATCCCTTTTACTGTTCTAATGTCTCCCAGCGGCCTTGGCTTGTTTCCTAATTTCTTATTTAGCGCTCCTGACAAATATCTTCATTTCCCTGCCTTGTGAGGGAACTCATTATACATTATTTGCAATGGGCTCCTTTCCTCTTCTGTCATATCTCGGTCTATGCTGCTCCCCATGCCTCCAAACAACCAAAACTGAATTCCTAAGTCCTTCACTTCTTCCTTTTAATCCCTAAATTTATCAGGCTCGCTCTTGAACAGTGACTAATGGCCCCACAGCGTTTGCAGTCTCGCTCTTCTTTACCCCTTTGCTCCACCAATCCTAATCTCTCATTCAAATTCTTCTCATATCTCCCACAAGTCCACCCACACTTTCAACCTTACAATTTCCACAATCCTCAGTCATTCAAAGATCAGAGTACACCAAGGAACAATCAAACACATTCAAGCACATTCAAACACCTTCTCGCAGCTCGTTTAACTCTCAATCGAAACACATGAAAATGAGCTCCAAACACACAAGTGACACTGTACACAGGCAATAAACCACACCACTTATTATTATCAGGCACAACCACACCCCTACATAAACTGCAATCATTCATTTATTATGAATCACGCTCTAATAAATCCTCTTCGTGGCGTACTTGGTCAACGGAACGACTCCTCCCCCAACACAGCGATCGAAAGAGTATGGACCCTGATCGAACCACCACAAAGCGGATTCTAATAATACTACAATCCTGATTTAAACAAATACAAATATTTAGTTCAAACGCATTTTTCTTCAATTATCTAACACCCAAAAACCCTTAAGCACTCCCACAGACAATACAAGTAGCAGTCCGCGAACTCTAAATCTTAACTTTCTAAATCTTAACACACTCTAAATCGTTTTACATACACAAAGTGTTTATACAATTTGGATCCGATAAAGATGCTAAAAAAGACGATGCTGGATTTCAACAATTTACGATAATAATTTAACACGCTAGCGCACAGTTTACAAACAGTCGATCTCAATGCCGGGTAACGCTGTTATCAATCAGTGAACCTCTCGATCTGATACCGAGGATTTTCCCCTTCCTAGGGTACACTTTGCTGAGGGGTACTACTTCTTAAATGGACTACCTTTCCTCCTAAATGTTACTTTCCCCTGCTAAGACTGGACTTTTATAGGGGGACCTCTATCCCCCCTCTCTAAGTTCCACAGAATTAGTGGTACCTCTCGCAATCCTGGTACTTTTCATCAAGTAAACCAGGTTCCCATCTCTCAGTTACTCTTCGCTATCAGGTACTAATCAACAATCGATCAGAGGGTTTCTCTTCACTGTTGATCAGCCGCTATTCAAAATCAATCTCAAACATGCACAAACTCCGAAGTTCTATTTACGCAGAATACGAATTCTACCATACGGGAAGGACTTCAATGTGAAATTCTGTATTTGGAGATTTGATTCTTCAAATCTAAACTCGTTCTCGGACCAATTAGTTTTGGTGCGTATCCCTCCACATACGTGGGATCTCGAATTCAAATAAAATTGCCCAATGAAATGGACTAGAGTATTCCAAGTCAATTTATACTCCAGCCACTGAGCCCAGTGCCTTTACGAGATTCCTCGTCCATCACTTCAGGGAGGGATTCAGATATCTTCACATGGGCGTTGCCTCTAACCAACCTAGGTTTTACCTCTTCAAAAGGATTTCCTTTACACCTGCTTGGCACCAGGTGTCAGCGCCCAGCCTCTTTGTGCTGGCAGTCTATGCCGATTTTTGGAACGCACTTTTCCAATTAGCGCTCCCAGCAATGACAGGTCAAATGCTTCACCGCTTAGCACGTAAACCAGGCTTGTAATTCAATACCCAACGATTTATACCAAATCTGGGACAGTGGGCCACCCCTCGCCCTGGAAACGCAATTATCTCTCGTTGGCAGCTGCAGCCTACCAACTATGACCAGGATTTTGGGCAACTCATCACCTTGTTTTATGGGCCCCTAACCCAAAGGAGTGCTAACCATCCCCCGTGCTTGCTAGAATCTGTTCTATGATATTTTTGGGACCCTTTCCCAAGCCCACGAATGATCGATCTTCTCCGACTAGCGAAGTGCCGAAAATCAATGAGAAAACTGCATGGTGGGGCCGATTTCTGCACTCGCGATCAAAACAGCTCAACACCCTTGTGTTTGGGGGTCTGTTGAGATCGTTGATGAGCCCCCAATGCAAATAGCTCATTCTAAGCTTCCCCCCAGTCTAGTTTCAGTCAATAAGATACTGAGTCAAGCACGCACATCTAAACTTTATTTTGGAAAAACCCAATAACACTACCCCACTACTATACCTAACCACCACGGATTTGATCCTTGTATCTGCCTGGCCAAGCCCTCCTAGCCTCGTGCAAGCAGAGACACTCCAGAAGACATCGGACCTCGTGGGAGCTACCTTTTATAGGGCCCATCCCCGAACATGGGGGTGGTCTCCATACAGTCCAATAACAGATATTGATTAACACAGTACATGATAGACATTCCCCTAACCACCAAAAATAATACAGTGACAAATACAACGTATCTGACAAAGTTTCTAGATGTAAGTTAACAGAGATGAATTATGCAACATGTGCCTGGATATTCAAGAAATCCAGACAAGGCTCAACACTTAACCCAATCAACATCTAGCAAAGTAAAGCTTTGGAACAATATTTACAATGTGTATGTCTGGTTTGCATTCATCCAATCTGTTCCGTGCAAGTTACATCTAATTGTTAGAATCTGCAGCTTGTCACATTTCTGCAAAAGACACATTTAAATTGACCAAATGACCTAGCGGCCCAGAAGCCTTTACTCAATTTTATTGTCCTGGCATCTCCAATTTGGCCAGAATTAACAACACAATCCTACACACACCAGAGACCATTTACAAATACACCAGGCCAATTAACCTACAAACCTGTATGTCTTTGGAGTGTGGGACGAAATCTCGGAGAAAACCCACGCAGGTCACGGGGAGAACATACAAACTCCGTACAGACAGCACCCATAGTCAGGATCGAATCCGGGTCTCTGGCGCAGCAAGCTTGTAAGGCAGCAACTCCACCATTGTGCCGCCTTAATTAATAGGCTGCGGCTAATAACAATTGGAAAAAAGCATATTACTTCCAAGATAGAAACAAAATGCTGGAGTAACTCAGTGGGACAGGCAGCATAACTGGAGAGAAGGAATGGGTGATATTTTGATTCGAAACCCTCCTTCAGGGTCCTTTCTGAAGAAGGGTCTTGACCTGAAACCTTACCCATTCCTTCTCTCTGGAGATGCTGCCTGTCCCACCGAGTTACTTCTGTATTTTGTGTGGGGGCTCATGTTGAAGACCTCCTCGTGGTGAGTCCTGTCAACTGACCTCAGTCAGGCGAATGATCACAAACAGAGACAGAAGCAGCGCTGCAGCTTGGTGCCAACCCGGAGCATGCACTCTTTTTAGGACGGGCACCTACGGATGTCGAACCGGATGGCATCACCCTGCTGCAGACTTCTGCTGTCTCAAACACAAGAAGAAGAACATTTTGTGTCTATCGTTGATTTAAACCAACATGTGTAGTTCTTTCCTGCAGCATATGACTTCCTATGCTTATCACCCATCAAGACATTCCCACCCAGAAGCTGGGATCGTCCAGAGAACTTTGCCCTAAGGAGCTCAGCCAGTGAACAACCAATGATGGGGGGATATCGTACATGCAGAGTGGGGGCTCCACTGTGTGTGAGCCTTGATAAGGATCTGCTTGCAAATGTATGATTGTGATAATATTGGCTAATTTAGTATGTGACAAAATGGAGGATCTCTGCCTTTGCAAAGCCTGCTTGTCAACTTTCTGCAAAAGCTTCAAAACCATGAGGCTCATGGCTCCAGAGTGTCTGGGTCGTGGGAGGAAGCTGAGTACAGAGTGATGTCCAGATGTCCACTCAATTGTTAACATGTATGAGGGTTTTGCAGAAAGAGCTGAGCCTTGCTGCAAATGCATGAACAGGATTGGTTGGGGAAAGGTATGTTGTAATACCACTGTTAACTATGTTGAAGAGTCTTTGCACTATTATCTTGTGATTGGTCAAAGCATGGAGCCTTGCCCGAATTGTTTATGTTACCTGGTTAAATGTTTCTTTACTTAGGGGAACTGTCTTCCATTAGAAACTTTATGTAGAAACAATGTAATGGGATATTTTGTGATTGGGTTAGGAAATAGTCAATCAATGTAATGTATGATCTTTATTTGTGATTGGTTTGTAGGGGATGCCCCCCCCCCCCCACCCCCCCCCCCATGTATTTTGCGCCATGGGTCCGATATAAGGGGGGACACCACATGAGTCTGTGTCGATCTTCTGGGGTAGCACTTGGGACTGTGCTGCCAATCTGGAGGTGGTCTATTCGCACGAGGCTGAAGGGCTTGGACGAGTAGAGACAAGGATCGGACCCGCTATGTTGGTTAGGTATCGTACAGGAAGTGTGTTTGTGTTTGAGAATAATGAAGTTTAGTTGATCCAGTGCTTGACTCAGTATTTTACTGCACCAGACTAGCGGGGTGAGATTTGGAGCAGAATTACAATTGCAGTGGAAAATTACATCAGTTTAAATGAACTAAATCATGGTTCTCAAAAGATTGAGATCAACTCCTCCATTCATGCTGCAAGTGGGCGGCACGGTGGCGCAGCAGTAGAGTTGCTGCCTTACAGCACCAGAGACCAGGGTTCGATCCTGACTACGGGTGCTGTCTGTATGGAGTTTTTACGATCTCCCCGTGACCTGCATGGGTTTTCTCTGGGTGCTCTGGATTCCTTACACATTCCAAAGACGTACAGGTTTGTAAGCTAATTGGCTTGGTAAAATTGTAGTTTGTCCATAGTTTGTGTAAGATAGTGTTAGTGTGATCGGCGCAGACTCGGTGGGCCGAAGGGCCTGTTTCCGCCCTGTATCTCTAAACTAAACTAAAAGGTGTGCTTAATGAGCCAGCGCTTTCCAAAAATAGATTGAACTTTCCATTTAGAAACATAGAAACATAGAAACATAGAAATTAGGTGCAGGAGTAGGCCATTCGGCCCTTCGAGCCTGCACCGCCATTCAATATGATCACTGCTCTGCAATTACCCTCATTTTGAACTACCCTCAAATTGCGGCAACTTCATCCAGAGTAAACTCTGATCGAATATGAAAAAATATGTTTGAATGTATTTGGAAAAAAAGTTGTGGGAAAGCTGGACACCATTGTTGGCAATCCTAGAGCTGATTTTGCCTTCTATGGTTGAGTCAAATAAATGACTTGGGGAATATGAAGTCAATGCTCTGGCCCCATCAAACCCCTATCCCCACAGTGTTGCCTTTAATATCCTGCATAATTGTGGCACGTTCACCCACCTATACGCTGGTAAATATAGTCAGAAGGTAAGTAAAATGTAGGGCGGCTCAGTGGCGCAGCGGTAGAGCTGCTGCCTCAGAGTGCCAGAAACCCAGATTCAATCCCGACCTCAGGTGCTGTCTTTGTGGAGTTTACATGTTCTCCTTGTGACCACGTGGGTTTCCATTGGCTGCTCTGGTTTTCGCCCACATCCCAAATACATGCAGGTTTGTAGGTTAATTGGCCTCTGTGAATTGCCTCTAGTGTGTAGGATACGGAAGTGTGATAACATGGAACCAGTGCACTGGTGACCAAAGGTTGGTGTGGTCAGCCGGAGGGCCTGGTTTCCACACTGCGATTCTAAACTAAACTAGATCTTCTTCTTGCATATGGTGTGCACAGCCGAACAAAACACTACATCTATTTGTTTGTGCATGTCGGGTTAATTGCATTAGTCGAAACAGGGTGGACCACATGAAGGTTGCAACCTCCCACCCCACTAAACTAGATTGAATGAAAGGGTGACACAAAAAGCTGGAGTAACTCAGCGGGTCAGGCAGCATCTCTGGAGAAAAGGAATAGGGTTTCAGATCGAGGCCCCATCTTCAGGCAGAGAGTCAGGGGGAAAGAGGAACAATAGATATAGATGGTACCGTGGTCAAAGGAATGGAAGATATGCAGAAAGCAACAATAATCAAGGAAATGTGGAGCCCACAATGGTCCATGATATGTGATTACGGGTTAATACAGAACAGTGGAACTCAGCAGGATGGCATTGAGATCAGTACAATGACTAGTGCAGGGGAAGGATGGAGAGAGGGGATGCAGGGGTTATTTGAAGTTGGAGAAGTGAATATTAATACTGCTGGGTTGTAAGTTCCCCAAGCGAAATATGAGGTGGTGTTGCTCCAATTTAAGTTTTACCTCATTCGGGCAAATGGAGGAGGCCCAGGACGGAGAGGTCTGTAAGGGAATGGGAAGGGGAGTTAAAATGTTTAGCAACCAGGAGATCGTGTAGGCCAAGGTGGACTGGGTGAATGTGTTCAGCGAAACGATCGCCAAGCCTGCATTTGGTCTTGCTGATCTATTGGAGTTCACACTTGGAACAGCGGATACAGTAGATGAGGTTTGAGGAGGTGCAAGAGAACCTCTGCCTCACATGAATGGACTGTCGGGGTCCTTGGACAGAGTCGAGGGAGGAGGTATAGTGGCAGATGTTGCACCTCCTGCATTGGAGGAGAAAGTACCTGGGGAGGGGGTGGTTTGGGTGGGAAGGGATTAGCTAACCAGTGAGTTGGGGTGGGAACGGTCTCTGTGGAAGGCGCGAAAGGGAGAAGATTGGAAGATGTGACTAGTGGTGGAATCTAGTTGGAGTTGGAGGTTATGTGCTGTTTGCGACGGCTGATGGGATGAAAGGTGAGGACTGGGGGGACCCTGTCCTAGTTGCGACTAGGGGGAGGGGGAGCAAGGGCGGAACAGTGGGTTAATGAGGAGA
The DNA here is from genome assembly GCA_963514005.1 of Raja brachyura. The sequence continues at coordinate 124,136,741 of OY740783.1, forward strand.
TATGTATGAGGGCCTCATCTATGATTGAAGTGGGAACCCCTGTTCCTTAAAGAATGAGGACCTCTCGGATGTTCTGGTATGGAACACCTCATTTTGTGGGAGGCTGTGGTGTAGTCAGAGGAATTGGTAGGGGATAGTGTCTTTGCAGGAGGCAGGGTGGGATGAAATATAGTCCAGATAGTTGTGTGAGTCAGTAGGTTTGTAATAGATGTCAGTCAATTATCTATCTCCTGTGATGGAGTCGGTGAGTAAAGGAAAGGGGAGGGTAGTGTCGGAGATGGTTCAAGTGAGCGCAGGATGGAAATTTGTGGTGAAGTTAATAAAATCCATGTGTTCTACAATGGGTGCAGGAGGTGGTCGTCAATGCAGCAGAGGTAGAGTTCGGGGATAGGGCCAGTGTACGTCTGGAATAGGGATTGTTCAACTTACTCTACAAAGGGGCTTGCATAGCTGGGGCCCATGCATATGCCCAGGGGTATGGTTTGGATTTGACGGAAGTGGGAGAAGTGGAAGGAGAAGGAGAAGTTGTTGGGAGTTAGGACCAACTCCGCTGGGAGGAATGCAAAGAGTGATTGAATCAACAGGGGAAAAAAAACTGTTTCCTTTCAGTTTTATTTGCAGGATTTATTACAATGATTTCCGCGGGAAATTGAGGTTGAATTTTGCCAAGAGCTGGGAGAAGAGGGAGAAAAGGGAACTAGTTGATTACTGCCGGGAGCTGCATAAAACGTTCAGAAGTGCTTCACACATCACGATTCCTCCCTTATCCACATTAATCGGGGATTTTGGGCACCACCTCCAGCCTTGGTTAGACACAGAAAGTACATCATACTTGCTAATAATCGCTAATGAGATGGATCACCACTGAGTCTTCATTTTGGCATCAAAGTCTTCCACATCATATCTGCCTGCATCAGAAGAAACCTTAAGACCACAAGATATAGGAGTAGAATTAGGCCAGTGGCCCATCGAGTCCGCTCCACCATTTGATTTGATCATGGCTGATCTATTTGTCCGTCTCATCCCCATTCTCCTGCCTTCTTCCCGTATCCTTTGATAGCCTTACTGATCAAAAGCCTCTTAATCTCCGCTTTAAAAATACCCAATGATTTGGCCTCCTCAACTGTCTGTAGCAATGAATTCCATTGATACTCCACCCTCTGGCTAAAGAAATTCTTCCTCATCTCCAGTCTGAAGGTATGTCCTTTTGTTCTGAGGTTTGCGGCCTCTGGTCCTGGACTCTCCCACTGGTAGAAACATCCTCCGCACGTCCACCCTATCGAGGCCTTTCTTGAAACCTCACCACTGGTTCCGTCGTTGATTGTAGGCTTTGACTACAGCAAGCTTGGCAGTGTTGTCCATCTCGCTCCTCACGATGGCAATATGTAACTCACCGGCACGGGAGTTACTCACGGGCACTTCCCTTTTCCCCCTCTTGTCCCCTCTTCCATAGGGCCAAAAGTATAGAAGTGTGAAAACTCACACCTCCAGATTCAGGGCCTGTTTCTTCCCAGCTGTTATCAGGGAACTGAACCATCCTACCAACAACTAAAGAGCAGTCCTGAGCTACTATTTACCTCATTGGAAACCCTCGGACAATCTGACAATCAGATTTTATTGGATTTTATCTTGCACCAAATGTTATTCACGTTATTCCTTTCATCATGTATCTGTACACTGTGAATAGAAACATAGAAACATAGAAATTAGGTGCAGGAGTAGGCCATTCGGCCCTTCGAGCCTGCACCGCCATTCAATATGATCATGGCTGATCATCCAACTCAGTATCCCGTACCTGTCTTCTCTCCATACCCTCTGATCCCCTTAGCCACAAGGGTCACATCTAACTCCCTCTTAAATATAGCCAATGAACTGGCCTCAACTACCCTCTGTGGCAGAGAGTTCCAGAGACCCACCACTCTCTGTGTGAAAAAGGTCCTTCTCATCTCGGTCCTAAATGATTTCCCCCTTATCCTTAAGCCGTGACCCCTTGTCCTGGATTTCCCCAACATCGGGAACAATCTTCCTGCATCTAGCCTGTCCAACCCCTTAAGAATGACTCGATTGTAATCATGAGTAATGTTTCCGCTGACTGGTAGCACACAACTAAAGCTTTTCACTGTACCTCGGTACACGTGACAATAAACTAAACTCAATATTTTTAACACAGTTCCGAATGCCCACCGTATCTGTTTTTCTGATGGCTTTGTGGTTAATGTTATGACATTTTTGCAGATTCAGCTTTAGCATCATTCACAGCACAAATTTAACACATCAAAAACAGACAAAATAAAATTCCATGCCAAATGACAACCTGCCATATGTTCACACAATCTTGTGCAATATATATTTTTTAGATAAAATGCCTGGTTTGACATTCTTCACAAATAGTTTTGTCATCTGTTAGTACTTTAACTTTCTTTATTCGGCCTATTTTGGAAGCACATGAGACTGCGGCTGCTCGAATCTATACCAAAACAAGGAAGAGGAATGTAATAGGTTAGGCAGCATCCGTGGAGAGTGGGTGGTACAAAAGTGGGTGGTTTCGCAGATAGTGAAGATGGTTGTGAAAGATTGAAGCAGGATCTTGAGCGATTGGCAAGGTGGGCTGAGGAATGGTTGATGGAATTTAATACAGAGAAATGTGAGGTGTTGCATTTTGAGGAGTCCAACATGGGCAGGACCTGCACAGTGAATGGTAGGGCTCTGGGGAGTGTTGTAGAGCAGAGGGATCTAGGAGTACAAGTGCATAGTTCGTTCAAGGTGGAGTCGCAGGTAGATAAGTTGGTGAAAAAGTATTTTGGCACATTGTCATCTGTCAGAGTATTGAGAATAGAAGTTGAAAGGTCATGTTGCAGTAGTATGAGAAGTTGGTGAGGCTATATTTAGAATATTGTGTTCAGTTCTGGGCACCATGTTATAGAAAAGATATTATCAAGCTGGAAAGGGTGCAGAGAAGATTTACAAGGATGTTGCCAGGACTGGAGGGTCTGAGCTATAAGGGGAAGCTGGGAATCTGTTCCCTGGAGCGCAAGAGGGTGGGGGGGTAATCTTACAGAGATGTATAAAATCTTGAGAGGAATAGATTGGGTGGATACGCAGGCTCTTGCCCAGAGTGGGGGAATCAGGAACCAGAGGGCATAGGTTTAAGGTGAAGTGGCAAAACATTTAATAGGAATCCGAGAGGCTGGGACTATCCCAATGTTTAAGAAACAGTTAGACAGGTACATGGATAGGACAGGTTTGGAGGGATATGGGGCAAATGTGGGCAGGTGTGACTGGTGTAAATGCGACATGTGGACAAGGTGTGGACAAGGGCCTGTTTCCACACTGTATCATTTTATGACTCTGGGGCAAGATGCAACAAGTGATAGATGGATACAGGTGGGGAGGGGGTGGTGAGCAGATAACAGCCAGGTGGGGGCTGAGTGAACCAGCAAGTTTCAGAGAGGATGTTCCCTGTGGAAAACAAAGAGGGATGCAGGAGGGAGAGGGGGGGTGGGGAGGGGGGGGGGAGATGTGACAGGTGGTATGGCCACGTCGTAACTGGCAAAAATGTTGAAGAATGATAGTCCGGGTGCAGAGGCTGGTGTGATGAAAGGTAAGGATAAAGGCATCCCTGCCCTTGTTCAGTTTAGCGGGGGATGGGACGAGAGCAGAAGTGTAGTATGGAGATGAGATGCTCGGCCAACCAGTGCAGGGAGAAAGCCAAATTTCTTTGAAGAGGAACACATTTCAGATGTCCTTGAGTGGAAATGTTCATGTCCAGAACAGGTGTGGCAGAGAAGGAGAAACTGAGAGACAGCGATAGCAGCCTTACAAGAGACGGGGTGGGTAGAGGTGTAATCTAGGGAGCTGAGGGAGTCAATGGACCTGTAGTCGATGTCGGAGGAAACTGCCCGGAGGAAATTCATGCGGTCACAGGGAGAAGGTGTAAACTCCATATAGACAGCACCTGAGGTCAGGATCGAACCAGGTTCTCTGGCATTGTGAGGCAGCAGTACTGTGCCACCTTCATGTCCTGATGGCATTTTTGACAGGTTGAGCCATTTGAAACCCCTCTTCCACTGCTTCTCAATGGGAAAGCTTAAAGGAGCCATGAGGGGCAGGATTTTCTTTTCATAGGGAGTGGTGGGTGCTTGGAACACGCTGCATGGGTGGTGGTAGAAACAGATAAGACTGCGGTGTTTTCGTGGCTTTTGAAGTACATGGAAATGCAGAGAATAGAGAGTGTAGGAGCCATTCTTAAAGCCCTGTCCTGGGGTACGAGTTCATTCCAAGAGCTCTCCCGAGTTTGCGGTAATGGTCGGTACTCAGGGCTCTCGTGGACATTTTTCAACATGTTGAAAAATCTTCACAAATCTTCCCATGCTTACCTGCCATTAGCAAGTCTTCCCGAGTACCTGCTGTTAGCGTTACAAGCCACTAAGTAATGTCCCCGAGCTCCGTTCATTCTCGTGCTTACCACGAGTTTGATTTTTTTAAAACTCGGGAGCGCTCTTGGAATGAACTCGTACTGAGGTACAGGGCCATTAGGCTAGTTACTGTTAGCATATTATATTATTTTGTCTAAATATTTCCAGCAGTATTATTTTGTACGCTTGGGTGTGGGCTTTTGATACATAGATGGGCGTGACATATCTAATAGAGGAAGAGGAATACAGTCAGGCAAACATCTCCGTTGCCATGCTGTGAGAACGGAGAGGATGACAAGGAGTTTCTTCCCAGAGGCCATTCGGACTGTAAAATCCTATCTCACCAGGGACTAACTCTACTACAATAACTGTACCACAATACCTCCCACAATATTTTATTATAGAAAATAACATGTGATTCTGTTTGTGGTATGTTGGTTGTTTGTTTGTTTGTTTGTTTGTTTTTTGCACAAAGTCCGCAGGCATTGCCACTTTTCATTTCACTGCACATCCCATATGTGTATGTGACGAATTGACTTGACTTAACTTGACTTGAGGGACTGACCAGATCAGACCGCTCCTCTATAATCTTTAGATCAGATCAGCCATGGAATTTGGAGAGAAAACAGTTCTTACCAGATAGTAAGAACGGAAAGTTACAATTTGTACAAGAATAAAGGGGATCTGGTATGTTTCATTTTTTTTGTTTGTAAAACTACTTCAATAAAGAACCTGGAAATAACGACTGGAAGATGGGTGTTTTTCTTGTCTGCGTAAGATCACTCCCGCCACCCATGTAGTAATGGTGATGGAAAGTTGAACAATGGAAAAGTTTGAAATTGCCATTACAGAGAGATATGATCAGGTGCAGGATGATGAGATTAGTCTACCTTGGTATCATGTTGGGCACAGCGGAACAGCGGGCCGCAGCCCATTGAAGGAAGCTGCCACCGATGGACTCGGCCCAGCTCATCCCCGAAGACCTGAGGAGCCACCTGTGATGATGAGCACAAGGGAGAAGCCCTCGGAGATCCTTGTGGGTGGTTGCCAAACGTGGACAGGCAGCCGGCCGCGGAAGTGCAGAGCCCTCCTGGAGTGGGTTCAAGGCTCCCACTCGCTCCCCAGAGTCCAGGAACCAGAAGGAGGAGAGAGCCGGCGACACCGGCAGACGCTGGACAAAGGGCGAAGATCGACACAAAATGCTGGAGTAACTCAGCGGGACAGGCAGCATCTCGGGAGAGAAGGAATGGGGACGTTTTGGGTCGAGTCCCTTCTTCAGGCTGAGGCTGGACACAGGACAGCACCTTTGAGGTCAGCGACCAGGAGCATGAAGACTGAAAGCCCAGTGAGAAGAGAGGGATGGCTCGCTGGTGAACCGTATGGGGTGATGGCTCCAACGGACCCTTATGGCCAGCTGCAGCTTGCACTATGTAAATTGGTGCCAAATCGGGGATTGTCTTCACGTATAACAACAATTGCATGAATCTACATGTGGAGAATTATACCTCACTGTACCATTGGTACATAGAGTCATAGAATCATAGAGCCATACAGCATGTAAACAGGCTCTTAGGCTCAACTTGCTCACACCAACCAACATGTCCCATCCGCACTAGTCCCACTAGTTTGCATTTGGCCCATATCCCTCTAAACCTGTCCTATCCATGTACCTGCCTAATTGATGCTTAAACATTAATAATTAAATAATTAGACATTAAATGATTGATGCTTCTACTGCCTCTTGTTCTTGATTCCCCCACTCTGGGCAAGAGGCTTTGTGCGCCCACACAATCTATTTCTCTCATGATTTTATACACCGCTATTGGATCATCCCTCATCCTCCTGCACTCCAAGGAATAGAGTCCCAGCCTATAGTTCAGACCCTCGAGTCCTGGCAACGTCCTCTTAAATTTTCTCTGCACGTTTTCCAGCTTGACAACATCTTTCCTGTAACACGGTGCCCAAACTAATCACAATACTCACCAATGCGGCCTCACCAATTTCTGATACAACTGCTACATGGCCTCCCAACTTCTACGCTCAATACTCTGACTGATGAAGTGGCAAAAGCCTTTTCGACCTTCCTGAGACGCCACCTTCAAGCAACTATATACCTATGACAATAAAAGAGCCATTAAAACCATGTCACCATTGAGATAGTGAACTGAAGGGCCTTTTCCTGTGCTGTACTGTTCTTCATTCTCATGGCTCCAATCACTCAAGAAGCTGAAAGAAGCAGGGATTTTACAAAAGTGAAAAATAATTTAAATGTTTTTTCTAAATTGATTGCAAAACCTTTCACCTCTCATTTTTTGGAAAATAATATTGCATTTTTAAAAAATGGAAGGTACAAACCCCTTGGCAACAATTATAATTTTAATTGCCCGTGATCGGCTCGAGGGGCCACACTGAAGATGGCTGCGAAGGTTGGATGGCAGCTCAGGGTTCCCATATTGGATGCAGAGATCAGACACAGCATTATCTGACCTCCACGGTCACTCTAGTGTTACATTATCAGAGACATCCACCTTTGACTGCACCCCACCCCCTCCCTCGCAACTCCCAGATGGCATGGTGGCCCAGCGGTAGAGTTGCTGCCTTAAGGGCCTGTCCCAGCAGCATGCAATTCCGTGCAGTGAGTGCGACCAAACTGGCAGCGGGGGCCGGTTTGGAGGTCGGGTGATCCCCGTACAGAGCCCATCCCACCAGCATGCGCAAGCGGCAAGCGTGACCAGACCGGCAGCAGGGGCCGCGCGGAGGTCGGGTGAGTGGCGCAACGCGGCGCAAAGTGAGGCGAACTTGGAGCAAAGCGTTAAAGGTAAGTCCGCCAGGACAGAGAGGGACACACAGAGAGGGGCACAGAGGCACACACACAGAGGGGCACAGAACCGCACACAGAGAGGGTCACGGAGGCACCTACAGAGAGGGTCAGGGAGGCATGACGTCGAGGCGGTGCGTAATGCGTCGAGGCGACAGCGAGCCGACAAGCCGTTGCCGCGTGAAATTTTTGAACATGGTCAGTTTTTCGGAGCGCCGCGCGATGTCGGGACGAACTCCGCACAATTCCGCACAGCTCCAGCGATCGAAGTGGGACCGGCCCCGCGACGCCGGACGGCTCAAACGACCACGTTAGGTCGCGCTCATCGCATGGAGTTGCATGCTGGTGGGACAGGCCCTTTAGAGCGCCAGAGACCCGCGTTTGACCCAGAACACAGAAGCTGTCTATACACAGTTTGTACATTCTCCCTGTGACCACAGTTGTTTTCTTCAGGTGCTCCAATTGCCTCCCACATTCCGAAGATGTGCAGGTTTGTAGGTTAATTGGATTCGATACATTTTTCCAAGTGTGTAGAATGGAACTAGTGCACAGGGGAATTATGGTCGGAGTGGGTCTCGGTGGACCGTTGGGCTTGTTTCCACGCGGTATCTCTGTACTAAACTAAACTAAACTAAACCTAATCAGCTTTGTTTCCCTCCTTCCCAGTTCTGAAGAAGGTTCATTGACATGAAACGCTGCCTCTCTTTCTCTCCCCAAAGACATGCCAAACCTGCTGACTATATCCAGGATTTTCTGTCTTTGCTATTGGACCACCAGCGCATTCAATTCTCGCATGCTGCCATGCACTGGTGTAGAAGTCAGGGACATGCAGACCCATGCACTGCAGCTGGCTGGCAGTGGTCACACAGAGAGTGGTGAATCTGTGGAATTTCATTTCGGAGTCACGTGAGTGACTTCGTGAAGAGCCCGCCGGCGCGCATGCTCGACATATCGTCGTACCGCGTTGCTGTGACGGCTGGCGGTGGAGCGCGCTCCTCGCCAGCCCTTCATAAGGGGCCACGGAGGTAAGTATTCTACCTTTAGTTGGTGGTCCTTGTTGTCTGATTATGTCTTGCAGCAAGGACATGGATGGGAGTTTCAACGGCCGGAGGATGTCTGGACGAACTCGACGGCCAAGAGTTCCGGGGCCATTACCATCGGCAGTACCTGCAGCGCAGGCCGGGACTCAGGCGGAGATGTGGGTAAGCCCTGTGTTTACAGGTCCAGATCCGCCAGCACACCACAGCTCGGAGGAGTTCGACGAGGAGGAGTGTGGTGTGCCGCCAGAGCAGGAGGACCCTGCCATGGCAGTCAGGTCGTCAGCGGGCTCGCTGGCGACCTCGAGCAGGGCACGTGCCGTTGCACGGCCTGTTCCACTCAGCCCTCCGAGAAGGGGGAGGGCAGGAGCCCAGAAGCCTAACCCTGTTAAGGCTAAGGCATTGCCTGTCGCGGAGGAGCGGTCAGGTTCCAGGGCGAGACCCGGGGCGGCTGTGAGGTCCAGCCGGCACACCCCGACTCTCGACGCCGGGACGGGTCGGTTGAGTCGGGTCTCGTCACGGTCGCCGAGCCCCCCATGGATGGGTGGGCGAGACCATGCATCGGCAAGGTCCACGATGTGGGCAGCCGGCAAGACTGCGCGGGCCCCAGGCAGCCATGCTTCGGCTGGTGCCGACACCACGCCGCAAGTGTCCTTAGTGGCAGCGGCTTCAGGTCCCGCTAAACGGAGGCGGTTGAACACGCCCGCGCAGGAATCGCGCACTTTTGCCTCAGCGGCTGTTAGCGACAACTACCGGCACCGGCAGGGCCTCGACGAAGTGCGGGCCGATGACAGGAGCCCGGTTTTCTTTTCAGAGCCGGAGGACTCCGACCACCTGAGTGTTCAGGGTGAAGGGCGTATTGACCGTATGGAGCGGCTGCTGGAGCTCCTGCTTCAACGCCAACAACAGCAGGGCAGCAACAGGCACAGGGCGTCTTCACCAACATCTACTATCAGCCTGGAGCAGCAGGAGGAGGAGGTTCTGGTGGATCCCGTACCACCTCCGTTGGAGGTGCCAGCGGAGGAACTCTTGGATGTGGTGACCAAATTCGCGGCCCCACAGTCATCTGGTCTTCCTCTAAATACAAAGCTGGCAGCCACAGTGGACTTTCTTAATAATCAGGTGCTGCAGGAAGAAGTCCTCATCCAGGCTATGAGCCGTCACAAGGCTCCATCAAACTGCAACTCCCTCAACGTGCCTGTGGTCAATACGCCAATATGGGGCAACATCAGTGCGGCTATCCGTCAACAGGAGCTAAAATTGCAGCGGATCCTGAAACTCCTCACGGCCGGTATTACCGCCTTTGCGCGGTCGGTGGACGGGGACGAACTGAATTTGGACCAGGAAGATGCTCTGGCCCTATTGTGCGCGACCCAGCACGAAATCAACGGGTTTCGCAAAAACAGCATCCGCCCAGCACTCAACCCGAAGTTTGCAGGATTGTGCAAACCGCCGCCGCCGCCGCCGCCCCGTCAGCTCTTTGGTGAGGACCTCTCGAAGAGAGTCAAAGAGCTTGACGAACAAGCCAAAACGGTGGGGATCATGCGCTCTCAGAGTGCCCCCACACCGTCAGGCTCAAAAGCTCCATACATTCGCTCACGAGGGTCGGCCAGTGCCTCGACGAGGACTCACCCTCTAGCTCCACAACGACAACAGCACCAGAACCAGCACCAAGGGTCTTTTTTAGGACAGGGTCGGCAGAGACCTTGGTGGAAATCGAAGACGCCGCGCCCTCAAGCCAACCCAGCACCTCCACGGCCACCCACACGTGTCAAGGACCGCCGGTAACCACGGAGGTGAGGGGGTCTGGTTCTCTTTTTTCTCTCTGTTTAACTTCCCATGTTGGTGGTCGTTTACGGTTGTTTTTGGGTGCATGGGGTAATTTTACTGGTGATGAGTATGTGTTGCGGAATATTCAGGGGCATAAAATTGAGTTTATTAATGGCGACATTCCTCCATCCCAGCACATGCCTGGTCGTACGTTCAAATTGTCTGCTGCAGAACAGGCAGCAGGTTATAAGGAAATTTTAAGTCTGGAACAGAAGGGTGTGATTGAGAAAACGGTGCATGAGCCAATTGAATTTGTTTCGAACATATTTACTAGACCTAAGAAGGATGGAGGCTGTCGTGTCATTATTGATCTAACCCGTTTGAATACGTTTGTAACATATACTCATTTTAAAATGGATACGTTTGAAACAGCCAAATCATTGATTTCTCATGGTTGCTTTATGGCATGCATCGATTTGAGGGATGCATATTATTCAGTATCGATCCAGAAATATGATAGAAGGTTTTTGAAATTTATCTGGATGGGGCAACTTTGGCAGTATAAGGCTTTGCCTAATGGGCTCACTACAGCCCCTAGATTGTTCACTAAATTGGTGAAGCCAATCATGGCTTATTTGAGACAACGGCATCATATAGTTATGGCCTATTTAGATGATGTCTTTATTGTGGGCCACACCCTGCAATTGGCTGAACAGGGTGTTGCAGCTGCTGTCAATATATTTCAACAATTAGGATTCATTGTCCATCCAGAGAAATCGAAGTTCTGCCCTGCCCAGGTAATTAGTTACCTAGGGTTCACGGTGAACTCAATGAGCATGAGGATAACTATACCAATTAACAAAATTGAGGAAGTCACTCAGGTGTGCAGAGATTTAATTGGCACCAATATACCATCGACTCGGCATACAGCCACAGTAATTGGCAAGGTAGTGGCTTTGTTTCCGGCAGCACGATATGGACCTTTGCATTATCAGAATTTGCATAGAGCTAAAATTACTGCGTTAAAACGGAACGCTGGTCATTACGATCGATCAATGCAGCTGCCGTCCGAAGCGATAACTGAGTTGCAATGGTGGGTGTGTCACATTAGCAACTCATTCAAGCCTGTTAGGGAGGCTAATCCGGTGGTATATTTACAGACTGATGCAAGCTCCAATGGCTGGGGAGCTACTGATAATTGCTCTAGTTGTGGGGGCAGATGGGACACCCTTGAGTCATCGATGTTGTTGACTCAAGGGATTAACTATTTGGAGTTGCTGGCAGCATTCCACGGACTTCGTGCATATTGTTCCAAGCTTGTTGGAGCACACGTCCGTCTCCAAATAGACAACACCACAGCTGTGGCATATTTAAACCATATGGGTGGTACCAGGTCAGTTTCATGTGACAAATTGGCTAACTCAATTTGGCTCTGGTGTGTTCAAAGAGACATTTGGATTTCAGCTACCTATTTGCCAGGTGAGCTTAATACTGTGGCGGACACCAGGTCACGCAAATTTAATGACAATATTGAATGGATGTTGCATCCTGAGATTTTTTCTAAAGTCACAGCCAAATTTGGTAAACCGGACATTGACCTTTTTGCGTCACGGTTAAACCATCAGGTACCAGCCTACGTTTCATGGGAACCAGATCCTGGGGCAATAGCGCTAGATGCATTCTCGCTGGACTGGGGGAATTGGGTTTTCTATGCCTTCCCTCCGTTTTGCCTCATCAGTCGGGTATTGCGAAAGATTCAGGCAGATGCTGCCAAGGGCATCCTTATTATACCTGACTGGCCCACACAGCCTTGGTATCCGGTGGTCTTTGACATGCTCAACGAACCTTGGGTCCTTTTGAAGGGTTGCCCACAATTGGTTACTCACCCTGTCTCAGGGAGCCACATCCCTGCCATGGCTATTTAAATTTGTTGGCTTGCAGGTTCTGAACAGGCCGTTAGTCCAATACGGCCTCTCGGCTCGGACCATGGATACCATTGGGGCGTCGTGTCGAGAGTCCACAAGGCGAAGATACCGCTCACATATTAAGAAGTGGGAAGCCTACTGCAGCCGCTCTCGCATCACGTACGATGACGTGACAATAACCAACATCCTGGAATTCCTCGCGGGGTTGCACCATGATGAACACTTAAGTTACAGTGCCATCAACAGCGCCAGAAGTGCGCTATCATTCTACCTCAAGATTGGGGTAGGATCCAACAGGCTAGTGTCCAGACTCATGCGGGGTATATTCAATATGAATCCGCCTACACCACGCTATAATATCACCTGGGATGTCAGGGACGTATTAACCCTGCTCAGGACGTGGTCTCCCATGGAAGGGCTCCAACTGGACCAACTCACCATGAAGCTGGTGATGTTACTAGCGCTGACTTCAGCTCAGAGGGTACAGACACTACACAAACTTCGTGTCGACAGAATGACATCTACCCCTACAGAAGTAGTCTTTTTCATTGACGAGCTACTAAAGCAGCATAGACCTGGGTGCACAGGGCTGCAGCTGAAGTTCCCGGCATACCCCGCAGATGCTAGGCTATGTTTAGCCTCACATATCCGCCACTATGTCAAGGTGACGGCACGCATCAGAGGAATGGAGAGATACCTGCTTGTCACTCATAAGAGACCTCATCATCGAGTGACAGTCCAGACGATATCCAGGTGGCTTCGAGTCGTCTTGGGTAAGTCAGGTATCGACATTAATGTGTTCAAGTCTCATTCCACCAGGGCTGCATCGACGTCAGCGGCGAGGGTCATGGAGGTGCCCATGGACCAAATTCTCGCCACAGCAGGATGGGCTAATGAAGCTGTGTTCCAGCGTTTTTATAACAAGCCTGTTGCTGCTCCTCTACAGTTCGCAGAAGCCGTGCTGAATGCAGGGTCAGAGCGTGGAGATGTCCCCGCATGAGGGGTTTTTGATTTGTTATTAATAAATATGCTCTTGTTTTGCAGTATGAACTATTGAGCAAGTTTGTTCCTCCCATCCATCCCTGGTAGTGGTGTGTCAGCATGGACGTGGTCCAGGGCGTGTAATCACAGAAGCTTTGAAGTCTTCACGAAGTCACTCACGTGACTCCGAAATGAAATAGTAAGATTGAACGAGAACTTACCAGTTCGAAGGTTGATCTTTATTTTATGAGGAGTCGAAGTGAGGGATTTCGTGCCCTCCTCGCCCAACCCTCAATCACCTTCATCTGGTAATCTTAGTCACTTCAATCTTACTATGCGAAGTCATTTCTATTGTTGGGTTCTGTGATTCCACGCCGCTACTTTGAAGTATGTCGAGCATGCGCGCCGGCGGGCTCTTCACGAAATCCCTCACTTCGACTCCTCATAAAATAAAGATCAACCTTCGAACTGGTAAGTTCTCGTTCAATCTTACTATTCTCTGCCACAGAAGGTAGTTGAGGCCACTTCTTATTCTGTGAGGTGGAGGTTCTACTCGTCGCACCAGTGTGTTGCCCTGCATTATGTCAAGTTGAACTCTATTTTTGCACAGTTCTTTTTATTTTTCCTCTCTTTCAGAATCTATGTATCATTTTGTACGTTTTACATATTGTCTGAGCTGATCTTATAGAATCTTATAGAGGCGATCTTATAGAAACTTACAAAATTCTTAAGGGGTTGGACAGGCTAGATGCAGGAAGATTGTTCCCGATGTTGGGGAGGTCCAGGACAAGGGGTCAAAGCTTAAGGATAAGGGGGAAATCCTTTAGGACCGAGATGAGAAGGACTTTTTTCACACACAGAGTGGTGGGTCTCTGGAACTCTCTGCCACAGAGGGTAGTTGAGGTCAGTTCATTGGCTATATTTAAGTTAGATGTGGCCCTTGTGGCTAATGGGATCAGGGGGTATGGAGAGAAGGCAGGTACAGGATACTGAGTTGGATGATCAGCCATGATCATATTGAATGGCGGTGCAGGCTCGAAGGGCCGAATGGCCTACCCCTGCACCTATTTTCTATGTTTCTATGTTTCTATGATCCATTGATTCACCAGCAAAATACCATCACAACCCGGCCCATTGCCACATCTTCCATCTCCACTGCCTGCATCCCAACCAACATGCACAAAATGCTGTGAGTTTTATTATTTAATTATATGAATGATTAAATCGTAAAATAAAGACACAACATATTATTTAAAAATAATAATTGAACTAACTGATGCATAGCCCGATTCAACAACCCGTGCTTGTAGATCCTGCTCCTAGTGAGAATTATTTGGCATCTCCATTTCCCGAGAGCAATGTTATGGGAAGATGGATCAATTTAAAATATAAATTCTGGCTGTTAAATAGCACCGTAACAAATTACTACTTTTTCCCCCTTGGACATCTAATACTTTTGTCAACAGAACGCACAGTGTTTAAATAATAAAACAGGATAAAGTCACAATTAATCTCACTGGTTAGCAAATTTATTCAGCACACAGACTTCCATTTAAAATATTGAAAATGGATCAGATAAAACATAAGATTCACCGCAGCGACTAGTGGGGTTCCGCAAGGCTCATTGATGTACATGACAAACAACAGTGGACCCAACACGGATCCATGAGGCACCCCACAGGTCACCGGCTTCCAACCTGACAAACAGCCATCCACCATTACTCTCTGGCATCTCCCATTCAGCCACTGTTGAATCCATCTTGCTACTCCGCCATTAACACCCAAAAATTGAACCTTCTTAACCAACATTCCATGGGGAATTCTATCAAAGGCCTTACTGAAATCCATATAGACAACATCCACTGCTTTACCCTCATCAATTTCCCAAGTAACCTCTTCAAAAAATTCAAGAAGGTTTGTCAAACGTGACCTTCCAGGCACAAATCCATGTTGACTGTTCTTGATCAGACCCTGTTTATCCAGATGCTTATATATAATATCTCTAAGTATCCTTTCCATTAATTTTCCCACCACTGACGTCAAACTAACAGGTCTATAATTGCGAGGTTTATTCTTTGAACCCTTTTTAAACAATGGAACAACATGCGCAGTACGCCAATCCTCCGGCACTATTCCCGTTTCTAATGACATTTGAAATATTTCTGTCATAGCCCCTGCTATTTCTACACTAACTTCCCTCAATGTCATAGGGAATATACTGTCAGGACCTGGAGACTTATCCACTTTTATATTTTTCAAAAGTGTCAGTACTTCCTCCTCTTTGAATCTCATAGTGTCCATAGCTACTCTACTTTTTTCCCTTACCTCACAGAGTTCAATATCCTTCTCCTTGGTGAATACCGAAGAAAAGAAATTGTTCAATATCTCCCCCATCTCTTTTGGCTCTGCAGATAGCTGTCCATTCTAGCTCTCTAATGGTCCAATTTTATCCCTCGTTATCCTTATGCTATTAATATAGCTGTAGAAACCCTTTGGATTTACTTTCACCTTTCTTGTCAAAGCAACCTCATATCTTCTTTTAGCTTTTCTTATTTCTTTCTTAAGATTCTTTTTACATTCTTTATACTCATCTAGCACGCATCAGATACAGCTCTTAGGTCGAAAGGAATCAAGGGATATGGGGAGAAAGCAGGAGCAGGGTACTGATTTTGGTTGATCAGCCTTGATCATATTGAATGGCGGTGCTGGCTCGAAGGGCTGAATGGCCTACTCCTGCACCTATTTTCTATGTTTTTATGTTAGAGCTAATTTGATCCATGTGAGTGTTTTTTTTTAAATTATTGAACAAGCCAATTGGTAAGGATGGCTTCTGACATGTGGACATTAATGGGCCTGTCCAACTTAGGCGATTTTTCTTGTGACTGCTGGCGACTGCCTGTCAGATTGGAACACACATACATACACATCGCTTCCTTCACCAGCTCGTTATGCAGGCGGGGGACAGGGCAAGCGGGGGGAGTGCTGACTGAGTGAAATTAACATGGTGCAAAGCCAATGTGATACAGACACACTCCGCGATGAACAGAAAGGTTGGCGCTGTAATAAAGATGCTAAAAAGCACAGTGTATGGTAACTCCTTTAAAAGAGTGGGGGGAGAGGGTGGTGAAGGGGGGAGAAGGAGTGGAGACAACTTTTAAGAAGCCAGAGATACACGGCTGTGAAGCTCGGCGGACATTAACATAACCGGTCGGTTGTCCTTGGTTCTGAAAACTACTGGTGGCGACCCACCTACGGCACGCGAATTCTCGCTACTTTCCATGGCGGCCTCATTCTAGTCGGCGCTAATTTTTCAACATATTGAAAAACTCACGGTGACCATAATGAGGCAGCGGCTAGTTCCCAAAATGCGGGAACTCCTCATGACCATGAAGGCGACTCGCTGGCAACCACCCGCGAACATGTGGCGACCATGTGGTGGCTGAATAGTCTCCTGCAGTCACCTAAAATGCCGCCTAAGTGCGACAGGCCCATAACTGTTAGATTTATGTTAGGAACTGGTAACATGTCTCCTGGGAATGCTGTACTTTTTTTTTACACCATCAGCATCAAGTTATAGGCATCACTTTTGAAATTAATTGGATCTTTTCAATGTAATTATCTGGAGAAGTGCAATTTAGTACTATGTTAGGATACTGGTGTCACATGTTGGGGCAATACTTTCGTGACTCCTTTTAAAACTTCCTTTAACATCCTTTTGAAAAGTAGCTAAATTGTAGTTAAAGCAGCTGTGTGCGGATGTGGCGCCGACAGACAATAAGCATTTGATAAGGTCCCACATAGGAGATTAGTGGGCAAAATAAAGGCACATGGTATTGAGGGTAGAGTGCTGACATGGATAGAGAAGTGGTTGGCAGACAGGAAACAAGGACTAGGGATTAACGGGTCCCTTTCAAAATGGCAGGCAGTGACTAGTGGGGTACCGCAAGGCTCAGTGCTGGGACCGCAGCTATTTACAATATACATCTAAGATTTGGATGAAGGGATTCAAAGTAATATTAGCAAATTTGCAGATGACACAAAGCCGGGTGGCAGTGTGAACTGTGAGGAGGATGCTATGAGAATGCAGGGTGAGTTGGACAGGTTGGGGGAGCAGGCAGATGCATGGCAGATGAGGTTTAATGCCGATAAATGTGAGGTTATCCACTTTGGTAGCAAAAACAGGAAGGCAGATTATTATCTAAATGGCGTCAAGTTGGGAAAAAGGGAAGTACAATGGGATCTGGGGGTCCTTGTACATCAATCTATGAAAGTAAGCATGCAGGTGCAGCAGGCAGTGAAGAAAGCGAATGGCATGTTGGCCTTTATAACAAGCTGAATCAAATATAGGAGCAAAGTGGTCCTTCTGCAGTTATACAGAGCCGTAGTGAGACCATACCTGGAGTATTGTGTGCAGTTTTGGTCCCCTAATTAGAGGAAGGACACTCTTGCTATTGAGGGAGTGCAGCGTAGGTTTACAAGGTTAATTCCCGGGATGGCGGGACTGTCATATGCTGAGAGAATGGAGCAGCTCTGTAGACTCTGCTTGTACACTCTGCAGTTTAGGAGGATGAGAGGATATCTCATTGAAACATATAAGATTGTTAAGGGCTTGGACACACTAGAGGCAGGAAACATGTTCCCGATGTTGGGGGAGTCCAGAACCAGGGGCCACAGTTTAAGAATAAGGAGTAAGCCATTTAGAACGGAGACGAGGAAACACTTTTTCTCACAGAGAGTTGTGAGTCTGTGGAATTCTCTGCCTCAGAGGGCGGTGGATGCTTTCAAGAGAGAGCTAGATAGGGCTCTTAAAAATAGCAGAGTCAGGGGATATGGGGAGAAGGCAGGAACGGGGTAGTGATTGGGGATGATCAGCCATGATCACATTGAATGGCGGTGCTGGCTCGAAGGGCCAAATGGCCTACTCCTGCACATATTGTCTATTGTCTATTCTCTATTATCACTATCAAGAACAACATTGCAGGCTTCTTCAGTGAGTCTTAAGAAGGGCTCTGACCCAAAATGTCACCTTTTCCTTTTATCCAGAGATGATGCCTGACCTGCTGAGTTATTCCAGCAATTTGTGTCTAACTGCAGTGTTGGTTTTTCAGGTGATTTGTTAAACCTCATCTCACTCAAGCCCAGTCCCCTCAGGTGGATTACATAACAGAATTCTAAAAGGAACATGGACCCCAGAAACAAAACATCAAGGCAACCTGTTTTTTCATAAATCAAACTATTTACGTCAATGTAATAACTATTCGCATCCACAGATACCCTCTAGTGTTTACACAAAGCCAACTTCCCAAAACCATAACCAATTTAAGCCATGACATTTCAAAAACCCTATAACAATCATAGAATTGCTATAGTTCAGAAATAATTACAGAGAACGATTAACTTTCTCCCGGTAAATTAGGTCTTACATGTCTAAAAATAAATTAGATAATACGATCACAAAATAAACCAATTAGCAGTATCGTCTTCACCACAAACATGCAATCCTTAAACCTGTCTAATAAAAGTGGTTTATTTTTCCAAATAGTCTCCTGCTCATTGAAAAATTGAAAGCATTGATCATCTTACTGAATTTAAGCAATTTTCTTACATTGATTTGCAAAATAATTCTGAAGGAGGAATCCTGTATTCAATATATTCTTCTGCTTTAAACAGCGTGGAGACAGGCCCTCTCCGGCCCACTGAGTCCACGACAGTCATTGATCACCCGCACACTAGTTCCGTGTTATCCCACTTGCACATCCTGCACACTAGGGGCAATGTATAGAAACCATGTAACCTACAAACCTGTGTGTCTTTGGGATGAGGGCAGAAACTGGAGTACCAGGAGAAAACCCACATGGTCACAGGGAGCGTATGCAAACTGCACACAGACAGCACCCATAGACATGATCGGACCTAGGTCTCTGGCACTGGGAGGCAGCAACTCCACTGCTGGGCCACTGTGTTGCCCTTGAGGAGTTGAGATACTCTTGAGTAGTTCTTTGTATTCTTGCAATAATCCTTTACACAAAACACAGCATGTTCAGCCCAAATTCCTCGCCTGGCCAATGTACTCAATGGGATCATAGATTAAGGATTTCATGAGATAATTAAGGAGAATCCAATAGTTTGCCCTGATCCAAAAATGCACCAGAGCATGAATACTCTTTGCTATCATCCATTAAAATCGTTCCACTCTATTAAATATTTATTTCAACAGCAGTACTAAATGTTGTACCATTTATCCTTTTTCTGTGAACTGTGGACGGCTTGATTGTAATCATGTGTAGTCTTTTCTTTGACTGCATAGCATGCAAACAAAAGTGTTTTAATGTACCTCAGTACATGTGACAATAATAATCTAAATTAAACAAAAGGTTGCGCAGCGGTAGAATTGCTGCCCTACACCACTTGCCACGCCAGAGACCTGGGTTTGATCCCGGCTATGTGTGCTGTCTGTACGGGGTTTGTACGTTCTCCCGAGACCTGCTTGGGTTTTCTCAGAGATCTTCGGTTTTCGCCCACATTCCAGAGACGTACAGGTCTGTAAGCTAATTGGCTTGGTATAGGTGTAAATTGTCCCTAGTGTGTGTAAGGTAGTGTTAATGTGCTGGGATCGCTGGTTGGTGTGGACTTGGTAGGCCGAAGGGCCTGTTTCTGTGCTGTATCTATAAACAAACCAAAACTAAACTATACCACCATGAGAAACTTAAAATTATATCTTTAAATTAGTCTCGACCCGAAACGTCACCCAAACCTTCTCTCCTGAGATGCTGCCTGTCCCGCTGAGTTACTCCAGGATTTTGTGTCTACCTTCTTAAAATAATAGGCAGGTTAACAAGACAATGATAAATAGTTGACAGATGGCATATGCATCCCTCTGCAGGTTCACCTCAGGGTGCAACAGAGTTCAATTCCTGAGATGAGATCACAGAGCTAGAGAGGAGGAATCACAGAGGGGGGGGCAGCAAGATGGCATGCACAGAGCTTCAGCCCCAAATTAACAATGAACTATTCCACATTTTCCTTCAACCTCCACCCCTTTGATGTCTCATTTTTCACACCTTACCCTTCCATATCTCTGTGTCTCCCTCTCCCCTTGATTCTCAGTCTGAAGAAGGGTCTCGACCCGAAACGTCTCCCATTCCTTCTCTCCAGAGATGCCGCCTGTCCCGCTGAGTTACTCCAGCATTTTCTCAACAAAACCCCAATGAAGAGAGGTGTCCACTTGATAATCCCAATGATATACTTGCATCTACAACATTATTAATTTTAAGAGCTAGTTAATATGTAGGGAGCTATTTTGTGCATATAGATTTATTTATTGTAAGTCGGTATATTTAGATAGTTGGGCTTGGTGTTCTTAGTTGAGTGTTTATCCTGGAGTTATAGCACTCCATATAACTTTGTGTTTAATTGTAATGTCCATCTTCCGATCCTAAGAACGGTTTGTGATGAATAAATGAATACATTTATTGGCCAAGTATGTTCACATACAAGGAATTTGCCTTGGTGCTTCGCTCGCAAGTGACAACATGACAAACAGTGACAGTTGGGAATGACACATAAGACATTAAACATTAATAATCTGAACTGGTGAAAGTTGGAAGTGAACTAGAGCAGTGTGTGTAATAGGATGGCAGAGACAGCTGTGGGGAGAGCGAGCTTCCATGGGAAGAGCAGCCGCCAGCCGGCTTCAATGACTCAGTGAGTGAGCAAGTGAGTCTGCTCAACGCTCCCAGCTCTTCTCAGCTCGGCCATACCTCCTGATCGGGGGTGGTGTTGGAATAATGTTCACGACACGTGAGTGGCGATCAAACTGCAGCTACTTTATTAGCAATACCTTGTCAGACAAGGAGAACAGTCAAGCAAGATTCAAGCGAGAGTTAGATATAGCTCTTTGTGCTAACAGAATCAAGGGATATGGGAAGAAAGCAGGAACGGGGTACTGACTTTGGATGATCAGCAATGATCATATTGAATGGGGGTGCTGGCTTGAAGGAGAGAATGGCCTACTCCTGCACCTATTTGCCTCTCAATGCAAAGCATACAGTATTGTTATATCATTTTTGATAGCATAATGGCAAGGTTAGTCACGTACACCTGTCTTCACGGTTAACTATTGTGATCCAGCATTCGGTAACTTTCCACTGAGAAACAGGCTTCTTTATCTATATGGGAAGATTAGGGTGGCTCGGTGCAGCCTCGAGTTCACAAGCTGTTCTTTGTGTTTCGTGAACTTGTTCAAAGTTGGGCCACCTGCACCAGGAATGTTTAGCCAAGCTCTCAGAGTGTTCATTCACTGGAGTAAAGTTTGATTCCCACAGAGTGAAGTGCTGTATATGTTGAAAGACCAAATGGACGAACAGCTCAGTTCTTCCCACAATTCCCCGAGTGAGGAGGGGAGAGAGAGCACAGAGAAATGCCTGCCCGCATCAGGCCGAAGATGCCGACAGCCTAACAACAGCAAACATATCCAACCCCATCCATCCCACCAGTCAACACCCCTCATTTGTTTGTACAGGATATTAGTTTAGTTTATTGTCAAGTTACCGAGGTACAGTGATAAGCTTTTGTTGTGTGCTAACCAGTTAGCGGAAAGACTGTATATGATTACAATCGAGTTGTCCAAAGTGGACAGATACATGATACTGAGTTGGATGATCAGCCATGATCATATTGAATGACGGTGCTGGCTCGAATGGCCTACTCCTGTACCTATTTTTCTATGTTTTTATGTTTCTATGATAAAGGGAATAACGATAGTGCGAATACAGTCCAAAAAAGTCCGATTAAAGGGCCTGTCTCACTTTTACGACCTAATTCACGACCTCTGCCGAGTTTGCCCTTGACTCATACTCGCAGCATGGTCATCACAAGGTCGTAGGAGGTTGTAGGTAGGTCGTAGCAGGCCGTGATGCTAGTCGTAGGTACTCGTGGCATCAAGTAGGTCGGAACGTTTTTCTAGCATGATGAAAAATGTCCACGAGTAAAAAAAGTTGTGAATTAGGTCGTGAAAGTGGGACAGGCCCTTAAAGATAGTCCAAGGGTTTCCAATGAGGTAGATAGGAGTAGCTCAAGATATCTCTCTAGTTGTTCATAGGGTGGTTCAGTTGCCTGATAACAGCTGGGAAGAAACTGTCCCTGAATCTGGAGGTGTGCACCTTCATACTTCTGTACCTCTTGCCTGATGGGAGAGGGGGGAAGAGGGAGAGACTGGGGTAAGACTCGACCCTGATTATGCTGCTGGCCTTGCTGAGGCAAGGCCGTTTTGGCATTTGTGAATTGGGGAGGACCGGCATTTTGGAAAGTTGCAACCTGATCACGTCTTATCACCATCACATGACATTTCCGGAGAGGCCCATTCTGTGGCGACAGGGCCGGACTGTTTGTTTGCTACCATTTATCTTCACCTTCAGTAATGGAACGTACATACACATGCGCACATCTACACAGGAACAAAGGATGAGCACTTCATTGACACCATATATTCACCATTTCCAGAGTTATCCAACACAGAAACTTCGGCTCATATTTCCAATGCCGAACAAGATGCCACATCTACACCTATCCCATCTGCCAGCATTTGGCCCATATCCCTCTAAACCGTTCTTATCCATGCACTTGTCTAAATGTCTTTTTAATTTGTTATAGTACCTGCCTCAACTGTCACCTCTGGCAGCTTGTGTGATATACCCATCACCATCTGTGGGAAAACAATTGCGCCTCAGGTTCCTATTACATATTTATCTTCGTACCTTAAACCTATGCCCTCTAGTTCTTGATTCCTCGACCCTGCGTAAAGGCTTCTGTACATTCACCCTCATGATCAATTTCTTTCATGATCTTACACACCTCTATAAGATCAGGACCCAGCCTGCTGCAGTGCCCTCTGTAACCTTTTCAATTATTTTGCTGCTTTAGTTATGTTGTTTTATAAAAGTTTTCTAATTATATTGTATTTCACAGGGTGGCACCATGGCACGGCTGGTGGAGCTACTGCCTCACAACGCCAGAGACCTGGGTTCGATCCTGACCTCTGGTGCTGTCTGTATGGAGCTGCATGTTCTCCCCGTGACCGCATGGGTTTCGTCCGGGTACTCCAGTTTCCTCCCGCATTCCGAAGATTCGTAGGTTAATTGATCTTTGTTAATTGCCTCTGGTGCCAATGAAGTGGACAAGCAAAGGAGACGCCATCTTGGCCACAAGGAGCGCCTCCAGGACTCACCAGGACGCCGCCTTCACCGGCCTCCGCGCTGATGCTGCCCCTGACCTCCACCTGCCTACTGTTATAAAAAAGGAAGAAGGGTCTCGACCCGAAACGTCGCCGATCTCCTTCGCTCCTTAGCTGCTGCTGCACCCGCTGAGTTTCTCCAGCTTTTTGTGTAACCCTAGATTCTCCAACATCTGCAGTTCCTTCTTTAACACTTTGTCTACTCCACTGCGATATCTCCTCAAGGTATGCCTACTTTGAAGAAGTTCTCCTCCTCCTTACGAAGACAGTTTCACAACCTCCTCTCTAACTGCTCCCCCTCTGTGATACCCCCTTCCCTCCAACTCTACGACCACATCCTCACCCAGACTCGATACCACAGCCACATCTGCTTCCTCGGGGCCTGCCTGCGCCTCCATCTCATACCTCGTGGATTCCAGCTCCAATTCCCTGCCTCCCAGTTCGGACCCCAGCCGGACTATCGGTACCGACTGGCTATCCGCCACCACACTGTGCAATTCTCCAACCGGGCACTAAGATCCACCCTGGTTGCAATGCGCCGGCACCAGCAGGACCTCGCATTGACTCTCCTGAATCTTCGGGCCTCACTCATCCAGACCTGCAACGGACCTCAACTACACTACATCCTCCGGAAGATCCACCGCTTCAATCAACAATTCCTGTCCCACCTTA
The DNA here is from genome assembly GCA_963514005.1 of Raja brachyura. The sequence continues at coordinate 124,160,590 of OY740783.1, forward strand.
CCTCCACCAAGGACCTGAAATTAGCCCGCCTCCAGGCCGTTCCAGCCACCGACAATCCCCGACTCGACCGCCCGCAGGCCCCGGGCCCCAACTCTGGCCCAAGCCGCCGGCCTGAGTCCCCCGACGCCATCTTGGCCACAAGGAGCGCCTCCAGGACTCACCAGGACGCCGCCTTCACCGACCTCCACGTCGATGCTGCCGCCGACCTCCACCTGCCTACCGTTGTAAAGGAAGAAAGGTCTCGACCCGAAACGTCGCCTATCTCCTTCGCTCCTTAGATGCTGCTGCACCCGCTGAGTTTCTCCAGCTTTTTGTGTAAGCAAAGGAGATAACATGGAACAGAGGTGATCGCTGGTCAGTGAGGACTCGATGGGCCGAACGGTCTGTTTCCAAGCCGTATCTCTAAACTAAACTAAGCTCTTGCAGCATAGAAAATATTCACCTTAAATACCCTCACAAAATTCACAAAGGAGAAAGATATTGTCAGCACCCAATCAAGGAAAATATATTGTTGAAGAATTCAGTTGGGGCAGTGAAATTCAAAAGAATGGTGCATCAAAAAGGGTGCGGTATTAGATGGCTTAGCGTGCTTAATGGCGGGTAAATCCCTAGGGCCTGATGAGATGCATTCCTGGCTGTTTTGGGAGTGATGGGACGGCACGGTGGTGTAGTGGTAGAGAGGTACTGCCTTACAGCGCCAGAGACCCGGGTTCGATCCTGACTACAGGTGGTTGTCTGTACGGAGCTCGTACGTTCTCCCCGTGGGTTTTCTCCGAGATCTTCGCTTTCCTCCCACACTCCAAAGACGTACAGGTTTGTAGGTTAATCAGGGCTCTCGCTTAACTCTTTTTCCCTGTTGCCAGCCGGGCAACCTCGGCAGCTTTTTAGGTTGCCAAATGACAGTTTAGATGGTCATTTAAGACGGCTTGCATGACGCGTGCGATAATGTGCTCGGACGAAGTGCTAATCGGCTTGGTATAAATGTAAAATTGTCCCTAGTGTGTAGCGTAGAGTTAATGTGCGGGGATCGCTGGTCGGTGTGGTCTCGGTGGCCCAACGGGACCTGTATCTCTAAACTAAAGCCAAATTAAACTAATTGGCTTGATATGTGTAGGATAGTGTTAATGTGCGGGGATCGCTGGTCGGTGCGGACGCGGTGGGCAGAAATGCCTGTTTCTGCATTGTATCCCTCAACTAAACTAAACTACATTGCTGTGGGCTTGGCAGAGATTTTTAAACTGAGCACAGAAGTGGTGCCAGATAGCTGGAGGACGGCGAAAGTGGTACTTTTACTCGCTAAGAGTAGCAGGAATGAGTCATGTAATAACAGGCCAATTTTTTTTAATGTCAGTGGGAGGGAAAATATAATAAAACTTTCTGAGGGACATGATTGCGCTCCAGTTAGAAAGCCAAGGAATCGGCAAGGACAGTCAGCAAGGCATAGATGGTTACCTGTGTAGGAAGGAACTGCAGATGCTGGTGTACACCTAAGGGACACAAAATGCTGGAGTAACTCAGCGGGACATGCAGCATCTCTGAATAGATGAAAAAGTCTGAAGAACTGTCTCAACCCGAAACGTTACCCATTCCTTCCCTCCATTAGATGGTTAGCTGATGGAGGTGGTGATCTGAGATGTTTATTTTCATGCCACATGAATCTAAAATAGACCGTCATCAAGCAGGTACTTCAAAAAGGTGCTTTAACTCATTGTGTCGTGGTCTCAGGGTTACCCAGTAGTCTAGGGTTCGTGAGGTGCGGATATCATCAGTTGAAGTGGAAAGTGAGGTAGAGAGGGATGGCACAGTGGCGCAGCGGTAGAGTTGCTGCCTTACAGTGCTTATAGCTCCAGAGACCCGGGTTCGATCCTGTCTACAGGTGCTGTCTGTATGGAGTTTGTATGTTTTCGCCTTGATCAGGCGGGTTTTCTCGGAGAATTTTGGTTTCGTCCCACACTCCAAAGTCGTACAGATTTGTAGATTAATTGTCTTGGTATAAATGTGAGAATTGTCTTTGGTGTTTGTGTGGAATAGTATTAATGAGCAAGGATCGCTGGTCGGCACGGACTCAGTGGGCCGAAGGGCCTGTTTCCGCGCTGTATCTGTAGGTTAAACTAAAATTAAACTAAACTTGGTCTGACGAAGCTGAGCTTTTTAATAGTATCCCCTGTGGACTGGAATGAGGAGCCCTGCAAATAACCCTCAGGCATGTTATTTGTCCGCGCCATGTGCACCTGTGATCATGGCTTAGTAAGTACCACTCCTACATTCCGCACCTCCAGAGTCTGACTGGACAGAGATGAACAAAAAAGAGTAACAAAGAGACTGAGCGAGATGCACGACAGAAAGATAAACACAGATTAGACGGAAGGAACTGTGGATGTTGGTTTGCAAAAAAAGTTACAAAGAGCTGGAGTAATGCAAATGACCAGGCAGCATCTCTGGAGAACATAGATAGGTGACATATAGTGCTGGCGTAATTCAACGGGTCAGGCAGCATCTCTGGAGGACATGGATAGTTGACGTTTTGGAACGGGACCCTCTTTCCTTCAGAGATTAAATCTATTTGAAGACATTACTGTGATTCCATTAACTTTAATAACAACGCTTCCAACTCTCTGAAAGCTATTGTTCGACAGCTGCCTCTTTGCAAAGGAACTGATTACCTTATTGTGCATTCTGTTGCTACCAGGTTAAGTGTACTTGAGAGCATTCAATATGCTGTTGTTTCTGCTCACTGCATCATTTCGCTTCACAGAAAATATAATTGTTTATACCCCTGGATTGCAATATGAATCAGGGCTTTAACGGTGAAACAATGAGTATTATTTCAGCAGAAAAGGTTGCAAACACATTATTTAGTGGCAATCTCAATTTATCTTGCCTCGTCTTTCATTTATGAATACAATTGTTTTTACTTTTTCTTCTCCTGGGAACTCTCATTGAATTTTAAAAGCTACCTCAAACTACCATCAAAAATAAAATTGAAGCACATATTGGGAGTGTATCAGACATTACTTCAACTATAGATTAATATTCATTGTATTATATCTTTACAGAAGATCCATTAGCTAAATGATTGAGCTTTTCTTTCTAAGACACAAGGAGCCAGCAGGTTAGGCCGGCACCGGCAACAAGTAATTCAGCACGTCAGACATCATCTCTTGAAAGCATGGAATAGGTGATGATTCGGGTTGGGACCCTTCTTCAGACTTGGGACCCGTCAGGCTGAGTCTGAAGAAGTATCCCGACCCAAAACATTCAGAAAGATCATTCTACTGACTTCATCCATTTCACCACCAACTTCCATCCGGCACTCAAATACACTTGGATCATTTCCGACATTTCCCTATCATTCCTTGACCTCACCATCTCTATTGCAGGTGATACACTCCTGACCGATATCCACTACAAACCAACTGACTCCCACAGCTACCTGGACTACTCTTCCTCCCACCCTGCTTCCTGTAAGGACTCCATCCCCTATTCCGAATTCCTCCGTCTACGCCGCATCTGCTCCCAGGATGAGGTGTTCCACACCAGGTCATCACAAATGTCCTCGTTCTTCAGAGAACGGGGTTTCCCCTCCCCCACTATAGATGAGGCTCGCACCAGGGTCTCCTCCATACCCCGCAACACTGCCCTCTCACCCCATTCCCCCACTCATAACAAGGGCAGAGTCCCCCTGGTCCTCACCTTTCACCCCACCAGCTAGCGCATACAACAGATAGTCCTCCGCCAGTTTCGTCACCTCCAGCATGACCCCTCCACTCGCCACATCTTCCCATCTCCCCCCCGTCTGCCTTCCACAAAGACCGCTCCCTCCGCAACTCCCTTGTCAATTCTTCCCTTCCCTCCCGTTCCACCCCTTCCCCGGGTACTTTCCCTTGCAACCGCAAGAGATGCTACACTTGTCCCTTCACCTCCCCCATCCACTCCTTTCAGGGACCCAAGCAGTCCTTCCAAGTCCGACAGAGGTTCACGTGCACCTCCTCCAACCTCATCTACTGCATCCGTTGCTCCAGATGCCAGCTGATGTACATCGGTGAGACCAAGCGGAGGCAGGGCGATCGTTTCGCTGAACACCTCCGCTCGGTCTGCAATAACCAACCCGACCTCCCGGTGGCTCAGCACTTCAACTCCGCCTCCCATTCCGTATCCGACCTCTCGGTCCTGGGCCTCCTCCACGGCCAGAGTGAGCAACACCGCAAGTTGGAGGAACAGCACCTCATATTCCGCTTGGGGAGTCTGTATCCTCTGGGCTTAAACAGTGAATTTTCTCAATTCTGTTAACCCAGACTGCCTCCTCCCCCTCCCCACCTCTCCCTCAGCCCTCGGGCCCTGACATTCCTTCTCCATCTACCCCCCCCCCCCCACCCAAGTCGCACTAGCTTCTCATTTTCACACTACAAACAGCTTACAATGGCCTGTTTCCTTTATCATCAATACTTTTTTGCATATCTTTCATTCATTGTTCTTTATCTCTCCACATCACTGTCTATATCTCTCGTTTCCCTGATCCCTGACCAGTCTGAAGAAGGGTCTCGACCCAAAACGTCGCCTATCTCCTTTGCTCCTTAGATGCTGCTGCACCCGCTGAGTTTCTCCAGCTTTTTGTGTAACCCTCGATTCTCCAGCATCTGCAGTTCCTTCTTTAACAGAAAGATCTCAACCTGAAACATCACCTATCCATGTTCTCCTGAGATGCTGCCTACTCCAGCACTTTGTGTTATTTTTTGTAACCCAGCATCTGCAGTTCCTTGTTTCTTAATTGTTCTGCTTACCTGTAAAATATCCTCAAGGTACACCTTCTTTGAAGAAGTTCTCATGAGTCTGAAGAAGGATCTGACCCGAAACGTCTCCTATCTATGTAGAAACAAGGAAATACAGATGCTGGTTTACACTGAGGGACACAAAGTGCTGGAGTTACTCAGCGGGTCAGGCAGCCAGTCTGGAGAACAAGGATCGATGATGGTTTGGGTCGGGGTACTTCTTCAGACTCAGCCTGAATTTTCCCAAGTCAGACTTAAGATGAGACCCGACCCAAAATGTCACCTATCCACATTCTCCAGAGATGCTGCCTGACCCGCTGAGTTACGCCAGCACTATATGTCACCTATCCATGTTCTCCAGCGATGCTGCCTGTGTTACTCCAGCACTTTGTGTATATTTTTTGCAAACCACCACCCACAGTTTCCTCTTTCTATTCTGTGCTTTTCTTTCTGTTGTGCATCTCGCTCAGCTTATTTGTCACAGGTTGGAATATTTACGGAAGTTCAAACTTATTCAACACGAACACTTACAGCTGCTTAAAAATTAATTGTTTCTGTTTCCTAAGTAGACAAGCCAGAACGAGTCGCTGTACATGGTCGAATAATGTAAGGAGTGCTTTATCACTTGAAAGTTTTCTCAGCACAATGAAACCACTTTACACTTTAATTCTCCGAGATGCAAGTAATAATTGGATAACTGGAAACTAATCTTCGTTCAAAGTTAAATATTTTTCTATTCCTCTCCCACAATAAGAATACAGTTAAGACTTTGAAACCGCTTCAGTTATCCTTGTACACATTTTAGTTGTTGATAAAAGGTTGTGCTCAAAGCCTCTCAGTAAATCAATATATCTGTTCTTTCTCTTTTGCGATTTATTAAGCGTTGTCTTTTATATCAGTTCTCTCAGCGGAACTGGATTTCTGAAGAAAAGCACAAGTCAACATTTGTGGTTCTCTTTGTAGGCGTACATCTTCTGCTGTGAGAAAACTTTATCTTCAAGAAAAAAAAAGCTGAGTAGAATGGAGGAGTGAATTAACTTTGAAAGTAGTTTGCTGCATAGAAATGGGCGGCACAGTGGCGCAGCAGTAGAGTTGCTGCCTTAAGGGCCTGTCCCACAGTACGAGCTACTTCAAGAGTTCTCCCGAGTTATCCCCTGATTCGAGCTCGTGTAATGTACGTAGCGGATACGTAGGGGGCTCGTACGAATAAAAAGTAAAAACTTTTTTCATCACAAGTATTTTTTTACTTGTGGATATTTTACACAGTGTTGAAAAAACGTCACGAGTTTACCGGATTTCCCGAGTACCTACTGTTACTCGTACGAGCCGCTACGTGACATCCACGCGCTCCTATGTACCCGCTACATATATTACAAAAGCTCTAATCAGGGGAAAACACGGGAGAACTCTTGAATTACCTCGAACAGTGGGACAGGCCCTTTACAGCCCCAGAGATCTAAGTTCGATCCTGACCATGGGTGCTGTCTGTCCGGAATTTGTACGTTCTCCCTGTGACCATGTTGGTTTTCTCCAGGTGCTCCAGTTTCCTCCCAGATTACAAAGGCGCTCAGGTTGGTAAGTTAAATGGCTTCTGTAAATTGTCCCTAATGTGTAGGAGTGATAGTGTGAATGGGCGATCGCTAGGCAGCGCAGATTCGGTGGCTCAAAGGGCCTGTTAGCGTGCTGTATCTCTAAACTCTAAAGAAATTGCCTTCAGTCATTTTTGGTGGTGCGCTCCATCGCTTTGTTTTGAATCATTAGCCAATCTGGTCTTCCCCCAAAATAATAAGTGTTATGGGCCTGTCCCATTTAGGCGATTTTTCAGGCGACTGCCAGCGGCTATCAAGTCGTAAAAGGTCGCTGAAAAACCAGCGACTGGAATGGCAACTGTCAGAGTGGAATGAACACACACACACCCACACCCAACACACCCCACACCCCACACCCACACCCACACCCACACCCACACCCACACACACACACACACACACACACACACACACACACACACACACACACACACACACACACACACACACACACACACACACACACACACACACACACACACACACACACACACACACTGCTTTCTTCAACAGCCAGTTATGCAGGCAGGGAACAAGGCAAATGGCGGGAGCGTTGTCTGAGTGAAATTTACATGGTGCAAAGCCAATGTGATACAGTCACACACGATGATGAACAGGAAGGTTGGCGCTATAATTAAGACAGTGAAAGCACAGTATACGGGAAGGGTCACTTAAGTCCTTTAAAATAGGGGGTGGAGGGGTGGAGATGGTGGGGGGGGAGAGGGAGGAGAGGGGGGGAAGAGGAAGACGGGGTGAGGAGAAGGAGTGGAGACCACTTTTAAGAAGCCAGAGATACATGGCTGTGAAACTCGACGGACATTAACATTGCCGGTCGGTTATCCTTGGTTCTGAAAACTACTATTTAAGTTTTTTTTCCCAATGAGCCAATGAAATTCATTGGTTAGCACCGGCGATAACGTACAACAACCTATGACAACCTACAACCTCCTGGCAATCCACTACCACTGCCTCTATGTCACGAGAATTCTCGCTACTCTCCATGGCATCAAGATTCTGGTTGCCGTTAACTTTTCAACATGTTAATAAATTAGCGGCGACCATAATGAAACCGCGACTAGTTACGAGAATGTGGGAACTACTCTCCACCATGCAGTCGACACCCCAGCAACCTCCAGCGAACATGTGGCGACCTTGTGGTGACCTCATAGTCTCCTGTAGTCACCTAAAAAGTCGCCTAAGTGGCACAGGCCCATTAGTATTATCCAAAGGATGGTGGAAACAGAACTAGAACCTTTCATTCATACGGAGCAACTGGGTTTGTTTTCCCTGGAGGGAAAGAAACCGAGAGAGGACCTTATAAAAGATGAACCTTCTGTCACTAGTGTCAGCGCCTCTACATACTGAGAGTTGGTATGTCAAGGAGGACTCTCTCGAACTTCTACAGGTGCACAGTAGAGACCATGCTGACCGGTTGCATTGTGGCTTGGAGTAAGGAATGCAGAAGGCTGCAAAAAGCTGTAAACACAGCCCAGTCCATCATTGGCTCTGACCTCCCTACCATCGAGGGGAACTATCGCAGTCGCTACCTCAAAAAGGCTGCCAGCATCATCAAGGACCCACACCATCCTGGCCACACACTCATCTCACCACTGCCATCAGGTAGAAGGTACAGGAGCCTGAAATCTGCAACATCCAGGTTCAGGAACAGCTACTTCCCCACTCAGACTACCAAACACAACTTCAAACAAACTCTGAACTATAACAGCCTATTGCACTTAATCGGTTTATTTATATATATATATATATATATATATATATATATATACACACACTGATCTGATCAGTATTTATGCCTAAAATATTCTGTTGTGCTGCAGCAAGCAAGAATTTCATTGTCCTATCTGGGACACATGACATTAAGCTCTCTTGACTTGACCTGACTTGACTCTTGACTTGAGGTGGTATCAAAGACCGTGAAGATGGTTATAAAGGATTACAGAGATTCTAGATCAGCTGGGCAAGAGGGCCAAGGAATGGCAACGGGAATTTGATTAATCTATGTTTGATGTGATGCATTTTTGGGAAGTCAACCCAGGCAGGACCTTCACAATGATAGGTAGGACCCTGGGGATTGTTGTGGAGGAGGAGGATGGGGAGTATCTGATTTGTGGGGAGAAGACCATCTCGGGCCAACACACGAGAATAGGAGGATAATGTAAAAAGAAGCTACTGCAGGTGCTGGTTTACACCAAAAGACACAAAGTGCAAGGGCAACGCAGTGAAGCAGACACATCTCTGGAGAACACACATAGGTGACGTTTCACTCCAGCACTCTTCTTCAGAATAGCAGGAAATGGGTTTATCTTCTCTGTTCAACCAAACAGTACACAAGTAAACTTCATGTCTTCACAAAAATACTGTGTCCATTTGTTCAGCTTTATAAGCCAATACCAAATCTATCTAGGATAGACACAAAATGCTGGGTTAACTCTGCGGGTCATGCAGCATCTCTGGAGAATAAGAAAATGCGACCTTTTGGGTCGAGACCCTTCTTCACGGCCCTCTTCTTTAGTCTGAAGAAGAGTACCAACCCGAAGCATCACTTCCTTATTGTTTCCAGAGATGCTGACTGACCCGTTGAGTTACTCCAGCATTTTGTGCCTATCTTCAGTATAAAGCAACTTCTGCAATTCCTTCCTACACCAAATCTAATCAAGTGGTGTCCATTTCACCCACAAAAAAAAGGGATTGTTTTCCATGAAACTCTTTTTTTAGCATTTGGATGATATCTAGCCCAATATATGATTTCTGGAAACTGTGTAGGTTCGACTAAAAAAAAAACAACTATTTCACTAAAGTAAACATCTTATTAAGTGCTATGGGTTTTGGTAACTGGAAATTATCTGAATAAACCATGAGTTGCATGTGAATATAAAAATGAAACAAATGCTTTGATTTAATGGTACAATGTAAAGTGATGTTTAAAAATATAATTGAGTGAAAGTATAATCACACCAGACCATTAACAAAGAATGTAATACTTCTTTTGAATACTTCCCTGCTGCATTTGTTATTTCATGAAAATGGTAATCATTATCTACAATCCAATTACATTATTGACTCCCTGTGGAGCTTCTGTAATATTGCATCAAGACATCAACAAAATAATTTTGAAAAAGTCAATAAGTATTATTATGATTCATAGTTGTCTGAATGATTCCTAATTAATTTCCTTGGGAAGATCTCATGTGGATAAAATGTCAGAAACACAGTGTTAGTATTTGTCATGTTTTCGCATTGTAATCTTTAATATCAAGTAGATGCATTCACCTAATTACTTGATTAAATTAACACATCACTCTGCATAATGTCACTTCTGCATGATTTCCCAAGAAACATCCATCAGCAAATGTTAATGTGAACTTGCTGATGTCAAGAATTATCACCAAGTTTTTAATTGTTATTAATGATTGTTGTAATTAAAGCAATGGTGGTTCATTTTGACTTCCAACTCAACTTAATGATTTTGCTTCCTTTAAATTAATAAGTAGATAAAGAGGTCCAGGCCAGTTGGAACCTCTGCCACATAGGGCAAATTGACACTCAGTTTATCTGATAAAACTTTGAAAAAGGTGACATAAGACAATTTAACTTTTTTTAAATTTTATAATATTTTTCTTAGAAGCATATACATATCGTAGTCAAAACACAATTTGATTATCAATTACATATTGTTAATAGCTGGGATCCCAGCTATCAGAATAGCTGGGGTCCTCGTTTATCAATTACATATTAACACAGCTTCTATTTGCTTATTTTGTTTTATAGATAGAAAGAAGGGGAGAGAGAGAAGAAAAAATAGGACAAATTACCAATAATACAATTTTGGAGATAGGTCCATAAATTATAAAGTGTAACTATTCATCCAATCCTGGGTTCAAGTTTCAGTCAAGTTTCCGTGCTGGACCAATTTGCCCTTTCAAAAAATAAATAAATGGAGACCATATTCTAGCAAATAATTCTGGTTTGTCAATTAAGACAGGTCTAATTTTTACCAAGTGTAAGGTCTCAGACATCTCCACAATCCACATTTTAATTGTGGGGGTTGTTGGGTTTTTCCAAAATGTTAATATTAATTTTTTCCCAATTATTTTACTATAATCAAGGACATTTCTTTGGGTTGTTGTATGTTTTAGGCTTTGTTCTGATATTCCTAATATTATTAATTTTGGATCAGGATCCAATTGGATATTAACAACTTCAGATATAACATTAAAAATATCCGTCCAGAAGTTTTTAATTTTTATATAATTTACAAAAGTATGTTAAATTAGCTTCTGAATATTGACATTTGCCACAGATAGGGGAAATATTTGGAAACGTTATATTTAATTTTGTTTTTGAGTAGTGCAGTCTATGTAGTACTTTAAATCGTATTAAAGAATGTCTGGCATTTAACGAGCATTGATGTATATGTTGTAGACTTTCATCCCAAATATCTTTCATTATAGGTTGAGCTAGTTCATTTTCCCATGCTTGTCTATATAAATCCGTCGACGGGACCACACTATCTAAAAGAATATTATAAATGTGAGAGATTAATTTATCTGTGTTAGGATGTTTATTCAAACATTCATCAAAGCTCTCTGGCTCCCTAGTTCTATATTCTTGTGTATGTGATTTAACATAATCTCTAAGTTATAAATATCTGAAAAATGTATTTGAATGTCGTCCATAATTCTGTTGTAACTCCTGGAATGAAAGAAAAATACCTTTTCTGTAAAGATGACCCACCTTTTTAATTCCATAATTTTTCCATTGTACAAAACCTTTATCCAACCTTTATCCAAAAGCTTTAAATGAAGGATTATTTACCAATTTTTAATTGTTTCCAAATTCGTATACCAATATATATGATAATGGTATTTCCATATTTAACCAATCTGGTTGTTGATCCATATCTTCCAACCAGAAGTTCATATTTTTAATATTAACTGCCCAAAAGTAAAATTAAAAAATTGGTAAAACTAATCCTCCATTCATCTTGGATTTACATAAATGTTTTTTTACTTATTCTATGGCTCATATAATCCCAAATAAAACTTGTGACAATAGAATCAACTTTTGAAAACATTTTGGGAGATATATCGGAATTGATTGAAAAAGGTACAGTAATTGTGGAGGAAAATCATTTTGTATGGCATTAATTCCACCGAGCATTGAGATGGGAAGTGCTTTCGAATACTGAATATTCTTATGCAATTTTTTACGTAAAGGCGGAAAATTTAATTTAAATAAAGAAGTATATTTCTTAGTCACATAAATTCCTAGATATTTTTTTTTTCATAGACTATTTTAAAAGGAGATTGTTGCAATGTATGTAGGTTAAGTTCCATTATTGGCATAATTTTACTTTTGTTCCAATTAATTTATATCCCGAAAATGAGCCAAATTGAGTTATAAGATTTAACAAGTTTGGAATGCTGGTTTCTGGATTTGTAATGTATAGTGTATGTATGTAATAAAGAAATGTTATTAACTGTATCTTCAGTATTATACCCATATATTTCTGGGTGGGCTCTAACACTTTCTGCCAGTGGTTCAATAGCTAGGGCGAATGATAACGGGCATCCTTGTCTACAACGTCTAGATAAATTAAATTTAGGTGATAACATTTGGTTTGTCAATATTCTAGTTGTTGGATTAGTATATAGGAGTTTAACCCATGTACAATTTTACTTTTAACACACAGAAGAACCAGATTTTGACGAGCCATAAATCATATTGGTTGTCATATAGTCATAATGGTCATTTAGGGGTGGCAGAGTGGTGCGTTGATAGAGTTGCTGCCTAAAGGGCCTGTCCCACTTTCACGACCTAATTCACGACCTTCTTTACTCATGTACCTTTTTGCATCAGGCTAGAAAAATGTCCCGACCTACTTGAGGCCACGAGTACCTACGACTAGCATCATGACCCGCTACTACCTACCTACAACCTGCTATGACCATCGTGATGACCATACTGCGAGTATGAGTCAAGGGCAAACTCGGCAGAGGTCGTGAATTAGGTTGTGAAAGTGGGACAGGCCCTTTACAGTGCCAGAGACTCCAGTCTGATCCCTGACTATGGGTGCTGTCTGTATGGAGTTTGCATGTTCTCGCTATGCTTGAGTGGGTTTTTTCTGGGAGCTCCGGTTTCCTCCCACACTCCAAAGACGTACAGGTTGGAAGGTTGGGCTGAAGGGGCCTGTAGTTAAAAGTAAAATTGGCATATGTTGCCATTTGGTTCTTGGTATTTGAAAGTGATAGGCTCTGTGCTTGAAAAATGGGATTACAATAGCTGGGTATTTGATGGTCGTAGTGGACATGGTGTCTGAAGCGCCTGTTTCAGGGCTTTCCTACTGTAAGATTCTGGAATAGTATGGGTGTCAGAAGTTATGGGGAGAAGGCCGGAGAATGGGGTTAAGAGGGAGATAGATCAGCCATGATGGAATGGCGGATTAGACGTTGGCGATCAAATGGCCTAATTCTACTCCTATTCCTTATGACCTTAAGATGAGAGGCGGTCAAGTCATAGAGTTGTCGAGTATGGAAACGGGCTGTTGGGCCCAAATTGTCCATGCCGACAAATGAATTCCATCTAAGCCAGTTCCATTTGCCTACTTTTGGCTCATTTCCCTCTAAACATTTCCTATCCTTCATGTCCCTTCCTATCCCATACAAATTCTGAAAGTAAGTTATTGACAATGGTAAGTTTCATAAGGTCGTAAGCGATATGAGCAGAATAAGGCCATTCGGCCCATCAAGTCTACTCCGTCATTCAACCTTGGCTGATTTATCTCTCCCTCCCGACCCCATTCTCATGCCTTCTCCACGTAACCCCTGACACCCGTAATAACCATGAAACTCATGAAAGTCTTCTAAGACTGTGCATAGAAATAAATAAGACGTATCAGTTCCCTTGCGGCAGCAGTAAACACTTTATATGTTCATTCCTTGTTGAGAAAGATCGAACATGTATTCTCAGAACTGCAGCAGGTCATCAAACTGTTTTTTCACTGCTGTAGAAGATTAGGGAAACAAGGCGTTACTTTCCAATGCTACACTGCCATGGTTACAGAAAGTCATCTGTCGCAAGGGCAGCCCTTGCCTTAATTACCAATCCCCAGGAGAGGCACAGGTCATAGAGAATAAATGCTAATTGCTTTAGAGCAACGCGTAACATGTTTCTACCAGCTGCGGGTGTATAAAAATAAAGATGTTCTATTACCATTACTTATGATCTTTTGTGCAACTGCAGTTGGTTGAAAATTGCATTTATGCAAAATATGTAACTCAAATTACAAAATTTCAGTTGCAAAACGATCATCAGATACATTTATTCATGTGCCTTGCAGCTTTAAACACCTACATTTCACTGTAATTAGAGGGTATTGTCCAACAATTTGTTTTAACACATGAATATATTTTGGTTAATATAAACATAATTGCCAACATATGGAAACATATTTTGACGGAACAGTAATGGGGCCATCAACAATATAAACACTAATGACATTGATTAATGGAGAGATGCAGCTATGAAACAGGCCCTACAGCCTACCAAGTCCACACTGACCATCAATGTCCCATTTACCCTAATCCTACAAACTCACCAGCACTCTCCAGATTCCACCATGTACCTACATTAGGCACAGTGGCACAGCAGTAGGGTTGCTGCCTTACAGCGCTTGCAGCACCAACTAGGAACCCGACTACAGGTGATTTTTGTACAGAATTTGTACGTTCTCCCCGTGACCACGTGATCACCGAGATCTTCGGTTTCCTCCTACATTCCAAAGACACACCGGTTTGTAGTTTAATTCACTTGGTACCTGTGAAAAATGCCCCTAATGTGTGTAGGACAGTGGGCCGAAGGACAAGTTTCCGTGCTGTATCTCTAAACTAAATTAAACTACATTCGGGACAATTTAAAGAGGCCACTAAAAGATCCAACCATCGGGTGGCGCCAGCAATTGCTACCTGGCTAGCAGCTGTTAGTCCTTTCACCCTTTTTGTTATTTTTAGTGTGTCTAATTGTATGTTTCCAAATGTTTCTCAGTATGTCTTATGTGGTGGGGGAATAGGGGGAAACCGTTTCCCAGTCACTTACCTGGACGGAGATGCGTCTTTTCTCCGTGTCACATCTTCGCACCCCCCTCGCGGCCTACCAACTGGATTGGTGTGGCCTTTCCTGCCGGAGACAGCCCAGAACTTCAGCGGCGCAGCACTGAATTGCCATCGCGGAGCGGGACAATGCCTTACTGTGTTGGAGCTTTGGAGCGTTGGGCCTGCTGACTTTAACAACGTGGGGTTGTGGTTTGTGGAACTTCCAGCCACGGGCTCGATGCTGACTTCAACATCACAGAGGCCTGGGATCATTTGCCGGGGATCCCCAGCGTTGGAGCTCCTCCCAGCCCGGCCTGTGGACTTCGGGAGCCGCGGTCTCCGGTAAGAAGCGGCCGATTCGGAATCTCCAAGCCGCGAGTGTGTTCGTCCATTCCGACGTCGGAGTTCCGATCATCCCGGCGAGAGGGCCTATGCATCGGGAAGTCCGTAGCGGCGACTGCGGAGGACTCAAATGCCCCGACCACAGGAGAACAAAGAGGAAGATGACTGAACTTTATTGCCTCCCATCACAGTGAGAAACATTGATTCCACTGTGGTGGATGTTTATGTTAAATTCTATCATGTATTGTGTTATTCTGATTTGCATGGCTGTATGGTAACTCAAATATCACTGTACAAATTGGTGCATGTGACAATAAATGTGAACTTGAACTTGAACTTGAACAAACCTATCAACCTGCATGTCTTTGGGATGTGGGATGAAACCGGAGCACCCAGAGGAAACCTATGAAGACACAGGGGGAACATGCAAACTCCACACGGATAGCTTTCCAGGTTAGGATTTAGTCCAACTTTCTTATGCTGTGAGGTGGAGGTTCTACTCGTCGCACCAGTGTGTTGCCCTGCATTATGTCGAGGCTTAATGAATTAAAATACTTCAAGTTGTACTCTATTTTTGCACAGTTCTTTTTATTTTTCCTCTCTTTCAGAATCTATGCATCATTTTGTACGTTTAACATATTGTCTTAGCTGATCTTATAGAATCTTATAGAGGCGATCTTATAGAAACTTACAAAATTCTTAAGGGGTTGGACAGGCTAGATGCAGGAAGATTGTTCCCGATGTTGGGGAGGTCCAGGACAAGGGGTCAAAGCTTAAGGATAAGGGGGAAATCCTTTAGGACCGAGATGAGAAGGACTTTTTTCACACACAGAGTGATGGGTCTCTGGAACTCTCTGCCACAGAGGGTAGTTGAGGTCAGTTCATTGGCTATATTTAAGAGGGAGTTAGATGTGGCCCTTGTGGCTAAGGGGATCAGAGGGTATGGAGAGAAGGCAGGTACGGGATACTGAGTTGGATGATCAGCCACGATCATATTGAATGGCAGTGCAGGCTCGAAGGGCCGAATGGCCTACTCCTGCACCTAATTTCTATGTTTCTATGTTTCTATCTGCCTGTAATGCTGTTGCAAACAAGATTTTCATTCATAAGTTAATAAGTTCATAGGAGCCATCGGAGCAGAGTTATCCCATTCAGCCCATCAAGTCTAGTCAGCCTGACAACAGTCATGGCTGATCTGTTCTTCCCTCCCAACCCCATTCTCTTGCCTTCTTGCCATAACGTTTGACACCCGTACTAATGAAGAATTGTACCTGCACCTCATTGTATTGGTGCATGTGACAATTAATCAGCTTGACTGGAATCAGTACATGAGGACAAGCTGATTAGTGAACAGTATCATCAGAAAAATTGATCCGTCCCAGAACATTTATTTCAAGATAATAAATAAAAATAGCAAATTTCATTGGAACGCCCATAGTGACCAATTTTCAACGAGACCCATAGTCATGTGTATTTACTTTTTCCCTGTTTATTCTTCTGATATTATGTTCAATTCCCCTCCATTCGGCTGGCCATCACAAATTGACATTGCTCTCAATGATGGATGTCAAAATCAGGTTAAAATCTACTTGCCACGTACACTCAACTATGAATGCTCAGCTGCTTGACATATGAAGAAATCACGAGGTTTTATGACAACATCAAAATCTTCACTGTCATTTCAGAGAAAATATACCAAATGCCTAGTTACCCCTGACAGCAATTATCCAGAGATCTGTACCACACAATGGACAGGCATCGATCCATTCTTGTTCTTTCTCATTGTGAATATACCCACGATTTGGAAATTCAGTATTTCTAAAACCTTTGAGTGAGAGTTGACACATTTTTTCACATACTTTTTCTGGCATTCCAAGTAAATACTCCTATTTGCTATAAGTTTTTGGTCATCTTTATGCCCCTGTCCCACTTAGACGACGTTTTGGGTCTGAAGGAGGGTCTCAATCCAAAACGTGTCAGGGGAGAGGGAAACTAGAGATATGGAAGGGTAAAGTGTGAAAACAATAGATCTAAACAGACAATGTTCAGGGAAATGTAGAATGGTTCATTGTTGGCCGAGGGGAAGGTGGCAATGAGGCATACAAGCAGTAACATTAATCTGGAGGACAGTGAAACTAGTCAGAGAATTAGGGTGGGAGGGTGATGGAGAGAGAGGAAAAAGAAAGGTTACTTGGAAAAATCAATACTCATACCGTTGGGTTGTAAGCTGCCCAAGGATAATATGAGGTGCTGTTCCTCCAATTTGCATTTGGCCTCACTCTGACCATGGAGGAGGCCCAGGAAAGGTCAGTTTGGGAATGGGAGTTGCTTGTTTGGTTCAAGAACTGAATAGGAATGTAACAGTTCATAATTTGGAAATTGGCAACTGGGAGGTAGCGAACAATAATAAATCTGACTGGCGAGGAGTGAGGCCGGTGGGAGGGGAGAGGCAACCGGGGCTCTGGCCTACCGCGTCTTCGAGGACGGCCGTGGGAGGTGCCGCAGGGGAACAAAGGTGGACGAGGGAGGAAAGGGACGTGGGTTCATTCACTTGTCGATCCACACGTCCAAGGAAGGTGATGGCTGAAGCCTGGGGCTTGCCCGGAATGGGCATCGGTCATAACAACTAGGGTGCAACATGAACTTTGAAAATGGCACCAAAACATGGCACCTCTTGCATGCGGGGTCAGTGGACTAATTCTGTACAATTTGCTGATTGGGGATGTGCTAGGGTGCGGCATTACTCCACTGGACTGTTTTTAAGTAAAGAATCTCACTGTGCATTTGCACTTCATGCATGTGGCAACAAAAGCTTCATTGAATCATTGAGTGGGGGTAGCGATAGTGGTAAATCTGGAAACAACCATGGTTAGGGATAATGGAGATTGTAATCATTGCAGATGTGAGGGTAGGCTGATGGGGTTTGCTCCAAGAGAAAGCCATCATGATCAAGTATTTTGCTTAAAAAAGTCAGAATTAAGATGAGTTTAACATGGACAGTTCAGGCAAACCTTTAAATGAAAACAAGACAAGCCATGTAAGCTTTCATTTTAATTTAATGTTTCGTGTATCGTCACTTTGATTTCATGTTTCATGTATTTTGTGTTTTATGACTGTTGGCAGATCAATTTCCCTCCTGGGATAAATAAAGTTCTATCGTACATATTGTATTGTATCCTATTGTATCGTATGGTATTTTCAGATTGGAGTAACTCAGAGGTGTCACGCAGCATCTCTCGAGATCTTGAATATGTGACTGTAGATCAGTGTTTGTAGACCGGTTGTGAAGTACCCGGACTATGTTTGACTTGCCTCCACTTTATTATCAATTGCTATGCATGCCTTACTTAGTTAATGGGGTTGTCATGTTATTGATTCTTTAACAGGGAGGATGTAGATCAGTGTCGCTCATGTTATGAGTCATGCTTTGGCAGTTACGCCCACTTACTATTATAGTAGTCCTACCTGCCTGTTCCCTTTAGAATTAGAAAGACGTGCTAGCATCTAGTTATATATGCTATGTCATTAATAAAGTCTTTGGACCTTTATCACGATGTAAGGCTTCAGTTATTACAACAGCCGAAACACAACAGTGACGTTTCGGGCCGGGATCCTTATTCCAACTGTCTGATGCCACCATCTGCAGTTCCTTGTTTCTACTTATCGTTCATCCCTTGATTTTTCCGAATCGTGGAGAAGCTGCAGTAAAGAACAACGGCTGCACTCTGCACCATCTGGAGACCATTCTGATGAATCTCTGTGAGGTCTACCATGAATGAGAGCACATTTGCTCTCATGAATTACATTTGCCATTCCCTTAATTTACCAGCTCTCTTTGCAATTGTCACCCTACGGCGACAGAACTTATAGTCCGACCTGACTTGATGGAACAAGCAAACATGCATACACAGACCTCCCTTCGGTCATTTGTATATCCGAGTATATGGAAAGTCTCGGTCTCACTACTTGGCGAAAAATAAATTTGCAAGAGGATACCGACATGCCAGTCGCACACAAACTCATTATCCCTATACACTCTCTCCTACATCGTCACCAAATCCCTAACCATTTCAATGCTATCCAATTGCATTTCCATTAATAGTTTCAAATGTAGGATCACAGCAATTGGCCTCTGGGCTAAAGAGATCATCACGCCCACAGAATGGGAATAGAACCATGAAATGGTGGAACACACAGATTGCTGTGCAGTCCATCCATTCTTTGTGCCTGCCTTTGAAGATCTAGTTTTCGTTACTCCCCATTTCTGTCCCCATGATCCTATAATGTTTGTCTCTTTATTTTTAAGAGGTAACTTTTCAAGGGGTAACTTTATCCATACAAAGGGTGGTGGGTGTTTGGAACAAGAAACAGTTAGACTGATACATGGAATGACAGGTTTGGAGGTATGGACCAAAAGCAGGTAGCATAGCTGGGACATGTGGGCAAGTTGCGCTGAAGGGCCTGTTTTCACACTGTATCACTCTATGACCACATTATACCTACACCATGCACGAATGCTTCAAAATCAAGTGATCGAGTTTTATTGCCATATACTCAGGCATAGAAACATAAAAAATAGGTGCAGGAATAGGCCATCAGCCCTTCGAGCCAGCACTGCTATTCAATATGATCATGGGTATTCATCTAGAATCAGTACCTCTTTCCTGTTTTTCCCCATATCCCTTGATTTCATGAGCTAAATGTAACTCTCTCTTGAAAACATCCAGTGAATTGGCCTGCACTGCCTTCTGTGGCAGAGAATAGTAAGATTGAACGAGAACTTACCAGTTCGAAGGTTGATCGTTATTTCATGAGGAGTCGCGGTGAGGGATTTCGTGAAGAGCCCGCCGGCGCGCATGCTCGACATTCTTCAAAGTAGCAGTGTGGAATCACAGAAACCAGTAACAGAAATGACTTGGCATAGTAAGATGAAAGAAACTCAAATTACCAGGTGAAGGTGATTGAGGGTTGGGCGTGGAGGGCACGAAATCCCTCACCGCGACTCCTCATGAAATAACGATCAACCTTCGAACTGGTAAGTTCTCGTTCAATCTTACTATTTCATTTCGGAGTCACGTGAGTGACTTCGTGAAGACTTCAAAGCTTCTGTGATTACACGCTCTGGACCACGTCCATGCTGTCACACCACTAGCAGGGATGGATGGGAGGAACAAACTTGCTCAAATAGTTCATACTGTAAAACAAGAGCATATTTATTAACAACAAATCAAAACCCCTCATGCGGGGACGCCTCCACGTTCTCGACCTGCATTCAGCACGGCTTCCGCGAACTGTAGAGGAGCAGCAACAGGCTTGTTATAAAAACGCTGAAACACAGCTTCATTAGCCCATCCTGCTGTGGCGAGAATATGGTCCATGGGCACCTCCATGACCCTCGCCGCCGACGTCGATGCAGCCCTGGTGGAATGAGACTTGAACACATTAGTGTCGATACCTGACTTACCCAAGACGACACGGAGCCACCTGGATATCGTCTGGACTGTCACTCGATGATGAGGTCTCTTATGAGTGACAAGCAGGTATCTCTCCATTCCTCTGATGCATGCCGTCACCTTGACGTAGTGACGGATATGGGAGGCTAAACACAGCCTAGCATCTGCGGGGTATGCCGGGAACTTCAGCTGCAGCCCTGTGCACCCAGGTCTATGCTGCTTTAGTAGCTCATCAACGAAGAAGACTACTTCTGTAGGGGTAGACATCATTCTGTCGACACGTAGTTTATGGAGTGTCTGTACCCTCTGAGCTGAAGTCAGCGCTAGTAACATCACCAGCTTCATGGTGAGTTTGTCCAGCTGGAGCCCTTCCATGGGGGACCACGTCCTGAGCAGGGTTAAAACATCCCTGACATCCCAGGTGATATTGTAGCGTGGTGTAGGCGGATTCATATTGAATATACCCCGCATGAGTCTGGACACTAGCCTGTTGGATCCCACCTCAATCTTGAGGTAGAATGACAGCGTGCTCCTGGCGCTGTTGATGGCACTGTAACTTAAGTGTTCATCATGGTGCAACCCCGCGAGGAATTCCAGGACGTCGGTTATAGTCGCGGCATCGTACGTGATGCGAGAGCGGCTGCAGAAGGCTTCCCACTTCTTGATATGTGAGCGGTATCTTCGCCTTGTTGACTCTCGGCACGACGCCGCAATGGTATCCATGGTCCGAGTTGAGAGGCCGTAGTGGGCTAACGGCCTGTTCAAAACCTGCAAGCCAACAAATTTAAATAGCCATGGCAGGGATGTGGCTCCCCTGAGACAGGGTGAGTAACTAATTCTGGGCAACCCTTTAAAAGGACCCAAGGCTCACTGAGCATGTCAAAGACCACCGGATACCACGGCTGTGTAGGCCAGTCGGGTATAATAAGGATGCCCTTAGCTGCATCCATCTGAATCTTTCGTAATACCCGACTGATGAGGCAAAACGGGGGAATGCATAGAAAAACCAAATCCCCCAGTCCAGCGAGAATGCATCTAGCGCCATAGCCCCAGGATCTGGTTCCCACGAAACGTAGGTTGGTACCTGATGGTTCAACCGGGACGCAAAAAGGTCAATATCCGGTTTCCCAAATTTGGCTGTGATTTTGGTAAAAATTTCAGGATGCAACATCCATTCAATATTGTCATTGAACTTGCGTGACCTGGTGTCCGCCACAGTATTAAGCTCCCCTGGCAAATAGGTAGCTGAAATCCAAATGTCTCTCTGAACACACCAGAGCCAAATTGAGTTAGCCAATTTATCACATGAAACTGACCTGGTACCGCCCATATGGTTTAAATATGCCACCGCTGTGGTGTTGTCTATTTGGAGACGGACATGTGCCCCAAAAACCTTGGAACAATAAGCACGAAGTCCGTGGAATGCTGCAAGTAGCTCCAAATAGTTGATCCCTTGTGACAACAACATAGTAGCCTCAAGGGTATCCCATCTGCCCCCGCAACTAGAGGAATGATCCGTAGCTCCCCAGCCATAAGAGCTCGCATCAGTTTGCAAGTATACCACCGGATTAGCCTCAATGATAGGCTTAAACAAGTTACTAATGTGGCACACCCACCATCGTAACTCATCCGTCGCTTCAGGCGGCAGCTGCATTGGTCGATCATAATGACCAGTGTGCTGTCTTAACGCAGCGATCTTGGCCCTTTGCAAATTCTGATAATGCAAAGGCCCATATCGGGCTGCCGGAAACAATGCTACAAGTTTTCCAATTACTGTAGCTGTATGACGAATCGATTGTATACCAGTGGTGATTAAACCTTGACACACCTGGGTGACCTCCTCAACCTTATTAGGTGGTATGGTGACCCTCATGCAAATAGAGTCCACCGTAAACCCCAGATAATCAATTACCTGGGAGGGGCAGAACTTTGATTTGGCTGGATGGACAATGAATCCCAGCTGCTGAAATAAATTGACTGCAGCTGCAACACCCTGTTGAGCCAATTCCAGGGTGTGGCCCACAATTAAGATATCATCTAAATAGGCCATTACTATATGATGTCGTTGTCGTAAATAAGCCATAATTGGCTTCACCAATTTAGTGAATAATCGAGGGGCTGTGGTAAGCCCATTGGGCAAAGCCCTATATTGCCAGAGTTGACCCATCCAGATAAATTTCAGAAACCTCCTATAATATTTTTGAATGGATACAGTATAGTACGCATCTTGTAAATCAATGCATGCCATAAAGCAACCATGTGAAATCAATGATTTGGCTGTTTCAAAAGTGTCCATTTTGAAATGAGTATATGTTACAAAAGTATTTAAACTAGTCAGATCAATAATGACCCGACAGCCTCCATCCTTCTTAGGTCGGGTGAATATATTGGAAACAAATTCCACGGGCTCATGAACCGTTTTCTCTATCACTCCCTTCTGCTCTAGCCTCAAAATTTCCTTATAGCCTGCTGCCTGTTCTGCAGCAGACAATTTAAATGTACGACCAGGCCTGTGCTGGGATGGAGGAATGTCCCCATTAAGAAACTCAATGCTGTGACCCTGAACATTTCGTAACACATACTCATCACCAGTAATATCACCCCATGCACCCAAAAAGAACCGAAGGCGCCCACCAACATGTGAGGTTAAACAAAGAGAAAAAATAGAACCAGACCGCCTCACCTCCGCGGTTACCGGCGGTCCTTGACACGTGTGGGTGGACGTGGAGGTGCTGGGTTGGCTTGAGGGCGCGGCATCCTCATCTTCCACCAGAGTTTCTGTCGACCTTGTCCTAAAAAAGCCCCCTGGTGCTGGGGTGGTTGGTAATGAGGTGGAGCTGGAGGGTAGGTCCTTGTAGAGGTGCTGGCAGATCCTCGTGGTCGAACAAGCGGAGCTTTCGAGCCCGACGGCGTGGGGGCGCTGTGTGGGCGCATGAGTCCCACCGTTTTGGCTTGTTCGTCAAGCTCTTTGACCCTCTTAGAGAGATCTTCGCCAAAGAGCTGACGGGGCGGCGGCAGCGGCGGTGGTTTGCACAACCCTGCAAACTTAGGGTTGAGCGCCGGGCGGATGCTGTTTTTGCGGAACCCATTTATTTCATGCTGAGTTGCACACAGCAGAGCGAGAGCATCCTCCTGGTCCAAGTTTAACTCATCCCCATCAACCGACCGCACAAAGGCGGTAATACCGGCCGTGAGGAGCTTCAGGATCCGCTGAATTTTCAGCTCCTGTTGACGGATAGCCGCACTGATGTTGCCCCATATCGGCGTATTAACCACAGGCACGTTGAGGGAGTTGCAGTTGGCTGGAGCCTTGTGATGGCTCATGGCCTGCATGAGAACCTCCTCCTGTAGCTGATGGTTGTTGAGGAAGTCCACTGTGGCTGCCAATTTTGAATTCAGTGGAAGCCCAGATGAGTGTGGGGCCGCGAACTTAGTGGCCACATCGAGAAGGCGTGGGGTCGGGGTCGACCAATACCTCCTCTTCCTGCTGCTCCAGGCTGATGGTAGAAGTTGGTGAAACAGCCCTGTGCCTGTCGCTGCTGGACGCTTGCTGCTGTTGACCATGAAGCAGGAGCTCCAGCAGCCGCTCCATCCGGTCAATACGCCCTTCACCCTGAACACTCAGGTGGTCGGAGTCCTCCGGCTCTGAAAAATTGCCGGGGCCCATATCATTGGTCCGCACCTCATCGAGGCCCACCCGGTGCCGGTAGTCGTCGCTAGCAGCCGCCGAAGCGAAACTGCGCGATTCCTGCGCGGGCGTGTTCAACCGCCTCCGTTTAGCGGGAGCGGACGCCGCTGCCACTAAGGACACTTGCGGCGTGATGTCGGCACCAGCCGCAGCCTGGATACCGGATAGCCGCGCAGGCTTGCCGGCAGCCCACGTCGTGGACCTCGCCGACGCATGGTCTCGCCCACCCATCCATGGGGGGCTCGGCGACCGGGACGAGACCCGACTCAACCGACCCGTCCCGGCATCGAGAGTTGGGGGGCGTCGACTGGACCTCACAGCCGCCCCGGGTCCCGTCCTAGAACCTGACCGCTCGTCGGCGGCAGGTGAAGCCTTAGCCCCAACAGGGTTAGACTTTCGGGCTCCTGCCCTTCCCCTCCTCGGAGGGCTGGGTGAAAAGGGTCGTGCAGCCGCACGCACCCTTCTGCTCGAGGCCGTCAGCAAGCCTGCTGACGACCTGACTGCCATGGCAGGGTCCTCCTGCTCTGGCGGCACACCACACTCCTCCTCGTCGAACTCCTCCGAGCTGTGGTGTGCTGGCGGATCTGGACCTGTAAACACAGATCTCACCGACATTTCCGCCCCTTCCCGGCCTGCGCTGCAGGTACTGCCGATATCACTGGCTCCGGGACTGTTGACCGGCGACTTCGTCCAGACGTTCTCCGGCCTCTAGAACTCCCATCCATGTCCTTGCTGCGAAAACAAAACGCAACAAGAACCACCAACTTAAGGTAGAGTACTTACCTCAGTGGTTCCCTTATGAAGGGCTGGCGAGGAGCGCGCTCCACCGCCAGCCGTCGCAGCAACGCGATACGACGATATGTCGAGCATGCGCGCCGGCGGGCTCTTCACGAAGTCACTCACGTGACTCCGAAATGAAATTCCACAGATTCACAACTCTCTGTGTGGAGAAAGTTTGTCCTCATCACAGTCCTAACTGCCCCCTCCCCCCCCACCTCTATTCTTAAACTGTGACCCATGGTTCTGAACTGACCCAACATCGGGACCATTTTTCCTGCAGTTACAGTAAGTGAAAATCTAGCAGGCAAGCAGGATGCTTTCTCCAACCACCCCCATTTGAAGTCTACTATCTTCCACCATTTCTACCCAGTGCCTGGTACTTACTTCCAGCAGCCACTGGTTGTCCTCCAGGATGCACCGAGCCGCAGCCTGATCCATGCCGGTCACCTGGGCAAATTTGGCACAGAGTCTCTCACGGCAGCGGCGCAACATTTCCGACACCTTGCACTGAGGCTGCTCCATGGCCGGAGCTGCATTGAGCGACTAGCCAGCCCCGCTCCCTGTCTGAATCTGTCCCCGTCGCTGCTTCTGCTTCCAACTCCCATGGCCCATGCAGTTGAGTTTGGAAATTTTCGTTGATCGCAGAATTTCTCACGACAGAGCGTGAGAAATTTGTGATCATCGTGAGAATTTGGCGAAATGCGTGATTCTCACGCTCAGTGCATGGGAGTTGGCAGCCCTGCCTCTCTATCCCTCTCTCTCCCCACTCCCCTCTCTCTCCCCACTCTCTCCTATCTCTCTCCCCCCTCTCTCCCTCCCCTCTCCCTCCCTTCTCTCTTCCCCCTCTCTCTCGCTCTTCCCCCTCTCTCCCACCTCATTCTCCCCCCTCTCTCTTGTCCCCTCTCCCCTTCCCCTTTCCCCCTCTCCTCTCTCCCTCTCTCTCTCTTTCCCCTCTCTCCCCTCTCTTCCCCCTAATCTCTCCCCCGTCACTCCCTCTCTCTCTCCCCCCTCTCTCTCTCTCTCTCTCCTCTCCCTCTCTCACCTCTCTCTCTTCCCCTCTCTCTCTGTCCTCCTCTCTCATCCCCTCTCTCCCCCATTTCTCCCTCCCACCTCACTCTCCCCCTTGCTCTCTATCCCCTCTCTCTTTCTCCTCTGTCTCTGTCTCCTATTTCTCTTTACCCCCCCCCACCTGCCTCTCTTTTCCCTCTCTCTCTCTTTTACCCCTCTCTCCCATTCTCTCCTCCCTCTCCATCCCCTCTCTCTATTCCCTCTCACCCCTCTCTATCTCCCCCCTCCTCTCCCACTTCACTCTCTCCCCTCTCTCCCCCCTCTCTCTCTCACTCTTCTCCCTCCCCATTCACTCTCCCCTCTCTCTCTCCCTCCTGTCTCTCCCAAATGTCTCCTTCCCTTCTCTCTCTCTCCACCTCCTTTTGAGAGTCTCTGTCCCATCGGAACAGAGACTCTCGCGGCAGCGGCGCAATGCTTCCGACGCCTCCGATCGGCCGGGGACTCTTGCACTGAGGCTGCTCCATGGCCGGAGCTGCAGTGAGGGACTCGCCAGCCCCGTTCGTGGCATCTCTCCACAGCAAACACTCGGCAGCCCCGTAAACACTCGCCAGCCCCGGCTTTCCGTCCGCATCTGTTTCCGCATCTACATCTGCTTCCATCCCTCCCTCAGCCCCGGCTCTCCAACACCCGTGGACCATGCAGTTTATCTGAGTTTTGACATTTTCGTTGATCACAGAATTTATTACCGCAAAGCGTGAGAAATTTCTGATCGGCGTGAGAGTTTCTTCAAATGCGTGATTCTCATGCTCAAAGATTGTTCCCAATGTTGGGGACGTCCAGGACAAGGGGTCACAGCTTAAGGATAAGGGGGAAATCCTTTAGGACCGAGATGAGAAGGACTTTTTTCACACAGAGAGTGGTGGGTTTCTGGAACTCTCTGCCACAGAGGGTAGTTGAGGCCAGTTCATTGGCTATATTTAAGAGGGAGTTAGATGTGGCCCTTGTGACTAAGGGGATCAGAGGGTATGGAGAGAAGGCAGGTACGGGATACTGAGTTGGATGATCAGCCATGATCATATTGAAGGGCGGTGCAGGCTCGAAGGGCCGAATGGCCTACTCCTGCACCTAATATCTATGTTTCTATGTTTCTATGTTTCTATGTAAAGCGTGAGAGCTGGCAGCCCAGCCTTTGTTTAGTTTAGTTTAGAAATACAGCTTTAAAACAAGCTCTTTGGCCCAGTGTGCCCACGTATGTTATCGCACTTTCACATCCTATCCAATAAGGGCAATTTGCAGAGGCTGATTAACCTACAAGCCTGATCGCCTTTGGAGTGTGGGAGGAAACTAGAGCACCCATACGGTGACAGGGAGAAAGTGCAAACTCCGCACAGACAGAAACCTTGGTCAGAGACAAACACAGGTCTGAAGCGCTGTGAGGCAGCAGCTCTACCACTGTGCCACTGTGCCGCCCTTTGGCTCAACTCATTTATGCCAGCCGTGAAGCCTATAGGGCCTGTCCCCTGCAGCGACCTAATTTGCGAGTTTAGAAGAGTTTGCACTCGACTCAAACTCGCAGCATGGTCGACACGTGGTCCTAGGAGGTCACTGGAACTCTCCTTCATGCACAAGGGAAGTTCCCACATAATGGCGGCCTCAGTTTGATTGAGGAACATTTTTCAGCATGCTGAAAATTTTTCCACGAGTAAAAATTGGTCGGCATGGTTCTTTTGAACTCGTAGTGCAGTGGAGTGGGGTCGTTAGGCAGTCGAGGGTAGCCATAGGCAATCTCCTTTGCTGACCGGGCATTTTAATTGGCTCATTGGAGTTTTCAGAACCAAGGAAAACTGAGCAGTAGGTTAAATGCCCGCTAAACTTTATTAAAAGCTGCCTGGCTTCTTAAAAGTGTCTCCACTCCTTCTCTCCCCCTCTCTCTCCCCCTCTCCGCACTTTCTAAGGGACTTACCGTACACTGTGCCAGCTGCCTTTTACCTTCCTGTAAATCGCGGGTGTGAATTTCATACAGTGCTCCCCCGCTTTCCCTGGCCCCGCCTTTGCTCTGTGTGTGTGTGTGTGTGTGTGTGTGTGTGTGTGTGTGTGTGTGTGTGTGTGTGTGTGTGTGTGTGTGTGTGTGTGTGTGTGTGTGTGTGTGTGTGTGTGTGTGTGTGTGTGTGTGTTTGTTTTTTTTTTTTTTTTTGACGGTCGATCCAGCTCGCAGTTTCATCGCTAACAGTCGATCCAGCTCCAGGTTTTTCAGGCGAGTGCCCTCGAGCTTGAAGGTCATGTTAGTGGGACAGGCCCTTATCTACGTTAACCCCTATTGCCTGTGTTTGGTCCATAGCCCTCTAAACCTTTGCCATCCATGCACCAGTCCAAGTGTCTTTTGAATGTTGCAACTGGGCAACTGGCTTCCTATACCCACTACCCTCTGTGTGAAAAACATACCCCTCAGATTCCCTTCAAATCGTTACGCTGTCACTTTAATACTACGTCTCTACTCCACTACGCTGGGAGAATGACTATCTATGGTATAGATGCCCGGATAGACTTTATAAACCTCAATGAGGTCACCCCTCAACCTTCTTCACTCCATCAAAAACAGTCCCGGTCTATGCAGTCTCCTCTGCAACTGAAGCCCTCCAGCCCACGGCATCCTTGTGAATCTTCTCCGCATTTGCTCCAGCTTAATCACATCCTTCCTATAGCATAGCGATCGGAACTGCGCACAATTCTCCAAGTGTGGGCTTTATTTCAATTGTTATAAGACTCAAATTCCCAGTTTATTAGGCTTTGCCCTTAAGTTTATTCTGTTGTCACATTCTCATTTTTAGTTCCTTCTGTCAATTCACTGACAACATTCATGTTTCTTTTAAACAACGTATGTAAAAGCGTACCGAAGCATTTATGAACTATCACCATCCTATCACCAACTAGAGAAGGGCTCTGACCTACCAGCCACCACATGGGAGATCCTCGACTTTTTTTAATTGGACTGGACTTTAGATTGCACTAAATGTTATTCCCTTTATCCTCTATCTATACACTGTGGACAGCCTGATTGTAATCATGCATAGTCTCTCCGCTTGCACCAAAAAAAAGCTTTTCACTGTTCCTCGTTACATGTGACAATAAACTAAACTGAATTAAAGTAAACTAAAGTAAATTAACTCTTCTCAACAGGATGTGAACTAAACAATTTGTCACTGGGAAGTCAGTACAGAGGGACAGTTTTGCTAACATTCGCCTGCAATGTTTGTGGTTTATATGACGTTTTTTAAAGGTTGTGTACAGTGTTTTTTTAGTTCATATTTTCTTTTTTTTTTTTTTTTTAATTATATTTTTTATTAGAAGTTAATGCATATTGATACATATTAAGACAATTTAAAATGTAAGGAAAAATACATTCTTAATATTTATAAAATTTACAGTCATTCTTGTTTATACTTCAACATATTTTTTTTAAATTATTTTTAATAAAGAAGGAAATTAATAGAAAGAAATAATAAAAGAAATTAAAATAATAATAAAAATAGAAAATCAATAATATGAGTGGAGTTTTAAACATTCTATTCTACATTGGAGATATATCAGTGATCTATTATATATAATTCTTCATCCATTCCCCGTCCAGGTTTCAGTCAGGCCCTCGAACCGAGCCCATTTGTCCCTTTAGATAATCAATAAATGGAGACCATGTTCCTCTAAACTGATCTAGCCTGTCCGAGAGGACAAGTCTTAATCTTTCCAAATGAAGTGTCTCCGACATTTCTGTAATCCACATTTTAATAGTGGGGTTGGTAGGACCTTTCCAAAATTTTAGTATTAATTTTTTACCAATTATTAAACTATAATCGATAAAAATTTGTTGTTTTGTTGTTAGTGATTGATCAGTTTCTAATATACCTAATATAATTAATTTGGAATCTGGATATAGATTTGTATTAACTACCTTCGAAATTATCTTAAAAATTTCTGACCAAAAATTGGTGATTTTAATACATTTGGTAAATGAATTTGGTAAATGTAGTTCATATTTTCTACATTTAATTAAGGATTAAACATTATTGATATCTTACATGACGATGACAAAGGGGTGATAGATTGCTCAGGGAGTTATCGGTAAATTGAAGGAAATATTTGTGTAACAACAGAATCTGCCAATGTAGAGTTTAGCCAAGCATGCAGTAAATGTTGGTTCATGATAATGGTGGACTGTAATATTCATTATATCAGATACCAGATAAAAGGCTTAAAGGTGGTAAAGCTTTGAAATGTCCACGAAATAGTATTATGCAATAATATCTCCTCAAATAAAAAAGAGCAGGCAACATTTGATTAAGAAGTAAACCATATTTAATTAATCTCCTAAACTTGCAATTTCAATTCTTAAGCAAAGTAAATGCAATGTGAATTAAAAAATATATAGCAATTGTCCATTGAGCCTATAAATCTTAATATGGATCCACCTGTGTATTCCTTCTTAATCAGTGTTACATTAACTGATTTCATATTCAGTACTCTTGAAGATTTTTCACTTAAAATTAAGTTACTCTGGGGATGTGATTGGTTTGCGTAAAAGCCCAAGTTAGAAAATAACTACCTGACAAATTAACAAGATAACAAATGATTATGTTTCCCTCTTGTGCATCAGTTCCTCAAAATGGAGTTATCTGAAAATAATTTGAAAATCCTTCCTAGTCTTTGTGTTCTGTGAATGATGGATGCATTTAAAATTTACTGCCTGGAAATTGGCTTTCACCCCCCCCCCCCCCCGTCTGGTGATCTACAGTAAACCTTTGCTATGTTTATTGCTAAACGTCATCTGCGAAAGCATTGCAGTATTGATCAGAAAATTGCTTGAAATGGCAACACTGTAAACTGGAGCTTTGAAGAAGGGTCTCGACCCATTATGTTTCAAGACTGCCACCATCACACCAGTGCCAAAAAAATCCAACATACAATGTCTCAACGACTACCGCCCTGTAGCACTCACCCCCATAATGATGAAGTGCTTCGAGAGGCTGGTCAGGGACCATATTACCTCCAGACTCCCCTCCACACTTGACCCATACCAGTTTGCTTACAGGCCAAACCGCTCCACAGAGGACGCTATATCCTCCGTACTCCATCTGAGCCTGGAACATTTAGAGGAGAAGAACACCTATGTGCGAATGCTGTTCGTGGATTTTAGTTCAGCATTCAACACAATTATCCCCCAGCACCTGATAAGCAAATTGGTTCCATTGGGCCTCAGCACCCCCATGTGTAACTGGCTACTGGACTTCCTCACTGACAGACCCCAGTCTGTGAGGGTTGGAAATAACACCTCTAACACCATCTCTCTGAGCACCGGCTCCCCTCAGGGCTGTGTCCTGAGTCCACTGCTGTTTACCCTGATGACCCACGACTGTTGTGCCAGGTTTAGTACAAACCACATCATGAAGTACGCAGATGACACAACAGTGGTGGGCCTCATCAGGGACAACAATGAGCCGGCTTACAGGGAGGAGGTGAAATAACTGGTGGACTGGTGCAATACGAACAACCTGATCCTGAATGTCGGAAAAACAAAGGAGGTCATCGTCGACTTCAGGAAAAACCGGCACAGTCCCACACCACTTCACATCAATGACAGCGATGTGGAGGTGGTCAGTAGCACTAAGTTCCTGGGGGTGCAGATCACTAACAGTCTGACCTGGTCGAATAACATCTCATCAACAGTTAAGAGAGCGCAGCAGCGGTTGCACTTTCTGCGCTGGATGAGAAGAGCTCACCTCCCCCATCCCATCCTCACCACTTTCTACAGGGGCACTATAGAGAGTATTTTGACCAGCTGTATCTCTGTCTGGTTTGGGGACTGTAAAGCCTCTGACTGGAAGTCCGTGCAGAGAGTGGTGAGGACAGCGGAAAAAATCATCGGGACCTCTCTCCCCTCAATCGGGGATATTGCGACCAAACGTTGCGTGTCTAAGGCCAGCAGTATTATAAAAGACCCCACACATCTCCATCACGGACTGTTCACTCTGCTGCCCTCGGGCAAAAGATATCGTAGAATAAGGAGCAGAACATCAAGGTTCTGCAACAGCTTCTTCCCACGAGCCATCAGACTCCTGAATGCCATGTAATGGGCTGCCACCATTGTCTATTTATCCTTTTTATCCATTTTATCCATTTTATCCATGTTTATCCTTCTGTTACTTATTGTGTTGCACAGGGAGCCAAATGCAACGGAATTTCGTTTGGAACTGCATATATCGATGTATTTCTAAATGACAATAAAGTTTGGTTGACTTTTGACTTTGACCCGCAATGCCTATACCTTTTCTCCAGAGATGCTGTCAGACCCACTGAGTTACTCCAGCTTTTTGTGTCTATCTTCGGCTAACAGTTTGGCAGTCAGATGAGTGTGCACCAAACTTAGAAGGAGATCTACACTGAATGAGTCTCTCCCATGTAAAATCAAAGAGCAACAGCACACACCATGGTTGCCATAAAGAAGGGAGCAGCTCCAGGGAAGGGAGAGAGCTGCTACAATCAGTAAAAGAGATCTGGAGAGATAATAGGTGGCAGAGTGGTGCAGCAGTGACATTGCTACTTCACTGTGCCAAAAACCTGGGTTCAAGCCTGACTATCCAGAGTACTGTCTGTACAGCGTTTGTACATACTCCATGTGACCTGCATGAGGCTTCTGTCCACACTCCAAAGACGTACAGGTGTGTAGGCTAATTGGCTTTGGTAAAAGTTGTAAATTGTCCCTAGGATAATGTTAGTGTGCGGGGATTGCTGGTAGGTGCGAACTCGGTTGGCTGAAGGGCCTGTTTCCGCACTTTATCTCCAACCAAAACTAAACTAAACTAAACTAAACTAAAGGAATCAAAACTAAACTAAACTAAGGGAAACAAAATTAAACTAAACCAAATAAAATAAAATAAACTTTTGAAGATAGACACAAAACACTGGAGTAACCCAGTGGGTCAGGCAGCATCTCTGGAGAAAAGGAATAGGTGACGTTTCGGGTCGAGACCCTTCTTCATGTTGGGAGAGGGATAATTACCAAGAGTCTGTTTGGGTTGAAGTAAAAATAAGTTGTTAGGAGATGGCTGCATTTACCTTTTCTGAGGCCAAACATCCCCAATCAATCCTGTGAATCACATATTTCATACTCTGACAAATAAAGTAAACGTCAGAATTGTGCTGCAGGCTGCAACAAACTGTTACACTGAGTCACTTCAGTAATTGGATTTGGGATTCATTTACAATCAGTCCTTTAATCAGTGCTGATTGACCTGCAATGTAGCAGGTGAGGGATTATTCATTGTCAACTGGGCTCCCTCACCTCATTATCCAAGTTCTATGTTATCCTTAACTACTGGCGTGTGGAAACGGTCACTGTTTCTTTTTGGGGTCTCTGAAACTAGTCTCTTCCCCCATCGACTCTCCCTGCACTTCACACTGCCTCAGGAAAGCAGCCGATATAATCAAGGATCACTCACACCCTAGTCATGCCTTCTTCTCCCCTCTCCCATTAAGCAGAAGTATGAAAGTTTGAAAGTACATACCACCAGATTCAAGATCAGCTCCTTCCCCGCAGTTAACAGGCGACTGTACAGATCTCTCATTAACTAAGAATAAATTCCCAATGTCCAATATACCATAGGGAGGCACAAAATGCTGGAGTAACTCAGCGGGTGAGGCTGCATCTCTGGAGAGAAGGAATGGGTGACGTTTGGGGTTGAGAACCTTCTTCAGACTGATATCATGGGAGGGGGCGGGACAAAGATAGAGTGTAGGCGGAGACAGTAAGACTAGTGGGAGACCTGGGAATGGGATTGGGGTAGAGAGAGACAGCAAGGGCTATCTGAAGTTAGGGAAGTCAATGTTCATACCGCTGGGGTGTAAACTATGAGGTGATGTACCTCCAATTTGCGCTGGGCTTCACTCTGACAATGGAGGAGGTCCAGGACAGAAAGGTCAGATTGTGAATGGGAGGGGGATTGAAGTGCTGAGCCACCGGGAGATCAGGATGGTTAACTCTCACCGCTCCCCCTCTGTGAACTCTCAATACTATAATATACATTGTTGTGGGCTTTGCACTTTTAAAATCTGCCCTTTCCCTGTCATGATAACACTATATTCTGCACTAATGTAAGGTTTCCTTTTCCTTTTTGCATACCTGTTGTTCTCGTGTATGGTGGAATTATAATCAGGTACAGATGATTAACCAGGGTAGCATGTAAAACAAAGCATTTTACTTTGGAGTCACGTGAGTGACTACGTGAGGAAGGCAGTCAACCCGCATGCGCGTCAATACGTCTGGCGAATTGCGCACGGCTGACTGGCAGGCACGCTGCTCCTGCCAGCGGTAAGTTTAAACCTACAAGGTAATTTTTTAAACTTATTTCTAGGGTTGTTTTTTGTATTGCAGGAAGCTCTTTACAGAGTTTGCCTGCTGGATTCGGGACGAAGTCAGGACGGGCCGGTGGGGAGGTATGTTATGTAGGTATTACAAAACTTACCTTCAGCGGTGTTGCAGTTCTGTCACTGGCCGTGCGCGCGACTTTGGCGCCTTTGAGAGGGGGGCGGGATTAAAATGCGATTTTTCTCCAGCCTATTCAAATCGAATTTGAACAGACTGTTTAGTTGCTGAAGAAAAATCACTTTGACTGCCGTTTTATTAAGTTTATTAAAATTAGCGCTGGATAAGTTAATAGCAGGAGCAAATTTAAAATCATCTTCTAATGCCGTCAATGTCGACAACGGGACGGATATCATGTAGGGGACAAGGCAAGGTACACCGTTTATTTTTTCATATAAACTTGCATCTTAGGATGCCTTTAATCAAAATTTCACGTTGCGAAAAGGTGACTTAGGACCCATACAAACTGGCAGTAGTTTTCCTGCCGATATGGGGTTTAAATTCACCGCAACCGCAACGTTCCAATCGAGCACGTTCCACAAAAACCCACTCGCTTGATGATTAAAATGGCCATTAATTTACGGGAATTAAAGACTAAATTCCTTCCATTTGGCCTATAAATTCATGACAATGAGATTTAAAAATCATGTTATATTGTATATCTCATTCCACCAGGTCAGCATCAACGTCAGTGGCCAGGGCAATGGATGTGCCATCGGCCATATCCTCGCGACCGCAGAATGGTCAACTAAATTGATTTTTTAAATGTTTTCCATAGGCCGGTTACTGACCCGGGGTTTTGCCCATTCTGTTTTGTGTCCACTTTAGCCTCCCCTGAGTTACAGGAGTTGCTATTGATTTCTTTATTGACGTAAACCATTAATACATTTGAATTATATCATGCTTAATGCATTTTTGATTATTCACTCATCCTGAGTCAATCGATGCAGTGAGACGCCGAGATTTTGATCTACGGCATGAAATCACAAAGCTTCGAACTCTTCACGGGATCATTCACGTGACTCCGAAGTAAAATAGTAAGATTAAATGAGAACTTACCAGTTTGAAGTTTGATCTTGATTTTATGAGGAGTTACGTTGGTGATTGCGTGCCCTTCACGCCCAACCCTCTCCCAAAAAGATCATCTGGTAGTTCTCGAGTCACCCATCTTACTATGTCACTTTGGTGATTGTTATTTGTGATTTTATACCTCTGCTTTGAAAATTGACGTGCGTGCGGCCTGGACAGGGTTCTTCACATAATCTCCAACGTAACTCCTCATAAAATCAAGATCAAACTTCAAACTGGTAAGTTCTCCTTTAATCTTATTATATTACAAACTGATACTAGTTCTAAAAGATGAAAAAAATATGAATACCTTCTCTAGTTACGGAGGCAGATAGGTTTTGCATGAGTTAACTATTTTCAGTTATATGGTATCAACTACCTATATGACACTAGGTGTATTCTATGGGTTGAAAGTTTGTGCAAATATGTATAATCTCCATGCTCAACTGCATGTTGATAAACTATGGTGGTGGCATATGTTAATCACATGGGTGCAGTCAAGTTAAATGTCCTGTGATAATTTACCTAACCTCATTTGACGATGGTGT
Source organism: Raja brachyura (assembly GCA_963514005.1). The sequence goes on from OY740783.1 coordinate 124,196,359, forward strand.
ATCGTCACGTAAAAATCTATGACAACACAGTATGGATGTTGTATCACAACGTATTTAATGACATTGTGGTTCGATGGAACACCAAATATCAATATGTTTGCATCCAGGCTCAATCACCAGTTGCAAAAATATGTGGCACAGTGGCAATAGATGCATTGTCGCTACTCTGTGGAGGAATGTTCTTTATGTCGTTCCTCCATTTTGCCTCATCTGTCGGGTCTTGCACAAAATCTAGCAAGATCTCGCCTCAGGCATTTCGTACTGCCTGACTGGCCTATGCAGCCATGGTTCCTGCTAAATGTTGGGAATGATTATAGGACCTTATATGGTGATCCTAAACACAAACATTTGGTGGTTCACCCCGTGACTGAGGAAACCATCCTCTGCATGATAAAATCAGCTTATAGAGTTGAAGTCTCTGAGAAGCCGATCTATGTACATGCCCACTGCAGAGTGCAGGGACAGCACCGAGAAAGCAGCACATTTTCCTCATCAGGAGATGGGAAGTGTTTTGTTTTAATGCCAATGTTCGATATAATACGGAACGGATAACTAACGTCTCGGAGTTCATTTCAGATGAGTCTTTGACAATTATTTAAGTTATAGTACCATTAACTGTGCCAACGTGCTTTTTTCATCATAGTTGCTGCAGCGATCAGGACCCACTCTGTCGGGTCTCACTCTCTGATATCCAGAACTATAAAGATATCTTTAACGCAAATTCTCCCAGGCCCAGGTACTCAGAGATATGGGATGTTAGCATTGTTCTTAAACTGGTTTGCCAGTAGGGCCCAGCTACATCTCTATCCCTGGTCAAACTCACTTACAAAGTGGTTATGCTCATGGCATTAGTCTCAGCGCAACGGATCCAGCCACTACTTATATTGCGACTGGACAGGATGGTTACATCCGCTAATAATATAATATTTTATGTTTATGATGTAGTTAAGCAGAGCAGACCAGGGGCGTCAGGTCCCAAACTATTTTCTCATGGCATACCCCATGGACCTTTGGTTGTCTGTAGTCACTCATTTACAACAATATGTCAAGGTCACCAAGAGCCTTAGAGGCCCTGCACTAGCAATGTTTGTTAGTTTCTAAAAACCTCATAAAAGGTATCTATCCAGCCCATCTCTAGGTGGTCAAAAGGGGTTTTGACTTCTGCAGGAGTAGATACTAATATTTTCGATCTCACTCCACTAGGGCTGCTACTACATTAGCAGCAAGGATCTGGTACGTTCCATTGGACTACATCCTAGTGGCTGCAGGATGGTCAAACAAACAAACTTTCAAATATCTTATAATAACCCATTGCCAGACCGGGGGTATTTATGTTTTGTTTCATAGTTTCCCCCAGGATGGGAGGGGTCACTATTAATTTTCCTTTGATGATTAAAGCATCAGTATTTTTTACAAACTAAGTCATGGTTGAATGCAATAATCTTTTTCACTCATCCATGGTCTATTGATGCAGTGTGCAACTCCTGGACTCGTATCCGGCACGAAATCACAGCTTCAAAGTCTTCATGTAGTCACACGTGACTCCGAAGTAAAATAGTAGGATTAAATGAGAACTTACCAGTTTGAAGTTTGATCTTTATATTATGAGGAGTTACGATGAGCGATTACCTACCCACCACTCCCACCCTCATATCATGAAGATCATCTGGTAGTTCTAGTCATCTATAATCTTACTATGCTAGTTCAACAACTATTATCTGTGATTTCACACCACTGCTTTGAAGATTGATGCGCATGGGGGTTGATGGCCTTCTTCACGTAATCGCTCATCGTAACTCCTCATAAAATAAAGATCAAACTTCAAACTGGTAAGTTCTCATTTAATCTTACTATTTCACTGCATTTTGGTACACATGACAATAACTAAACTAATATCAATTACAAGCAAGTAGAGACTGCTGATGGGTACTGATCTGAAATGTTACATATCCATGTTCTCCAGAGATGCTGCCTGACCCATTGAGTTTCTACAGCACTTTGTGTGTTTTTTTTACCAATACTATTTAGCTGGCATCCGAGTTTAGTTTAGTTTACTTTAGAGATACAGCACAGAAACAGTCCTAAGGCCCACCAAGTAAATGCCGACCTGCGATCTCCGCACTCTTACACTATCCTACACACTAGGGAAAATTTACAATGATACCAAGCCAATTAGCCTACGAACCTGTAAGACTTTGGTGTGGGAGGAAACCATAGCACCCAGAGAAAAACTTTGCAGGTCATGAGGGAACGTACAAACTCCGCACAGACAGCACCCATAGCTGGGATTGATCCCGGGTCTCTAGCGTTATAAGTTAGCACTTCTACCGCGGCGCGCCCGTGCTGCCCTTTGTAGAAGATCAGTGCATTTCTAACAACGATTCTGGTCATGAAGAGCTCTCGTTGGCAAGACTGGGAATTGATGTGACGATCCAAGGAAGTGGGATATAGCCTTTTACCTCTAGAATTCACTCTCCGCAGGGAGTAGCGACCATTAATAGTTCCATCTTACTGAGGATAAAGACTTTGTGTATGTTTCCTGGGGGCATGGGATCCGTCATGATGAATTTCTTCTGATGACTTAACCTGCACATCATAGGGGTGGAAAGCTTTCCCATTAATAATAGTCCGTGCTCCTAGAGGGAGCTGGTGGGATGGTAGTGAACTGAGTGGAAGCACAGAAAGCTAGTGATACAGCGAATACCATGGTCCCGCACACCGCCACATTCCTCTCCGAAATCAAAAGAGGGCAATCATGTTTAGTTTAGTTTAGAGATACAGCGTGGAAACAGGACCTTCTGCCCACCGAGTCCACACCGACCAACGATCCCCGCACATTATCATTACCTTACACACACCAGGGACAAAATCTACACATACACCAAGCCAATTAACCTACAAACATGTACGTCTTTGAAGTGTGGGAGGAAACCGAAGATCTCAGCGAAAACCCATGCGGTCAAGGGGAATACATACAAACTCCGTACCACAGCATCTGTGGTCAGAATCAAACCCAGGTCTCCTGAATGTACAAGATAGTGACAGTAACGGTGGTGGACGCTAGACAAGGGGCCTGGTGTGAAGAACTGAGGGGGTCTTACCCTACTTACAATACCTGCAAGCTTATCGGTAATTTATTTTCACTTGTCATGGAGTCATCGAGTCGTAGGGTCACAGAGTTATAGAATGATACAATGTGGAAACAGGCCCTTTGAACCAACCGCCCAATATGCCCCAGCTACACTAGTCCCACCTGCCTGTGGCTCCATATCCCTCCAAGACTGTTTTATCCATGAACCTGTCTAACTGTTCGTTATCTGCTGTGATAGTCCCAGACTCAACCACCGCCTCTGGCAGCTTGTTTTATACACCCACCACCCTTTGTGTGAAAAAGTTACAAGTCTCATCATCAGATAGTTTTGCCTTGCAGCACAACTGTTTTGTTGTTTAATCCCTCTTATTTGCTATCCAGTCACATACCTTCTGTTTGTTGATTACCTTCACTTTATTTGGACTTTAAAGGACTTGTTATCACTAACCTTTTCCACTTCTGTAACACAATCTCTGTCTCTCACTTCAGCCACTTGCTGATTATTTCTTTGCTGTTTTTGTTGTCTTACTATTAAGCCTTACTAATAGAATATTCACACTCTACTTGTTTATCCTTCAGATCACATCGTTCAATTAGGCTCTCAATTACTTCTTTGCAATTAACATTGAACAAGGTGTGCAGACTTTATGGGTATCCTTGCAGGTTGCCCTTCATTATTCCTGTTGATACTCAATATTCTGTTCTTTATTTCTGCATTAACCCTTCCTATTCCTGCTTGTGTTTCACATCTTGCTGGAGTAACACAACGGTTCAGGCAGCATCTATAGAGGACATGGACAGGCGTAAATTTTGAGTCGGGACCCTTCTTCGCACTAAAGAAGGGTCCCAAGCTGTAATGTCATCAATCAGTTTGAAAAAAAAGCTCCAACCTGAAATGTCACCTACCCATGTCTTCCAGTGATGTTTCCTGACCCTTGAGTTGTTCCAGCGCTTTGTGTTTCACTCAGATTCCAGCATCTACAGTTCCAAGTGTTTCCTTGTGTTTTACACATTGCAGGTTTCTTTAAGCATTATTCCTTAGTTGATGATATAGGTGTTGGTGATATCTGTGCAGAATTACTTTTCAAGATGGGATTTTGTTATGTAAGGGAGTCATCTCATCTAGGTTCAAATTGATAGATGGCTTTCAGGGGAATGCTGTCAACACATGCATTTCCTCAAAGGCATATTGAACAAGATGATGCAAAACTCAGTCCACCCCTCACAGTTATGTTCTCAACTCCATTATCCCCGCGGTTACACTAACCATCACGATTGGCCGCTGGAGGGACCCCCGGGACACAAAGATGGCCGGGCGAGGAGTGGGACGTTGGTTAGCGGGTTGATCCAAATGAAGGTGATGGGGGGGGGGGGGTGTCTGCAGGAGCCTGGGGCTTACCTGGATCATGAACCACTCCTGTAGACCGAGCGGACGGGTGGACCAGACTTTGGAAATGGCGTCTAAACGTGGTGGGGCCTGCATGTGTAAATATGCAAACAAAATGTAATTGTGCAGTTGCACATGTGACATATAAAGCACTATTGAACCATTGAACCTTTTAGGCTCTGTGATTCCAAAGATACAATACAATACAATACAATACAATACCGTTTATTGTCATTTGAACCTCAAATGAAGTTCAAACGAAATTTGGTTTCTGCAGTCATACAACAAGAAAAGAACCATGACACACACCAACACAATTTACACAAACATCCATCACAGTGAATCTCCTCCTCACTGTGATGGAAGGCAAAGTCTTGTCTCTTCCCTGCTCTCCATTCTTCTCCCGATGTCAAAGTCAAAGTCAAAGCCCCCGGCGGGCAATGGCAAGTCCCGGGCCATTTAAGGCCGCGCCGGGCAATGTCAGGCCCCACTCCAGGTCATTTTCAACCCCGCAATTCGGGCGGGATAAGTTGCCGTTGCGGGAGCTCTGAAAAGGGCTCCCCCACCAGGGACCCGCAAGCTTCCGATGTCCCCATCCACCGGACCTGCGGCCGGAGCCTCCGAGCTCTGGAGTCGGGCTGCAGCAGCGCGCCACCACAGCTCTCCAAGGTCTCAAGGTCTCACCACTGGAGCACTCCACAAAGCCATGTGGTGATAATGTCAAAAGCATAAATAAATCGCTAGCAATTGGATGCCTGATAACCTTCAGAAATCTTCTTCCTCTCTCTCCTAATGCCTTTGATGAAGAGTTAAAATAAAAAGTAACTACTGTAAAATATCGACTCCATCTACACTTCACACTGCCACAGGAAAGCAGCCAATGGCTATTTTCACCCCGAAGATAGAAATATAGAAATATAGAAAATAGGTGCAGGACGAGGCCATTCGGCCCTTCGAGCCAGCATTGCCATTCATTGTGATCATGGCTGATCAAGATAGACAGAAAATGCTGGTAACTCAGCAGGACAGGCAGCATCTCCCATGAGAAAGAATGAGTGACGTTTCGGGTCGGAACCCTTGTCTATATTCAATGTAAACCAGCATTTGCAGTCCCTTCCTAGCCATTTCAACCCTGGCCATCCCTTCTTCTCCCCTCTTCCATTGGCATAAGATATAAACAGTTGGAAGCACAACCCACCATATTTAGGAACAAGATAGACACAAAATGCTGGAGTAACTCAGCATCTCTGGGGAGAGGGAATGGGTGACGTTTCGGGTTGAGATCATTCTTCAGACTCAGAAGGTCACCCATTCATTCTCTCATGAGATGCTGCATGTCCCGCTGAGTTACTCCAGCATTTTGTGCCTGCCTTCAATTTAAACCAGCGTCTGCAGTTCTTTCCTACACATTTAGGAACAACTTCCTACCCACTTTTCTCAGATCAGTCTTGTCATAAACTAGGTTATAGTTCCAATTTATCAACCTACTTCATTGCAGACCTTGCAAATGTTTTTATCTGCACACTCACCAGAACTGTACAGCTATAATGCTATAACACTATATTCAGCACTCTGGTACTCTACACTCTTTGCACTATCTTTTATATCTGTATATGGCTTAATTGTATTCAAGTATATTAAGATTTGATTTGACTCAATTTGACTTCAGTTGACTTCTTCACAACTGAAATTTGTTTTCAGTTGCGAAGAATTCTGAAGAAGGGTCGTGAAACCAGCATCCTTCCTACTCTAAACAGCAAAGAGCTGCATGTATTCAGTGGTTCAGGCAGAATCTGTGGAGAGAAAGATCAGAGAACATTTAAAGCTCCCAAACCAAAACATTGCTTGACCAGTTGAAATTTCATTTAATTTTGTATTGTATTATATATGTGGTTTCACTGGTTCAATTCTTTCTTCATTGTCATATGTGACATAGACTGGGCAACCATTTCGTCGAACACTTAGAAACATAGAAAAATAGGTGCAGGAATAGGCCCTTCGGCCCTTCGAGCCTGTACCGCCATTCAATATGATCATGGCTGATCATCCAACTCAGTATCCCGTACCTGCCTTCTCTCCATACCCCCTGATCCCTTTAGCCACAAGAGCCACATCCAACTCCCTCTTGAATATAGCCAATGAACTGGCCTCAACGACCTTCTGTGGCAGATAATTCCAGAGACTCACCACTCTCTGTGTAAAGAATGTTTTCCTCATCTCGGTCCTAAAGGAATTCCCCCTTATCCTTAGACTGTGACTCTTTGTTCTGGACTCCCCCAACATCGGGAACAATCTTCCAGCATCTAGCTTGTCCAACCCCATAAGAATTTTGTAAGTTTTTATAAGATCCCCCCTCAATCTTCTAAATTCCAGTGAGTACAAGCCGAGTCTATCCAGTCTTTCTTCATATGGAAGTCCCAACATCCCAGGGATCAGTCTGGTGAACCTTCTCTGAACCCCCTCTGTGGCAAGAATGTCTTTCATCAGATATGGAGACCAAAACTGTACGCAATACTCCAGGTGTGGTCTCACCAAAACCCTGTACAACTGTAGTAGAACCTCCCTGCTCCTATACTCAAATCCTTTCGCTATGAATGCCAACATACCATTTGCTTTCTTCACTGCCTGCTGCACCTGCATGCCTACTTTCAATGACTGGTGTACCATGACACCCAGGTCTCATTGCATCTCCCCTTTTCCTAATCTGCGACCATTCAGATAATAGTCTACCCTCATGTTTTTGCCACCAAAGTGGATAACCTCACATTTATCCACATTATACTGCATCTGCCATGCATCTGCCCATTCACTCAGCCTATCCAAATCACCCTGCAGCCTCCTAGCATCCTCCTCACACCTAACTAAACCCCCCAGCTTGGTGTCATCTGCAAATTTGGAGATGTTGCATTCAATTCCCTCGTCCAAATCATTAATGTATATTGTAAATAGCTGGGGTCCAAGCACTTGTGCTGGGTTTGCCAAGGCCTGCTTGAACTTCTGGTTGGTAACCATTTTAAATCCTCTTCCCATTCCCATACTATCCTATTCTCCTGCCTTCACCCCATAACCCCTGACACCCGTGCTTATTACATCCCAGGGATTTGTTCCATACCTGGACAGGATCTCTAACAACTGCTGGTAGTTCAATGGTAAACGGGAGTGTGGTGGGGACTAAAACACTATGAACATGCAGGAAAACAGAGCAGGTAGACCATTTATACTAACCTGGGACAATCAACACAGTAAATATATACCTTGCATTGCTGGTGGTAAGGAAATGTAGACTGTGAGAGTGCCAGATAGTCTTCAAGTTCTTCCAAATCTCTTCAATCATGTAATCTGCAGGTCTAATTTTAAAAGAAGCACGAGCAGACCCTCTAACTCACAGTGAAATGCTGGATCCAGAATGAAACTGCATCAACTGAGTCTTTGGTTATTTCAGGAAAAGAGTGTTTCAAGATCAAGATCTCAGTTTTTTTTAAAGCCTGTAGTTGTGTTTAGTATAAGAGCTACAACATGGAAATAGGCTCCTGGGCCCAACGTGTCTGCGTTGCCCATTGGCACTTCCCGGGTATCAATCACACTCCCTACATACTGGTGGCAATTTACAGAGGCCAACTAACCCACAAACCCGTATGTCCTTGGGATGTGGGAGGAAACCAACACAGTCACAGGGAGAACGTACAAGCTTCACACAGACATCCGACACCCGAGGCCAGGATCGATCTTGGGTCGCTAAGATCACCCACGTTACATGGAACCAGTCCACCTTTGGCGCTTGTGCGTTCTGCCGGTTTCGCCAAACTTGACCCATAGTGTCCATGGGTCATGGCCCCGCCAGCTGCGCCACTGGGCCGCTAGCCAAGCGGCCTTGATCTCCCTTCTATATGCTTCGGACGCTTGAATTACGAACTGCAGGTTTTAGTTTAATTTTAGTTTTAGTGGTACAGTACTGGAATAGGACCTTGGGCCCACTGAGTCCGCGCCGAACAGCGATCCCCGCACATTAACACTAACTACACACATAAGGGACAATTTACACATACACCAAGCCAATTAAGCTACAAATCTGTACGTCTTTGGAGTGCGGGAGGAAACCGAGGATCTCGGTAGAAAACCCACGCGGTCACAGGGAGAACGTACAAACTCCATACAGACAGCACCCATAGTCGGGATCGAACCCGGGTCTCCGGCGCTGCAAGCGCTGTAAGGCAGCAACTCTACCGCTGCGCCACCGTTCTGTCTTGGAGAGATACCAACACCGCAGTCTCCACCAGATTCTCCACTGGAAGGATAAACAAATTAGTGTCAACAGTCTACATCCCCTGTGACATTCACTGATCATATGGTTTCTGCCATGCCCGTAGTTCTCAAAAGTTTCCAGTGGTACGAGATCAAATTGTTCCTTCAAGGTTTTCACTGTGTCCTCATGGGGGAACTCATCTACAGCTCATGGTGCGGGGGGACTCGTCACTGTGAATCTATGTTTCTGGCCCTATCTCCAGCGGAAAGTCACCTTCCTCTTCTCTGTCTTCTCCTACGACCTTGACAATATCAGTTTCCCTCCACAACATTTCTACTCATCCTGTTTACGGAACGAGTGACTGAGAGTCATCGGATGGATCTTTGATCTTCAATCTCCACGTGGGTTTTTTTCCCGGGTGCTACGGTTTCCTCCCCACGTCCCAAAGATGTGCAGGTTTGTAGGTTAATTGGCTTCTGTAAATTGCCCCTAGTCTGTAGGAGAGAAAGAGTGTACGGGCGATCGATGGTCAGCGTGGATTGGTGGGCCAACGGGCCTGTTTCCATGCTGTGTCTCTAAACTAAAACTAAACTAAATATGCTCTGTTCCTTCTTCCGTCATTGCTCTATCATTACTGCTCCCTGTTCTCTAATTTTACTGATTAGAACGGGTGTCAGGGTTATGGGGAGAAGGAAGGAGAATGGGGTTAGGAGGGAGTGATAGATCAGCCATGATTGAATGGCGGCGCAGACTTGATTCTGTTTGGCCTAATCTGGTCTAATTAGGCCTGTTTGGCCTAATGACCTTATGACCTTATCTCGGAGAAAACCCATGCAGGTCATAGGGAGAGCGTACAAACGCCATGCAGAGAGCGCCCATCAAACCAGGGTATCTTGCGCTATAAGTGCTGCAAGGCAGCAACTCTACCGCAGCGCCATCGTGCCGCCCTTGTATAAGCAAACAAAGCAAGGTAGAACAACACACAGAACTTCATTTATTGAAGGCAGTAGGATTCAACAAACGGTGGTGTCTTGTACAACAATACATTAAAATCAAAATGCATTCAGCTATTACAGGTGCACTTACATACTGTATCTATAATACATATCTATAATGACATTTTGCTTGATGACATATGTCTGATGAAAAGCATACGTTTTTTTTTATTTTAATGTTTCTTTAAGTGACATTATACTTGAGAATTACTGCATCTCATTAGCTGCTGATAGTTTCTTGGGAAAGGCTTAAGAAGGTACACTACGGTTATATGGTGGAGAAATGCATAGAACATTTTAATTTCCTCATGCCAGCATGTACCATTGGATTAATAAATGAGTACTAAATTATTTTTATTGTGATTTCATGGGACTTCATGTGGTCTGAAAGCAGTGAGAATTTTATCAGCGTTGAAGTCTGTAATTGAGAAATTAATTATATTTACATTTATGTAGCAAATAGTCATGTTTCTCAGCAACGACTGGAATAATTTACTATGGGGCAGATTGCAGTGACTAGTTATATGGTCTATGACGGCAGCCATTTTGTCATAAGGTCAAAAGTGATAGGAATAGAATTATGCCTATCGGCCCATCAAGTCTGCTTTGCCATTCAATCATGGGTGATCTGTCTCTCCTTCCTAACCCCATTCTCCTGCCTTCTCCCCATAACCTCTGACATCCGTACTAATCAGGAATCTATCTATCTCTACCTGACTTGGCCTCCAGAGCCTTCTGTGGCAGAATTCCACAGATTTACCACCCTCTCACTGAATACATTTTTCCTCATCTCCTTCCTAAAAGAACGTCCTTTAATTCTGAGGCTATGACCTCTAGTCCTAGACTCTCTCACTAGTGAAAACATCCTCTCCACATTCACTCTATCCAAGACTTTCACTATTCTGTATATTTAAATGACGGGTCACTTCATCCTTCTAAACTCCAGCGAGTACAGGCCCAGTACCATCAAACGCTCATCATAGGTTAACCTACTACTCATTCCTGGGATCGTTCTTGTGGAAAAGGAAGTCATCCCTATCGCTACTCCACTAGAATTACTCTGATCTTGGTGCTTAATGTAAGAGAGAATCGGAGATTACAACAGCTGCACACTAAAAAAACTGTGTTTATAACCAAAATGGTCATTCTGCATGAAACAGGCCCTTCAGCTCAACTCACCCACACCGGCCAACAGTCGTGCCACCCATGATGTTCTGTCTAAACTAGTCCCATCTCCATGCATTTGGTCCATATCATTCTAAACCTTTCCCATCTAGGTACTCATCCAAATACCTTTTAAATGTTGTTATTGTACCTGCCTCAACCAATTCTATTGCGATAGTACCTGCCTCAACTACCTCCTCTGGCAGCTCATTCCATACACCCACCACCCTTTCTGTGAAAACATTATCCTCAGGTTCCTATTAAATGACTATCCCATCATTTAGGAAACAGTTGGACAGGTACATGGATAAGACAGGTTTGGAAGGTTATGGACCAAGCGCAGGCAAGTGGGACTTGGGTAGCCAACAGCCACGACTGTTGGCCGGTGTGGGTGAGTTGGGCCGAAGGGCCTGTTTCCACACTGTTTTACTTTATGACCTCCCCTAGCAGCACATTCCATACACTCACACCATCTGTGGTGAAAAATAAATCCCTCAAGTTCCTATTAATTCTTTTCCCTCTCACCTTAAATTGATGTCCTCTGGTTCTTGATTCTCTTAGCCTGGGTAAAGGATGCTGTGCATTCCCCCAATCAGTTTCCCTCATGATTTTATGCACCTCTATACGATCACCTTATAGTCTCCTGTGCACTTCAAGGAATAAAATCCTTTTCCAGTCCTCACCCAAATGCAACATGCAAATGGAGAAAGAACATTCCTTCCTGAGTGAGATTTGATTAAAATAAAGTGTTATTCCCACTTTTCTAAAATTGCTGCTATTACTGCTATCTCCAATATAACAATATTAATTTGGAATGCTGAAGTACCTTCAATCATATCGCCCCTAATAAACTATGCATAGAATAATCATGTAGAAAAAATAATGCTAATTTCTTCCAATAATACACCATATATAAATATTTGAAACTCCCCTTGAGACATTAACAGTCGATGCTGAATTTGGAATAATTTTTGTTACCTGATTTTCACGATGGCCCAGCAACAGTTGAGTTTAATGTGTTCAGAAGAAACTGTAGGTGTTGGAATCTTGAGTAAAAAACAAAGTGCTGGAGGAATTTGGCGGATCAGGCAGCATCTGTGTGAGAGAAAGAGATGGGACAAGAACTGGCAAGTGATAGAGACACAGAGTCATAGAGTGGAAACATGCCCTTTGTTCCAACTTGTCCACACAGGCCAACATGTCCCATCTACACTAATCCCACTTGCCTGCATTTGGCCCATATCCAACATATGCCAACCTATGTCCTCTGGTTCTCGATTCCACTACTCTGGGCAAAATAATCTGTGCATCTACAGCATGCTTCGAGTGATAGGTGGATCATTAGCCCCCTCCACTCCTGGATTAATCTACCATAGAGTGATAGAGTGATACAGTGTGGAAACAGGCCCTTTGGCCAAAGGTGCCCACTCCGGCCAACATGTCCCAGCTACACTAGTCCCACCTGCCTGCGTTTGGCCCATATCCCTCCAAACTTGTCCTGTCCATGTACATGTTTAACTGTTCCTTAAATGTTTGCATCATCCCTGCCTCCACTACCTCCTCTGGCAGCTTGTTCCATACATCCACCATCCTTTGCCTGAAAAAGGTACCCCTCAGATTAACGGGTGACCCCAAAAGGTACCCCTCTCTAACTCTTTTTCCCCGTCACCTTAAACCCATGTCCTCTGGATGTTACTTGCTAGCTCTTGCCCCAACATTTCCTGTTGCCTCTTTCTATCAGATATATCCCCTCTCCTCTATCATTCTGAAGGAGGGCCTCGACCAGAAATGTAATCTGCTCACTTCCCCCTACATATGCTGCCTGACCCTCTGAGTTCCTCCACCACTTTGATTTTTGCCTCAGTTTTGTTTGCAATATCTCTGCCTGTCCACAGGATGCACATTGCTACGGACATTTAATGTGGGCCATCCAAATTGTTATTCAATAAATATCAAAAAGCTTTCCTCCTGGTACACTTTGCTTTTAAATCTTTGAAATAGCAAGGAGAGTGACTGGTCTCAAATCTCCTGATTCGCTTTGTTTGTAGACGTGCATTTCTGGCAAAATAAACTGACCCATTTCTCAGAAAAGGCTTTCGGCTAAATTAAATCTTCAACATATGACGCCCACAGTGACATGTACTTCTCAGAAATAAATCCAATGTGCATAAACTAAAATCAAAAGCAAAACATAAATGACCTGTATATGATTTGTTAAATAAACCAAAATAAATGCACAGGTTGGGGAAAACAGATTTATGAAGATCATTTCAAAGGTTCATATATTGCAGAACATGATGTCACTAGTTTTAATTCAACAGGTTTGTTATTCTATTTGGGAAGGATAAGAAAACAAGTATTTGCCAATATGTGCGGTGAGCTTAAATAGATGAGCAACATTGTGCATTTGGGGTCACAGTCAGAGTGCCATACAGCAACATATCATGGAAACAGGCACTTCAATTCAGCTTATCCATGCTGACCAAAACTGCTCCATCTGCACTAGTCCAACCTGGCCACGTTTGGTTCATATCCCTTTAAGCTTTCCCCATCCATGTAGTTGGCCAAATGTCTTTTAAATGTCAATACAGTCCCTGCCTCAACGACCTCCTTTGGCAGACACAACATGCTGGAGTAACTCAGCAGGTGCGGCAGCATCTATGGAGAGAAGGAACTGGCGTCGTGGGCCTCACCCACTGAGTTACTCCAGCATTTTGTGTCTACCTTCGATTTTACCAGCATCTGCCGTTCTTTCTTAAACAGACCTCCTTTGGCAGCTTGCGTCATATACCTAACATCCTTTGCTTCTGAATATTTCCTAGCTTACCACAAAACCCAGATTTTGTTACTCACTATTTGTGTGTGTTCCTCTATGTTGTGTTTCTCATTTCAATTTCCTTTCTTCTCCTGCACCTTATCCAATTGTCAATGCTTTTTTTGGCTGGTGCTCTTCTGAATGTTCTCCTCACGTTTTACTTTAGATTTTAGACTTTAGTGACACAGCGCAGAAAAGGCCCTTCGGCCCACTGAGTCCACAAAGACCAGTGACCACCCTGCACACCAGCACTATCCTACACACACTAGGGATGATTTACAATGTTTTACCGCTGCTAATTAGCCTACAAACATTTTTGTAGTTTGGGAGGAAACTGAAGCATCAGGAGAAAACCCACGCGGTCACTGTAAGAACATACACACTCCGTTTAACCGGCACCTGTATTTAGGATCAAACCCGTGTCTCTGGCACTATAAGGCAGCAACTCTACCGTGCTCAGACTATCATGCATCCATGTGTAGAGGAGATTGTGGGCTGAAGGGCCTGATCCTGTGCTGAACTGTTCTATATTCCATGTAGTAATTTGATGGGGTAAATGGTCTTCCCGGCTCCCATTTTTTTGCTATTGAACCTTGAGATGTGCAATCTTAGTGCCGATGTAGGGAAGATAATGGAATTCTGTGGATGAGATGAATGGGACTGTCCTTCACAGTTTCTAGTTCCCGTTTCAAAGATTTGGTATGCCCTATTGTTTTGAGCACCTTTGATGTATAGTGGCAAACTTATTGAAATTCTGCCAACAGCTGTATTTTTAATATGTATTTTTAGTCTGAAGAAGGGTCTCCGCCAAAAATGTCACCCATTCCTTCTCTCCATAGATGCTGCCTCACCCGCTGAGTTACTCCAGCATTTTGTGTCTACCTTTGACTGTATTATTAAAGTGATTTCCTCTCATTTTCCAGTTTCTCCCTCACACACAGTTTAGTTTAGTTTGGTTTAGTTTAGTTTAGTTTAGTTTAGTTAATTTAGCTTAGTTTAGTTTAGAGATACAGCGCTGAAACAGGCCCTTTGGCCCACTCAGTCTGCACCAACCAGCGATCCCTACACACACTAGAAACAATTTTACACATACACCAAGCCAATTAACCTACAACCCTGTACATCTTTGGAAACTGAAAACCTCGGGGAAAACCTACGTGGTCAAGGGGACAACGTGGTACAAACTCCATAGAGACAGCACCCGTAGTCAGGATTGAACCCGGGTCTCCGGCACTGCAAGCAATGTAAGGCAGCAACTCTACCGCTGCGCCACCGTGGTGTCCCACAGGTTCTCAGGTGCTCCCACATAGTCTCGCTCATTGTTTTAAGAGGGGGGTGAATCTGTGGAATTCCTTGCCACAGAAGGCTGTGGAGGCCTAGTCAATGGATATTTTAAAGTCAGAGATAGATAGATTCTTGATTAGTACGGGTGTCAAGGATTACGGGGACAAGGCAGGAGTATGGGGTTCGGATGGCGAGATAGATCAGCCATGATTGAATGGTGGAGTAGACTTGATGGGCCGAATAGCCCAATTCTACTTCTATCACTTATGATCTTATTATGAACTTAAAAGTGAAATCTTGCTGGGCTCGGGTGTGGGATCAGTGGTGAGGAAAGAGCTTAAGAAACAGTTAGACAGGTACAAGGATAGGACAGGTTTGGAGGGATATGGACCAAACGTGGACAGGTGGGACGAGTGTAACTGGGATATGTTGGGCCGAAGGTTGTATCACTCTATGATTCTATGACTCTGTTAACTACAATAGGGGAGACCGATCTCCATGGTCATAAGCAAACAATAATAAAACAAAAATTATATCAACCCAATCACTACTGTGTTTTCTACTTTATCTCCTCAACCCCTGAGTCCCTTAGCTCTAACAAGCTCACCAAGCTGACCTAAAATCAAACGAGTTTCAACTAACATCTGAGAATTCCACACCTTCACAGTCCTTTGGGTGAAGAAATGTTTTCTCTTCCGCTGAATAGTTTATTCGGGACTGGCAACATCCTTCATGCATTAAGTGTCCAGTTCCTATCTGGATTTTATAAGTTTCAATAAGGTTCCCTCCCATTCTTTTAGAAACATTGAAACATAGAAACATAGAAAAATAGGTGCAGGAGTAGGCCATTCGGCCCTTCGAGCCTGCACCGCCATTCAATGTGATCATGGCTGATCATCCAACTCAGTATCCCATACCTCTAACAAACTCTAGCAAAGATGAAAAAGTGCTGGAGTAGCTCAACATGTCAGGAAGCATCTCTGGAGAATTGTCGCCAAAGCAGATGGCCTCAATTGGTCCACATTATACTGCGTCTGCCACGCATTTGCCCGCTCATCTCAACTAAATTACCCTGGAGCTTCTCTGCACCCGAGCGACGGTCACACACAAACTTGGAGATATTATTTAATTTTGATATACAGGGCGGAAACAGGCCCTTCGGCCCACCGAAGAGTCCGTACCGACCAGCAATCCCTGCACAGTAACACTACCCTGCACACACTAGGGACGATTTACACTTATATCAAAACCAATTAACTGACAAACCTGTAAGTCTTTGGAGTGTGGGCGGAAACTGAAGATCTCGGAAAAACCCACGCGGTCACATACAAACCTGTGCGTGTACGTATATGGGGGAGAACGTACAAAATTAGAAACATAGGAAATAGGTGCAGGAGGAGGCCATTCGGCCCTTCGAGCCAGCACCGCCATTTATTGTGATCATGGCTGATCATCCCCTATCAATAACCCGTGCCTGCCTTCTCCCCATATCCCTTGATTCCACTAGCCCCTTGATTCCACTAGCCCCTAGAGCTCTAACTCTTTCTTAAATCCATCCAGTGATTTGGCCTCCACTGCCCTCTGTGGCAGGGAATTCCATAAATTCACAACCCTCTGGCTGAAATTTTTTTTTCTCACCTCAGTCTTAAATGACCTCTGCTTTATTCATATGACAGTCCCGCCATCCCAGGGATCAATCTTGTGAAATTACGCTGCACAAGGATGTCCTTCCCCAAATTAGGAGAACAAAACTGTACACAATACTCCAGATGTGGTCTCACCATAGCTTCTATACAACTGCAGAAGAACCTCTTTACTCGTATACTGGAATCCTCTTGTTATGAAGGCGAACATTCCATTAGGTTTCTTCACTGCCTGCTGTACCTGCACGGCAATTTTCAATGACCGGTGTACAAGGACACCCAGGTCTCGCTGTACCTCCCCCTTACCTAACCTGACCCCATTGAGATGATAATCTGCCCCCTTGTTTTTGCCGCCAAAGTGGATAACCTCACATTTATCTATATTATACTGCATCTGCCACGCATCTGCCCACTCACTCAACCTGTCCAGGTCACCCTGCAACCTCCTGACATCCTCTTCACAGTTCACACTGCCACCCAGCTTCGTGTCATCCGCAAACTTGCTAGTGTTGGTCTTAATTCCCTCATCCAAATCATTAATATATATGGTAAACAGTTGCGGCCCCAACACCGAGCCTTGCGGCACTCCACTTGCCACTGCCTGCCATTCTGAAAAGGACCCGTTCACTCCTACTCTTTGCTTCCGGCCTGCCAACCAATTTTCTATCCATGTCAACACCCTACCCCCAATACCATGTGCTCTAATTTTAGTCACCAGTCTCCCATGCGGGACCTTATCAAAGGCTTTCTGAAAGTCTAGATACACTACATCCACTGACACCCCTTCATCCATTTTACTTGTCACATCCTCAAAAAATTCCAGAAGATTAGTCAAGCATGATTTCCCTTTCATAAATCCATGTTGACTTGGACTAATCCTTTTACTGCTATCCAAATGCACCATTATTACCTCTTTAATATTTGACCAGCACCTTTCCCACCACCGAAGTCAGGCTAACTGGTCTGTAATTCCCCGTTTTCTCTCTCACTCCTTTCTTGAAAAGTGGGATAACATTAGCTATCCTCCAATCCACAGGAACTGATCCTGAATGTCTTGAACATTGGAAAATGATCACCAATGCGTCCAGTATTTCTAGAGTCACTTCCCTGTGGACCCTGGGATGCAGACCATCAGGCCCAGGGGATTTATCATCCTTCAGTCCCATTAGCCTACCCAATAATATTTCTCGCCTAATGAAAATTTATTTCAGTTCCTCTACCCTCTTAGATCCTCTGTCCTCCAGTATATCTGGGAGATTGTTTGTGTCTTCCTTAGTGAAGACAGATCCGAAGTACCTATTCAACTCTTCTGCCATTTCATTGTTGCCCATAATAATTTCACCCGTGTCTGCCTTCAAGGGACCCACATTTGACTTTGCTACTCTTTTTTTCCTTAACATATCCAAAGAAGCTTTTACTGTCCTTCTTTATATTCCTGGCCAGCTTCCCCTCGTACTTCATCTTTTCAGCCCGTATTGCCCATTTTGTTTCCTTCTGTTGTCCTATGAAAGTTTCCCAATCCTCTGGCTTCCGGCTACTCTTTGCTGTGTTATACATCTTTTCTTTTAGTTTTATTCTATCCCTAACTTCTCTTGTCAGCCATGGTTGCCTCCTACTCTCCTTAGAATCTTTCTTCCTTTTTGGAATGAAATGATCCTGCGTCTTCCGGATTATGCCCAGAAATTCCTGCCATTGCTGTTCCACCGTCATTCCTGCTAGGATCCCTTTCCAGTCTACTTTGGCCAGCTCCCCTCTCATGCCTTCATAGTCCCCTTTGTTCAACTGCATCACTGACACTTCCGATTTAACGTTCTCCTTCTCAAACTGCAGATTTAAACTGCGTACAGACAGCACCTGTAGTCGGAAACAAACCTGGGTCTCCGGCGCTGCAAGCGCTGTAAGGCAGAATCGCCGCGCCACCATGCCACCCTATTACATTTACGTCCTTCAGCTAGTCTTTCATATATTTATCATTAATAGCTGGATCCACGAACTGATCCCTGTCTGCTACTGGGGAAAATAATACATCTATTCCTGCTTCTTTTTTGCCAACCAGTTCCTTGTTCACACTAGAACAGGGATCCAGCAATCCAAAGTTTTAATGTGCCATGCTATTCACTTACCTAGGGCTTTGCCGAATGCTTTTGAATGTCCAGATACATCGTAAACTCTCTACCAGTTAATTCCTCAAAAAAAATCCAGTAAATTTGTCAAGATGTGGTTCCCCCTTTCATAAATTTGGACTTTTGTGACCAGCGAGAGAGAGTTCACTGGCTGTAATAGCACGGGAATAAAAAATGGAAGGAGATCTTCAGCCTTTTTTATGGACTGCTATTCAACCAAAGCATTGTATTTAAAAAAAAAAACTTGTGCTCACTTATACAGTAAATCCATCTGGCCTATCATTTCCACCACTCTCAATTACCAGTTAATGTTCTGTGCAGTGGAGGTTTGCAGTGTAGAGTTTTATGTTGCTTGTATCCTGTGTGACCACTGCCTGCTGTCCTCCGCCAATCTGAAGGATAGCAAAGGGGGGGGGGGGGGGGGGGCGGGCACGGTATCACAGCTGTAGAGTTGTTGCCTCACAGCGCCAGAGACCCAGGTTTGATCCTGACTATGGGCGCTGTCTGTAGGAGTTTATATGTTCAGCCCATGACCACTGTAGGTTTTCCCCGGGTGCTCTGGTTTCCTCCCACACACCAAAGACGCACAGGTTTGTAGGTTAATTGGCTTTGATAAAAATTGTAAATTGAGTCAAATATGTAAATTAATGTTAAAGAAGGAACTGCAGATGCTGGAGAATCGAGGGTTACACAAAAAGCTGGAGAAACTCAGCGGGTGCTGCAGCATCTAAGGAGCGAAGGAGAATAGTGTTCGTGTGCTGGGATCGTTGGTCGGTGTGGGCCGAAGGGGCCCGTTTCCGTGCTGTTTCTCTAAACTAAACTAAACTCAAAGATTAAATGTGTAGGAAGGAAGTGCAGATGCTGGTTTACACCAAAGACACACACAAGTGCCGGCCCTGTTCAACACACATGTTCTTTCTGACTCCAAATACAACTTACCCTAGTAATTATTCAGAAGAGCCTGACACCCTTTTGTTCAGAAGATCACTTCATCCATCCATGGCTTCCTAACACGTTGTCCTTCAATTTTAAATATTCTGTGAAACTCAATTTGCCCCGGTCATCTCTTGGACAAATTATGTTCTCAAGTGTGTACAGTAGATCATCAATCCTTCCACCTTGTTCAACATATCCTTCATCCCTCCTTGACAGACCAATGGACCAAATACCCCCCCACCATTCCTAGTCTGATTGTACTGTCGTTACCTCATTCATTCTTGTTTGTCTGTGAAAATGGTTCTTTCCAACTCCTGTATCGGCTGCCTGCTTGTGGATATGTGATTTTCGTAGTTAGCGAGACTGCATGGGATCAGGGAAGAAACCCAGCAATTATAATTGAGCCTGTCCACATAGTCCATGTTTCAAAACATTTCCAGGAGTTCCTCCGGTGCACAATGTGGTTTAATTGTTCATTAAAAGACTCCTCTCACTCGGTGAGCTGAGATGTGATGGTAGAGTCATTTTTTTTCTAAATGATGGTGTGGGAGCAAAATGTAAAGGTCAGGTGGAGTTGGTGCTCAAAGTAACGTGTGATTTATTAAACCGGTGCGCACCAGTTAGTTTGAATATCAACTACGTCTTGCCTTTCCAATTTGCTCCTACCACAGGTCAGAGAACTGTCTAGACAGCACAACCGCCCAACCCATTTAATATTGATTTATCTTGACTTAAAGACATTCTTGTTGAAAATTTGGCCACAGACTGTGTCATCCTGTTCATTGCAGGCAACGGTATACTTCCTGAGGAGATCAATGAAACTTTCCACTGTTATGTTGGTACCTGCAATGTTCTTGTCACATCTGCAATAATTAGTTTAGTTGAACAGCCTACAGGATCAAGTGGCCAGGGAAGTTTAGTTTAGATTAGTTTAGTTTAGTTTAGTTTAGTTTAGTTTAGTTTAGTTTAGAGATACAGCGCCGAAACAGGCCCTTCGGCCTACCAAGTCCGCGCCGACCAGCAATCCGCACACATTAACACTATCCTACACACACTAGGGACAATTTACATTTATACCAAGCCAATTAACCTAGAAACCTGTAAGTCTTTGGAGTGTGGGAGGAAACCCAAGAACTTGGAGAAATTCCACGCGGTCACGGGGAGAACGTACAAACTCTGTGGTCAGGAACCCGGGTCTCTGGCGCTGTAAGATAGCAACTCTACCGCTGTCCCACTGTGCTGCCCCTGTAAGATGTCTTTGGCCTAATAATCCACTCTCTCCGAGGTGTGAAAATGGCCAACTGTAAGCATCCAACAATGTGTCCTTTAGGATAGAGGGGTCATATGCATCCCCCAGAAACATGTCATGCACCAGTGGGAATACCGTATGATTCACTGCAATCTGCACATTGAAAGGATGTAGAGAGTAGGAAACAGTCTATAGTTTTCGGCCAACCGAGTCCGCGCGCCCCAGCGATCACCCCTTATACGAGTTCTACCCTTTACAAATTACAAAAGCCGATTAAGTTAAAACCTGCTCGGCTTTGAAATATGGGAGGAGAGCAGAGCACCAGGGGAAACCTCACGCAGTCACAGGGAGAACGTACAAACTCTGTACAGACAGCACCTGTAGTCGGGATCGAACCAGGCCACTGGCGCTGTGAAGCAGCAACTACTGCTGTACCACCATGCCATGGGTGTTGGGACATAATTGCCAGCTTGTCTGTGTGAGGGACTTCACTGAGGTTGTGGACAATAAGCAATGCTAAATGTTAAGCACTCTCTGATATTTTTCTACTCACTAACTTCAGACTGTCAAAGCTGAGCGAAAAATATTATGTAGCATCTTTGCCTAAAATCTTATCTTGAAAAAATCTTCAAGGTTGAAACTTACCAAATAGTGAAAGCCTTGGATAGAGTGGATGTGGAGAGGATACTTCCATTAGTGGGAGAGTCTAGAATTAGAGGTCATAGCCTAAGAATTCAAGGACGTTCCTTTAGGAAGGAGATGAGGAGGAATTTATTTAGTCAGAGGGTGGTGAATTTGTGGAATTCTTTGCCACAGAAGGCCCTGGATGCCGAATCAGTGGATATTTTTAAGGCAGAGATAGATAGATTCGTGATTAGTACGGGTGTCAGCGGTTAATGGGAGAAGGCCGGAGAATGGGGTTAGGAGTGAGAGATAGATCAGCCATGATTGAATGGCGGATTAGACTTGATGGGCCGAATGGCCTAATTCTGCTCCTATTACTTATGACCTTATGATCTCAAGGTGAGTTCAAAGAAGGCTTGATGGAAAATGAAAGAGCACAAAGCAAAATACAGCAAACCCATAGCTTAGATAAAGGACAGATTTGGCAGACGTTAACTGACAGCAAGCAAAGCCACATGAGGTGTGCAGTGTATAAATGTATTTATTCTATCCCGTTTCATTCACCACACCATAGCACTCGTGATTTACAATAAAGTCTGAGATGCTGAGAGATTCAACGCTGTGATAAAACTTGCATTTCTATTTAGGCGGTGTACCTGCTATGAATGGCAAAATCTGCAAGCGTCTGATTCTCCATCTTAACCAGGAGATGGTTTTGATATATGTCGTGACAGAAGTCTTGATGATGGGGTTTTTTATGACCTACCACCCAAAATGTGCCAGTGACTTTCAATTTAAAAAAAAATGTTCTGGTAACAGAAGGAGCGTTTATTTTGTTTTTTCACAAGAAGAAGATTTTTTTTTTGTCTCTCTGGCAACTCTCTGGAGCTTTGCCAAGTAGTCACAAAACATAACTAATTCCATTCCAAAAGAATTTGAATATTTAATAGTGCCTTTCTCACCTTGCCCCAAGGCGCTGAGAAAAAGGGGCCACGTATTACTACCAAGCACGGCATCCTATAATTAACTCCCGATGCACCACTGATGTAATAAGTCTTTTTAATAGCGCTTGGTCCCCTGCACAACTGATGAGTTATTTTAGTAGCCTCTCTGGTGATTCATGCTCATGGATGCTTGCTTGATCCCCATGTCATTATTTCAGTAGCTGCACCAAAAATCATGCTTATTAAATAACAATATCTTTGCTATTTAACAGTGTATAAAATCATGAGAGGAATAGATCGGGTAGAGGTGGACGCACAAAGTCTCTTGCCCAGAATAGGGGAATCAAGGACCAGAGGACATAGGTTCAAGGTGAAGAGTAAAATATTTAATAGGAATAGACAATAGACAATAGGCAATAGGTGCAGGAGTAGGCCATTCGGCCCTTCGAGCCAGCACCGCCATTCAATGTGATCATGGCTGATCGTCCCTAATTAGTACCCCATTCCTGCCTTCTCTCCATATCGCCTGAATCTGCTATCTTTAAGAGCCCTATCTAGCTCTCCCTTGAAAGTATCCAGAGAGCCACCCTCTCTGAGAACCCACCACTTTCTGAGTCGGAGAATTCCACAGACTCACAACTCTCTATGAGAAAAACTGTTTCCTCGTCTACATTCTAAATGGCTTACCCCTTATTCTTAAAATGTGACCCCTGGTTCTGGACTCCCCCAACATCGGGTAATTTGAGGGGTAACTTTTTCACACAAAGGGTGGTGGGTATATGGAAGAAGATGCCAGAGGAGGTGGTTGAGCCAGGGACGATCCCAACATTTAAAAAACAGTTTGACAGGTACATAGATAGGACAGGTTTGGAGGGATATGGACCAAGCGCAGGCAGGTGGGACTAGTGTAGCTGGGACATGTTGGCCGGTGTGGGCAAGTTGGGCCGAATAGCCTGTTTCTACACTGTATCACTCTATGACTCTGTGACGCTAAAAAAGGAAGCTTGTGATTCACTTAACATGCAGAGAGGTCCAGCTTAGTGTAAATGAGCCAGAACGCGCGGGTAGGAGTCTTGTATTTCAAAATCTTACTTAGTGCATCACACTAGGGAGATCGCAGTTCAGTACCTGCGAATTCTCAACTTGAATCGTCGAAGTGTAATCAGCTTGAAACTGCAACTGACAAGTGTAATAATCTTACCAGTGTCATAAACAAAAATCAGTAACTAAACGTTACCTAAATCTTCACACCGCACACTTCAGTGCGGCATGGTGGTGCAGCAGGTAGATTTGCTGCCTTACACCAAGCGCCAGACACCCAAGTTTGATCCTGACTAAGGGTGCTGTCCGTAGTGAGTTTGTACATTCTCGCTGTGAGTTTTCTCTGGGCACTCTGGTTTCGTTCCACTTCCCAAAGACCTGCAGGTTTGTAGATTAATTGACTTCTGTATATTGTCCCTAGTGTGTAGAACAGAATTAGCGTATGGAGATCGTGGTCGGTGTGGATTCAGTGGGCACAAGGGCCTGTTTCCACGCTGCATCTCTGAAACTAAAACTAAACTAAACTAAATTAAATCAAGAGCTAGCAGAAGTAACCCGCAATCCACTGTGCCACATCCATAGATGTATATAGACCTGCCTTCAAAAGGATCCACCTGTAATGTTTTTAATCGTAAAAATAATTTCAAGGGTGATTGCAGAAAAAGTTATCAAATAGAAAGGCCACATCTGGTAATTTAATTGTCAATCTCTCCATCTTAAATACATTTGAATTCTGCCTCAAATTCTCCCTGGGGTTCTGAATTCCAGACGCTTACAATCCCCCGAGAGAAATTCCTCCTCAACTCTCTGAGATGAGAAATCCCGGAATGTGAAACAGTGCCTTCACATTCTAGATCCCCATAGGAAACCATCCTCTCAGCATCCACCCAGCCAATTCCTTCAGAATATGACGTTTCTGTACATTCACCTCTACTTCAATGAGTTTAGGCCCAACGTGCTTATCGCACCATTTCAGGTAAACCTTTCCTAACCAGGAATTAACCTAGTGACTCTTCCGTGAACTATGTCCAATGGTTCAATGATGCTTTTGTTCTCACCTGTGCCGAGTCAAAATGCAGAATGAAATGATTTTCTTACAAACAGTCCAGTATAGTATTGCTGTACCTAAGCACACACCGGTTAGCAAAATGGACAGAAATAGTCTTCTGATCCCGCGACCAAGAGATACCATATTTGGGCACCATTTTCAGAGTCCAGTCCACGTTCTAGTTGTCCTGAGCGGTGGCCGTTCCAGGCGAACCCTAGGCTGCTGCAGGGCCCCAAGCCGCCAACCAGCAATCCAACGTCCCTCTCCTCGCCCGTCCACCTTTGTTCCTGGGGTAGTCTCTTCCTGCGGGCGACCTCAAGGGCGCGGTAGGCCAGACCCTGCTCCCTCTACTACCAGCCTCATTCCTCACCAGCCAAGTTTGTCGTCATTGCCGGTTCCATCCTCCCGGTCTTTGGTCTTCGGTGAACGGTGGAAGAATCTCCAATGCATGGACATCCTCCCTGAAATATGGAGGCCAGAACCCTGTGCAGACTGCGGCATTGCAAGTTTTATTGCGTCATGGACACAAAGCTACCAGCCAGCACCATTTTGATATTGGTTTATTGTTTTCCAAGAGGCAGGGAAGCGTATTGGTTGCGTGCTATCTAATTCAAATCACACGATACTTAAGTATAATTAAACCATACACAAGTACAATAGAGAAAAATACCAGACTGCAGAATATACTGTTACAGCATTATAGTGTTACAGCTACAAAGAAAGTGCAGATAAAAAAGTGCAAGGGCTGCTGTGTGGTTGGTCAGAAGATCAACTACCATGATAGCTAATGGGCGGACTGTTCAGTCGGCTGAAAACATCACTCAAGAAGATGTACATGAATCCCGTGCTTTCAAACTTTTATATCATCTGCCCACTGGGAGAGGAGAGAAGAGGGAGTAACAGGTATGTAAATGGTCCTTGATTATATTTTGTTGGAAGGAACTGCAGATGCTGATTTAAACCGAAGATGGACACAAAATGCTGGCGCAACTCAGTCTGCAGATGTAGTCCAGGGTGATCCTGCAGATTCACAGAGAAATAGTCAGCTGGATACTTAGTTCAGGATGCCGGAAGCAATTTCATCAGCAGTATACAGATGCCATCATTAAATTGATCAGGGCCTGAGGAAAATCATTTGCAGCCAGCCCTAAACTACAGGTCCACAGTCTCCAACCTCAAAACTCCATGTATTCCTGCCACACACGTTACTCGTAAAAGGAGTCATACAGCATGGAAACAAGCCCATGGGCCCAACTTGCCCTTGCCGACCAAGGTGCCCCATCCACACTCATCGCACCATGTACAGTGAATGGCACGGAGCTGCTGCCTCAGAGCACCAAAGACCCGGGTTCGATACTGGCCTCAGGTGCTGCCTGTGAGGAGTTTGCACGTTCTCCCAGTGACTGCGTGGAATTCCTCTGGATTCCCCGGTTTCCTCCCACATGCCAAAGACGTGCAGAGTTGTAGGTTAATTGGCCTCTAAATTTGCCCCTGGTGCATACAGAGTGGATGAGAAAGGGGAACAACCTTCTACGAGAATGTTGCCAGAACTAGAAGGTGTGAGCTATAGGGAGAGGTTGAGTAGGCTGGGTCTCTATTCCTTGGAGTGCAGGAGGATGAGGGGTGATCTTATAGAGGTGGATAAAATTATGAGAGGAATAGATCAGTTCGATGCACAGAATCTCTTGCCCAGAGTAGGGGGGTCGACAAGGTGAAGGGAAAAGATTTAATAGGAATCTGAGGGAAAACCTTTTCACACAAAGGGTGGTGGATGTATAGAACACGCTGTCAGAGGAGATAGTTGGGGCTGGGAATATCCCAACGTTTAAGAAACAGTTAGACAGGTACATGGATAGGACATGTGTGGAGGGATATGGACCAAGCGCAGGCAAGTGGGACTAGTGTACTGGGACATGTTGGCAGGTGTGGGCAAGTTGGATCGAAAGGCCTGTTTCCACTCTGTATCACTCTATGACTCTAAAAAAGAACTAGCATAAATGGGTGCTCGATGGTCGTCAGGCCCTGTGGAGCACTGCGGGCCAAAGGGCCTGTTTCCATGCTGTATCTCTAAACTAAACCTTTCCGCATCTGGAGGTGCCGCACGGCAGTGGCTTTCCCGAGGTGCCGCAGCCAGCTTGTCGGTCGGTGGGACCAGGAAACCGCCCAAAGGCTCGTCGTAATTACCCGAGGCTTGCAGCCTGCAGTATCTCACGATTGGTGGGACATTGCCTGAAGACTCGTAGGTGACCGGGATTGAGAACCTGTCTAAAGGCTCGGCAGAGGGCACAACTGGGAATTAACTGGAGATGTTGAACATGAGAAGCAAGGGCCGGAAGGAGGGCGAACCGGGGTAATGTCTCCAGCACCTTCAGGTAGGATGCAGGAGGCGAACCAGGGACACAAAGATGGGCGGGCGAGGAGAGGAGTGGGACATTGGTTCATGAGAACTGCCCCACAACATTCACCGCATGCCGACTGGACTTTAATGGCACCATTAACTTCGCTGCTCGCATGTGTTTTATATGAGATTTTATATGCAAAATGAATTTCACTGTGCAGTTACATATGTGACAAATAAAACACTATTGACTTCTTTGTTAACCCATTCCTTCTTTCCAGAGATACTGCCTGTCCCGCTGAGTCACTCCAGTACTTTGTGTCTATCTTTGGTTTAAACCAGCATCTGCAGTTCCTTCCCACTCAAAGCACTATTGATTATTTATTGACCCTTATAGATAATAGATAAAAGACAATAGGTGCAGGAGAAGGGTATTTGGCCCTTCGAGCCAGCACCGCCATTCAATGTGATCATGGCTGGTCATCCACAAATAGTACCCCGTTCCTGCCATCTCCCCATATCCCCTGACTCCGCTATCTTTAAGAGCCCTATCTAGCTCTCTCTTGAAAGTATCCAGAAAACTGTCCCCCACCGCCCACTGAGGCAGAGAATTCCACAGACTCACACCTCTCTGTGAGAAAAAGTGTTTCTTTATCTCCGTTCTAAATGGCTTACCCCTTATTCTAGCAATGTTACAACATTTTGAGATTTTAAAAATCAAGTCTGCAATTTATCCCATCAGATAAAGCATAAAAAGAAGTTTAATTTGACAGCTAATTCACTTTCATATCTTCAGTATTAAAAAATGTATGGCCATTTTCATACTCGGAAATTAGCAACTTGCTTCCTATTGCTTTTCTATTAACTTAACACAAAAGTTGTGATCGAGGACAGTCAAAAGCCGATAACTTTCTTAAAAATTAAGAGACTTGAAAGAAATTTTCAGTTATTATAGATTGAAGTATTCTGAAACAAATATGAAACAATCTTACTTGGATGACATGAAATTAAAGCATATAATTAGTTAGTTACCCAATTGTAACTAATTACAAAATTCAATTACTAGATCTAAACATCTATCCATTTCTTAAGAAAAAATGTAAAAAAAATTTAAAGCCTAAGTGTCCAATTAACATTCACACAACACAGAGTGGATGAGAAAGTGGACCAACCTTCTACGAGGATGTTGCCAGAACTAGAGGGTGTGAGCTATAGGGAGAGGTTGAGTAGGCTGGGTCTCTATTCCTTGGAGTGCAGGAGGATGAGGGGTGATCTTATAGAGGTGGATAAAATTATGAGAAAAATAGATCGGTTTGATGCACAGAATCTCTTGCCCAGAGTAGGGGGGTCGACAAGGTGAAGGGAAAAGATTTAATAGGAATCTGAGGGAAAACCTTTTCACACAAAGGGTGGTGGATGTATAGAACACGCTGTCAGAGGAGATAGTTGGGGCTGGGAATATCCCAACGTTTAAGAAACAGTTAGACAGGTACATGGATAGTACAAGTTTGAAGGGATATGGACCAAGCGCAGGCAAGTGGTACTAGTGTACTGGGACATGTTGGCAGGTGTGGGCAAGTTGGATCGAAAGGCCTGTTTCCACTCTGTATCACTCTATGACTCTAACAAAGAACTAGCATAAATGGGTGCTCGATGGTCGTCGGGCCCTGTGGAGCACTGCGGGCCAAAGGGCCTGTTTCCATGCTGTATTTCTAAACTAAACCTCTCCGCATGTGGAGGTGCCGCACGGCAGTGGCTTTGCTGAGGTGCCGCAGCCAGCTTGTCAGTCGGTGGGACCAGGAAACCGCCCAAAGGCTCGTCGTATTCACCCGAGGCTTGCAGCCTGCAGTACCTCACGATTGGTGGGACATTGCCTGAAGACTTGTAGGTGACCGGGATTGAGAACCTGTCTAAAGGCTCGGCAGAGGGCACAACTTGGAATTAACTGGAGATGTCGGACATGAGAAGCAAGGGCCGGAAGGAGGGTGAACCGGGGTAATGTCTCCAGCACCTTCAGGTAGGCTGCAGGAGGCGAACCAGGGACACAAAGATGGTCGGGATCGAACCCGGACCTCTGGTGCTGTGAGGCAGCAGCTCTGCTGGCCTTGCCACTCTTGTTGAAATGCAAATGTCAAGCTAATGGTTGAAATATCAAATTTGTATCTTCTGCACATCTCCCCGGAGACCCACGAGGCTGTGTCATAAGCCCGGCTTCCCTGCTTTGATATCCAACTAGCAGATGTTGAAATGACAGTTCGGTGATACAGACCTCACAGCTTCAGGAATGACACTGATGAAAAGTGAGAGAAACTAATGAGAATAGTTGAGCTGAAATATAATTGGGAAACCAGCTAAATGGCAAGGTAGAGGGTTGAATTCTTATTACATTTCCCAAGCAGAGTCTGCTTTGAGTCAGAAATGAAAAGATAATATGGCAATCTAACCTTTTTATAATTTAACTTTGAAAGAATTTAGTGACAAAGAGTTAATTTAAAATTCAGTTTTTGCGCTAATTGGCTGTGTTGCAGAATGAACAATGTACAGATTTAATTGCTCTCCAAGGTACGAACCCATTTATGAAAGAGTTTATTCCTTCTTTAAAAATTATAGATTTTAAAAAACTGGAGTAATTCAGTGCTTGGAATCGTGCATCTAGAAAAGCAGAAAATTAAATCTAAAAAAACACTTCATTTGTAAAGTGTGAGTATTAATATATATCTAGTTGATAGTACCTAGTATGTACCTAGTACCTGTATGTGCTTTTTTTTATTGCAGAGATAAATAGATTCTTGATTTGTAGGCGAGAAATAGTATTGGGTCGGCTAATGGGACTGAAGGATGATAAATGCCCTGGGCCTGATGGTTTGCATCCCAAGGTCCTCACGAGGTGGCTCTAGAAATACTGGACGCATTGGTGATCATTTTCCAATGTTCAATATATTCAGAATGAGTTCCTGTGGATTGGAGGATAGCTAATGCTATCCCACTTTTCAAGAAAGGAGCGAGAGAGAAAACGGGGAATTACAGACCAGTTAGCCTGACTTCGGTGGTGCGAAAGATGCTGGAGTCAATTAATAAAGAGGTAATAATGCAGCATTTGGATAGCAGTAAAAGGATAAATCCAAGTCAGCATGGATTTATGAAAGGGAAATCATGCTTGACTAATCTTCTGGAATTTCTTGAGGATGTGACAAGTAAAATGGATGAAGGGGAGCCAGTGTATCTAGACTTTCAGAAAGCCTTTAATAAGGTCCCGCACAGGAGACTGGTGACTAAAATTAGAGCATATGGCATTGGGGGTAGGGTGTTGACATGGATAGAAAATTGGTTGGCAGAGTGGAAGCAAAGAGTAGGAGTGAACGGGTCCTTTACGGAATGGCAGGCAGTGGCGAGTAGAGTGCCGCAAGGCTCAGTGTTGGGGCCGCAACTGTTTACCATATATATTAACGATTTGGAAGAGGGAATTAGGAACAACACTAGCAAGTTTGCGGATGAAACAAAGCTGGGTGGCAGTGTGAACTGTGAAGAGGATGTTAGGAGGTTGCAGGGTGGCCTGGACAGTTTGAGTGAGTGTGCAGATGCGTGGCAGATGCAGTATAATATAGATAAATGTGTGGTTATCCACTTTCGTGGCAAAAACAAGTGGGCAGATTATTACCTCAATGGGGTTAGGTTAGGTAACGGGGAGGTACAGCGAGACCTGGGTGGCCTTGTACACCGGTCACTGAAAGTTGGCGTGCAGGTACAGCAGGCAGAGAAGAAAGCTAATGGAATGTTGGCCTTCATAACAAGAGGATTTCAGTACAGGAGTAGAGAGGTTATTCTGCAGTTGTATTGGGCTCTGGTAAGATCACATCTGGAGTATTGTGTACAGTTTTGGTCTCCTAATTTGAGGAAGGACATCCTTGTGATTGAGCCAGTGCAGCGTAGGTTCACGAGATTGATCCCTGGGATGGCGGGACTGTCATATGAGGAAATATTGAAAAAACTAGGCTTATATTCACTGGAGTTTAGAAGGATGAGGGGGAATATTATAGAAACATATAACATTATAAAAGGAGTGGACAGGCTAGATGCAGGTATAATGTTCCCAATGTTGGGCGAGTCCAGGACCAGGGGCCACAGCCTTAGAATAAAGGGGAGGCCATTTAAGACTGAGGTGAGAAAAAATGTTTTCACCTAGATAGTTGTGAATTTATGAAATTCCCTCCCACAGAGGGCAGTGGAGGCCAAGTCACCGGATGGATTTAAGAGAGAGTTAGATAGAGCTCTAGGGGCTAGTGGAGTCAAGGGATATGGGGAGAAGGCAGGCACGGGTTATTGATGGCACGGGGACGATCAGTCATGATCCCAATGAATGGCGGTGCTGGCTCGAAGGGCCGAATGGCCTCCTCCTGCACCTATTTTCTATGTTTCTATGTTTCTAGGTATGTGTGTCAGGGGTTATGGGGAGAAGGCAGGAGAATGTGGTTAGGTGGGAGAGATAGAACTAGTGTATGGGTGATCGATGGTCAGCATGGATTTGGTGAGCCGAATGGCCTGTTTCCGATCAATGTTTCTGCAAAAGTTCAGGCAGAAACATTTGCGCCAAGTTGATCAGATGCGTCAAGTTGATCAGATGGAGGCTTCAAAGTGCTTAGCGTGTGGAATTATTTGCTGTAGAAACCAAGTTAATGGATATTTTTAAGGCAGAGATAGATAGTTCTTGATTGGTACGGGTGTCAGAGGTTGTGGAGAGATGGCAGGAGAATGGGGTTAGGAGGGAGAGATAGATCAGCCATGATTGAATGACAGAGTAGACTTGGTGGGCAGAACGTCCTAATTCTACTCATATTGCATTTGACCTTATGACCTTATGGCAGTGTACAAGAGTCGCCAGTGTGCAGAAAGTATCTGCAGATGCTGATTTACACCGAAGATATACACAAAATGCTGGAGTAACTTAGCGGGACAGGCAGCATTTTTGGAGAAAGGCAATAGGTGACGGGTCGGGTCAAAACCCTTCTTCAGATTGAGAGTCAGGGGAGGGGGAAACTAGAGATATGAAAAGATTCAGAACAATTCAGAGCCAAACCCATTGAACCCAAACAATTCAGAGCCAAACCCAAACAAGTTCCACTGTTCGCTTCCATATGTATAATCCCTTCCTTATCACCTCTTCCACAGCCACCAATGGACCATAGTGGGCTCCACCTTTCCTTGGTCATCAGTGAATTTGTTCTGAACCATTTTGCATACAGTTCAGTAAAAACCTCACAAAGCAGAGACAAAATCACATTGAAATACAAGGGTGTAAGGAAAATAGATGACACTGAAACGATACACAATGCCACGTCTCCGTCACCATTGTGTCTGATTCAAGTCACGGAGTCATAGAGTCATAGGTATGGCAACACTTTCCTGATTTGTAGGCAAAAAAATAATTTCACTGTACACCTGTACATATGATAATAAAGAACCATTGGCCACTCGGGTCAGGCAGCATCTCTAGTGAAAAAGGATGGTTGGCCTTTGGAGTCGAGACCCTTTTTCTGTCTTCTTCTTCTTCACTCTTTGCTACTCCAGCACTTTGTAACCACAGGCATCTTTAGTATAAAGCAGCATTTGCAGTGCTTTGTTTCTACTTTGACCATTGACCATTGTCCTCTTTGGTGAGAAGGACATAATCATGCAATCAGTGTCACAGTGGCGCAGCGGTAGACTTGCTGCCGTAAGGGCCTGTCCCACTTTCACCACCTAATTCAAAACCATTTTTACTCGTGGACATTTTTCATCATGCTAGAAAAAACGCCCCGACCTACTTGATGCCACGAGTGCCTACGACTGGCATCACGGCCGGCTACGACCTACCTACGACCTCATGATGACCATGCTGCGAGTATGAGTCAAGGGCAAACTCAGCAGAGGTCGTGAATTAGGTCGTGAAAGTGGGACAGGCCCTTTACAGCGCTTGCAGCCACCGAAGAGACCCGGGTTTGATCCCGACTACGGGTGCTGTCTGCACGGAGTTTGTACGTTCTCCCTGTGATCTGTGTGTGTTTTCTCCGACATTTTCGGCTTCCTCCCATACTCCGAAGATGTATAGGTTTGTAGGTTTATTTGGCTTGGTATAAGTGTAAGTTGTCCCTAGTGTGTGTAGGATAGTGTTCATTTGGATAGCTGGTCGATGCGGACTCGGTGGGCCGAAGGGCCTATTTCTGCGCTGTATCTCGAAACCAAACTAAACTAAACTAAACATTGGTGGAAGTTGGTGACTTCAATGCAAACCCCAAGCATCATCTTCAGTAAAGTTTCAGAAGTATTCTTCAGTCTGTCAGTTCCTCACCCACAATAAGAGATGATAATGAAGCCAAGCGAAAATCTGCAGGATGAAACTGATTTATTCGCAGGAATCCATGAACTTTAAAGAGCGTGTGTTTATTTTGTGACTAATGAGGGGCTCAATTGGGCTCTCCAATTTGTCTTTTAGGCATTTTGCTATGTTTTGTTCTGCTGCCTCCTATAACTATGTATTTTTATCAATGCAGTACCGCTTGTTATGGTCTGTATATCTTTGTTGAGTCCAGTTATAAAATTATTTGTGAGCTACTCACAGAACTGGAATATTTCATGATCTGCCCACTGCTTTAATCATCCCCCATTGTAATGATACCCTCTGACTTGAAATAGCTTGGTACAGTTCCACTGCAATCAGACATTGCCAGATGTTGTTAAATCTTGTGCACATTTCCTTTTATAATTAAATTTTGTTCTGATTGCTACATTCAACACAACAGAGATTTCACCCTCATAGTATTCCAATGCATACAAGTAAACTAAATATTTTAGTTCTCATGCAGTTTAAGAACATAGAACAGACAAGTCCTTCAGCCCACCACAATTAGTTTAGTTTAGAGATATAGTGGGGAAACAGGCCCTTCGGCCCACCGAGTCCGCACCGACCAGCGACCCCGCACATTAACACTATCCTACACACACTAGGGACATTTTTTACATTTATACCTAGCCAATTAACCTACAAACTTGTACATCTTTGGTGTGTGAGGAGGAAATCGAAGATCTTGGAGAAAACCCACGTGGCCACGGGAAGAACGTGGGGTTATTGGTCGGTGCGGACTCAGTGGGCTGAAGGGACTGTTTCCGTGCTGTATATCTAAAGTAAACTGAAAGAGAACTTTTATCAGATTAGTGATGTAAAGCAGGATTACTGAGCATTTGAAGAAATGGTGTGAGAACCTCAAGTGTTTGTAAACAGTCTGTTGTGTTCATGTCCTCAATGTATTCTGGTGGAGACTGTAATTGCTTAAGGTTACATCTGATAACTATTTTCCAATCTGAGGGTAATGTCTCCACAAGTGTGGTTGGCAAGTTCACATTACAGCACATTACATTCACATCACAAAGCCCATCTTTGTACGGAGTCAACTTGTCGTGCCAGCTTCTTCTGCTAGTAAATTAACGCAGCATCGCTCTGTATAGCTCATCCCCTTGATCTCACAGATCTCCGACCAACGCATTCAGTATTCCTCTCATTCTAGGTTTCCCGTCCATTACCACACCATTCAATGAGGTAACACTGGTTGGCGCGGACTTGGTGGACTGAAGGGCCTGTTTCTGCGCTGTTTGTCTAAAGGACTCTGTAAAATTGTCCCGAGTGTGTAGGATATGAAAGTGGGATATGTGTATAAGAGAGAAATAGTGAGAAATAGTGTATGGGTGTGGATTCTCCGTGGATTGTCACCTTGTCGTGGTGGAGAAGCTAGTGTGGTCCTGAGATCCTGAGAGCGATGCCATCTGGAGCTATGCTCCTGGTAGGGCCACCCATAGTGGTAAGGTTGAGGGGGAGGACCCTGATAAAGAGCAATCCAACCAAGACCTCAACGGTGGAACAGGCGGAGGATGATGGCCGACCTTAGTGGAGCGTCACAGCGGCTGGGAAGGCGGATGAAGGCTGCAGCAGAAAAGGGTCTCCGGTCGTCTTGGACTCCACGCCACTGGATCCTGACCCAGATCTGTCAAGGACCATGGGGTGGCTAACTGTGCATCAGTCTCCCCATGTTAAACAAAGTCACACACGGGCGTCCTCCATATAGGGAATAGCACCCTGGAGACACCCATGGTCAGCCAAGACCGAAGGAGGCCTTAGAGGTAAGAAGTATATGGATGATCAATGGTCGGCTGTTTCTCCCATCCATTACCACACTATTCAACAGGCCCTTCGGCCCACCAAGTCCGCACCAACCAGCTTAAGTTCTCAAGCAGCTGATAAATGCCCAAAAGAGACGATACCAACGCCTGCCCCTGTACCTCCTCCTTTTCCTCTATCCTGGGACCACAGCAGTCCTTCCAGGTTAGAAAGAGGTTCACATGCACCTCCGCAAACGACATCTACTGCATCAGATGTTCCCGCTGTGGCCTCCTGTACATTAGTGATACCAAGCGAAGATTTGGCGACTATTTCACCAAACACTTGCGCAAGGTCCACCAAGGCCTATCGGATCTTCTGGTTGCTAACCATTTTAGCTCCCCTACCCCTGAAGAAGGGTCTCGACCCAAAACATCACCTATTCTGTCTCTCCAGGGATGCTGCCTGTCCTGTTGAGTTACTCCAGCATTTTGTGTCCAGCTCCAGCTCTCTGCTTTGCTCCTGCCTCAGAATTAAAGGATGTTCTTTTAGGATGGAGAAGAGTAGCAATTTCTTTACCCAGTGCGTTTTGAATCTGTCGAATTCATTGCCACAGAAGGCTATGGAGGCCAAGTCAGTGAATATTTTTAAGGCACAGATAGATAGATTCTTGATCAGTAAGGGTG
This sequence comes from Raja brachyura, assembly GCA_963514005.1. The sequence goes on from OY740783.1 coordinate 124,232,095, forward strand.
TCAGGGTTATGGAGAGAAGGCAACAGAATGGGGTTGAGAGGGAAAGGTAGATCAGCAATAATTAAATGGTGTAGACTTGATGGGCTGAATGGCCTAATTCTGCTCCTGGAACTTATGAACCTATGCCCATACAGACCTTTCTGTACTAGGCCTCCTCCACTGGCAGAATGAGGCCACATGCAAACTGGAACTATTCAAGCCCTTTATCTCACGTCTTCTGTTTTTTTTAATCTCAAGCCTTTGTCCAAACATCTGCCTATCAAAAATGGTATTCATCTATTGTCTTTTAGCGCGGCATGGTGCCGCAGTGTAAATTTGCTGCCTCACAGCACCAGAGACCCAGGTTCGTTCCTGACTATGGCTGCAGAATTTGTATGCTCTCCCTGTGACTGTGTTGGTTTTCTCCGTGTGCTCCGGTTTCCTCCCACATTCCAAAGATGTGCAGGTTTGCAGGTTAATTTGTTTCTGCAAATTGCCTCAAGGATGCAGAATGCAAAAGTGGGATAACACAGAACTAGTGTACGGGTGATCGCTGGTCGGTGCGGACTCGGTGGGCTGAAGGACCAGTTTCCACACTGAATCACTAAACTAAACTTGCCACGCTGTGTCCTGCCCCTCCTATTTTCAGGCTTTCTTTCCTTTCCGCCCACAATGAGTTTGAAGAAGTTTCCCGATCCGGGGAGTCAGCTATCCATGTTCTCCAGGGATGCTGCCTGGCCCGCTGGGTTCCTTCAGCTCTTTGTGTCCTTTCTTTTACCAGCACCATCTGTTGGGCGTGATATTTCAATTACAGCTTTCACCTTTTGTTGAATCTGATTTGATCTCTGCAACCACTGACCTCCTGTGGTCTTGGTGTCAATTGTCCCTTGTTGCCGATTAAACCTCTCACCTTTCTGTCATGGTCTATCTCTGCTTTTTGAGCAGTCTATCTTTATCCAAGGTCAAATGTATCATTTGTTTTTACTATTACACCAGCCTGTCCTTCAATTTCCAAGATCCAACCTTCACAGAATCTCTGGTTAAGAAAGAACTGCAGACGCTGGAACAATCAAAGGTAGACAAAAAATGCTGGGGAAACTCAGCGGGTGAGGCAGCATTTATGGAAAGAAGGAATAGGCGTCTTTTTGGGTCGAGATCCTTCTTTAGACCGAGGTTATCCACAAGGAGGCAGATTATTATCTGAATGGTGTCAGATTAGGAAAAGGTGCAACGAGACCTGGGTGTCCTTGTACATCGGTCACTGAAAGTAAACATGCAGGTACAGCAGGCAGTGAGAAAGCTAATGGCATGTTGGCCTCCATAATGAGAGGATTTAAGTATAAGAGTGAAGAGGTCCTTCTGCAGTTGTACAGGGCCTGGTGAGACCACATCTGGAGTATTGTGTGCAGTTTGGTCTCCTAATTCGAGAAAGGACATCCTTGCCATTGAGGCAGTGAAGCGTAGGTTCACGAGGTTAATCCCCGGGATCGTGGGACTGTCGTATGAGGAAAGATTGGAAAGACTGGGCTTGTATTCACTGGAATTTAGAAGGATGAGAGGGGATCATATAGAAACATATAACATTATAAAAGGAACGGACATGTAGATGCAGGACAAATGTTCCCAATATTGGGGGAGTCCAGAACCAGGGGCCACAGTTGAAGAATAAAGGGGAGGCTATTTAAAACTGAGATGAGAAAAAAACTTTTCACCCAGAGAGTTGTGAATTGGTGGAATTCTCTGCCACAGAATTCCGCAGTGGAGTTCAATTAACTGGATGCATTTAAAAGAGAGTTAGGGGGCTAGTAGAATCAAGGGATATGGGAAGGAGGCAGGCATGGGTTACTGATTGTGGATGATCAGCCATGATCACAATGAATGGTGGTGCTGGCTCGAAGGGCCAAATGGCCTCCTCCTGCACCTATTTCCTCTATACTGAGAGCCAACATAGACTTAATGGGTCAAATGGCCTTATTCTATGTCCTGTAACATTTTCTCTCACCCAAGCCCAGAAACATCCTCCTATTCTCCTATCACTCACAGGCACTCAAGGCACCCAGCTCTTTTGTTCCTTCAAACATATTTGCATATTTATCAAGGAATTACTTGTTGTCAAATGTATCTGCAATAGTCTGCAGATTAGGTGCTCTGGCTTGTAATCGATTTCATTTGCTGAGATCAATAGGTTCCAAAGATTGGCACAGTCAACTTCATGTAAACTAACTTTCCTTTACATTCTTTACTTCCTTTGAATATTTGCATTTTCTTTCTTGCATTTACTCTAAGTTGTTCACTGTTAGCATTTCTTTTGTCTCTCCAAGAACCCTTGTAAATGTCTCTTCAGAATGAGAGTCTACCCTTGTCCACCTCAACCCTCTCTTCCTTCCCCTTCCACCATGGAACAGATATGTGTCGGTCTTTTTTACAGATCTTCTTTACCCCTATTCACAGGTTTGGTTTCATCTCTTCCCAGGTTCAATGTCTGGAGACCCAGGCTCAATCCAGACTACAGGTTCTGTATTACGGAGTTCATGCAGTCTCCCGTGACTGTGTGGGTTTTTTTCCGAGATCTTCAGTTTCCTCACACAGTCCCAAGACGTACAGGTTTGTAGGTGACTTTGCTTGGTGTATGTGTAAATTGTCCCTAGTGTGTGTTAATGTGCAGGGATTGCTGGTTGGTGCAGACTCGGTGGGCTGTAGGGCCTGTTTCCACACTGAATCTCCAAACTGAACTAAACTAAACTGGTCACAACCGATATCCAAACATGGTACTCTGCAAACAACAAAAAGTTCATATATATATATACACACACACACACACACACACACACACACACACACACACACACACACACACACACACACACACACACACACACACACACACACACACACACACACACACACACACACACACACACACACACACACACACACACACACACACACACACACACATAATGCAAAGACACAAACAACGTCCCCAAGCGCTTATTTGGAGGTTCTAATGTTTAATAGCTTAATGGTTGTTGGGAAGAAGCTGTACCTGAACTTGAACGTTACAGTTTTTAGGCTCGTATACCTTCTTTCCGATGGCAGAATTGGAATGAGAGTGTGGCCAGGGTGGTGTGGGTCTCTGATGATTCTGGCTGCCATTTTGAGGCAGCGACTCCTGTAGATCCTTTACATAGTGGGAAGGTGAGTACACGTGATGGGCGGGGCAGTGTTCACTTTTTGCAGTCTTCCTGATTCCTCGGTATTCGAGTTGATGAACCAGGCCGTGATGCAATCATTCAATATGCTCCTCCTGTACACCTGTAGAAGTTCAAGAGAGTATGTGTTGACTTTGTTAAATCTCCCTCGTCTTCTCAGGAAGTAGAGGCATTAATGGGCTTTCTTTACGTTTGCATCAATATCCAGGACAGATGTTCAGAATTATACACGTCCAGGAATTTGAAGATTTTGACCACCTCTCCACGACCTTCCCGTCGATGAAGACAAGTTTGTACATCCTCGGCTACCCTCTTCCAAAGTCAACAGACAGTCAACAACCATTTCCTTGGTTTTACGGACATTGAGAGCATGGTTGTTGCTCGGGTACCATTTGGTCAGTCGGTCATGGTTATGGGAAGCCTGTCTGAGCAGATTAATCAAATGTCCAACTCTTTCAAACTTCACTGTGTGCCCTCTTTGTGCTACTGCTATTTAGCGATTTAGCTATCATTTCGCAAAAGCAATTGAGTGTTCCATGCAGAATGACACTGGTGGGCTGGTAGGGTAGGGACCAGTGTCATTGCTTCCAGTGCCTTCAGAATCAGCTGCAGCAGATGCCCCCTGGGATACAGAGGTAGTCAGGTGAGGAGAGGGACCAAGCCAGTCAAGGGAGGCAGAGGAGGCCCTACAGCATCCTTGGGCTTACCTGAGCTTACCTGGATCGGGGAGCTACAGTACTTCCAGCATGTAGACCGGACTTTAGACCTTTTCTTTTATAAATGGTGCCATAACATTGGGACCTGTGCAGGAAAGTCACTGTGCAGTGCATATGTGACAATAAAGAAGCAATACCATTATTATTATAAAGTTGATAGACATGCTCGGACAGCATTCTGACCTCTGCAATTGGATCCTCAACTTCCTCATTCACAGACCACAGACTGTTCGAATTGGTGGAAAAGTGTCAGCCTCGATGAAAATCAGCATGGGAGCACCTCAAGGCTGCGTGCTCTTGCTTTACTCCCCTGCTGTACTCACTCTATACTCATGACTGCGTAGCTGGTCATAGTGCGAACTCCATCATCAAGTTCGCTGACGACACCACTGTTGTATTACTGGGGACGAGCCACAGTATAGCGTGGGAAACATTTAAAGCATTTACAAGGGGAGCCGTGATTTCTTCCCAAACATTTTATAACAAAAAGAATCGGGAGGTGCAACAGGCATTGGAGAGGGAAATTAAACAACTAGACATACAGAATGCGACTACACCAACTACGATAAAACGTAATAAAATTGAAGCTTTGAAATACAAATTAAATAAAATATATTCAGATCAAGTTGTTCAATTTTATCAATATACTAAACAATTACATTTTGAATTTGGAGATAAACCTCAAAAACTATTAGCGTGTCAATTACGGAAACTAGACGGGGAAAAAAACAACACATAAGATTAAATCAGACAAAGGAGAATCATTAATACAATCTAAGGACATTAACGAGAGATTTTTACAATACTATCAAAATCTTTATTCTGCTAAAACTATAGACAACCAGACAGAGATAGAAGCATTTTAAAAAAAATGCAATCTTAAATGGTTAGATTTGAAAGATAGAGAATTATTAGATGCGGAAATAACAGTAAAAGAAATTGAAGAGTCTATCAGATCATTAAAAAATGGTAAATCCCCGGGACCAGATGGCATTGGCTCGGAATTTTATAAAACATTTTATGATTTGATTGTTCCGCATTTAAACACGTTGTACGAACATATTTTTACTCAACAAAAATTATCAGAAACATTAAATGAATCAATTATAACACTTATACCAAAAATAGATAAGGTTCTGGATGATCCAGGATCATATAGAGCTATAGCTCTTTTAAATACTGATCAGAAAATATGAACTAAAATCTTAGCACAAAGATTAAGCATAGTGATTAATAAATTAATACACCCAAATCAAACAGGATTTATACCAAAAAGGTATTCTTCATACAACCTGAGACGGTTATTCAATATTATATACTCAAAAAGAAATATTACCAAAGACCTAGCAATTATTTCATTAGACGCTGAGAAAGCTTTTGACCAGGTGGAGTGGCCCTATTTATTTTCGGTTATGAAAATTTTTCAACTGGGCGAGAAGTTTAGTACATGGATAAAACTTCTATATACTAATCCAACAGCTAGAATATCAACACATCAAATGTTATCAACTAAATTTAATTTATCCAGAGGTTGTAGACCAAGATGTCCATTATCCCCGTTATTATTTGCATTGGTAATAGAACCATTAGCAGAAAGTGTGAGGTCCAACCCTGAAATATATGGGTATACAACCAAAGATATGGAAAATAAAATCTCATTATACGCAGATAATGTATTAGTTTACATTACTAAACCTGAAGTTAGTATCCCAAATTTACTAAATTTAATAACTCAATATGGTTTGTTATCAGGATACAGAATTAATTGGAACAAAAGAAAAAATCATGCGAATAATGGAAAGTAACCCACATATTTTACAACAATTCCCTTTTAAAATAGTAAAAGAAAAACTTAAATATCTTGGAATTTATGTAACAAAGAGATATACTTCTTTATTTAAATCTAATTTTCCGCCTTTACTGAATAAATTAGATAAGAATATTTTGTATTGGAAAACATTACCCATTTCTATGATGGGTAGAATTAATGCGATAAAAATGATTTTTCTCCCGCAACTATTATACCTTTTTCAATTAATCCCGATATATCTCCCAAAAACTTTTTTTAAAAAGGTTGATTCTATAGTTACTAATTTTATATGGGATTATAAGAACCACAGAATAAACAAGAAACTTTTATGTAAATCAAAAGTAAATGGAGGCTTAGCATTAGCAAGTTTTATGTTTTATTTCTGGGCAGTTAATATCAAGTATATGAACTTTTGATTGGAAGAATTAGATAAACAACTAGACTGGTTAAAAATGGAAAAGGAAGATTGTTTACCCTTTGAAATTGGGTCAATTCTATTTGCTATTACCAAATTAAGCAAAAAAAACCTATAAAGAAAATCCTATAATAGACAGTGGAATACACACCTGGAAACAAATAAAGAAAACATTAAAATTGGATTATATACCACTATCTCTTCCTATTGTAAACAATGCAGCATTTAAACCCTCATGGATGGATAAGGGTTTTTTACAATGGAAAAACTATGGAATTACAAAGATGGGTGATCTCTATAGGAAAAAATACATTTCTCTCATTTCAGGAATTACAACAAATTTATGGGCTTCAATCAAAAGATAACTTTAGATATTTACAAATCAGAGACTCTGTTAAGTCAATTACAAATGAATATAGATTTAAAAAGATAGAAATTTTTGATGAATATTTGAATAAACATCCGAACAAGGAAAAACTGATACCATATATTTATAGTATTTTATTAGATAACGACGCTCCAAAGACGGATTTACATAGGCAATCATGGGAAAATGAATTAGGTCAAACAATTAGTCCAGAAATTTGGGATGAAAGCTTACAACATGTACATCACTGTTCGTTAAACACTAGATATTCTTTAATACAATTTAAAGTATTATATAGACTACATTATTCAAAAACAAAACTGAATAGAATTTTTCCAAGTGTTTCCCCTATTTGTGATGAATGTCAACACTTAGAGGCTAACCTAATGCACTCATTCGTAAACTGTATAAAAATTAATAATTTTTGGATGGAAATTTTTAAGATAATCTCAGAAGTCATCAATACCAAACTGGCTCCTGACTCAAAATTAATAATATTAGGAATAACGGAACCAAATCAATTCATTACCTTGAATCAAATAATTTTTATTGATTATAGTTTAATAATTGGGAAAAAATTAATATTAAAATTTTGGAAAGGCTCTATAACCCCCACAATTAAAATGTGGACCACAGAAATGTCGGAGACCCTATATTTGGAAAGAATAAGATTTGTCTTAATGGACAAACAAGAACTATTAAAAAAAATATGGTCCCCATTTATTGAATATTTGAAGGGGCAAACTGGTTCGGCACGAGAACCCGACTGAAACCAGAATCGAAGAATAGATGAAGTAGTACATTTCATAAAACGCGGATATATCGGCAACGATGTCAAATCTGTAGAATATTCCATTCTTTCCCAACTTTTTATATATATATATATATTTTTGTTTGTTTAATCTTTTTCTACTATTTTCTACCTTTATAAAAAATGGAAAAAAATATATAGAAGCACAATTATTAAGCAAGGATTAACATAAATAATACTGATTATGTATATCTACAAAGAACAAAATGATTTTTATTATGTCAACAATGAACACGCATCTTTTTTTAAAATTATGTAATTGCTTCTATCTAATGAAAAAATTAAAAATTTAACAAAAGAGTATAGACGAGTCGAGCGACTAACCAAATGCTGCCAGCACAATAACCTGGCCCTCAACACCAGCAAAACCAAGGAACTGATTGTAGACTTTGGAAGAGGTAGGATGGGGACCCACAGTTCCGTTTATATCAACGGGTCGATGGTGGAAAGGGTCAAGAGCTTCAAATTCCTGGGTGTGCACATCTCTGAAGATCTCTCCTGGTCCGAGAACACAGATGCAATTATAAAGAAAGCACATCAGCGCTTCTACTTCCTGAGAAGATTACGGAGAGTCGGTATGTCAAGGACGACTCTCTCTAACTTCTACAGGTGCACAGTAGAGAGCATGCTGACCGGTTGCATCGTGGCTTGGTTCGGCAACCTGAGCGCCCAGGAGCAGTAAAGACTACAAAAAATAATAAACACTGCCCAGTCCATCATCGGCTCTGACCTCCCTACCATCAAGGGGATCTATCGCAGTTGCTGCCTCAAAAAGGCTGGCAGCAGCATCAAGGACCCACATCATCCTGGCCACACACTCAACTCCCCGCTACCTTCAAGTAGAAGGTACAGGAGCCTGAAGGCTGCAACGACCAGGTTCAGAAACAGATTCTTCCCCATATCCATCAGGCTATTAAACTCAACTGAAACAAAAACTCTGAACATTATCTGAACATGCACTTAATCTATTTTATTTATTCATGTGTGTATATATTTATATAATGGTATATGGAAACACTGATCTGTTCTGTAGTCATGCCTACTATATTCTGTTGTGCTGAAGCAAAGCAAGAATTTAATTGTCCTACCAGGGACACATGACAATAAACTCTCTTGAATTTCTATGTCACACCATGCGATCTACAAGACATATTCAAGAGAGAGTTAGATTTAGCCCTTAGGGCTAATGGAATCAAGGGATATGGGGACAAAGCAGAAATGGGGTACTGATTTTGGATGGTCAGCCATGATCATATTGAATGGCAATGCTGGCTCGTAGGGCCGAATGGCCTGCGCCTGCACCTATTTTCTATGTTTCTAAGAGTCATCCTTTCATGAACCCACTTTGTGGATTCTTGATGAAACATGCTTTTTTTTCTATGTGATTCGGAACCCTTCAGAGTGGTTGTCGTCCATCTTGGTAACCTGATGGTAGAATTGTCCTGCAATAATTTGATGATATGTGATGCCACATAACGTACTTATGCTGCAAAGATACAGGACATTGGTTTGAATTAGAAGGTACTGGTCTGACTGCAGTTGGAGTATTGTGAGCAGTTCTGGGCCCCATATCTGAGGTGTGATGTGCTGGCATTGGAGAGGGTCCAGAAGAGGTTTACGAGAATGATTTTAGGGATAAGTATTCCTATGTTGAGCATTTGGTGATACTGGGCCTGTACTCACTGGAGATTAGAAGGATGAGAGGGGACTCATTGAAACTGGATAGAGTGATTGTGGAGAGGATGTTTCCACTAGTGGGAGAGTATAAGACCAGAGGCCACAGCCTCAGAATAAAAGGATGGACCTTTAGAAAGGAAATGAGGAGGAATTGGTTCAGAGGGTGGTGAATCTGTGGAACTCATTGCCACAGACGGCTGTGGAGGCCAAGTCATTGGGTATTGTTAAAGCGGGGATTGACTAATTCTTGATCAGTTAGGGTGTCAAAGGTTATGGTGGGAAGATGGGAGAATGTAGTTGAGAGAGAAAGATATAACGGCCAGGGTCGAATGGATAGACTCGACAGGCCAAATGGCCTAATTCTGTTCCCGTGACTTATGAACTTATTATGAACTTGCACACAATTCCATGCACACAGATTTGAAGTGAGCAGGGTCCTATTTTAGTAAAGCTTTGAGCAATCAGCACTGCCAATCCATGTGCAACAATCTTATACTCTATACTCCAACTCTATACTTCACATAGTCTGAAGAAGGGTCTTGACCCGAAACATCACCCTGTGGTGGTTCCTGGGGAGTAGGCCACTCCCTGGTTCAGCCCCCTCAGCACTTGATGGACAGTTCCGGGGGCGGCTTCCAGCTTCGAAGATAAGAGCAGGGATTTTTTTTGCGAGACCATTCCTCAGTTTCTCACTGAAGTGGAGAGTAGTGTGCTGTGCTCATTAAAGCCTCTACACAATTTGCCTGGCTCCTCGCCCTCATTCCGGGCTCTCTCACACACCCGCTACAACCCATTCCTTATCTCCAGAGATGCTGCCTATCCTGATGAGTTACTCCAGCTTTATGCGTTTATCTTCAGTTTAAACAGCACCTGCTGTTCCTTCCTACACACTCTAGGCCTCAACCTTGCCCAATGCACAACTCAAAGGGATTATGAACTACTTACAGGATAAATATTGGATTATTTCCATAGCCTTCAAGGGCAATTGTATTTGATTTGAGATTTTGTGTACTTGACTGATGTTTCACGGTTCTCCCACAGGTCGTCTGGATCAAGCTGTGATATGTGCTCTGTCTTCGTTACAACGTTTTGACAAACCGTCACTTTCAAGGATCGATGGACCCAGACCCCAACATTCCTAAGTACATTAATGCTGTTCAGCGTCATTCTATTAATTGTGTAGCTTCTCCTAGTAGTGACTCTGTGGGCCGAAGGGCCTGTTTCCGCGCTGTAACGCAAACACTAAAACTAAACTAAATCCTCTTGCAAATATCGGCAGGAATTAAGTCGTTTCAAAAAATTTCCAGGAGCAATTTCATTCTCACCGCCACTTCTGACAACATTATTTCACCAACCTCCCCATTGAAGGGCGTAAGCTACATTTCAGAAGCACGAGCATCTCAGATAATTAACACCCTGTTGATGTGTGCAGAAGCAAACACCTCACGCTGGCTGCTCGGAGAGATCACATCAATCAGCACACAGCAAGAAGTAACTACCCTCCCTTTGTGTTCCTTGTGTGGGGAAGGGTAAGTCATGCATCATGATCCCCATTGTATACCTTCAGGGTTATCCATTTTGACCCCTATCCACAGCGGTGTCCCGGTTTCCTCCCACGTCTCAAAGATGTGCGGTTTGGTATCTTGAGTACGTAGCTGAATATTTGGAGTTGATGGGGAGGATATTATCTGAATGATGTCAGATTAGGAAAAGTGGAGGTTCAACGAGACCTGGGTGTGCTTGTACATCAGTCACTGAAAGTAAGCGTGCAGGTACAGCAGGCAGTGAAGAAAGCTATGCTGGCCTTCATTGCAAAAGGATTTGAGTTTAGGAGCAAGGAGGTCCTTCTGCCCTATACAGGGCCCCGGTGAGACCACACCTGGAGTATTGTGTTCAGTTTTGTTCTCCTAATTTGAGGAAGTGTTATTGAGGGAGTGCAGCGTGGCTTCGCCAGCTTATTCCCGGGATGGTGGGACTGACATATGATGAAAGAATGGATCGACTGGGCTTGCATTCACTGGAATTTAGAAGGATGAAATGGGATCTTATAGAATCATATACAATTCTTAAGGGATTGGACAGGCTAGATGCAGGAAAAATGCTCCCCATGTTGGGGGATCCCAGAACTAGGGGGTCACAGTTTAAGAATAAGGCGTAGGCCATTTAGGACTGAGATGAGGGAAAACTTTTTCTCCCAGAGAGTTGTGAATCTGTGGAATTCTCTGCCACAGAAGGCAGTGGAGGCCAATTCACTGGATGTTTTCAAGAGAGAGTTAGATGTAGCTCTTAGGGCTAATGGAATCAAGGGAAATGGGGAAAAAGCAGGAACAGGGTACTGATTTTGGATGATCAGCCATGATCATGTTAAAGGGCGGAGCTGGTTCGAAGGGCCCAATGGCCTTCTCCTGCACCTATGTTTCTATAAAATGTGAATCAATGTAAGATTGATGTAGATGGTGGATTTATAGTCAGCATGGACTCTGTGGTCTGAACAGCCTCAGTGAATCTTCAGGCTTCAGACATTGAATGTTTAGTTATTAACCATCTATCTTTATTCATGAGAGGTTCATTACACTGTGAGGATATTGAATCATATGTAAAATGTTCGGTATTTGAAGTGATTTTCATGAGCAATTAGATTTTATTCTCAGTGAAGTAATTGTGAGACAAATAAGGTGCAAGCTAATAATTTAAGATGAACATATACAAGTTTCTGATTAAACCTCGTTTGAAGCAATGTTTCCAATACTAGGAATCTTGATTTGGAAGGATGTCAAGAGAATCATTTTACATGAACAATGGCAGGGGGTGCAGCCTTTTGTTATCACAGAACGGAAACAGGCTCTTCAGCTCACTGTGTCCATATTGGTACTGAGCACCAAATTGTGCTAACTCTGTTGTACTCCCCCAACTTTTCCATCAGCTACTCCCAGATTCTACCACTTACCTACACCCTAAGGACAAAAGGTCTTGACCCGAAACGTCGCCTAGTCCTTCGCTCCATAGATGCTGTCTCACCTGCTGAGTTTCTCCAGCATTTTTGTCTACTTTCGATTTTTCCAGCATCTGCAGCTCTTTCTTAAACAATTACTCTAAGGACAATTTACAGCGCCCAATTAAGCTACACGTATTTGGGGTGTTGGAGGAAACCAGAGCGCTCGGCGTCACAGGGAGAATGCGCACGTTCGCAAGTCATAGGAGTAGAATTAGGCCATTCAGCCTATTGAGTCTACTCCGCCATTCAATCATGGCTGATCGCTGCCTCATTATCCCATTCTCCTGCCTTCTCCCCATAACCCTTGACCCCCATTCTAATCAAGAACTTGTCCGCCTTAAAAATATCCACTGACTTGGCCTCCACAGCCCTCCGCGGCAACGAGTTCCACAGATTAACTACCCTCTGACTGGAGAGGTTCCTCCTCACCTCCTTTCTAAAAAGAGCGCCTTTTAATTCTGACGGTATGACCTCTGGTTCTAGATACCAGTGGAAACATCCTTCTGCACATCCATCCTATCTATAGAAACATAGAAACATAGAAATTAGGTGCAGGAGTAGGCCATTCGGCCCTTCGAGCCTGCACCGCCATTCAATATGATCATGGCTGATCATCCAACTCAGTATCCTGTATCTGCCTTCTCTCCATACCCTCTGATCCCTTTAGCCACAAGGGCCACATCTAACTCCCTCTTAAATATAGCCAATGAACTGGCCTCAACTACCCTCTGTGGCAGAGAGTTCCAGAGACCCACCACTCTGTGTAAAAAAATTCCTTCTCATCTCGGTCCTAAAGGATTTCCCCCTTATCCTTAAGCTGTGACCCCTTGTCCTGGACCTCCCCAACATCGGGAACAATCTTCCTGCATCTAGCCTGTCCAACCCCTTAAGAATCTTGTAAGTTTCTATAAGATCCCCTCTCAATCTCCTAAATTCTAGAGAGTATAAACTGAGTCTATGCAGTCTTTGTTCATAAGACAGTCCCGACATCCCAGGAATCAGGAATCCCAGGAATCTATGCCTTTCATTATTCTGTGAGTCTCATTGAGGTCCCCTCTCAACCTTCTAAGCTCCAGCAAGTACAGGCTCAGTGCTATACAGCAGAAATTCCACCCAGACAGCGCACAAGGTCAGGATTGAAGCCCTGGTGACAGGAGCTGAGGGGCAAGTGACTTTACCAGCTGACCCCCTTTGTTATGTGGGCGGAGTACAGAAACTGAGACGGTGAGAGATTATGCTGGACACATTCAGTAGGCCAGCGAGAGATGAGGAGAGTGAAGTAGGGGGGGGGGGGAGAGAGTTTATGATTCATTTGATGGCCTTTAAACAGGAACACTGATAACCAAAGGATGCAAATGTAACATTGATTTATTAAAGAACCAGAGAGAAGATAAGGACATTTTTTTAAATACAGTAGCTTGTAATGATCTCTGATTCTCTGACTGGAAGGGCGGTGGAAATGTCTTTAAATAACCTTAAAGAATAAAATCTTTATCCCAGAATTGTGGGGAATTAAAGGACTCGAGACCATCTGTTAAAAGACTTTTGTCAGGAAAATGGGCAGATGTTTGCCTTCTGTGCTGTATGGTTCTGAGAGGATTCAGGTTGGCACTGTGGCGCAGCGGTAGAGTTGCTGCCTTACAGCGCCAGAGACCGGGGTTCGATCCTGGCTAAGGCTGCTGCCCGTATGGAGTTTGTAGGTTCTTCCTGTGACCGTGTGGGTTTTGTCCAGGTGCTCTGATTTCCTCCCACGCCCCAAAGACGTTCAGGCTTGCAGGTTAATTGGCTTCAGTAAAATTATAAATTGTCCCTAGTGCGTAGTATAGTGCTAGTGTACGGGGATCGCTGGTAGGCGTGGACTCCGTGGTTTCCGTGCTGTATCGCTAAAGTAAAGTCTAAAGGATTTGACAATTATCTTTGAGATGTGTTAAAGGGCCTGTCCCACCAGTATGCAACTCCATGCGATGAGCGCAACCTAACGTGGTCGCTTGAGCCGTCCGGCGTCGCGGGGCCGGTCCCACTTCGATCGCCGGAGCCGTGCGGAATTGTGCAGAGTTCGTCTCGGCATCGTGCGGGGCTCCAAAAAACTGACCGTGTTCAAAAATTCCACGCGGCAACGGCTTGTTGGCTCACAGTCGCCTCGACGCATTACACACCGCCTCGATGTCGTGCCTCTGTGAACCTATCTGTAGGTGCCTCCGTGACCCTCTCTGTGTGTGGCTCCGTGGCCCTCTCTGTGTGTGCCTCCGTGCCCCTCTCTGTGTGTCCCTCTCTGTCCTGGCGAACTTACCTTTAAGACTTCGCTCCAAGTTCGCCTCACTTTGCGCCACGTTGCGCCACTCACCCGACCTCTGCGCGGCCTCTGCTGCCGGTTTGGTCGTGCTTGCCGCATGCAGGCGCATGCTGGTGGGAACGGCCCTGTACAGGGATCACCCGACCTCCGCGCGGCCCCTGCTGCCGGTTTGGTCACGCTCACCGCATGGAATCGCATGCTGGTGGGACAGGTCCTTACGTCCAGTGTGGTGGAGCTGGCGTCAGGTGAGGTGAGGGAAGGGCAGCTGTGAAGAGTTGGAGACTTGGTAAAGTTTTTCTCTCTAACTGCCTGCATATTTTAATGCCAGGGCCACAGATAAATCCTACCCTCTTAGTCCTGTCCTGTGCTCAGGCAGAATGATCGGACATCAGAAAAAAAAATCTAGTGATGCTAGAAACCGAAGACAGACACAAAAAGCTGGAGTAACTCGGCGGGTCAGGCAGCATCTCTGGAGAAAAGGAATAGGGGACATTTCAGGTCGACAATAGAGCATAGACAATAGACAAGAGGCCCTTCTTCAGACCTCAGAGGCTTCTGAAGAAGGGTCTCGACCCGAAACATCACCTGTCCCTTTTCTCCAGGGATACTGCCTGACCTGTTGAGTTACTCCTGCTTTTTGTGTCTGTCTTTGGATTCGACCAGCATCTGCAGTTCCTCCCTACACAAGATTCAGAGGTGGTTCAAGAACTGGAGCAGGCAATGGAAGAGAGCCTTCCAATTCACGCCAACATCTCATTTGCACTGATTTCTCCCCTCCCCCCACCTCCCTTCCTCTGGCTTAACAATTTGCAACTCTTCAAACTGTCTGTGTCACAGTATCTGCTTTTGTGCCAACCGTCCGCCTATTAAAGCACCATCCTCGCCTGTCTCCATGTATTACCTGCCAAGCTTTGTCCTGCCTCTCCTCTCTCCCAGCTTTCTCCCCCCCCCTCCCACACCCTCCCTCAATCAGTCCGAAGAAGGGCCCCTACCCATAACATCACCTATCGATGATCTCAAGAGATGCTGCCTGACCCGCTGAGTTACTCCAGCATTTGCCATCAAGTCACCGTCACAGTCACATCACAGTCACCGTCAAGACTTGCTTTGTTTAGCACAGAGATATGTGACAGTGCAATAGAGATAAAAGTGTATCTGTTAGATGAGAGATGTAAGTGTATAGTTTGATACAGGCCATTTAATGCTGTTAGGGTACATTCTTTCGCGGCAGGCAGGTTTATGCAAATGAATCAATGGTTAAGAAACCCGATGTAAACGTGCAGATTGCATTGCAATTCAAATGCAAGAAGCGACAGAGATTAATCTCTGTATTAGTCGGCCAGCAGCAGATCAATTAAATTCTGCTTTATTGCAAGCTGCATGCTTGCAATGAAGTGACTATTTGGCAGTCCATCAAATATATATGAAGTGTTTATTTTTCAGATATCTTTGCTTTTCTCTTCGAAGGACTTTTGATTTCAGTTCATCGTACCTGAATGATTTTATTTTCTGAGCGTATTTCCATCCCGTAATCTTCCATTTACAGGTTCAAGCAACTGTTGGACGAGGTTGCCTAGCAACCGGGTGTATCATATCCCAGAAGCCAAAGAGGGCATGTTTAAAAAAAACACCAGTCCCTGGAAGCTTTAAATCATTCGGGAGAATGAAACGAAACGCACTACAATACTTCAGATGACAAAGATGACTCGATAAATAATGTTGTAGTAACAAGGAATTGCAGATGCCAGTTTACAAAAAAAAAAGAGAGGAAGTGCTGGAATAAATCAGTGGGCCGGACAGCATCTGTGGAGAACATTGTTAGGTGGCATTTCGGTTCGGGACCCTTCAGACTGATTGTGGTGGGGGGGTGGGGGGGGGGGGGTGGGAATTCAAAGTAACATTAGCAAATTTGCAGATGACACAAAGCTGGGTGGCAGTGTGAACTGTGAGGAGGATGCTATGAGAATGCAGGGCGACTTGGATAGGTTGGGGGACTGGGCAGATGCATGGTAGAAGATGTTTAATGTGGATAAATGTAAGGTTATCCACGTTGGTAGCAAAAACAGGAAGGCAGATTACTATCTACATGGTGTCAAGTTTGGAAAAGGGCAAGTACAACGGGATCTGGGGGTCCTTGTACATCAGTCAATGAAAGTAAGCATGCAGGTACAGCAGGCAGTGAAGAAAGCGAATGGCATGTTGGCGTTCATAACAAGAGGAATTGAATATAGGAGCAAAGAGGTCCTTCTGCAGTTGTACAGAGCCCTAGTGAGACCACACCTGGAGTATTGTGTGCAGTTTTGGTCCTCTAATTTAAGGAAAGACATTCTTGCTATTGAGGGAGTGCAGATTAGGTTTACAAGGGTAATTCCCGGGATGGCGGGACTGTCATATGTTGAGAGAATGGAGCAGCTGGGCTTGTACACTCTGGAGTTTAGAAGGATGAGAGGCAATCTCATTGAAACATATAAGATTGTTAAGGGCTTGGACACACTTGAGGCAGGAAACATGTTCCCGATGCTGGGGGAGTCCAGAACCAGGGGCCACAGTATAAGAATAAGGAGTAAGCCATTTAGAACGGAGACAAGGAAACACTTTTTCTCACAGAGAGTGGTGAGTCTGTGGAAATCTCTACGTCAGAGGGTGGTTGAGGCAGGTTCTCTGGATGCTTTCAAGAGAGAGCTAGATAGGGCTCTTAAAAATAGCGGATATGGGGATATGGGGAGAAGGCAGGAACGGGGAATTTATTGGGGATTATCAGCAGTGATCACATTGAATGGCGGTGCTGGCTTGAAGGGCCAAATGAGCCTACTCCTGCACCTATTGTCTATTGTCTATTGTCTATTCTCTATAATTAGTGGGCAGAGGCGAGGATTTTTTCTTGATAAGCTGAGATGCTCCAGCATTTTGGATAAATACTGTGCAAAATTTATATGGAACTACAAATTATTTAAAAATAGGATTGTTTGCCATTGTGTTTACATGTATTCTATTATTGCACGTAACAAGAGGATTTCAGTATAGGAGTAATGAGGTTCTTCTGCAGTTGTATAGGGCTGTGGTGAGACCACATCTGGAGTATTGTGTACAGTTTTGGTCTCCTAAATTGAGGAAGGACATCCTTGTGATTGAGGAAGTGCAGCGTAGGTTTATGAGATTGATCCCTGGGATGGCGGGACTGTCATATGAGGAAAGATTGAAAAGACTAGGCTTGTATTCACTGTATTCACTGGAGTTTAGAAGGATTATAAATGGACTGGACAAGTTGGATGCAGAAAAAATGTTCCCAATGTTGGGTGAGTCCAGAACCGGGGGCCATAGTCTTAGAATAAAGGGGAGGTCATTTAAGACTGAGGTGAGAAAAAACTTTTTCACCCAGAGAGTTGTGAATTTATGAAATTCCCTCCCACGGAGGGCAGTGGAGGTCAAGTCACTGGATGGATTTAAGAGAGAGTTAGATAGAGCTCTAGGGGCTAGTGGAGTCAAGGGATATGGGGAGAAGGCAGGCACGGGTTATTGATAGGGAATGATCAGCCATGATCACAATGAATGGTGGTGCTGGCTTGTAGGACCGAATGGCCTCCTCCAGCACCTATTTTCCATGTTTCTATGTATCTATGCACACCGAGGATTTGGTCTCTATCTAGACTATGAATAAAATCCGGTTTGTTGCATTGTTAGTAAAATTTGACCCAATCTTCTGGCTTGTATTTGTGGTTTCAGTCTGAAGTAGGGACTCGACTCGAAAAGTCACCCATTCCTTCTCTCCAGAGATGCTGCTTGACCCGCTCAGTTACTCCAGCTATTTTGTGTCTATCTTCTGGTTTGTGATATATATTGACATCATCTGATATGCAAAGGTCATTTGGTGCAATAACATTTGCCAGTGATTCATGTTCCTCTGCTTTAGAAAGACAGATAGCTAATTAGAAAGTTATTCTGGTTAGCTGGTTAGCACGAAACAAAAGCTTTTCACGGTACCTCGACACACGTGACAATAACATAAGCAGAACTTAACTGAATTTACTGCAGCTTATATTTTACACATAGAATCCGGAGCAGTGCAGTTCAGATACAAGCCTTTCAGATCACAATGTCTGTGCTGATGTCAAGATGAACTATTCATATTTGCCTGCACATGATCCATAGCCTCTTAAACATCATTATCCTATCTGCTTCCACCACCACTCTTCCAGGCATCCGTTAAAATAAACTTGCCCAGACATCTTCTTTAACCTTTGTTTCATTCCGGCTGTTATCAGGCTATAGAACGGTGGGTCAGTGGCAGAGTTGCTGCCTTATAGCGAATGCAGGGCTGGAGACCCGGGTTCGATCCCAACTACGGGTGCAGTCCCAACTACGGGTGCAGTCTGTACGGAGTTTTTACGTACTCCCCGTGACCTGTGTGGGTTTTCTCAGAGATCTTCAGTTTCCTCCCACACTGCAAAGACGTACAGGTTTGTAGGTTAATTGGCTTGGTAAATGTAAAAAATTGCCCCTAGTGGGTGTAGGATAGTGTTAATGTGCGGGGATCCTGGTCGGTGCGGACCCGATGGGCCGAAGGGCCTGTTTCCGCGTTGTTTCTCTAAAACTAAAACTAAACTACCCTATCACTAGGGAGAGTGTCCTGACCCTCACATCTACCTCATTGGAGACCTTCAAACTATCTTTAATCAGACGCTACTGGACTTAATCCTGCACAAAATGTTATTCCATTTTTCCTATATCTACACAGTCTGAACGGCATGATTATAGACATGTATAGTCTTTTCGCAGACTGGACAGCAAACAACATGAAAGCTTTTCGCTGAGCCTCAGTACACGTGACAATAATATATTAAACTAAACTAAACTTCACATTTGACGATAAAGTCTGCAGTCTGTCGCAAATGTTCCAAGGGATTTAGAAGCCTTTGCTCAATTGCACTTTGGGTGAGGAGTGCTGCCCCTTCTCATCTTCCCTCTTGGTGGGTTTGCACGTCCCATTGTATATATGTTGCCTAAGCCACAACAACAATCCTTGGCAGTGCGTTCCAGGCATCCACCACACTGTGTGTGAAATATTTGCCCTGCAAACCGCCTCTAACATCCTCTTCTAACCTCCTCTAAGGTGGTGCAGCAGTAGAGTTGCCGCCTTACATCGCTTGCAACACCAAAGACCAGGGTTCGATCCTGACTACGGGTGCTGTCTGTACGGAGTTTGTACGTTCTCCCCGTGACCACGTGGGTTTTCTCCGAGATCTTGGGTTTCCTTCCACACTCGAAAGACATACAGGTTTGTGGGATAAATTGGCTTGGTGTATGTGTAAATTGTCCCCAGTATGTGTAGGATGGTATTAGTGCGCGGGGATCGCTGGTCGGAGTGGAACTCAGTGGTCCTAAGGACCTGTTTCCGCACTGTATCTCTAAACTAAACCTTCCACCCCCCCCCCTCACCTTAAATCTACGCTCTCCAGTATTTGTACCCAAGGAAAAAAGATTCCGTCTCCCTTATCTTTGCTTCTTGTGACTTTAGAAACTTCTATCAGAACTCTCCTCAGCCTGCAATGTCTCGGAGAAAGTAATACAACTGTCCAAGCACTCCTTATAGCTAAGAACCTCTAATCCAGGCAGCATTGTGGTAAGCATATTCTGCTCTGTTTCCAAATCAGCAATACCTTCCCTCTAATGGGTGAATAATACTCCTAAGGCCACCAAACCAAATATTTTGCGCTGTACCTCGAAACTAAACGTTCCGTGCCGATCTCTCACTTCTTCCAGGCTCCATTTTTGGCCATGAAAGGCACTATCCTGTTGAGCTTCCCAGAAGAAATGCTGCTATCTTCTTGAGAATCAAAACCATGGATCTTTTTTTCAATTGTCTAGGATGGCTGCTGGAAATCACCCGAATAGAAGAGTAGTTCTCTGTAAGGTATTTTACATTTACACATTTTCAATTCATAAAATATCACCAAAAATGTGTTGCGTCAAAAAGGAATTTATGGAGCATCCACCAGCAAGTATGTGTCTGTTTTGAAAGAGATTCTGTCACGCGTTGTGAATTACCATGCATTGCTGGACAGTTTTCGTTTAGCCTCAGATAAAGAAGACTTCACCATTAATCCGTCCACGTGTCACAAAATTGTCGGATTTGGACCATAAATATGAATTTAAGTTGCAGCAGAACGTGCTGCTTCCGCTGTTGCTGCTGCTTCGCAGCATAAGGACTTTGTAAATAAGTGGTGAGATTTATGGTCCCGACGAGATGATCAACCTTGGTTGCTCGGCAAGTAAAGAGATCGAGTTATCTGTGGCATTGCATTACAAGAGGACAGCATGGCCATAACTTGCTAGCAACAAACCCAGGAAGGAAATTGGGGCTTCTTGCATTATTTATTGGTGCTGTAAATGGTGCAGCTACTATCAGTGGGAGGACAGATGGTGCGGTAATGTGAATATCACTATGCGGGACCCTCATTAGCTTTGAAAATACACATCTCACAATTAGCCTCCCCATATCGTAAGAATTTGCTGCATTTCTGTTTCATTTATTGTTCATTAATCTCACCACAGAACGATGAGACTTAGTTGTTCAAACTTAAATACCCTATTACCCAAGCGATAATGGTGTTTCTTTATAGAATCTCTAGGATCTGAGCGTTGGCGGTAAAGACAGAATTTATCGCCATCCCTAACTGCCATTGCGAGTGTGTTGCCTGGAACTGCTGCAGTGCTTTTGGTGAACGTGCTTGCAGTGTTGCAGAGTAGGAAGTTCTGCAGTTCAGACCCAATGCAAATGGGGGAACGATACATTTCCAAGTCAATGCAATAAGGCAGGGCACCCTCAGGTGCAGGTGCAACTATGCACCCTTAGCGTTTGTGGTGCAGCTCATGCAGTTCAATGGTACTTTATTGTTGCATGTACAACGAAATGCTATTGTGCATAGTAACATCAAATATTACTATACATAGCCACACCTTAGATACAGTACAAGTGTATAGAAATGGTACACTGAGACAAGAATGAGTAGGTTAACCTATGATGAGCGTTTGATTGCACTGGGCCTGTACTCGCTGGAGTTTAGAAGAATGTGGGGGGACCTGATTGAAACATATAGAATAGTGAAAGGCTTGGAGAGATAGCGTAATAGTTGGCTGACCTACACTTTCTGGAGAGCTCGATCACCAGCTTGGATGTGGAGAGGACGTTTCCACTAGTGGGGGAGGTCTAGGACTAGAGGTCATAGCCTCAGAATTAAAGGGCATTATTTTATCAAGGAGACAAGGAGAAATTTATTTAGTCAGAGGGTGGCGAATCTGTGGAATTTCTTGCCACAGAAGGCTGTGGAGGCCAAGTCAAAGTGGATATTTTTGACGCAGAGATAGATAGATTTTGAGTGACTACGTGAAGACCCCGTCCAGCACGCATGTGCGACATTAGCTTTCATGCAGTGCACCCGCGACGAATGGGAGTTCAAGGCGCTCCCACTACAAATTGAAAGTCGGGCCGACAGGTAAGTTTTTACCTTGGCCGTGTGTATTTTCTCTGTGGTCTGCTTTAATTTTCCAGAAAGAATGAGCAAGACCAGAGTGAAGAAATTGCAGCTCGTTCCCGTTCGTCTCCCGTTGAGGAGCGTTTTTTGGAGGGGGGGCCAGAGCTGGCAGGACTAACTACCGAGCCGAGCCCAGCACCGCTAGTGCAGCCTGAGCAGCGGGCTGGAGGTACCTGCAGCCAGAACCGGACGGTAGTGTCCGACGATTCGGATGAAGTTGCTTCACCGCTCTAGAGCGGCACAGGCAGCCGCCTAAGCCGAATGGAACGGCTTATGGAGCAATTGCTCCAGCGAGACATGCTGAGAGAGCAGCAGCAGACTCGCCAAGGGAGCTCAGGCACTTCCGCAGTGTCCTTTATGGCACTGGCCATTGCTTCACCTTCTATTGAAGGCAGCATTGGCGACCAGGTCTGGGCTGGTCAAGAAGAGGGGTCGCTGGCTGAAGATGTCCGGAGTACGCAGGGTGTACAGGATCAGGAAGAGCTGCTGGGTGTGGTCAACCGCTACGTGGCCATTCCACGAGCAGGTCAGCCTTTAGAGCCGAAACTCGCAGCCAGCATTGACCACCTGTCCTCAAAACCCCTACACGAACGGGTGGTCAATGAAGCTCTTGAATTATATACAGTCCCAGAAAATTGTGCATCATTGAATGTACCAGCTGTAAACAGCCAAATTTGGGGACATTTGGGGCAGAACATCAGGAACCTGGAGTTGAGGCTCCAGAAAACCCTTAAACTCCTGACTGCAGGAATTACATCGGTCCATAGATGGTGTGGACATCTCCACAAATCAGCAAGATACATTAGCTCTGCTGTGCACCACTCAATATGAGATAAACAATTTGCGGAAGGAAATTATCAAGCCTGCCCTCAACCCTAAGTTTGCACGACTTTGCAAAACACCGGGTTCAGAACCTCCAATTCTGCTCTTTGGATAGGACCTTCCAAAAAAGGTGAAAGTCCTGGAGGAAGAGTCCAAGACCTTTGGTCTCGTGAGGGCAGGTTTGGGACCGAGCAGACTTAACAAACCCAGGCGGCAGTACCCCACGGCGTCCACCAGTCGTCGACTACCATATGGGACTGGTGAAAGCTCGGGGTCCGCAACCATTCCCCGTAAGCCTTTTTCAGGCCAGGGCCCAGAGCGGACCCCATGGAAAATGCGCCAACCCCAATATCAACATCAACAGCAGCCCTCTACAGCCCAGCAGACACCTCATCGCCCAGCGAAGAGGCAGAAGAAGCACCAGTAACCATGGAGGTAGGTGGGTCTGGTTCCTCTCAGCATATGAGCAGTAGGGGCTCTATACTAACAGGGGGGAGATTGCACTTGTTTTTGGATACATGGGAATCTATCACTAATGACAAATATATACTCAACAGCATTCATGGCTATAAAATTGACTTTGTTCATGAAAACAGGCCGCCAGTTCAGCATATATCCCAAAGGGTATTCACCCTCTCAGTAAAAGAGAAACAAGAGGGTCCAGCTGAACTGATGAGGCTACTTGCAAAAGGTGTCATTGAAAGAACAAAACATGAACCTTTGGAATTTGTGTCTAATATTTTCACTAAAACTAAAAAAGATGGTGGATGTCGCATCATCATTGACTTAACTACTTTAAACGAGTCTGTTAAGTATATACTTTCAAGATGGAAACTTTTGAAACAGCCAGACTATTGATTTCTAGAGGGTACTTTCTAGCAAGCATTGATTTAAAAGATGCCTACTACTCAGTACCCATACACAAGGAGCATGGTAAGTACCTAAAATTTATCTGGATGAAACAGCTTTGGCAATTTATAGCCTTACCAAATGGGCTAACCTCAGCTCCAAGGTTGTTCACTAAAATCTTAAAACCTGCTTTGGCATTGTTGAGGAAACATAAGCATATAGTCATGGCGTACTTAGACGACATTTTAATAGTAGGGAAAACCTTGGAGACAGCTATTTTCATGGTAGCAGCCACCAAACATTTGTTTAAAACTTTGGGGTTTATCATGCATCCAGATAAATCCAATTTGACACCGTCCACAACCATGGACTATCTTGGATTTACGATTGATACTGTTCGCCTGATTGTAACTCTGCCGAAGGGGAAAGCATCAGAGTTGGCACAATCATGCAACAAACTAATGGTTAATCATCAGCCAATCATACGGCAGGTAGCTAGTGTTATTAGGAAAATGGTAGCAGCCTTTCCAGCTGTACAATTTGGGCCTTTGCACTATCAAAATTTACAAAGTTCAAAAGTGCACGCACTAAAGGAAAACTCAGGTCACTTTGACCGAGCTATGAATTTAACTGCTGAATCCATTCCAGAGTTACAATGGTGGACAAGGAACGTTAGGCTCAGTTCCAGTCCCATAATAATCACCAACCCAGTATTAACCATTCAAACGGATGCCAGTGCTTTGGGCTGGGGAGCAACTAACATGCAATCCAGCACAGGGGCAGATGGACTAATTTTGAATCATCTTGCCTACAGACACGGGGTATCAACTACTTAGAAATGTTGGGTGCGTTTTATGGTTTAAAAGCATATTCATCTAATACGCATCACGCACATGTCCGGTTGCAATTAGATAATACCACAGTGGTGGCTTATATCAACCACATGGGTGGTGTAAAGTCGATATCATGTGACTATTTGGTCAACCTAATCTGGCAAAGGTGTGTCGAAAGACATATTTGGTTATCAGCAACTTACCTACCAGGTAAGCAAAATACAGTGGCAGACACCAGGTCACGCACATTTAACGATAACATCGAATGGATGTTAAATCCCAAAGTGTTTGCTAAAATTACAAAGCAATATGGCACCCCAGATATCGATCTATTTGCATCTAGACTGAATAACCAGGTACCAACGTATGTCGCTTGGGAACCAGACCCTGAGGCAGCAGCAGTTGATGCATTCACGCTGCATTGGGGGAAAATGTTCTTCTATGCTTTTCCTCCCTTCTGCCTCATCAGCCGGGTATTACGCAAGATTCAATTGGATTCCGCTACAGGAATCTTGATAATACCCGACTGGCCTACCCAGCCATGGTTCCCAGTGGCCCTCGACATGGCTGTCGAAACATCGTTGGAATTCCCCAGCAGTCCAGAATTATTAATCCACCCAGTGTCAGGCATTAGTCACCCGTGACATGAGTCAATCTCCTGGCTTGCAGATTCTAAAAAGACCTCTACTGGGCCTAGGACTGTCTGAGGACGCCATCAACATGATGACTGCATCCCACCGGGAGTCCACCAGGGGACAATACCTGACCAACATAAGGAAATGGGAACGGTATTGCTCCAAAACGGGAATTACCTACACTACAGCTACAGCCACCAGTGTTGTGGAGTTCCTGGTTGGATTACAACGGGATAGACTCAGCTACAGCGCCATCAATACAGCCAGGAGTGCGTTGTCAACTTATTTGGTTCCAACAGGCTTTGGGGTCCCATCCACTAGTGGTCAAAATCATGAGGGGCATTTTTAACACTAATTCCCCCAGACCAAGGTACACTCAGATCTGGGATGTCAGCATTGTACTGACGTACCATAGGGGATGGCCACCACCCAGGTCACTCACGCTGGAACAGCTTACCCTGAAATCAGTCATGCCCATGGCACTAGTGTCAGCTCAAAGGGTTCAGTCCCTCCACCTTCCGAGGCTGGACAGCATGACAGAGTCGTTGGACTGTTTTACATTCCATTTTCAGGGTCTGGTCAAATAAACTGGACCAGGAACCACACCTCCAGCCATGGAGTTCTGGGCATATTCATCTGACCTGCAGCTGTGTCCCAAGACCCATCTCATCAATTACATAGACACAACATACAACTTAAGAGGGAGAGAAAAAGCCTTATGGATAAGCCACAAAAAGCTTTGTGGTCAGGTGACGAGACAAACCATTTCAAGATGGCTCAAGCAGGTGCTTAAGTCCGCGGGAGTCAATACTAATGTTTACAAATCTCACTCCACCAGGGCAGCATCCACGTCGGCGGCTAGGCGAATGGACGTGCCTATGGACCACATTCTGGCCAGAGCAGGATGGTCCTCGGAAAGAACTTTCCAAAGGTTTTATAATAAGCCGCTGGTGGAACCGCTGGTGGAACGTTTGCAGACAGAATTTTAGAGTCTACAGATAATATGTAATTTAAGCCTGGGGGAGCTTCTGTTATCTGTTTTTTGTTGTTATTAATAAACCTTTTTTGTTCACAAACAGGTTATTGTTGATTGTGATAACATACTTCCTCCCTCAAAGGTCTTCAGACAGTGAGTGAAGCATGAGCTGGTACACGGTTCGGAATCACAGTGCTTTGAAGTCTTCATATAGTCACTCACGTGACTCCGAAATAAAATAGTAAGATTAAATGAGAACTTACCAGTTTGAAGTTTGATCTGTATTTTATGAGGAGTTACGATGAGGGATTACGTGCCCTCTGCTCCCACCCTCTGTTATACAGATCAACTGGTAATTAAGTTCTTATTTTTTCTTTACTATATATATTTCAATCGTTGTGTTTTTTCTGTGAATCCACACCGCTGCTTTGAAGAATGTCGCGCATGCGTGCTGGACGGGGTCTTCACGTAATCCCTCATCGTAACTCCTCATAAAATACAGATACAAGTAGTACATTTCATAAAACGCGGATATATCTCCAACGATGTAAAATCTGTAGAATATTCCATTCTTTCCTAACTTTTTATATATATTTTTTTTTTTTTGTTTAATCTTTTTCCACTATTTTCTACCTTTATAAAAAATGGAAAAAATATATATAGAAGCACAATTCTTAAGCAAGGATTAACATAAATAATACTGATTATGTATAGCTACAAAGAACAAAATGATTTTTATTATGTCAACAATGAACACGTATCTTTTTTTAAATTAAGTAATTGCTTCTAATTAATAAAAAGACTTAACAAAAAATACAGATCAAACTTCGTATCTTACTATTCTTGATTAGTACGGGTGTCAGAGGTTATGGGGAGAAGGCAGGAGAGTGGCGTTGGGAGGGAGAAATTCATCAGCCATGATTGAATGTTGGAATATACCTAATGGTCCTAATGGCCTAATTCTACTCCTATCACTTATGACCTTATGGCAGTGTACAAGAGTCGCAAGTGTGTTGGAAGGACCTGCAGATGCTGGTTGAAGATATACACACAATTCCCAGCATGCCAGGCAGCATTTCTAGAGAAAAGGAATGAGTGACGTTTCGGGACAAAACCCTTCTTCAGACTGAGAGTCAGGGGAGAGGGAAACTAGAGATATGAAAAGGCTCAAAATACATCAGAGCCAGAAACGATGACCAAGTTCCATTGTTCGCTTCCATATCATCCCTTCATTATCACCTCTTCCACAGCCAACAATGGACCATTGTGGGCTCCACCTTTCCTTGGTCATGATAATCTGTGAAGGCTCTGACTTGTTCTCAAACTTTTTGCATGCAGTTCATAAAAATTCTTACGTGACAGAGGCACAATCAGAATCATATACTGTACAAGGGTGTTGGGATAATAGATTACACTGAGACACTACACTATGCCATGTCAGCACAATTTAGCATGATTGGAGTCATGGAGTCATGGAGTGACACAGTGTGGAAACAGGCCATTCGGCCCAACTTGCCCACATTAGCCAACATGAACCAGCTACACTAGTTCCACCTACCTGCATTTGGTCCATATCCCTCCAAACCTGTCCTATCCATGTACCTGTCTAACTCTATCTTAAATGTTTCCAAAACCTCTGCAAATAAACTTTCGTGCTGGAGAGCGTGTGGACTGAAACAAACCAGTATTTGTCGATGTACTTCCAAATATTTGCTGTTTCTCTTTTCTTCTGTGATAGTTACAGTCCTCATATCTTGGACTGTCACATTTTTTTTCGCACAGAGAGTTTTTAAGTTGAGGACTGCAATGCATATTGAAGGTGTGTAGAGCAAGTTATTTTTACATAGAAAGTGGTGGGTGCCTGGAATACACAGCCATGAGGTGGTGCTAGAGTAAATATGATAAGAGCATTTAAGAAGCTTTGAGATAGGTACTTGGATATGCAGGAAAAGACAGGATATGGATAATGAGCAGTCTGAGGAGGTTAGTTCAACTTGGCATAATATTCGGCACTGAAATTACGGGCTGAAGGGCCTGTTCCTATGCACTATTCTTTTGAATAGAAGATCATGTTTGCCGAAACGTCACCCATTCCTACTCTCCAGAGATGCTGCCTGTCCTGCTGAGTTACTCCAGCATTTCGTGTCTATCTTCGATTTGGACCAGCATCTGCAGTTCCATCCTGCACTCTATTCTTCTGTTTCCTCCAGAGTAAGAATTATGCCAAGCATCACACGCTGACACCATCAGTGAGTTGCAGATGCACCTCTTGATCCTTGAGGTGGAAAGGATAACGACGAGAATAAAAATAAACAGAACAATCCGCGTGAATTTTTTCCTTTGGAGAAGACATTGCGCATCCGATAGCTCCACCAAGAGTCAGAACCTTTCCTTAACCTGTGTGGTGGCAGGAGAAATAGGATGGGGGGGGTAAACTCACCCGTTGCTTAAAGTTCGATGCTATTAAAATGCTGCATTCACCGTATGAGCACTCTTATGTTCAAGGTGTTGCTGTGACTTCCTGAAGGACAAAGGGAGGAAGAGTAGCAATGCTGTAGCACAGCCGAACACTGTCACAATTATTTACTGCCACTCCATGCTGAGTGGCAACACAGCTTTGCCCACATCAGTCACACGCCCAAGACCTCTCGTGGCTCTGCCTATCTTCCGAAGGCTGCCGTTCATTAGTGTATCGCATGCTGATGCCATTCTTGGCTGCAGTCGTGTACGAGCCTGCAGGACAACATCTCTACTTTGCGTTCGTGAGCACCACTGACACGCCACTATACTGGGGGAATTCTGCACTGACAGAGAGATGATTTTCTGAGATGTTAAGTCAAGGCGCCCATCTGCTCTCTGAGGAGGATGCAAGAGATCCTGTGCCACTTTCTGATGCCTGTACAAAGGTGTCCAGCTACAGAAGTGTATTAATACTGTAGAATTTTAATTGTACCACGTGGCTGTAACTGAAGGCTATAAATATTTTCATTGCATGGTGAGAGACGGGATTATATGAAAGGTGTGATCTGTATTGTTGTGTTATGCAAAGATGTACAATGACGATCTCTCAGAATAAATATTTAAGACAGAACTGCAGATGTTGGAAAAATCGAAGATAGACAAAAATGCTGGTGGAACTCAGCGGGTGAGGCAGCATCTATAGAGAGAAGGAATAGGCAACGTTTTGGGTCGAGACCCTTCTTCAGACTGATGTGGGGGGGGCGGAAAGAGAAAGGAAGAGGCAGAGACACAGCGCGGAAACAGGCCCTTCGGCCTACTGGGTCCACGCCGACCAGCGATCCCCGCAAATTAACACTATCCTACAGCCACTAGGGACAATTTTTACATTTACCAAGCCAATTAACCTACAAACCTGTACGTCTTTGGAGTGTGGGAGGAAACGGAAGATCTTGGTGAAAATCCACGCAGGTCAGGGGTGAATATACAAACTCCGTACAGACAGCACCCGTAGTCGGGATCGAACCCGGGTCTCCGGCGCTGCTTCGCTGTAAGGCAGCAACTCTACCGATGCGCCAGTGGATGAGGGGGGATCTTATAGGTGTACAACATCATTAGAGGAATATATTGAATAGATGCACAGTCTCTTGCACAGCGTAGGCAAATCGAGAACCAGAGGACATTGGTTTAAGGTGAGGGGGAAAGATTCAGTAAGAACCTGAAGAGTAACTGTTTCACATAAAGCGTGGTGTATGAAACGAGCCGCCAGAGGAGGTAGTTGAGCCAGGTGCTATTCCAACGTTTAGATAGCTACATGGTAGGACAGGTTTAGAGGGATGTGGACCAAACGCAACCAGGTGGAACAGGTGTAGATGGGACATGTTAGCCAGTGTGGACAAATTGGGCCAGAGGGCCTGTTTCCATGCTGTAAGACTCCATGACAGGTCGAGGCCAATTAGGAATGGACAATAACTGTTGGCATTGCTCATTATGCTCACATCCCATAAACAAACACAATGAGCTAGCTCCTCCATCACTGTAGGAACAAGGAACTACAGATACTGGTTTACTAATATAGCACTGAGGGAAACCTAATAAGTCAGGAAGCATCCCTGAAGAACGTGGATGTGACTCTTTGGGTTTCAATCTGAAGAAGAGTCATGACTTTAAACAGTCACCCACCCATGTTCGCCACTCCTGGAATACTCTGTGCTGCTTGACGCATGTCAGGAAGGAGGTGAATGTGCTGGAGAGGACACCAGTGACTGGCAGACTTCTGCCAGCATTTTAAGCATTAGTTTCAGATTCCAGGCATCTGCAGTTGTATTTGTGTTCCTACACTGGGATGTTGCCTGGATTACGTTGTCATGGTTATGAGAAGAGACTGGATTTGTTTTCCCAGGAGCGGAGGAGGCTGAGGGATGACCTGGCAGAGATGTATAAAATCATGATCGGTTTAGGTAAGGTAGATTGTAAAAATCCTTTTCCTTCGGTGGGGTATCTAAGACAAGGGCACGCATAGCCTTAAGGTAACTGGAAGGAGGTTTAGAGGGGATGTAAGCAGAGATTTATTCACACGGAAGGAGATTGGAGACTGCTGAAAAGGTGATCGAGGCAGATACTCCCATCGAGTATTTCAGAAGCATCGAGAATAGTGCTTGAATCAATAAACCACAGAAAGGTATGGACAATGTGGATGAATGGGAATTGTGTTGAAAGGTACAACGGAGGGCTAGGACCAACAGAGGGCAAGGACCCTGATGGGCTGAAGGGTGTTTTATGTGTGACTTGTTAACTCAATGGCAGAGTGGGTCCTATGGAAGCAGTTGAAATATGATCAATAAGTATCCTATTGTAAATTGCCAATATGATGAATGCATACTTCCCCAGGCTGACTGCCACTTGCAGGACAATGCAAATGTCCACCAGTAGATACCAGCACTAAGCAAGTTGCATGAGTTCAATTCAGTTCGGTTCCGTTTATGGTCACGTGTACCGAGGTACAGTGAAAAGCTTTTGTTGTGTGCGGAAAGACAATACATGATTACAATCGATCCATTCTAGTTGTACAGATACATGATCATAGAATAACCTTTAGTGCAAGGTAGCCACCAAAGTCTGATCAAGGATAGTCCGATGTTCACCAAAGAGGTAGATAGTAGTTCAGAACCACTGTCTGGTTGTGGTAGGATAGAAACATAGAAACATAGAAATTAGGTGCAGGAGTAGGCCAATCAGCCCTTCGAGCCTGCACCACCATTCAATATGACCATGGCTGATCATCCAACTCAGTATC
Organism: Raja brachyura; assembly: GCA_963514005.1. The sequence continues at coordinate 124,263,271 of OY740783.1, forward strand.
CCATACCTGCCTTCTCTCCATACCCTCTGATCCCCTTAGCCACAAGGGCCACATCTAACTCCCTCTTAAATATAGCCAATGAACTGGCCTCAACTACCCTCTGTGGCCGAGAGTTCCAGAGACCCACCACTCTCTGTGTGAAAAAAGTCCTTCTCATCTCGGTCCTAAAGGATTTCCCCCTTATCCTTAAGCTGTGACCCCTTGTCCTGGACCTCCCCAACATCGGGAACAATCTTCCTGCGTCCAGCCTGTCCAACCCCTTAAGAATTTTGTAAGTTTCTATAAGATCCCCTCTCAATCTCCTAAATTCTAGAGAGTATAAACCGGGTCTATGCAGTCTTTGTTCATAAGACAGTCCTGACATCCCAGGATGGTTCAGTTGCCTGATAACAGCTGGGAATTAACTGTTCTTGTAGCTTTTTCACACTTCTATACCTTTTGCCTGATGGGAGAGGGGAGAAGTGCGAGTAGACAGGGGTTGACTCATCTTTGATTATGCTGCTGGCCTTGCCGAGGCAGCGTGAATCACAAAATATTGCATCCTCCTTCCTTGCAGTAGGATGAAAGTACTAAAAACTCACTTACCTTTACTCTTAATAATCTATTAGTTAAAATGTGTCTAGTCAAGGTGGAGGTGGCACTCCAATACAACCTTGCGGGAGTGTGTCTATCAATTTTTATTTGTATAGCACTTTTAAAAACAACTCACATTGACCAAAGTGCTGTACATCAGTGCAGGTACTAATGTGCTACACACAATGGTACACAGACCTAACAATACGTATATAAACTGTGTTCTGCGCCCCCTCAAAGTGCCTCAAAAACGCTACAGAGTAGAAATGGGTTTTTAGTCTCGACTTAAAGGAGTCGATGGAGGGGGCAGTTCTGATGAGGAGAGGGATGCTGTTCCACAGTCTAGGTGCTGCAACCGCAAAAGCGCTGTCACCCATGAGCTTAAACCTAGGCCGCGGGATAATCAGTAGCCCCAAGTCGGCCGACCTGAGGGACGTGGAGGTAGAATGGTGGGTTTGAAGATTTTTGATATGGGGGGGGGCAAGCCCGTTAAGGGCTTTGTATACGAAGAAGAGGAGCTTGAAGTTGATTCTGTACCTTACTTGGAGCCAGTGGAGAGAGGCCAGAATCGGGGTGGTGTGGTCCCTTTCACGGGTACTTGGTTGCAGATCTCATCTACTGAACCAGAGCCAATTCTTAGGCATGTATGAAATATTCTGTGGTTCTAATCATAGAAGAACTGCAGAATATCTGCATCGTCCTGTCTAATATTTTATCTATCAGCAAAAACATAAAAGGTACAAAAAATCTAAAACAAAAATAAAACAATAGACTTTTATGTACAAACCCTGCTACTAAGAGATGGGGATTAATTTCTCATCATCCTTGCAAACTACCTTTACACTTCCTCCGCATCTGATAAACTGCCCATCTTTAGGGAACATGATGTGATTGTAATCTGACCAACCAAATGAAAACTAGAGAATGTCCATCAATTAAGCACGGTGGCATTGCGGTGGAGTTGCTGCCTTACAGCGCCAGAGACCTGGGTTCGATCTTGACTACGGTAATTGGCTGTACGGAATTTGTAAGTTCTCCCGGTAATCTGCTTGGGTTTTTTTCCGAGAACTTCAGTTTCCTCCCACATTCCAAAGATGTACAGGTTTGTAGGTTAACTTGCTTGGTATAAATGGATAAATGTAAAAAATCTCCCTAGTGTGTGTAGGATAGTGTTAGTGTGTGGGGATCGCTGGTCAGTGTGGACTCGGTCGGCTGAAGGCCTTGTTTCTGTGCTGTATCTAAAAACACTAAACTTAATCATTTGTCCATCTCCTGTGTTCTCCAAGGTCTACATTTCGTTCACTCCAATTTTTCTTCTCCAAGCTGTCTTGGATAAGAAACGGTTTATCTCATCTCCACTTCTTAATCCCTCACCATCGCTAAATTGTTAGTTTGTTTTGACATCAATGGAACCCAAAGAGCCTTCTCCATAATACACTTTATCCTTCCGACTTCACACGTTGAGATCACATGTAGATCTCGTGGTCAAAGGTGTTGGTCCGCCCTTATCTCTTGTACCTCATGATTCCTAAAATCTATCAATCTTGGTCATTAATATTGTGTCATACTAGACTTCTCGGGTAGGGAACTACATATAATCACAGATAGACACAAAATGCTGCAGTAACTCAGTGGGACAGGCAGCATCTCTGGATAGAAGGAATGGGTGATGTTTCTTGTCGAGACCCTTCTTCAGACTCAAAACATCACCCATTCCTTCTATCCAGATGCTGCCTGTCCTGCTGAATGATTCCAGCAGACTGTGTCTATCTTTGGTTTAAACCAGCATCGGCAGTTCCTTCCTACACAAATAATTACAGTGGTTTTAAGATCTCAGCCCTCAGGATGCCTCACCTTATCCTCATACTCTTCCTCCTTATTCGAGAATCTAGGCCAAGGGAATCCACCCCATCAGTGAAGTGAAGAAAGCAAATGGTATGTTAGCATTCATAGCGAAAGGATTTGAGTATAGGAGCAGGGAGGTTCTACTGCAGTTGTACAGGGTTTTGGTGAGGCCACACCTGGAGTACTGCGTACAGTTTTGGTCTCCAAATCTGAGGAAAGACATCCTTGCCATAGAGGGGGTACAGAGAAGATTCACCAGACTGATTCCTGGGATGTCAGGACTTTCATATGAGGAAAGATTGGATAGACTCGGTTTGTACTCGATGGAATTTAGAAGATTGAGGGGGGATCTTATAGAAACCTACAAAATTCTTAAGGGGTTGGACAAGCTAGATGCTGGAAGATTGTTCCCGATGTTGGGGGAGTCCAGAAAAAGGGGTCACAGTCTAAGGATAAGGGGGAATTCCTTTAGGACCGAAATGAGGAAAACATTCTTTACACAGAGAGTGGTGAGTCTCTGGAATTCTCTGCCACAGAAGGTAGTTGAGGCCAGTTCATTGGCTATATTTAAGAGGGCGTTAGATGTGGCACTTGTGGCTAAAGGGATCAGGGGGTATGGAGAGAAGGCAGGTACGGGATACTGAGTTGGATGATCAGCCATGATCACATTGAATGGCGGTGCAGGCTCGAAGGGCCGAATGGCCTACTCCTGCACCTATTTTCTATGTTTCTATGTTTCTATCAGTTCTCTTCAGACTGCTTTATACTTTAATGTAATCATTCCTCATTTGTTGAATGATTAGGAGCATTCCAGTTGAGGTCTCTCACTTTTTCCACAGTATTCCTTTTCTTTGCCTCACCTGCATTCGAACTTTCATGACTCATGTCTGAGTACATAAAACTCTCTCGCATTGCCAACTTTTTAACAGTTGCAAGGGCTAAGGATAATTGAATTAAATGGAAGTCATCACAAGAAAAAAGGATCACTGATCCTGATCATAAGGATACGACAGCAACAGTTAAAATACATTTGGACAGGTACATGGATAGGAAAGTTTTTGAGGGTTATGGGGCAAAAAGGGGCCAGGTGGAACAAGTGCAGGTGTGGCATCTTGGTTAGCTTGGGCAAGTTGGGTCAAGTTAGGTCAATGAGCCAGTTTCTGTGTCGTATGACTCTCTAATAAACATTAGACGTACACATAGAAAATAGGTGCAGGAGGAGGCCATTCGGCCCTTCGAGCCAGCACCGCCATTTATTGTGATCATGGCTTATCGTCACCTATCAATAACCGGTGTCTGCCTTCTCCCCATATCCCTTGACTCCACTAGCCCCCAGAGCTCTATCTAACTCTCTCTTAAAACCATCTAGTGATTTGCCCTCTGTGGCAGGGAATTCCATAAATTCATTTCTCACTGGGTGAAAAACTTTTTTTTCACCTCAATATTAAATGACCTCCCATTTATTCTAAGACTGTGGCCCCTGGTTCTGGACTCACCCAGCATTGGGAACATTTTTCCTGCATCTAGCTTGTCCAGTCCATTTGTAATTTTATATGTTTCTACAAGATTCCCCCTCATCCTTCTATACTCCAGTGAATACAAGCCTAGTCTTTTCAATTTTTCCTCATATGACAGTCCCGCCATCCCAGGGATCAATCTCGTGAAACTACGCTGCACTGCCTCAATCACAAGGATGTCCTTCCTCAAATTAGGAGACCAAACTGTACACAATACTCCAGATGTGGTCTCACCAGAGCCCTATACAACTGCAGAAGAACCTCTTTACTGGTATACTGAAATCCTCTTGTTATGAAGGCCAACATTCCATTAGCTTTCTTCACTGCCTGCTGTAAGCCAACTTTCAGTGACCGGTGTACAAGGACACCCAGGTCTCCCAGGTCTCACTGTACCTCCCCCTTACCTAACCTAACCCCATTGAGATAATAATCTGCCCCCTTGTTTTTGCCACCAAAATGGGTAACCTCACATTTATCTATATTATACTGCATCTGCCATGCATCAGCCCACTCACTCAACCTGTCCAGGTTACCCTGCAACCTCCTAACATCCTCTTCACAGTTCACACTGCCACCCAGCTTTGTGTCATCCGCAAACTTGCTAGTGTTGCTCCTAATTCCCTCTTCCAAATCATTAATATATATGATAAACAGTTGCGGCCCCAACACCGAGCCTTGCGGCATTCCACTCAGCACTGCCCGCCATTCTGAAAAGGACCCGTTCACTCCTACTCTTTGTTTCCGGTCTGCCAACCAATTTTCTATCCATGTCAACACCCTACCCCCAATACCATGTGCTCTAATTTCAGTCACCAGCCTCCCATGCGGGACCTTATCAAAGGCTTTCTAAAAGTCTAGATACACCACATCCACTGGCACCCCTTCATCCATTTTGCTTGTCACACACAAAAAATTCCATAAGATTTGGCAAACATGATTTCCCTTTCATAACTTCATGTTGACTTGGACTAATCCTTTTACTGCTATCCAAATGACCCATTATTACCTCTTTAATAATTGACTCCAACATCTTTCCCACCACCGAAGTCAGGCTAACAGGTGTGTAATTCTCCGTTTTCTCTCTCGCTCCTTTCTTGAAAAGTGGAATAACATTTGCTATTCTCCAATCCACAGGAACTGATCCTGAATGTATTGAACATTGGAAAATGATCACCAATGCGTCCACTATTTCTAGAGCCACCTCCCTGAGGACCCTGGGATGCAGCCCATCAGGCCCAGGGGATTTATTATCCTTCAGTCCCATTAGCCTACCCAATACTATTTCTCGCCTAATGAAAATTTATTTCAGTTCCTCTACCTCCTTAGATCCTGTGTCCTCCAGTAGATCTGGGGGATTGTTTGTGTCTTCCTTAGTGAAGACAGATCCGAAGTACCTATTCAACTCTTCTGCCATTTCCTTGTTACCAGTAATAATTTCACCTGTGTCAACCTTCAAGGGACCCACATTTGACTTTGCTACTCTTTTTCCCTTAACATATCCAAAGAAGCTTTTACTGTCCTTCTTTATATTCCTGGCCAGCTTCCCCTCGTACTTCATCTTTTCAACCCGTATTGCCCGTTTTGTTTCCTTCTGTTGTCCTATGAAAGTTTCCCAATCCTCTGGATTCCAGCTCCTCATTGCTGTGTTATACATATTTTCTTATAGTTTTATTCTATCCCTAACTTCTCTTGTCAGCCACGGTTGCCTCCTACTCCCCTTAGAATCTTTCTTCCTTTTTTGGAATGAAATGATCCTGCGTCTTCCGGATTATGCCCAGAAATTCCTGCCATTGCTGTTCCACAATCATTTCTTCTAGGATCCATCCGTGGCCAGCTGCCCTCTCATGCCTTCATAGTCCCCTTTATTCAACTGCAACACTGACAATTCCGATTTAACGTTCTCCTTCTCAAACTGCAGATTAATACTAATCATATTATGATCACTACCTCCAAACGGTTCCTTTACCTTGAGTTCTCTTATCATATCTGGTTCATTGGACAACACTAAATCCAGAATTGTCTTTTCTCTGGTCGCCTCCATTACAAGCTGCTCTAAGAATCCATCTCGGAGGCATTCTACAAACTCTCTTTCTTGGGGTCCTGAATAAACCTGACTTTCCCAGCCTACCTGCATATCGAAATCCCCCATCACCACTGGAACTAACAGTCCAGAATTTTGCCATGTTAAAATTTGGCCTGGAACGTTGTGTAATCAGCAGTGTGAACACAAAAACTAAAGCTATAAAGCTGCAATTTGGAAATAATAAAATATTATTTCGCCTAACAGGGCATTTCTCGGTGATTTATAGGGAAGTTAAGTCTACCGTAATACCAATTTTATGCCCTGCAGAAACTCAGAGAACAGAATGCTGTTCTCAATCTTAGATATGCTCCAAGCAAAGTTACTCATAGTGATCGCTTTTAAGTCTTTTATCAAAAACACCTGTTCAGTGCATGAAAATATCGGATTGAAATAGACCCACAGCTCAACAACTTACATAGCCAGTGCCTCTTTAATAGTACAAAGTCATTTTATTTTTATACTCATGCAAGCATCTTCTTAAAATGGTCCCCATCGTAAGATCATGCTCAGTTTTTGGCAAATTTCAAGGTTACTTTCTCTGTTTCATTATCAAGTGAAAGCTGCCATAATTGCATCTCTTACAATACATTCAGGTAGCATTACAGTATACAAATTTCCCTCGTCATATGATATGATACGATAGAACTTCATTTATCCTAGATGGGAAATTGAGGGAAATTGGTCTGCCTACAGTCAACACACAACATGCATAAAACATGGAATTAAAGTGATGAGTGGAATGGTATGGGAATGTGCAAAGATTGGGAGTCAGTCTCAATCTACCCCACGACAGAAGGGGAGGAGTTGTACAGTTTGATAGCCACAGGGAAAAAGGATCTTCTGTGGCAGTCTGGGCTGCATCAGTCTGTTGCTGAATGTACTCCTCAGATTGACTAGTGTGTCATTGAAATGTGTACAAAAACAATGCTGAGGCTCTGTATTGTATACAACAACAGGGATGTAATGCTGAGGCTCTATAAGGCGCTGGTAAGGCTACATTTGGAATATTGTGAGCAATTTTGGGCACCATATCTGAGGAAGGATGTGCTGGCCCTGGAGCGGGTCGGTGTGAGTCTCCTGCAGTAGAACTATAGTCGCCTTGTTTTTGATGGCAATCTGTTTGATGACGTTGAGCTTAGGGGTGGTAAGGCCTTCAACGTTGAGCTGCAGTAGTGCTAAACCTCGACAGTTGGCGGCATTTAACGGTGCCGCCTGGCCTGGGGAGGCATGGCTTTTTGCAGTCTGCAGACGCAGTAAAGACATTGGTTTTGCTTTGTGGGCTTATGAACCTGTAAGCTACTTGTGGGGGAGGCCACGTAGAGGCTGCCTTTGTCTCCCCCCCCCGGAGTGAGTCCAAAGGAGGTTCACAAGAATGATCCCAGGAATGAGTATGACGAGCATTTGTCGGCACTGGACCTGTACTCGCTGAAGTTTAGAACAATGAGGGAGGCCCTGATTGAAACATACAGAATAGTGAAAGGCTTGGATGGAGTGGATGTGGAGAGGATGTTTCCACTAGTGGGAGAGTCTAGGACTAGAGATCATAGCCTCAGAATTAAAGGACTCTCTTTTAGGAAGGAGATGAGACAGATAGATTTTTGATTAGTATGGGTGTCAGAGGTTATGGAGAGAAGAAGGCAGGAGAATGGGGTTAGGAAGGAGAGATTGAATGGTGGAGTAGACTTGATAGGCCAAATTGGCTAAATCTACTCCTATCACTTATGAGATGACAGTCTTGGCTGTAACTGAAAAACAACACAAATTTTGCATGAAACTCTATAACAAGTTGTTACTAAAATTAATTTCCTTATTTAAGCAAAAATATCCTTAATGAAGCAGGACAATTGACCAAATTACTTGGATCAAATAGTTTTTTTTTAGGCTTGGATTATTTGTACAAAGTATTATTGGTACATAAAATCATCAAGCAAAGAAAAAGGCCCTTTGGCCGAACTTGTCCATGCTGGTCAATTGCCTACCCGAGCTAGTCCCATGTGCCTGCATTTGGCCCATGTACTCTCAGACTTTTCTATTCATGTCCTTAGAAACATAGAAAATAGATCATAAGAATGTATATGATATGTTTATTCTTATCTTGATATGTACTTACTTCTAATAAAAATATTTAACAAAAAAAAAAGAAAATAGGCGCAGGAGTACGCCATTTGGCCCTTCGAGCCAGCAATATATTCATGGCTGATCATCCAAAATCAGTACCCCGTTCCTGCCTTCTGACCATATCCCTTGATTCTGTTAGGCCTAAGAGCAAAATCTAACTCTCTCTTAAAAACATCCAGTGACTTGGCCTCCACTGCCTTCTGTGGCAGGGAATTCCACAGATTCACAACTCTCTGCGTGAAAATATCAGTCCTAAATGGCCGACCCCTTATTCTTACACTGTAACTCTTGGTTCTGGACTGCCCCAACATGGATAACATTTTTTCCTGCAAATATCTTGTCCAAATAACTATTAAACAGAGTAATTATGCCCACTTGTACCACTTCCTAAGGCAGTTCAGTCCATATACCCACCACCCACTGCATGAAAAGTAGCCCCTCCATATCACAAAGTGTTTTTTATAACTATCCTCAAATAGTCCTCATTCAGTTTAAATTCACCAAAAAAAGAAATCACATTGAATCATTTCATACTTTCAATGAGGTTCATCAGTGAGACTTTTAATAAATTAAACATGTTTGATATAATATCACATTACCTGTTGAACTAAGATATTAAACTCATTTTCAACAGTCTTCACAAATTCCTGGAATCAATTACATTTTGTGATTTCAACTTGGGGCAGTTTGGGGGGGAAAGGCTGGATTCACATGTTGATCGTACACCAATGCAAAGAATCATTAATAATGCCCACATAGAATGATGTTTCTGGGTTTTACTCACTAAAACTCTGAATTCACCGATCTTTCATTCTGGCTCGGCATATTTCACGAAAGCTGTATTGAAAGCTAGTTGCAAAGATAACAGAAGCAATTAGAATCCTCTCCAACTCTGCTTAATGTTTATAAATGGTTTTTTATTACCAAGCAAACTTTTAATTGGCACAACATGTATGACCGAGAAAAACGTACCCACAAATTCTATGCTGTCTTGGGTCCTTCTTGTTTACACTGACTTCCATTTCATCTCTGCTGGATTTCATTTGCATTTGTTTTTTTTGAGATTCTCAGGAAATTTTGCTGCAAATTCTGCTTCAAAAGAGTGGCGTAGGAACCAATGTGAATGTGTGTTAGAACAAGTAAATTAGAAAACATTGAGCACAAGCTCATAGAGATGACAAAGAAATGGACCTCAGAAAGCAAAGATAAATTTTACATTGTACAAATCATATTGATTAGTTTAGTTTAGAGGTATGAAATTGCACTTGAAAATATATTTGAAATTACTTAATTCCTGCTAATATATACGAGGATTTAGTTTTAGTTTTAGAGATAATGCGCGGAAACAGACCCTTCGGCCCACAGAGTCCGTGCCGACCAGCGCTAGCACTATCCTACACACACTGGGGAAAATTTACAATAATACCAAGCCAATTAATCTACAAACCGGCACGTCTTTGGAGTGATGCAAAACTTTCTAATAGCATTTCTTGATAGTGTACTTTTGTTTGATAAGAATTAATTCCACCGGCTAGGATATGTGTTCTGCTAAGTTCTTTGTTCTGCTAAAAGACCTGCGATGTGACCTTTAAGTCCAGAAATGTAGTCATGACTTCCCTTGTGATTAGTTGCCCAGAGACAGCAGATAAGGTCATCAATCACAGCCCCTATTCTGGGAGCAAGAAAGGACCAGAGGTTTTCATTCTGAATTTGACCTATTTCTTGATGGTAAGATAGATTTTTTTTGAATGTGGTAACATCATTGGGTGTAGAAGTTAGGAACAGTTGATTTTATGTTTTGAAATATATTGTGCATAATTTTTCAGGCCACTGCTCACTAACAGAACAGCAGATGATCTCTCTCCATTATCGAATGATGGGGCTTGAAAAAACTTGATAATATCAGTATTGACTTCTGCTGATTCTGTTATTTTATATAAGGTACCAGTACATTTATTTTAACTAGTTACTGTTTTAATTAAGTTATTATGCAGGACAATATCATATCATAAATTAACACCCATTCTGCTGATATGCGGGAAGTAATTATAAATTTTGAAGTGTGTTCTCTAATTCTCTAATACTTCAATAAAGTGCTACACGGTGGTGCAGCTGGTAGAACTACGAGGTCTCACCAAGACACCTTGGAACACAGGCGCACTCTCATTTGACATGGCATCTCTTCCTCACAAATGCAACCAGGCTCCCCTCCACTCCACTTGCAAATACAACCAGGCTCCCCTCCACTCTACCTCCTGGCTGCCCCACCCCTCCCCTCCACTCCAGCCTCTGCCCCTCCCCTCCTCCCTCCCTCCCTCCCCTCCCCTCCTGCCCACTCCCCCTGCTGCCCCTACACTTCCCCATTCCTCCCTCCCCTCCTGCCCCCGCCCCTCCCACCCTGCAGAGTTGGGGACTGTCTGGTCCATCCACCCACCCAGAGTCACTGACGGCGCTGCACTGGCAATGGCATCAGACCCCAACCCCCAACCTGGGTGATTCACCCCCCCCCCCTCCAACCCACACATCTGATGGTCCCCCCCCCCCCCCCACGGGTGCCAGGCTGCCTGTAGCCCCGCCGCCGCGTACAGGTCATGGGTCGTGACCTTGACTGCCGTGCAACCTCCCTATAAACAGGTGATTGGTAGTCAGCATTCAGTGTGTGTATGGTGGGCCTCAGGGTGTGTTTCTGTGCTGTATCTTTCAATCAATCAATCAATCATCAATTTGGAAATAATCAAAAGCCAGAATTGCAGCCTCAGTTTACATTTTGGTTCAATATTATGTTCCTACTTTATCTCTCAAACCGATCAGTACATTTATTTTCAAAATGTATAGACATTTGCCATCAGGCCACATTCTTACTTGCGATTACAACAGGCCATGTGCGAACATGCAAAGATGATTTCAGTGTCTTCCACTTGCCAAGATATATATTCAAAATGCCAGTATTGTTGACAGAGCAACATTTTCAAATGCAAGCACCTTTGGGAGAAATAAGCTGTTATAAACTAAACGTGTCATTTGTGGTGTGGTATCTGTGACTTCTGAGTTTCACTGAAAGATGCAAATACCGCAAAATCAATTTGTGACCAATTTACACAAATTAATTGAATCAAAACTGCTTCACTGATAGATTATATTATTTCAGTTAATTACTTTGGTGAATTGATTATGACTGTGAATATTTGCAACTGCTGCACTCACTGGTCTAAACGTTAACTTCGAAAAAGAGTAAGGTATGGGGTTGTGTTTTGTGGTATATTCACAAAAAAGCTGTAACTGGAATGCAACCTCACACAAACCTGTTCCGTTTTGGAGCCAGCGTTGAGTGCTGGGGAACCAATTCCCTGATAAGGCGCAGGTTAGTCAATTAATTACCGCGATAAAGCTTGCCAGCCTTCATTATGTTTTATGTGTTTATTCATTTTATGGGATCTCAGTGTCACTGACAAGGTCAATGTTTATTACACATACCTAATTGTCCTTGAGAAGGCATGGGTGAACTCACTTTTTGAACTGTGGCAATCATTGTGGTGACATGAATGCCACACTGCTTTCAGTGGAGAGTAACAGAGCTCAGCAGATAGACACAAAATGCTGGAGTTCCTTCGCTCGTGTGTCAGACGACGTTCTGCCATCGCTTTGCCGCAGCCAGTGCCACATCTGTGCCTCTGCGGAGATCGTACGCAGTGCATGCCTCTCTGCCACAATTCAGTAGGTGGCCCACTGGCTGAACCTCTCCACAGTAGCACTTGTCAGTCCGAGAAGCTTCACTTCTTCTGGGTGGAGTAACTCAGCAGGACAGGCTGCAACTCTGGAGAGAAGGAATGGGTGACGTTTCGGGTCGAGGCCATCTTGAATCCGAAGGAGTGTCTTGAACCAAAACGTTACCCATTCCTTCTATCCTGAGATGCTGCCTGTCCCGCTGAGTTACTCCAGCGTTTTGTATCTATCTTCAGTATAAACCAGCATCTGCAATTACTCCCTACATATTAAGATCTCAGCATTCATGAAAGGACAGTGATAAATTGAGTAAAGATATTCTGTTCTAGATGGGCATTGGCAACATTCCCATGCCCCAGGTGATTGGGATATATGGGGTGTATCAATTGCAGCTTGTGTCAGAGTAGATTGGTACACATTGTGGGCACAGTGTGAAGTGGTAGAGGGATCAATTATTTAGTGTGATAGTTAGGTTATGAATTAAACTGGCAACTTCGATGTTTGTATCTGCTGTGTAGAAATGTCCCAACAATGTGTGGCACAGTGACACAGTTGAAAGAGCTGCTGCCACAGCGCCAGCGGACCAGGATAAATCCTGACCCTGGGGGCTGTCTGAGTGGAGCCTGCACATTCTCTGTGTGACTGCTATGGTTTCCTCACACATCCCAAAGACGTGCAGGTTTGTGGGGTTAACTACTCTCTGCAAAATTGGCCCCTGGTGTGCAAGGAGTGGATGTGAAAGTGGGATAACATGGAACTAGTTTAAGCAGGTGATCGAGGTTTGGTGTGAACTCGGTGGGCTGAAGGATCTGTTTCCATGCTGTATCTTTCCATCAATTGAATGCACAAACCTATAGGGAAAATCTTCTGGATCTGATAGGCTTTTGTTCCATTGTGCAAAAAGTTGGAAGGTTTTTGATTTCAGTTGAAAATCCATATTTTCTTGAGGTGTAGTTGGCATTTGCAATCAATAGGAAAGCCATCTAAAGAAAGAAAATATATTTTGGGACTCCATTTTTCTATTGTCAGCATTTGCTGGTTTGTTTTATTTTATCTGTTCCATATTATGTTTGATTAATGAGGAGTTGTTCTAACATAAACCGTGCTGAAGATTTTTGGAGAATCTAAATCTTTAGTAAAGTTGGATGGAGGAGCACCTTGGAAATTAAATTGTTCTGCCTTTCATTTGGATCCTGTAAATAGACACAAAGTGCTGGAGTAACTCAGCGGGACAGGCAGCATCTGTGGATAGAAGGAATGGGTGCCATTTCAGTTCGAGACTGAAGGGGTCTGAAGATGGGTCTCAACCCAGAACGTCACCCATTTCTTCTATCCAAAGCTGCTGCCTGTTCCGCTGAGTTACTCCAGCATTTGGTGTAAATCTTTAGTGTAAACCAGCATCTGCAGTTCCTTCCTACACATGATTGACCTGTACATAACCTTAACTCCCTGTCTAGAATTACATGGAATGGAAAACCACAGACCAGCAGGTAAATTAATTTGTTCATTTTCCACCTGATGCCCCTTCCTTCAATCTTCATCACAATCTATTAACATGTTAATAATCATAATTATAATCATACTGTATCAGCCAAGTATGTTTTGAAACATATGAGGAATTTGATTTGCCATACAGTTATATCAATAAAAAGCAACAAGACACGCAAAATACATTTTAGCATAAACATCCACCACAGTGACTCCTATACATTCCTCACTGTGATGGATGGTGAGAAAAAGTTAAATCTCTTCTCTTTCTATTCACGCGGTCCGGGGCCTCGAGCCTTCCGTTGACGTGACAATCTTGACTCCTGTAGCCGGCGGTTGGGCCCTTCATGTCGGGGCAATCAAGCTCATGTCAGCTCCCTGCACCAGGCGATTGACCCCAGGTCAGGTCTAGTCAAACATTCTGCACCGTTAGGAGCTTCCCACCATCAGTCTCTACCCAAGACTGCGAGCTCCTCGATGGTATTGTCCACTGGCTGCGGTTGGAGCGTCGATCCCAGGCAAGGGATCGGCTCCGATGGTAAGTCCACATCCCCCAGTGGGGCTCAAAGTCAGTCCTGAGCAAGGCCTCCAGCTCCATGATGTTAGGCCGCACAGCGACCGGAGATACGATCTGGAAAGCAATCGCATTTATCTCTACGACCTACATGGACAAAGGCATCAGCCACATAGGAACATCAGACCCTCAAGCTTCCTTTCCCTTCTCAGAGTAGTCTGTCTTGGAGATATATTGCTGGCCGTTTATTATCAGTGGGTCTACATTTTGAAACTTTCTACCCTTCAGCACCATGAGAGAAATTTCATCGGGATATGGCTCACCATCACCTTCTCAAGGACAATAACTAATGAAGATATCAGCAAGGATCATATCCAGAGAGAAAAATAATGCTCTGTCACCTGTTATCTCCTTGCTCGTGCGTCAGTATCAGTACTGATCAAACTGTCAGTCCTTGCGGCAGAGATTTATGGTTTCTCGCAACCCCCTCATTTCAGATTCAGATTCAGAAAACTTTATTCAGAAAACTTTATTGTCTGTCGTAACAGAAAATCTTCTTTGACGTGGCTCAACATACAACAAGACAATATACAACAGTCATCATACAACACAGCCTTCTGCGGGCACACTCAGTGTGTATAGGTCTTAAAAACAAGTATAAAGATTAGAAACTGTAAAAATAGACAAGATAAAAGTTGAAAGTTGTGGATACGTGTAGAGTGACAGTGCGTCAGGGTTAATTTGTCCATTGATCATGTATTATTTAAACTATTTATGGCAATGGGTATGAATGAGTTTTTGTGGATGTTTTTCTTGGAGAGGGGGACTTTATATCGGCGGCCTGATGGCAGAAGTTGGAAGGACTTGTGCAGGGGGTGGGTGGGATCCTGTGTAATGAGGTTGGATTTCCTTTTAACTGCCTGGGTGTGAAGTACTGACAATTGAATTTGAGTTTTGCCAGTTATTTTGCTTGCTTGATTGATGATCCAGGAAAACTTTGATTTGTCTTTGACAGAGGTCAGGGTGAACCAGGATGTGATGTTAAAGGTGAGTACAGATTCTATAAGTGATTTATATACAGCTGTTAAAATGTCCTGTCTGACATCAAAGCTCCTGAGTTTCCTCAGCAGGAACAGGCGTTGCTGTGCCTTCTTGTACACAGAGTCTGTGTGCTGGGAGAAGGACAGGCGGGTGTCAATCTCTGTGCCCAGGTATCTAAAGGCCTCTACCTGCTCGACTGTCTGCCCATTCAGCCTCAGAGATTCAAAGAGAGGTTGGGGGGAAGATGTTCGCCTTCCCCCACAACACAGCTCCTTGGTCTTGGAGATGTTAAGCTCCAGAGAGCTCTCTTTGATCCACAGCATCAAGATGTTGACCTGCTGATAGTAGGCAGCCAGAGAAGTGTGATCCTTGATGTGGGCCACCGGGGCCATATCGTCTGCATACTTAAAAAGGGGAATGTCACTGTTATTGTTTGTTACATTGTTCGTGTAGATGGAAAATAAAATCGGTGATAAAACACAACCCTGGGGGACACCAGTGTTTAAAATCATGTTCTTGGATTTAAAACCATTTGCCACCACATGCTGTGGCCGGTCCTGCAGGAAGTCTTTTATCCACAGGATAAGTGATGGGTTGACTTGTAGATCCAGAAGGCGGTTGCAGAGGGTGACTGTGTTGACTGTGTTAAAAGCGGAAGAAAAATCCATAAATAAAATCCGTGTGTGGGGGTGTGGGGAGTCCAGGTGTCTGCTAACTGTGTCCAGGAGAGTCAAACAGGCATCCTCCATGCCACGCCTTGCCTTATAGGCGAACTGGAGTGGGTCAAGCCTGTCCACCACCATAGCAGTGAGGTGATCACTTACCACCCTCTCCATACACTTGGAAAGAATGGATGTGAGTGCTACCGGTCTGAAGTCCTTCATCTCCCTGGCGTTAGATTTCTTCGGCAACGGTATAAGTGTAGACTCCATCCACATCCGTGGGACACAGCTGAAGTCAAGGAGATGTTGGAATAGCTGAGTGATGACATCACCCAGCTGAACTGAGCATTCCCTCAGCACCTTGCCCCTGAGCCTGTCTGGGCCAGAAGCTTTGTGAGGATTGATGCGGCCCAGTATAGATGTAACCTTCCTTTTATCCACTGTGATTGATGGACTGCTGGTGAGGGTCCAGTCATTCTGGGGGTGTGGCCTGTCAAACCTGCTGTAATAGATGTTGAGTTGCTCAGCAAATGTGGCGGGGTCAGAGCATTGGATCAGGGCCGGTTTCTGGGCTCTGCCCATCATGGTGTTAAGTCCCTGCCATGCCTCCCTTGCATTGCCAGTGGTGAATTTTTCCTCCACTTTGTTTTTGTAGTGGCGTTTGGCCTGCCTGGTCTTCCTTCTCAACTCACTATTATACTGTTTTACTCTGTGTTTGTCTCCCTGAAGGAATGCCACTTTTTTGTTGTTAAGACACTGCTTCAGGTCCTTGGTAACCCAAGGCTTGTTATTGGGGTACAGCTTGACCTGTTTTGTTGGTATAACAGCGTCCACACAGAATGACAAACAGGAGGAGATAGAGTCTGTCAGCAGATTTAGGTCTACCTCACAGCTTTGGAAAAATATTTCCCAGTCAGTGATCTCCATGCAGCCCCTTAATGCATCGACAGAGTCATCGTTCCAGACTTGAATAGTTTTTGTTTGTATATCTTCTGTCTTTAATTTTTGTCTGTATTTTGGAAGCAGCAGAATGACATTGTGGTCGGAGCGACCATGTGGTGGGCGGGGCTTTGAGACATAGGCTCCCGGTATGTTACCGAAACACATATCCAGCGTTCTGTCAAGTCTGGTAGGTGTGGTAACATACTGCTCCAAGTTTGGAAGCAATGTGGTGACATCGCATCTGTTAAAATCCCCAAGCAGGAAGACAGGCTGATCGCTGCTCTGATTGACAGCTCTGTTGAAACAGTCAGCAATGCGCTCCGCAGCAAATGCGTTATCAGGTCCAGGGACATACGCTAGGATAACTGTGATCTGTGTGAATTCACGGGGAAGGTAGTGAGGCCTGAACGACACCGTCATGGTTTTGTGGTGTTTGCTGCATTCAGTCTCTCTGATAGTGAAGTTGACAGCCCACTTTGTGTTGACAGCCATGCAGAGCCCGCCCCCAATCGACCTCCGCGTCATCCTAGTGTCTCTATCAAAACGGATGATCTTAAATTCATCAATATCGACATTGGTTATTTCTTCTGACAACCATGTCTCCGTGAAACAAAAGAGACTTGTTTGACGGTAGTCTGAGTCAAATTTCCATTTCTTGATCATGTTCCTTTCCACTTCATATAAATGGCTGAGCAAAGGTCCATCAATCCCAATTTAAA
The DNA here is from genome assembly GCA_963514005.1 of Raja brachyura. The sequence continues at coordinate 124,280,496 of OY740783.1, forward strand.
CCATTGATCTGGCCTCACTCTCCGAAGCGCATTGGAAGGATGAGAAGGAGGGGGGACACTTCATTGAAGCTTACTAAATGGTGAAAGGCCTGGAGAGAGTGAATGTGGAGAGGATGTTTCCACTAGTGTTAGAGTCTAGGACCAGAGGCTACAGCCTCAGAATAAAAGAGCGTACCTTGAGAAAGGAGATGAGGAGGAATTTCTTTGGACAGAGGGTGGTGGATTTGTGGAATTCATTGCCACAGACGGCTGTGGAGGGTGTCAGTGGATGTTTTTAAGGCATAGACTGACAGATTCCCACTTAGTACGGGTATCAGGGATTATGGGGAGAAGGCAGGAGAATGGGGTTGAGAGGGAAAGATAGATCAGCCATGATTGAATGGCGGAGTAGACTTGATGGGTCAGATGGCCTGTTTCTGCTCTGATAACATGTGCGCTTATGAATTTCTGCATCCTTCTCCTGAACTCCGTGTGAATGTAGTTAGTCCCTGGACCTATGCCGCATACCATGTCAGAACAGGGAGGTCAATGTACTTGCATGTGACCTGCAGCTCATCCCTAAATTCTACTGCTAATACTAAGTACAATCCAGTATATTATTTACCAGCTAGGTGAATGGTGACATCACTACCATTGCTGGGAATAGGCACAAAATGTTGGAGTTAACTCAGCGGGTCAGACAGCATCCCTGGAGAAAAGGAATAGGTGACATTTCTGAATGAGACCCTTCTTCAGACTGGACTGAAGAAGGGTCTCGACCCAAAAGGTCACCTATTCCTTTTCTCCAGAGGTGCTGCCTCACCGGCTGAGTTACTCCAACATTTTGTGAGTATTTTTGGTTTCAACCAGCATCTGCAGTTCCTTCCTACGCTACCATTACTGGCCATCCCAAATGTCGCTGAGCCACAGATGATGCAGGAAATCATCCACATTGTTGCATGTGGAGTTTATACCAAATAAAGTAGGTAGACTAACTTTCTTGAGGACATTCGTAAATCAGGCAGCCTCATCTGATAATTCAGTACTTTCCTCGTCCTTTCTATCTCTTCTCATCCTCGTCCTCTGTTTCTGCCTTTTTCTCTCCTTTCCTTCCACGCCTCTGCACTTGCTCAGTCTTCCTTTTGCATATTTTCTTTGACTTGTTCTTAATTTTTTTTTTTTGCCTTTTCTAAAAAAAAGTAATGTCATGCACTTCATAGCAATTATTTCCAATGGATTTGTTATGCATCTGTGCTCGCTTCCATCAGTTACCTAGGAGAGTATAGCACATAATTAAGGGATTTAAGTTACTGTCTGCTGGTGTCCAATGGTTAAATGAGACTGTGTGGTCTCGGTGTGATATCAATGGGCATGACTGAGCTATTTCTGAATCAGCATTGGTAATAGCTGTACGTATCCGGTATGTATTGACTCTGTATATTTAAGAGCTATGCTACAGCATGACATTACTTTGGATAATTCAATTCAATTCAATTCAATTCAATTCAAGTTTAATGTCATTGCACAAATACAAGTATAGGTACAACGAAATGCAGTGATAAATTATAATATCAATCACTAGTGAAAGTGAAAGTTCCCTAGGTTATGGAGGAAATGGACTCCTGGGTTGCCAGGGAGATGGATGGATCCAATTAAGTGTCGGAATGTTGGGCCAGAGCCACATACCTGCAATCACCGCATCGATTGGTTTGAATCATTCAAGCTGAGTCATTTGAAAGAACTGCAACATTGGGAGTGAATTGGATCTACTTAAACCGAAGGGTGACCCACTCTTGGTCTAGGAGGCCACTGTCAACTGAATCATAAAGGGCCTGTCCCACCAGCATGCAACTCTATGCGATTAGCTCGACCTAACGTGGTCGCTTGAGCCGTCTGGCGTCGCGGGGCCGGTCCGACTTCGATTGCCGGAGCCGTGCGGAATTGTGTGGAGTTCGTCCCGACACCGTGCGGGGCTCCGAAAAACTGACAATGTCCAAAAATTCCGCACGGCAACGGCTTGTCGGCTCGCAGTCGCCTCGATATTTACACACCGCCCCGACATCGTACCTCCGTGAACCTATTTGTAAGTGCCTCCGTGACCCTCTATGTGTGTGGCTCCGTGGCCCTGTGTGTGTGTGTGTGTGCCTCGGTGCCCCTCTCAGTGTGCCCCTCTCTGTCCTGGCGAACTTTCCTTAGAGTTCGATCCAAGTTCGCCTCACTTTGCGCCGCGTTGCGCCACTCACCCGACCTCCGTGCGGCCCCGACTGCCGGTTTGGTTGCGCTTGCCGCATGCAGGCGCATGCTGGCGCATGCTGGTGGGAACGGCCCTGTACAGTGGATCACCCGACCTCCGCTTCTAGTTTGATCGCGTTCATCGCATAGAGTTGCATGCTGGTGGGACAGGCCCTTAAGAAGTCAAGAAGTCTGAAGCTTCCAAATGTGGGCTAACTCTTGTGAGACTAAAAAGGTGACCATGGGGAATGACAAATCGGTTCTTCTTCCATGTTTGCGGAAGTCAATTAATCGAGTGGAGAGGGAACATGGTGAAGTCAAGTGGCTACTTCCCGAGAAACAAATAGGCCTCCCGCCGCAGGAGGAGTTTAGAAGGATGAGGGGATATCTGGGGTGGAAGATTGCAACCTTCACGTGGTCCACCCTGTTTCGACTAATGCAATCAATTTGACGTGCACAAACGGAAGATCAAATAGAACAAATTGTCCTACAACTTTAGGCTGTGCACGCCACACAAAAGAAGAAGTAGAAGGGGATATCTCATTGAAACTTACTGAATAGTGAAAGGCCTGGAAAAAATGGATGCAGAGAGGATGTTTCCACTAGTAGGAGGGTCTAGGACTAGGACTCTCAAGTCTAGGAAGTTCTCGGCTCATAAACTCATAAGTGATAGGAGGAGAATTAGGCCATTCGACCCATCAAGTCTACTCAGTTCAGTTTAGTTTATTGTCATGGGTACCGAGGTACAGTGAAAAAAGGTGTTGTTGTGTGCTATCCAGTCAGCAGAAAGATAATACATGGTTACAATTGATCCATTTACAATGTATTGATACATGATAAGGGAATAATGTTTAGTGCAAGGTAAAGCCAGCAAAGGCCGATCAAGGATAGTCCAAGGGACATCAAAGAGGTAGATAGTAGTTCAGCACTGCTCTCTGGTTGTGGTAGGATGATTCAGTTGCTTGATAACAGCTGGGAAGAAACTGTCCCTGAATCTGGAGGTGTGCGTTTTCACACTTCTATACCTTTTGCCTGATGGGACTGGGGAGAAGAAGGAGCGGCCTGGGTACGACTCATCCTTGATTATGTTGCTGGCCTTGCCGAGACAGCGTGAGGTATAAATTGAGTCAATAGAAGGGAGGTTGGTTTGTGTGATAGTCTGAGTCGCGTCTACAATTTCTTGCGGTCTTAGATGGAGCTGTTCCCAAACCAAGCTGTGATGCATCCTGGTAAAATGCCATTCATGGCTGATATGTCTTCCCCTCTTAATCCCATTCTTCTGCCTTCTCCCCATAACCCCTAACGGCCATCAGAGCTGCAGAATCAAATGACGCACATTTAGAAAGGAGATAAGGAGGAATTTCTTTAGCCAGAGGGTGGTGAATCTTTGGAATTGCCATAATCAGCTTGAAGGCCAAGTCATTGGGTATTTCTAGGGCAGTGATTGACAAATTCTTGATTAGTACGGGTGTCAGGGTTTATGCGGGTGAAGGCAGGAGGCTGGGTTTGAGAACGTAAAAGAGATCAGCCATGATTGAATGACGGAGTAGACTCGATGGACTGAGTGGCCTAATTCTGCTCTTGCGACATGAACCTGCGAGTACAGTGCATTCAGACCCCTTCACTTTTTCCACATTTTGTTATGTTACAGCCTTACTCTAAAATGGATTAATTCTATTTTTTTAAATCATCAATCTATACGCAATACCCCTTATTAAAAAAAGTGAAAATGGGTGTTTAGAAATTTTTGCAAAGAAATTAAAAAGAAATGACTGAAATATCACATTTACATAAGTATCAGACACTTTACTCAGTACTTTGTTGAGGCACCTTTGGCAGCGAGTACAGCCTCAAGTCTTCTTGAGTATGATGCTACAAGCTTGGCACATCTGTATTTGGGTAATTTCTCCCATTCTTCTCTGCAGATCCTCTCAAGCTCTGTCAGGTTGAATGGGGAGCGCCAATGCACACCTATTTTCAGGTCCCTCCAGAGATGTTCGATCGGGTACAATTCCGGGCTCTGGCTGGGCCACTCAAGGACATTCACAGACTTGCACGGAGCCACTCCTGCGTTGTCTTGGCTGTGTGCTTAGGGTCATTGTCCTGTTGGAAGGTGAACCTTCGCCCAAGTCTGAGGCCCAGAACGCTCTGGAGCAGGTTTTCATCAAGGATTTCTCTGTGCTTTGCTCCGTTCATCTATCACTCGATCCTAACTAGTCTCCCAGTTCCTACCGCAGAAAATCATCCCCACAGCATGATGCTGCCACCACGATGCTTCACCGTAGGTATGGTATTGGCCAGGTGATGAGCGGCGCCTGGTTTCTTCCAGACATGACGCATGGCATTCAGGACAAAGAGTTCAATCTTAGTTTCATCAGACCAGAGAATCTTGTTGCTCATGCCTTTTCGGCAAACTCCAAGTGTGCTGTCATGTGCCTTTTACTGAGGAATGGCTTCCATCTGGCCACTCAACCATAAAGGCCTGATTGATGGAGTGCTGCAGATATAGTTATCCCATCTCCACACAGGAAATCTGGAGCTCTGTCAGAGTGACCATCGGGTTCTTGGCCACCTCTCTGTCCAAGGCCATTCTCCCCCGATTGCTCAGTTTGGACAGGCAGCCAGTTCTATGAAGAGTTCTGGTGGTTCCAAAGTTCTATCCACTTAAGAATGACGGAGGCCACTGTGCTCTTCGGGACCTGCAATGCTGCAGATATTGTTTTATTCCCTTCCCCAGATATGTGTCTCGACACAATCCTGTCTCAGAGGTCTATGGACAATTCCTTCATGGCTTGGTTTTTGCTCTGACATGCACTGTCAACTGTGGGACCTTATCATGTCCAATCAATTTAATTTACCACTGGTGGACTCCAATCAAGTTGCAGAAACATCTGAAGAATAATCAATGGAAACAGGATAAACCTGAGCTCAATTTTGGGTGTCATAGCAAAGGGTCTGAATACTTATGTAAATATGATATTTCAGTTATTTATTTTTAATTACTTTGCAAACATTTCTAAACACCTTGTTTCACTTCTTAAGAAGGGTCTCGACCCGGAACATCGCCTATCTCCTTCGCTCCTTAGATGCTGCTGCACCCGCTGAGTTTCTCCAGCTTTTTGTGTAACCTTGTTTCACTTATCCATTCTGGGGTACTGTGTGTAAATTGATGATAACAATATGATTTTAATCAATTTAAAAATAAGGCTGTAACGTAACAAAATGTGGAAAAAGTCTAAATACTTTCTGAATGCACTGTATAATGATTCCTGGATAGACAGTGCATTCTGAGGAGGGGCCAACTGAAGATGAATGCATCAGGAGAGCGAAGCAACGTTTTCTTGAAAGGAGGAGATTCAGGATTCAAAGTGCCTAATGGCTGCACGCATAAAAGATTGCTAAAAGTTTCAATAGTATGGAGTAAGGAGCTGCAATGGAATGGCATTATCGTAGCAGAGAGGTGATATTGCCAGACTGGAAGATGAAGGCTGAGAACACCAAAGAAGGATTAACCTTCAGTGATAATGAGAATGATTTACATGCTTTTTGTAGAACAATAGGGCGGCCACTGTGGCTCAGCGGTAGAGTTGCTGCCTTACAGTGCTTGCAGCGTTGGAGACCCGGGTTCGATCCCAGCTACGGGTGCTGTCTGTACGGAGTTGGTACGTTCTCCCCGTGACCTGCGTGGGTTTTCTTCGAGATCTTCGGTTTCCTCCCACACTCTAAACGCATACAGGTTTGCAGGTTAATTGGCTTGGTAAATGCACAAAGTGTCCCTAGTGTGCGTAGGATAGTGTTAATGTGCGGGGATCGCTGGTTGGCGTGGACTCGGTGGGTCGAAGGTTCTGATTCGGGGCTTCATTTCTAAACTAAACAATTATTTGCAGTGTGGATGATTTGCAGTGTTGATGGCCTACACCTCTGCTGAAAAGAGCTGTTCCACTGTAGGACTGCTGACATCGACCAGCAGTCGGTCACATGAGTGGAACTTGTCCATAATGAAGGCATTGTCTCAAGATCCAAAAGAGATAGAGCACAGTGCCAAGAGAGTCCCAGATGCTGATTGGTTTCAGGTGTTTAGGAGAGACAGGTTGAGCCAGAGAAACTGTGGAGATAATGAGTAGGAAAGAATGGCAGATGCTGGTTCAAACCGCATCCAGACACAGAAAGTTGCAGGACAGACCGCAATTCTGGAGAAAAGGAATGGGTGACGTTTCAGGTTGAGGCCCTTCTTCAGAAGTAGGGTCTCGACCTGAAAGATCACCTATTCCTTTTCTCCAGAGATGCAACCTGACCTGCTGAGTTACTCCAACATTTTGTGTCTATCTTTGGTGGGGACAATGGCTTTGGCAAACAGGAACCTTTGTGGTCAGCTGAGGACGATGATGTCAATCAAAGTAACTAAAAAATGGAAACTTGTTACAGGAGGCTCTTTTTTTTTGGGGGGGGAGGGGGATAATTCAGAAGTCGCTCATTGCCAGGGCTGTATCGCAGCATTAAACATCAGAGATGAAAGATGATCCTTCCACTCAAATTGCCATCACTGGAAGAAAATTACTGCCCTCGTATGGATTGTTGTTAAACTGCACTTACTCTGCAGTATTTTTTCACCAACATTTAGAAGGCAGAATGTATGTCTAAAAGCAGACCCCAATCTTATTGAAATAAGAAACAATGGATTGAGAGTCGCTTCCTCAAGGAAATCCAGCTCCTCCATTTCATCGCTGGGTCAGAGCTTGCCAGCCTGAAGAAGGGTCTCGATCCGGAACATCACCCATTCCTTCTCTCCAGAGATGCTGCCTGTCCAGCTGAGTTACTCCAGCATTTTGAGTCTATCTTCAGACCTTGCAATTGGATCCACTATAAATGTAACACTACTGCTAGGTTGTATTGAGTTACATAGAAACATAGGAGATAGGTGCAGGAGGCAGTGGAGGCCAATTCACTGGATGTTTCCAAGGAGAGTTAGATTTAGCTCCTCTGCCCCTGTCCCGCTTATGCCCCTGTCCCACTTAGGAAACCTGAACGGAAACCTCGGGAGACTTTGCGCCCCACCCAAGGTTTCCGTGTGGTTCCCGGAGGTTTTTGTCCACCGGCAACCACCTTCAACTAGCATCGCAACCGGCTTCAACTAAAAAATTACCGATTTTTTAAACAGAAACCACATTCGACCATTAGGGAGACTGACAAAAACCTCCGGGAATCGCACGGAAACCTTGGGTGGGGCGCAAAGCCTCCAGACTTTTTCCGTTCAGGTTTCCTATGCCCCTGTCCCACTTAGGAAACCTGAACGGAAACCTCTGGAGACTTTGCGCCCCACCCAAGGTTTCTGTTCGGTAATTTTTTAGCCGAGGCCGGTTGCGATGCTAGTTGAAAGTGGTTGCCGGAGGACAAAAACCTCCGGGAACCACACGGAAACCTTGGGTGGGGCGCAAAGTCTCCAGGGGTTTCCGTTCAGGTTCCCTAAGTCGGACAGGGTCATAAGCGGGACAGGGGCAGAGGAGCTAAATCTAACTCTCTCTTGGAAACATCCAGTGAATTGGCCTCCACTGCCTTCTGTGGCAGAGCATCCCACAGATCCACAACTCACTGGGTGAAAAACGTTTCTTCATCTCAGTCCTAAATGGCCTACCCCTTATTCTTAAACTGGGACCACTGGTTCTGGACTCCTCCAACATGGGGAACATTTTTGTGCATCTAAACTGTCCAATCCCTTAAGAATGTTATATGTTTCTATAAGATCCCCTCTCATCTTTCTAAATTCCAGTGTAATTCCAGTATTGTAAAGCAATGGTAGGTTACAGACTGAATATGCATGTTCATAATTTGTTATTGAAGTCATTTATTTTTCTGCTGGACTATAATTATAATTAATCCAATAAAACAGAGGCAGTTTTCCAATTCCCATATCATCCTGAGGTTTTTAATTTTTTAATTAGGAACCAGAATTCCCATCAGTTTGTGTTAATTTCATCAGCTCATTACGTGAACTCAAAGGTAGAATAATTTTAATGTAAATTGAATTTCTAAACATAATCTGAAGGGCGGCACGGCGGCGCAGCGGTAGAGTTGCTGCCTTACAGCACCAGAGAGCCAGGTTCGATCCTGTCTACGGGTGCTGTCTGAATGAAGTTTGTACATTCTCCCTGTGACCGCCTGGGTTTTCTCTAGTGCTCCGGTTTCCTCCCTATCCGAAAGACGTGCAGGTTTGTAGGTTAATTGGCCCTATGTAAAATTAGAAATTGGTCCAAGTGTGTAGAATAGAGCTAGTACACAGGGTGATCGCTGGTCGGCGTGGTCTCGGTGGACTGAAGAGCCTGTTTCTGCGCTGAATCTCCAAAGTTCTTCTATCTTTAAAGCTGAATTATAGGTAATTTTGACCAAAGCCTTCCTGCTCGATCTACCACATCCAACAGATCAAAATAAGGAGCAGGAATTAATCCATTTGTAACTCCTTGAGGAGCTCGTCAAATCAAACTATATTTTATTTCTCCCTAGGGACTACTGTGCACCCTTTAACAAAAAACATATTAATTTACAAAGAAATTGATTTAACATACATTGATGAAAGTAATAAATGATTCAGTGTTTTACAGATAAATAATTTTCAACCATTATAATGAATGCATCTAGAAAGATTCCTGATTGCAAAGAAAATTGTTGATATTGTATTCCAATTGATTTAATTCGTGAAAGGTTTTCCATTGCCGAAATGCAAATACGTGCAGCAGCAAAGTGAATAACCTAGCCAATGCAATTTTCTCAGCACATATTAAATATACCTCCGTGTTTGTTCCCTAAAAGTCATGTTTGCAAGACGTGGAGATATTAAATTTGCAAATGAAGTCATAGTTCCTGAATGGCCTTCGATATAAGACTGTCACAGTAAAGAATAGATGAATGTTAGCCGTAAAAGAAGTCGCAGCTCAGATCCCTTATCAATTATATTTCACCTTAGTTGTCTCCATGGCATTGTTTGAATTATTAATCATTGAGATTTTAGTCATTAATTATTTAGCATACAAAATGGATCAGCGAGCAGGAGACACTGAAGGTTTGATGAAGTAGACAAGGAGTCAATGCCTGCAGTTTGCAAAATGTTACATGAGACAGGTAATAAATGGAATGGAAGACCTTAGCTGAGAGTCTCATTGAATCTTGATAACTTCAGTCCATTTGCCAGCTAATTGAATGTGGAATAACATTAATTTATTTTAAATAAGTACGTATCCACCTATCTTTGCCTGTATTTGGCAGGTTGGAACATCTTTGCTTTAGGTCTGGTTCACTGTGTCTTTGAGCAGACTGCTGTGTGTCTGATATGGAGATAGATTGGAGGCAGTGCTTCTCAGTTTAGAGAGTGAATCTTGAAGGGGTTTTTTAAGACGGAATGGTGCATGTTTACGAAGGTGTCAAAATAGGTGAAAAATGCCTTTACTTTAGAGGTATGGCGTGGAAACAGGCCCTTCGCCCGCCCCCCTCCCCCCCTCCCCCCCCCCCCCCCCCCCGAATCCACACTGACCAACGATCACCACATGCAATAACACTGTTCTACACACTGTGGAACATTTACATTTTTACTGAAAGCAATCAACCTGTAAAACCTGTCCGTCTTTGAAGTGTAGGAGGAAACCGGAGCACTGGGAGAAAACCCATGCAGTCACAGGGAGGGCGTACAAACTCCGTATAGACAGCACCCGTAGGCAGGGTTGAATTTGGGTCTCTGGTGCTGTTAAGGGGCTGTCCCACTTGGGCGACCTAATTGGCGAGTTTAGAAGTGTTTAGGAGAGTTTGAAAAAATGTCATGCTGAAGACATCCTTCGACTATGTAGAAGACCTCCTTCGACCTCTTTCAACTATGTTGAAGGCGAGCTTCGACTAGCTACGACTAACTTCGGGAAAATTGGACACCGAATAGTGGAGAATGAAGACGATCTCCTTCGATCTTCCTTCAACCTCCCTTCGTCCATGATGGCTATCTACGACTACCTTCGACTACCCTCGATTACCTACGACTAACATGACGACCTACTACGACCTACTACCACTAAACCTACAAGTAGAAAAAGTATCGATTTTTTTCCATGGCGACCTTTTTTTACTCGCTGGCATTTTTCAACATGTTGAAAAAAACGGCGGGTCCAAGCTGATGCTTCGAGTATGCGGAGACCATTCTCGAGCATGAAGGAGAGTTACAAATACCTCCTACGATCTTGTGTTGACCATGCTGCAAGTATGAGTCGAGGGCAAATTCGCCAGAACTCGCGGATTAGGTCGCCCAAGTGGGACAGCCCCTTAAGGCAGCAACTCTACCCCTGCACCACCATGCCACCCATATTCTAACCCTTTGACTTTGCTGTTAACTCAGCTGCATTCAGCTGCCTGATAGAGGATTGGAGTAGGGTGCTGGCTTGCAAAGTCACATTTGCTAATTACTTAGTTGTATAATATTTCAACTGAGTTTGAGAGTAAGGAGCTGAAATATTATTTCCCGTGAAATGCTTGCAAGGTCACGTTGAAATCATAATTGAAACCGAAGAACTGAAATGAACTCATGAAAATAATCCAATAAATGGGGTGGCACGGTGACGTAGCGGTAGAGTTGCTGCCTTACAGACAATGCAGCGCTGGACACCCGGGTTCGATCCCGACTATGGGTGCTGTCTGTACGGAGATTGTACGTTCTCCCCGTGACCTGCGTGGGTTTTCTCCGAGATCTTCGGCTTCCCCCCACACTCCAAAGACGTACAGGTTTCTAGGTTAATTGGCTTGGTAAATGTAAAAATTGTCACTCGTGGGTAAAGGATAGTGTTAACGTGCGGGGATCGCTGGTCGGGCCGAAAGGGCTTGTTTCCGCGCTGTATCTCTAAACTAAACTAAACTAAACTAAACAACTAAACTAAATTAAACTAAACTAAACTAAACTAAATATACAGTGGTCGCAGGTAGTTTTAAATATATATTTTTTTATTTATTAGAAGCAGCGTACAAAAATATAAGCAGCGGCATATGACATAATACAGTTATTGTTCAGCTTCAATTTTAATTTTTAGCTAAAGTTAAGAGAAAAGACGAGAGAAAAAGCAAGAAAGAGAAAAAGTGGACGTGCAAGAATAGAACCCCTAGACTACCAAATTGGTGAAGCCAAAGAGTGAGTAAGTAAAATAAATAAGAGAAATAAAAATTCAAAAACAGAAAGAAAAATAAGTGATGATATACCTGCCTCTTATCCCTCCCCACCCATCACCCAGCCCGTAATTAGATTTAACTTTAAAATTGTGTTGCACCATACTATCCTTGTAATGTATCAATGAATGGTGTCCTAGTCTTCAAAAAATGCTCTGGTTTTTCTGCTGAGACAAGTCTCATATTTTCAAGATGTAGCATCTCAGACATGTTTGTAATCCCCATTTTGAGAGTAGGGGCAGATGTATGATTGCAGAATTTGAGTAATAGTCTTTTTCGCCGTTATCAGACCATAATTGAGGAAACGTCTTTGAAATATTGATAGCTCGGAGCAGGCTTCTGACGTTCCTAGAATAATCAGTTCCGTGTCGGCGTCCAATTTTGTTTTTAATATTTTTGAGAAATTTTCAAAACTTCCTCTCCAAAGGTTATGTCATTTTATGTTATGGAACAAAAAATAAAGTGCTGGAGTAACTCAGCGGATCAGGCAGAACCTGAAGAAGGAATAGACAGGCGAAGCTTTGGGTCGGGACCCCTCATCGGAACAGAGACGGGATCCGTCCTGAAACATCACCTGATGACTCAGTCTGAGGAAGAGACTCGACCCAAAATGTTTCGGAAATGACCGCAGATGCTGGTTTAAACCGAAGAGAGACACAAAAAGGACTGAAGAAGGGTCTCGACCCGAAACGTCACTCATTCCTTTTCTCCAGAGATGCTGTCTGACCCACTGAGTTACTCCAACCTTTTGTATATCATCAACCCAAAATGTTGTGTATTGTTTCAACCTGCCAATATTTAAAATACAGCCTAAGGTAGATGGATCCTATCTTATTTTAAATAAATTCATGTTCTTCTACTTTCTATTAGCTAGTGAATGGACCAAACATCAAGATTCAACGAGACTTTCAGTTAAGATCTTCCATTCCATTCTCAAATGTGCCTGATCTGCTGATTTCCTCTGCACTTTGTTTTTCTGCTCAATCTTTCAGCATCTGCAGATGCTTGTGTCTCAGTTATTTACTGATTTGCTGACGGTTCTTTGGCTGGTGATTTGTCTGACCCTTCTAATCGTAGCCCTAATCACATGTATGCAGCTGGTGCATTGGCTGTCTTAGAGTGGACCCTGTGGAGTCAATGTAACCAACCTCAACTACTAATGGGGCACGGTGGCGCAGCAGTAGAATTGCTGCCTCTCAGTGCCTGAGACACGGGTTCGATCCTGACTACGTGTGTTGTCTGTGCGGAGTTTCCATGTTCTCCCTGTAACCATGTGGGTTTTCTCCGGGTGCTCCTGTTTCCTCCCACACTCCAAAGATGTACAGGTATGTAGGTTAACTGGGTTGGTGTATGTGTAAAATTGTCCCTAGCGTGTGTCAGATGGTGTTAGTGTGTGGGGATTGCTGGTCCTTGTGATCTCGGTGGGCCGAAGGGCCTGTTTCCACACCGTTTCTCTAAACTAAATTAAACTAACCTAAAGGAGCTGGCATCTTCTGGGCTCTTTTAAATGTGACCGGTTACAGGGACATCTGCAAAAGAAATAAAGACTGAACCAAGCAATGCAGAAAACCAGAGTACCTATTAGACGGAAAATGACTTTTCAGCAGAATTCATAAAAGGATTTTCTTCAGAGATGAAATATCAAATATTCTGCAGTGGTTTAAGATACACGTTGTGATATTTTTAATGCATTTTTCTCTGAACAAATCCATTGCACTTTGAAAATTCACTTCCCATGTTAATGATTATAAGCTTTCATGTTTTAAAACAGCATTAAAGCTATGAGATCGTCAGATGGGATAGATATTGGAAACACAAATATATTCAAAGTTGATAACACAGTTACTGAGTCTGTGAAAGAGTTTACTCTATTTTGCATGGCATGTGTGCTTTCTAGTTTCCCTCATGAGATTACTAGACAACATTCTTCCTTGCAGATAGTCAGGAACTGCTTCATTTGCTGAGGAACTGCAAATGGTATTGAGGGGGGACCTCATTGAAACTTACTGAATAGTGAAAGGCCTGGAGAGAATGGAAGTGGAAATGATGTTTCCACTAGTGGGACAGTCTAATACCAGAGGTCAGAGCCTCAGAATTAATGGACATTCCTTTAGGAAGGAGATGAGGATGCATCTCTTTAGTGAGAGGGTGGTGAATCTGTGGAATTCATTGCACAGAAGACTGTGGAGGAAAAGTCAGTGGATATATTTAAAGCAGAGATTGATAGATTCTTGATTAGTATGAGTTATGGGGAGAAAGCAGGAGAATGGGGTTAGGAGGGGCAGGCAGATCAGCATTGATTGAATGGTGGAGTAGACTTGATGGGCCAAATGGCCTAATTCAGTTCCTATATAGTTTTATAGCTTTATAGTTACCTTTATTACATTGCTAGATTATATTCTTCCTTACACATAGTCAGGCACTGTTTCATTTGCTAAGGAGTTTCAAATGGTACTGAATATTTTGCAATCATCTAATGATGAAAGGAAAACCATTTTAATGGAGCAACTAAAGGGTGTTTTGGTTCTGAACCTTGTCCTGAGTAACTCCTGCTCTGATATCCTAGGGTTGGGATCGTTAACTGTTGATCTTAACCTCACCACCATGTGGGGTGACTTTATTGAAGTATATAATATCATAAAATGCATAAATAAGATGGATGGTCCCATGGAAGGGGAGTCCAGAACTCCAAGACACTTTCTTCAGAGGGAGGCGTATATGGAATTAGTTGCCTGAAAAAGTGGCAGAGGCAGGTGCAATGGTGATGTTTAAAAGCCTTTTACCAGATACATCGATAGGAAAGGTTTTCAGTAATAAGGGGCAAACGCAATCAAATACGACCTGGTTGGCATGTGCAGGTTGGGCCGAAAGGCCTATATTCAGTTTAGTTTATTGTCACGTGTGTAAGTTTTGTTGCGTGCTAACCAGTTAGCAGAAGGATGATACATGATGAGGTAAAGGTTGTGCAAGGTAAAGCCAGCAAGTTCCGATCAAAGATAGTCTGAGGGTCATCAAAGAGGTAGATCGTAGATCAGCACTGCATTCTGGTTATGGCAGGATGGTTCAGTTGCCTGTTAACAGCTGGTCAGAAACTGTCCCTGAATCTGGAGGTGTGCATTTTCACACTTCTATACCTTTGGCCTGATGGTGTTAATATTGGCCAAATTAAAAACACTATAAAATGGAGGATCCCTGCACTTGTCAGAATTGCTTAACCCTTGTCAGCTGAACTATACAGGCCTTGATTGGCGCCAGCCAGTCTAGGCTCAGACAGATATGCAGGATGGTAATGGGTCCAGGTGTTCTCCATGTTTCTCTTAAATTGATAACATGTATAGTGGTTTTGCTAACTAAGCTTAAATGCATCATTTCTATTGGGCCGCTGCAAAAGCATTGTAAACAGTATAGATAATGTTGCAAGAGAGTCATCCTGTTAATTGATGATTGGTCGAACTGTTGAGCCTTGGAGAAATTGTTTGAATCTCGGGGCATATGTTTCAATGTTTGTTCTTGTTTAGCTTCATTCAAAAACTTTATTTCTTATACAATGTATGACCTGGTGTATTATTGGGTTAGGGGAATGTCTGTTATGTATGGGGTTAATCGATATCTGTAATTGGGTTATTGAAAGACCACCCCTGGGGTTCAGCCCCTTGAGATCCCGGGACATATAAAAGTCCGCTACCACGAGGCTCAGCGTCAATCTTCTGGGAGTGCGCTTGGGACTGCGTGAACTTCTGGAGTGTCTCTGTCTGATCAAGGCCTAGAGGGCTTGAACAGGCAGATACGAGGATCAAACCCACGGTGGGATAGGTACAGTAGTTGAACAATAACACGCTTTTATTAAAATACAATTTAGTTGTTTCAGTGTTTGATTTAGTGTTTTTTTACTGAAACTGGGGGGAAGCTTAGAAATGAGCAATTTACAATGGGAGAGCAGAGACGAGGGAATGGCCAGTGTGCGACTGGTCCTTGATTATGCTGCTGGCCTTGCCGAGGCAATGTGAGGTATACATGGAGTCAATAGAAGGGAGGTTGGTTTGTGTGATGGTCTGGGCTGCATCCACAATTCACTGCAATTTATTGCTGTCTTGGATTTTCATGCTATATAACTCTATGACTGTAAGACCTTATGACTCCAAAACTCTTCAATGAAGGGTGGGGGGTGTCTTTGAGAAGTCTTCCTCTAGGAATCTATGGAGTTTGAGCATAGATAAAGATGAGGGAGACTATGGAGTCGGGATTAATAGGGGCAGGGTGGGGAAGTGAATATGAGGAAATAGGATCAGAATTGATCTTAATGCACGATGGAGCTGAATAATCTACTCCTATTCTGATTTCTAATCACCTTATGGGCTTGCGTTTATACTTAAGTTTTTGTGCACACAGTTTCACATTTCATTACTCCATTACTACATTGTCTGCATTTAGTTTGAAGCCTGTTACATTGGAGCCGGCTGTTTGTTAGACACAAGCCAGCTCTTTGAGTACATTAATTCAGGGCATGCAACATAACATTACATTGTTTGTGTTTCAGTTGCTATAGGCTCTTTCCTGAGTGTCTCTGCAAAAAAGGCAGGTGCAAAAACATTATTTCTATCCCCATATCATGCTTCAGACTATGTTTGCTTATTTCGGGCTGTGGTTGCTAATTGCAAAGTTTATCAGCTTACATTTT
This sequence comes from Raja brachyura, assembly GCA_963514005.1. The sequence goes on from OY740783.1 coordinate 124,296,571, forward strand.
ATTGTGGACCGGAGTAAAATCAACTTTCATTGGAAAATGCACTGGAAACCTAAATTGTTTAATTAACTCAATACTTCATGAGCCATAAAGTAAATTAATAACTACACAGCATTCAGTCGAGACATGTCTCCACAAGTACACAGCTGCACATTATCTGTATGTCAAAGGAGAGAGCAGCTTTATTTGAAAAGACGAACACTTAACTCATAAAGAAATTTGATCTTCAATTCAATGCACAGACTGAGTGTTCTAATTAATATTATTGTAAGAATGGAAAAATAAAACAAAGAACTGTAGGTACTGGGATCTTGAGCAAAACACAAAGTGCTGGAGTAACTCAGTGAATCAAGCAGTATCTCTGGTTGACATGGTTAAGTGCACCGACCCAGAATACCACTCATCCATAACCTACAGAGATTCAGCATGACCAACTATGTTACTCCAGCACTTTGTCTCACTGCAAAGAGTTAAGCCCCTGTCCCACTGTACGAGGTAATTCAAGAGTTCTCCCGCGTATTCCCCTGATTTGAACTCAGAAAATGTCTGTAGCGGGTCCGTAGGAATTCGATGATGACTCGTAGCGGCTCGTACAAGTAAAAAGTAAAACATTTTTCATCACAAGCATTTTTTTACTCATGGATATTTTTTGCAGGGATGAAAAAAACCATGAGTTTACCGGGTGTCCCGAGTACCTACCGTTAGCATTATGAGCCGCTACGAGACATCCACAAACTCCCACGAACCCGCTACGGACATTCTCTGAGTTCGGATCAGGGGAAAACTCAGGAGAACTCTTGAATTACCTCGTACAGTGGGACAGGGGCTTTACACCACACGTCAATCCTTTCCAACAGGGCTGCAATTCAGATGAATCCATGGGATACAATATCTCCATGCATATTGATACACCACACTCTTCTTTTCTTCATTTAGCCTCTTCTACACATTCATAGAGTCATGCAACATGGAAACAGACCCTTCGGCCCAACTTGCCCTCACCGACACGTCCTTTCTACACCAGTCCCACCTGCCTGCATTTGGTCCACATCCCTTTAAACCTACCCTAGCCTATTCATGTACCTGCTCAAGTGTTTCTTAAACATTGCAATAGTACCTGCCTCAACTCCTTCCTCCGGCAGCTGGTTCCATACACACACGCCCCTTTGTGTAGAAAAAAAATTCCCCCTCAGATTCCTATTAAATCTTTTCTTCCTCAACTTAAACCTATGTTTTTTGGTTCTTGATTCCACACTGAGGTACTAATCATTTATTGCACTCCTTTCACATGATTATAACTGACCTTTTCTTAACTGAGCGACAACTATGGATTTAGAATAGTGAACAGTTTTTGGCGTCTTCCAGATTAGAGGTCAGCTGAGACGTAATAGGTAAAATCTGACTTGAACGCACACAGATCTTGATTAATCAAATCCTTATTTGTGTCCATGAACCTGTTCTATCCACATCCAACCAAAAAAAAACATTAGACGCAAAAGCATAAACATGATTTCTTATGCCACATAAACATTTCTTTTGTTCAAGAGCAAGGGCCGCATGTGACAATAACAAGTATATCACACAAATCTTTGTAAGGTTCTCAGCCAAGATGATGGAGCCATGCACATCCAGAAGATTAGTGTTTCTCTGCAGAATATACACCTGACCTGATCTGCATCAAATACATATAATTTGCTTCATTTGGTCTTGGGTCCAGCAGGCTGGAGTCCTGATTTTGGTGCAGTTGGAGTCAATGATTTTATTTATTTGTCTGAACTTGTTTGGATGTAATGTTGCATTACCTAAAGTATGCACTGTGTCCAACTCAGATACTAATTCATGACAGAGTGTTCACCATTCATTAGTTAATCGGTCATAGAAACATAGGAAATAGGTGCAGGAGTAGGCCATTCGGCTATTAAAGATGTTATGGCAGCGCATTTGGAAAGCAGTGATGGGATCGGTCAGTCAGCATGGATTTATGAAGGGGAAATCATGCTTGACTAATCTTCTGGAATTTGTTGTGGATGTAACAAGTAGAATGGATAAGGGAGAGCCAGTGGATGTGGTGTATCTGGACTTTCAAAAAGCCTTTGACAAGGTCCCACACAAGAGATTAGTGTGCAAAATTAGAGTACATGGAATTGGGGGTAGGGTATTGACATGGATAGAGAACTGCTTGGCAGACAAGAAGCAAATAGTAGGGATTAATGGGTCCTTTTCAGAATGGCAGGCAGTGACTAGTGGGGTGCCGCAAGGCTCGGTGCTGGGACCGCAGTTGCTTACAATATATATTAAGGATTTAGACGAGGGAATTAAATGTAACACCTCTAAGTTTGCGGATGACACAAAGCTGGGTGCCAGTGTGAGCTGTGAGGAGGATGCTATGAGGCTGCAGGGTGACTTGGATAGGTTGGTTGAGTGGGCAGATGCATGGCAGATGCAGTATAATGTGGATAAATGTGAGGTTATCCACCTTGGTGGTAAGAGCAGGAAGGCAGATTATTATCTGAATAGTATCAGGTTGGGAAAAGGAGAGGTGTAATGTGACCTGGGAGTCCTTGTACATCACTCACTGAAAGTAAGCATGCAGGTAGAGCAGGCAGTGAAGAAAGCTAATTGCATGTTCACCTTCATTGCGAGAGGATTTAAGTTTTGGAGCAAGGAGGTCCTACTGCAGTTGTACAGGGTCCTGGTGAGTATTGTGTGCAAGTTTGGTCTCCTAACTTGAGGAAGGACATTCTTGCTATTGAGGGAGTACAGCGTAGGTTCACCAGGTTAATTCCCGGGATGGCGGGACTGACATATGATGAAAGAATGGGTCGACTGGGGTTGTAATTCATTGGAATTTAGGAGGATGAGAGGGGATCATATAGAAACATATAAAATTCTTGAAGGATTGGACAGGGTAGATGCAGGAAAAATGTTTGCGATGTTGGGGGAAGTCCAGAACCAAGGATCACAGTTTAAGAATAAGGGGTAGGCCATTTAGGACTGAGATGAGGAAAAACGTTTTCACCCAGAGAGTTGTGAATCTGTGGAATTCTCAGCCACAGAAGGCATTGGACGCCAATTCACTGGCTGTTTTCAAAAGAGAGTTAGATTTAGCTCATAGGGCCAAGGGAATCAAGGGATATGGGGAAAATGCCAGAATGGGATACTGATTTTGGATGATCAGCCATGATCATATTGAATGGTGGTGCTGCCTCGAAGGGCCGAATGGCCTACCCCTGTACCGATTTTCTGCGTTTCTATATTTCTATGAGCCGGCACCGCCATGGAAGCAGAATTACGTTATTCAGAGCATCGAGTCTACTCCACCATTTAATTATGGCTGATCTATCTTTCCCTCTCAACACCGTTCGCCTGCCTTCTCACTGTAACCTTTGACACCTTTACTAATCAAGAACCTGTCAATCTCTGCTTTAAAAATAGACAATGACTTGTCCTCCACAGCTGTCTGTGGAAATCAATTCCACAGATTCCCCACCTTCATCATCTTCAGAAAGGATTATCCGTCGTTTGCGAACACTTTGGATTTTGGATCGGGCATGTGTGGGCTTCCTTTGTGCTTCATTGTTGTTATGTGATTTTATTGAATTTCCCTAAAGGACATCACTTGCTCCTTGAGGGTTTGCATGCTGTATCTCTAAACTTAACTTAACCAAAATTGTGGAGTAACTCAGTGGACAGGTAGCATTTCTGGAGAGAAGGCCTTTCTGGAGAGAAGGCCTTCCGTCTGAAGAAGGGTCTCAACCCAAAATGTCACCCATTCCTTCTCTCCAGCATGTTGTGTCGATCTCGGCGTAAACCAGCATTTGCAGTTCCTTCCTACCCATAAACCAAAATTATCCCACAGGATAAGCAGGCTGGAAGGTAAAGCAATGAGCCATTTTACTGTCAGGGGACTTCTTGTAGCATTTCTAAGAGTATTTAATACACTTGAGTTCCAAGTGAATTGAAACAATATGTTCATTAAAAGCAATAAATTGCCATAATTAAAATTGTATACATTAAAAACACAACAAGATGCTATTGGTTTTAATTTATGTTCGAAGTTTCATGTTTAATTCATCATTTACAATCCAAATTTTTAACAACAACAGAAACATCTGTATAAACTCATTACTGGAGATTTTTTTTTAATTTCAAGAGACGTTGCCTGTGATGAATCACAGGCTGTTGCAGCTTGAAACTCAATCGTTCATTACTTCATGATTACAAACAATTAAAAATTATTCCTCAATCACTTGTGCAAGGCTTGTACTTCACATTCATAACTTGGTTTAATTGTGAATGAGATGCACATTGTTTCAAGCAACCAATTAAATTCTGTCCCAAAATCTCCAGAGCTTATTTTTCCACAAATATATTTAAATCTTATTTACTTTTTTATTGCCGAAAAATCTCAAAATATATGTTTGCAAAGTTCATGAGATTTAGAGACATGGAATTATACTGCATGGAAACAGGCCCTTTGGCCCAAATTTCCCATGCCCACAAAGATGCCCCATCCAGGCTGATCCCACCAGCCCGCATTTGGCCCATATCCTTATAAACCTTTCCTAACTATTTCTAACATGTTACCGCAAAACGAGCAGTTAAACAAGAAGAAGTAAATTACGAGGATGTTGCCAAGACTCGAGGGCCTGAACTGCAGGGACAGATGGGGAAAACGCAGGCCTTGTTCTTTGAAGTACAGGAGGCTGAGGGGTGATCTTGTAGAGTGCATAGAAAAGTAAGATTAAACAAGAACTTACCAGTTTGAAGTTTGATCTTTATTTTATGAGGAGTTACGATGAGCGATTACGTGAAGAAGGCTGTCAGCCCGCATGCGCGTCAATCTTCAAAGCAGCGGTGTGAAATCACAGATAATAGTTGTTGAACTAACATAGTAAGATTAGAGATGACTAGAACTACCAGATGATCTTGTTAAAGAAGGAACTGCAGATGCTGGAGAATCGAGGGTACACAAAAGGCTGGAGAAACTCAGCGGGTGCAGCAGCATCTAAGGAGCAAAGGAGATAGGCAATGTTTCGGGTCGAGACCCTTCTTCAGACTGGTTCCTTTATCATCGATACTTTTTTGCATATCTTTCATTAATTGTTCTTTATCTCTTCACATCACCGTCTATATCTCTCGTTTCCCTGATCCCTAACCAGTCTGAAGAAGGGTCTCGACCCGAAACGTCGCCTATCTCCTTCGCTCCTTAGATGCTGCTGCACCCGCTGAGTTTCTCCAGCCTGTTGTGTACCAGATGATCTTTATGATACGAGGGTTGGGAGCAGAGGGCATGTAATCGCTCATCTTAACTTCTCATAAAATAAAGATTAAACTTCAAACTGATAAGTTCTCATTTAATCTTACTGTTTTACTTCGGAGTCACGTGAAGATTTTGAAGCTCTGTAATTTCATGCCGTGGTAAAAACGAGTCCACACAAGCACGACTGCATCAGTTGACCACAGATAAGGGAAACATTCATAATGCATACAGACATGACATAGATTTAAAACATGCTGATGCTGATAAATGAACAAATAATAATAACAGAAACCCTTCTCATCCGAGGGGAAACTATAAAATAGAATCTAAAATAGAGTTGGCAAATACCCCTGGTCTGGCTTTGGGTTAAAATAAAATGTAGGAAACCTTGTTCGTTAGACCATCCTGCAGTCGGCAGGATGTGGTCCAGAGGACCGTACATAACCCATGCTGCTGACGTTGTAGCAGCCCTGGTGGAGTGAGATTATAAATTTAGTATCTACTCCTGTATAAGCCAAAACCCCGTATTAACCACGTGGAGATGGTCTGAACTGATACCTGCTTATGAGTTTTTTTGTAACTAACAAACATAGCTAGTATTAGAGCCTCTAAGGCACTAGATGACCTTGACGTAATGTCGTAAATGTGTGACCACGCATAACCGATGGTGCATGGGGTATGCCATGAGAACTAGTTTGAGACCTGACACCCCTGGGCTGCCCCACTTAAATAAATCGTAAACATAAAGTATTATATATAGCAGGTGTAACCATCCTGTCCAGTCGCAATTCATGTAATGACTGGACCCGTGTTCTGAGGACAGCGCCAGGGGGATAACTACCTTATGAGAGCCGAGCCAAAGATATGGATGTAGCTGGTGCCCGTGGTGAAGAAGTGTTAACACAATGTCAATATCCCATACTTCCATGTACTTGGGTCTGGGGGAACTTGTGTTAAAGGTATCCTTAATAAACTGGACATCAGAGGGTGAGACCTGACAGAGCGGGTCCCGCTCGCTGCAGCAAATATGATGAGAAGCACGTTGGGCACAGTTAATGGGACTATAACTTATTTTATTCTCAAGGACCCATTAGAAAATGAACTCTAAGATGTCAGTGTCCGTACCATATTATATGTAACATAACATTTAAACAAAATGCTTCCCATCTCCTGAAGAGGCAATGTACTGCTGTTTTGGTACTATCCCTGCACTCTGCAGTGATCACATACATGGATCAGTCTGACAACCCAAGCTGCAGGAGCGGTCTTCTCAGATTCTGTAAAGCAATGAATTGATTAATTATGCAGAGGCTGGTTCCCCAAGTCCCAGACTGAACCAACAACATTTTATGTTTAGAAACCCTATATAAGGTTCTATTATTATTCCCAACATTTGCGGGAAACCATGGCTGCATAGGCCAGTCAGACAATACGAGAACCCCGAAGCGGGACCTTGGTGAATTTATTGCAAGACCCGACTGATGATGCAAAATAGAGAAACCACATAAAAGAACATTGCTCCCCTGTGTAGCGAGAAAGTATCTCTCGCCACTGTGATGCCACATGTTTTACAACTGGTGAATGAGCCTGAATGCAAACATATTGATATTGGGTGTGCCATCGAGCCATAATATCATAAAATACTTTGTGATCCAACATCCATTCTGTGTTGTCATTGATTTTATGTGATGTTACACCAGCGCCAAATGAAGTTGGGTAAATTATTACAGGATGACTTTATTGCACCCATGTGACTAACATATGCCACCAAGTATCGTTGGAACTGAGCATACAGATTATGCATATTTGCACAATAACCCTTTAACCCATAGTATGCACCTAATGTCTATAGGTAGTTGATACCAATAACTGAAGAATTGGTGATTCATGCCAATCCCATCCGCCTCCGTTACTAGAGATGGCATTCATAATTTTCCATCTTTGAGCACTAGCATCAGTTTGTAATATAACTGAAGATTTATTGACCAAAGCTACTGGAGCAATGCTGAATATAGTTCGTCCACCATTGTGACTTTGGTAGCTTCAGCTGGTAATAGCATAGGTCTATTAACAATGACCTATATGGCACTTGAGAGATTACTGCTTTGCACGTTGTAAGTTCTGATAATGCAAAGGCCCAATTGCACAGCTGAAACACAGCTGCTATATTGCCAATTACACTTGATGAATAGAAGACTGCTTGATAACAAGGTTGTTACAGGCTTCTATTGATTCCAATCTGTTGCCCCAGGGCGGAGTCACAGATAAATTAATAGTTAAAGGTAAATCTGAATAATCAATAACTCTAGTTGGTATCAACTTAAATTTGACTAGATGGCTGAGGAACCTCAATTCCTCAAATATAGTTGCAGCTGAAACAGTTGATTTTTATCAAAACACAGCGTTAGAAATATCATCCAGATCAAATTCAAATGTCTCCGATGATCCCTGTGAATGGGACCTGAATAGTATGCATCTTTGAGATCGATGCATGCCATAAAGATCCTAAGGAAATCAGTAGTTAGACAGTAACGAAGTTCCATATACTGAAAAGTCTATGTTGCACAAGGGAGTTAAATCAATTATGAACTGAAATCCTCCATCGTTCACAATGAACAGGCCACGCCTGCCATAATTCCGTGCCTGCCTTGAACGACAAATCTGGCCAGATTCCAGAGCCTGTCTCGAAAGGTAATCCAGGCCATAATATTGAGTCTGCCTCGAAAGACAACTCTGGCCATAATGCTGGGCCTGCCTTGAAAGACAATTCTGGTCATATTTCCGAGCTTGTTTTGGAAGTCAATCCTGGCCGTAATACTGAGTCTGCCTCGAAAGACAACTCTGGCCAGAATTCCAAGCCATGCTTGGTACCCTTGTATACTGTGCAATAATAACCCATCACATGTTATCATTTAATTTCGGAGTCACATGAGTGACTTCGTGAAGACCCCACCAGCACGTATGCGCGACATATCATCGCTTGCAGTTGCAGTTGATGGCTGGGGGGGGGGGGGGAGTGCACTCCTCCACCAGCCCTTCAAAAAGGACCGCTCAGGTAAGAGGAACTAACCTTGAGTTGGTTAGTTCCTGTGGATAGAATTTTTGTTCACAGGGACGATGGAAAGGAGTTCGAGATATACCTCCAGCCGCAGGACTTCCGACAGGAGTCAGCGGCTGCATTCCCTGGAGCTGCCCGCTATAACGGCAGCACCCGCTCGTCGGGCTGGGAAAAGGACGCGGCAGTCGGGGAGCCCTACTCAACCAGGACCCGACTCTCCACCATGGCTGTCTATGGAGCCACATAGTGGTCTATGGAGCCACATAGTGGTAGGAGCACCATGCGGGAGCAGGGTAGGCAAGACCCTGACTACCTACCACTGTCACCTAAGCGGCGGTGGTAGCATTGCCCGCATGGAGCACATGATAGAGCGACTCCTTGAGCAAAATCTCCAGCAGCAGGACCGGATGTCCTCTAGTATCAGGAGACATGCATCACTGTTCATGCACCGAGAATTCCACTTTTGGTTCAGGAATACGCTCCATCAATTGTCCACTCAACTGACAGAATTGCGTTATGCTTAAGATGTATTTAGTTCATACATCATCATAATATGAACTGTTAAAAGAAAAATGTCCACAATCCATTCTTACAATAATCACTCTGGTTTACGCTGGTTCTCAGTCTCACTTTCTGCCTCTCAGTTTTCATTCTGTCTGCATGCACTTGGACTCTTGGTTGCAAAGTGAACAGTGACTGAAGTGTAATTCAGCTACAAGGAATGGCAGCAATGGGAGCAAGCCTACAAACTGAATTAATCCATCAAAGAGCTGGAGTATCTCAGCGGGTCAAGCAGCATCTCTGGGGAAAAAGGAATAGGTGACGTTTCGGGTCGAGGCCCCTCTTCAGACTGAGAGTCAGGGGAAAGCAAAGGTGATGTAGAGAGATATAGCATAGAGCAGGAGGGCAGGAGGAATCACAGAGGGGGAGCAGCCAGAGAGGGTGTTGCGGAACTTTTGTCGGAGAGAGGAGGATTTCTTTAAAGTAGACAAACCTTGAGGAGAGCAAAATGCACAGGAAGGAACTACAGATGCTGGGTTAAACCAAAGATAGACACAAAAAGCTGGAGTAACTCAGTGGGTCAGACAGCATCCCTGGAGAAAAATAATAGGTGACGTTTTGTGTCGAGACCCTTCTTCAGACTGAGAGTCAGGGGAAAGTGAAACAAGAGATATAGACGATGATGTACAGAGATATAGCGTAGAATTGATCTCTGAGTTTTAGTTCTGTCAGTGCCTTTCTGCTGACTAATATATAGCAAAATGGCGATCACAATTAATTCAACATGCAACTTGTCAGTCATAATTTGGGTGTGTACAATAAAGAAAATAGAACTGTACAGCAGAGGAACAGGCCCATAATGTCCACACCGAACATAATGAGGAGTTAAACTAATTTCCTCTTCCTGCGCAAGATCCAATCCTTGCATATCTATGTGCCTATCCAAAAGCCTCTTAAATGCCACTGTTTCATCTGCCTCCACCACCACCCAATAGAAACATAGAAAATAGATGCAGGAGTAGGCCATCCGGCCCTTCGAGCCAGCACCACCATTCAATGGGATCATGGCTGATCATCCAGAATCAGTATCCCAATACTGCTTTTTCCCGATATCCTTTGATTCCGTTAGCCCTAAGAGCTAAATCTAACTCACTCTTGAAAACATTCAGTGAATTGGCCTCCACTGCCATCTGTTGCAGAGAATTCCACAGATTCACAACTCTCTGGGTGAAAACGTTTTTCCTCATCATAGTCCAAAATGGCCGACCCCTTATTCTTCAACTGTGACCCCTGGTTCCCCAACATGGGGAACATTTTTCCTGCATTTAGCCTATCCCATCCCTTCAGAATGTTATATGTTTCTATAAGACCCTTCACATCCTTCTAAATTCCAGTGAATACAAGCCCAGTTGACCCATTCTTTGAACATATGTCAGTCCCGTCATCCTGGGAATTAACCTGGTGAACCTACGCTGCACTCCCTCAATAGCAAGAATGTCCTTCCTCAAATTAGGAGACCAAAACTGCGCACAATACTCCAGGTGTGGTCTCACCAAGACCCTGTACAAATGCAGTAGGACCTCCTTGTTCCTGTACTCAAACCTCTCGCTATGATAGCCAACATGCCATTTGCTTTCTTCACTGCCTGCTGTAACTTCATGCTTATTTTCGGTGACTGATGTATAAGGAGTATAGCGGCGCCTAACGGAAGCGGCTCGACTGCAGTCCGTCTGTCTTTTTTTAATTTTTGTCCCGTTAAATGTATATTTTTGATTCTAGTTTTTATTATTTTTTAGCTGTGTATACAGTATATGGGGGTGGGGGGAGAAACCGTTTAATCTCTTCCCTGTACGGGGACCCGACTTTTTCCCTGTTGGGTATCCAGTGTTGTTGGGCCTAATATCGTGGAGCCGGCGACAACCTCCAACCGGAACCAACCTGAGGGCTCCAGTCGCGGAGCCTGCGGACTCGCCATCACGGAGCTGGCCGACTTCGGAGCGTGGAGAGCTGTGGTGGCGCGCGGCTGCAACCCGACTTTGGAGCTTCGGAGGCTCCGGCCGCAGGCCCAGTGGACAGGCACATCGGAAGCTCGCAGGTCCCTGGTGGGAAGACCGCTTTTCGGAGCTTCCGCAATGGCAACTTCTCCCGCCAGAATCGCGAGGTTTAATGAATCGGAGCGGGGCCTAACATCACCCGGCGTGGCTTAAACAGCCGCGGGACTTACCATCACCCGCCGGGGGCTTTAACATCGTGAGCCCGAGTCACCTCGATGCTGCAATTGGACTGCTGGACCGTGGGAGAAGAACAAAGGGAAGAGATAAGACTTTTGCCTTCCATCACAGTGAGGAGGTGTTAGAGATTCACTGTGATGGATGTTTGTGAATCCAAATTGTGTTAAGTGTGTGTCTTGGGTTTTTTTGAGTAATGTCAAGACTGTAGGAATGAAATTTCGTTCAAACCTTGTCTGTTTGAATGACAATAAAAGGCATTCTATTTTACTTCGGAGTCACATGAGTGACTACATGAAGAAGCCCGTCCAGCCGCACGTGCGTCATTACGTCAGACGCCTTTGTGCAGGTCGACCAGTTGGAGCAGCGCAGCTCCTCCAGCGGTAAGTTTAAACTTCAGGTAAGTGCTATTTCTTACCTGTTTTAGGTATCCTGCAGGAACCTCGGTTTCAGAGGTTTTGCTGGATGTTTTGCGACGGCCGACGAAGGAACCAGCTAAGGGCTGTGGGGGAACCTTGGTCCGCCTGCGGAAGTGGGGAGCTGGCGAATGTCGGGTTTCACGACCGGATTCACTGATAAAACAGTCAGTGACTCTAGACATTGGGTTCCTGGGGAGGGGAAACCCAATAAGATGCTGTTACCGGACCGCAGTAGTACCCAAAACATGAGGTTTAACTGACCTGAACGGTCAGCCCGGATGCCAGGAGGGTTACCGCGGGTATATATATATATATGGATTCCCGGGGAGGGGAAATCCAGCAGCAATGCGGTTCCCAAACTGCAGTCATCCCTAGGATATGGGGACAACTGACAAAAATGGTCAGCCCAGAAGTCGGGAGGGTGCCCCTCCGGGAATGTGAATCTAGATACACTCCTACAGCAGGAGTTGGGCCAGCGTGGGTCAATGTGAGAGCCGGTGCCAGCAGCAAAGTTTATGAGAGTGTCAGACTATTGGAGAGGCTGTGCCAGCAGCACCTTTGTTCAGGACTGCTCCAGGGGGATGCCAAGTTATGGCAGGCTAGCCTATGGGACAGGCTGCGCCAGCCGCATCTTTGCTCAGGGCTGCTTCATGAGAACGCCAAATCTATGGCAAATACTGGCTATGGGCAAGGCCACGCCAGCAGCACCTTTGCTCAGGGCTGCTTCATGGGCACCAGCAGAACCATTGCTCAGGGCTGCTTCATTGGGCACCAGCAGAACCATGTTCAGGGCTGCATCATGGGAATAGGCTGCTTAGTAGGGTATTCCCATTTACAGTGATCATGGGGGATGTGGAGGCACTGCTAGGATAAGGCAATATAACAGAATGTTGGCAAAAAAAATAGCATTCAAAGAGGACTACTCAGAGTTCAAAAACACTGATTATATATGTGCTAAAATCCACTGTTTAAATCTCAAACTATATTTGAGAAATTGGGCTCCTCTATCCAGTTAAGATTAAGTTGCTATCAAATAGACTTGTAGGACATTGGGATTTACCTTCAGATATTCAATTGGCTGTTGACGCCACCCTGGGAAACAGATTGCAGTCAATAGACTCCTGTAACAGCCTTGTTGTTATAAAGCAGCCTTCTATTCATTAGACTAATTGGCAATTGTATAGATGGGATTCAGCTGTGCAAGTAGGAGAACTGTCATCCTGTTAAATGGTAAACTATAAAGTGCCATGTAGGTCATTGTTAACACAACTTGTTATTACCGGCTGAAGTTACTAAAGTCGCAATGATGGACAAACAGTATTCATTTCTGCTCCAGTAGTTGTTAGGTAAATATTTCATTATATTGCAAAAATGGTGCTAATGGCCCTAAAAATGTGAAATTGCGGCAGCAGCGCTTTGTAGCAGGCCTGCTTAATGTCTCCCTCATGTAGGAGGAGAGCATGCTGCATCAGTATTAGTCTGACGCCGGGTCCATGGCAAAGTCGGTGTATTGCTGAAGCCGCGCCAGCAGCGCTTTATAGCAGAGCTGCTTAATGTCTCCCTCACGTAAGATGGGAGCATGCCGGGTCAGTGCAATCTAACGTCGAGTTTGTGGGTATAGCCGTGGAGCATGCCCAAGGGATGAAGGGCACTTGCCAGACATGCCATGCTTGGTAGCAAGGTTGCCATTCAAACACATATGCAGTGAACACCGCTATCAGGGGGACAATAGAGCCAGCCGCCAGATCTTCTTTTCAGGTAAGACCTGTTTCATAGGTGATACCTGGAGGACGAAGCACAAGCTGTTGAACGAGCAAGACTTCATGGATGGGCAGTAGTGGTTCACTGAAGCTGGTGGCAGTATGAAAGTTGGCCAGAGGTTCCACGCATAGTGCCTGTGTTACTCTATAACTAAGGGACCACTTACAATTTGGTAAGATGTACACTTGGTTGGATAGTACAAATGATTGAGACATTATCATCTACTTGAGGGGTCTAACCATGTAAAACTGGACAATACTAGTGTAGATGGTTTATGCATGCAACCAATAATACAGCTGCCTCAGTACCATTAACCCCGCCTTAGTTAACATCAATCAAAATGCTTCCCCTCCCTGGGCACAGTTCAGTAGAAGAATGTAACCAGTGCTTGCTGATGTGTGTTATACCCTGTGCTATCATTAAAGGATATTTCACACTCCAAGACTATGTGAATTGCGTATTTACATGGTGTCAGAAGTGGGTTCTGACTCTCCTGCTTCTCCCACCCCACAGCCCCTCTCCGGTTCCCCAGCTGTTTCACGGCCTCCTGTTCCTTCTGATTTTTCGGGGGGGAGGGGAAGAGACGCGTATGCGCTCCGGCCGGATTAGCAAGCCACCTGTCCATTATGGCGATTATGTTTAATTCTGTTGTCATGACTTCCATTCTGTTTTAATTTTCTAAGGGGAAGGATGTAGATGGTTTATGCAAGCAACCAATAATATAGCTGCCTCAGTACCATTAACCCCGCCTTAGTTAACATCAATCATAATGCTTCCCATCCCTGGGCACAATTCAGTGGAAGAATGTAACCAGTGCTTGCTGACGTGTGTTATACCCTGTGCTATCATTGGGCAGGCTCAGTATAAGGGCCAGGATTGTCTTGCAAGACTGACTCGGAAATCGGGCCACAGTTGCCGTTCATGGCAGACATTAAATTGCGAATATCATCTCATGTTTGGAGGTGGAGCAGATTTGCATGACTTGCCAATTCTTCACTTATTGGTATCAACTATCTATGGACCCTACGGGCATTGTATAGGTTAAAGAGTGATTGAGCAAATATGCATATCTGCATGCTCAATTTCATGTTGATACATTATGATGGTGGCATATGTTAGTCACATGGGTGCAATCAATTAAAGACTCCTGTAACGGTTACATAATCTCGTTTGCCACAGGAGAATCATCAAGTATAGGTCAATGGCAACACAGAATTGGTGTTGAATCACACCGTATTATGAAACTCTAGTATAAGCACACCTAGATCTTGTTACACCTCCCCTTTTCCTAATCTGACACTATTCAGATAATAATCTGCCTTCTTGTTCTTGCCACCAAAGTGGATAACCTCACATTTATCCACATTATATCTGCCAACTCACCCAACCTATCCAAGTCATCCTGCAGCCTCATAGCATCCTCTTCGCAGCTCACACTTCCACCCAGCTTCGTGTCGTCCGAAAACTTGGAGATGTAATATTTAATTCCCTCGTCTAAATTGTTAATGAAAATTGTAAATAACTGCGGTCACAGCACCGAGCCTAGCGGCACCCCACTAGTCACTGCCTGCCATTCTGTAAAGGACCACAATGTTCAATAGTGCTTTATATGTTGTTTATGCAACTTCACAGTGACATTATTTTTGCCTTTATTGCATATGCGGTTGGTGCCATTATTCAAAGTCCAGTCGGCCCGCGCACTCCATGAACTGGAGAAGTTTCTGTGAACCAACGTTTCACTCCTCTCCTCGCTCGGCCATCTTTGTGTCCCGGGGTCGCCTCCTGCAGCCCACCTGAAGGCGCTTGAGGCAAAACCCTGGTTCCCCCTCCTACCAGCCCTCGCTTCTCACAACTGACGTCTCCAGCTTCCTTCCGGTTACACAGTCCGTCGAGCCTTTTGGCGGGTTCCTGGCCTCGCTAACCAATGAGCCTTCAGGTGGGCCCCAATGAGCCTTCAGGTGGGCCCCAGCGAGCCTTCAAGTAGGCCCCAACGAGCCTTCAGGCAGGTTCTCGGCTGGCAACGTGTTTCAAAACCCTACCATGTGTTGTGTGAGTAACTTGCACCTCACATCTCCTATAAGTTTTGACCCCCCCCCTCACCTTATGCAGTCTAGTCTTTACATTTCCACCCTGGGAAAAAAATCTTCTGATTAGCTACCCTATCTACGTCACTGTCTACCCTCTCTTGTCCACCTTTCTCCCCTCTTTGTTTAAAAACCTTGCCCCTTTATATCTTTTCTTAAAGCCTTGCCCCTCTCAGCTTAAAGCTAGGCCCTCTATGCATTTGGATGCTTTTTTGTCTTTTTTTCAAAAATCTTTAAATACTTTTGCGTAAACCTCATGTATGGATTTTATTTGCTATTTGTCATGAGATTTCCCCTGAATTATTTAGAATTCAACAGGAAAATCATATTGCTATTGGGCTGTTGATCATTCGTCTTGCTTGTATATGATCGTGACTCAGTAATTTAAGCACCAGTTCTATACACAAAAAAAAAACCCTGTGGCACAGTTGCACAGTTGTGGAGTTGCAGCCCTTACAGCGCTTGTAGTGACTGAGACCCGGGTTCGATCTTCCTACGGGTGCTGTCTGTATGGAGTTTGTACGTTCTCCCTGTGACTGCATGGGTTTTCCCCAAGGTATTTGGTTTCCTCCCACTCCAATAGCGTACAGGTTTATAGGTTAATTAGCTTGGTATAAATGTAAATTGTCCCTAGTGTGTGCACGATAGTGTTAATGTGCAGGGATCGCTGGTCTTTGCGGACTCAGTGACCGAAGGCCCTGTTTCCATGCTATATCTGTAAACTAAACTAATAATTGTTTCCATGGTGTCGTCTATTTTCAAGCTGGTTGTCATCGAAAGTAACAAATAAGCTTGCTAGATTTCCTGGAAAATAGTAATGCCATTTCTGTCCCTGCAAAGTACTAATAAATTGAAGGAGGTTTGTTCTGTCAACAGCCCCACTAAATAGAAATAGGCATGAATTATGGTTACATATTTGAAATTTATTTTTTTAATGCCTGGTTAGGGGAAATCACTGTGACATATCCGAAGGGCCTGTTTCCGCGCTGTATCTCCAAACTAAACAAAACTAAACCTTTCACTTCGACTGTAAACTGCGTCTGTTTAAATTTTCATCTGAATTATTGACTTGATCTTGCTTCCGGGCAAGCGGTCAAATGGGCAAAGTGTTCATGAAGGTGTGAAATAAATTGAATAAATAAGCAGCGAAAGTGCCGGATGGGGAACGATAGAAGTGTCCCACGAAACCACGTGGTTCACACTAACTTTGCATAACAATGATGAACTGGGCCGTCATTGATGGGAAGCCTCTGGCTTTGGGTCTATATTGACACACAGTAATTATTAACTTGCAAACTAACTGAAGAAAATTGCTGGGTCCATATACAGTAGCTGATTGATTTTTATGTGCTGTGGGTGGAACAGTGTAAACGGGGGACTTAATAGAGTTGAACCCTTGACTCTCATTTATGTGAGTCCGCTATGGCTTTCCATGTGGCAAGTCTCGGAGGAGAAAAAAAATATCTGAGCAAATGAAAGACAAATTGAGCCGATGCAATATTGAGCTGCTTCTGGAAATGCTTTTGTAGAGGAGGTTGTGATATTTGGTGCATAATTAAGCCCACATGTGTTTAGGTTATTTTGATCAAATGCACAAGATAAAAGATAGTCATTGATTTCTCTGCTACTGCCTCCTTTGAGAATGTGAAAATAATATCAATAACTCAAAGAGCTGCATTTTGTTTGATAATGCTTGGATAAAACGTTTTGGGGGCATTTTGCTGCATTCAAGCTTCTACATAAATACGTCTTGTTACTTTAATTATTAATTGGTCTGGCTCTTTGTTTCCAGTTTCCTATGTTATTTGGGCGTGTAGTTCTCCCTCTAAGCCCCTTCACCCCTTTTCTTTCTCCTCCTTTTGGATGCTCCTTAAGACCATCATCTCAATCGAGCATCCACTATGTGATTGAGTACCACATTTCCATTGACTCATAGATAGAATCATGGGCTGTTGCCACACAGTGCCAGAGACACAGCTTTGTTTATGACCTTGGGTGCTGTCTGTATGGCGTTTGCACTTTCTCCATGTGGCCACGTGGATTGTCATCGCGTGCTCCAGTTTCCTCCCGTACCCGAAAGACGTGTGGCTTTGTAGGTCAATTGGCCTCTGTAAATTATCCCTGGTGTGCAGGGAGTGGGTGCTGAAATGGGATAACATAGTGTGAACGATGCTCGGCATGGAATTGGTGGACCGAAGGGCATGTTTGAATCCATCATTTGTTCGACATACAAGGAGGACAATGAACCAGATAATGTCCACCTTCACCATCACCCCTGAGAGCACCATTCAGGCACTTACCACCCTCTGTGTTAAAAAAAACAAGTTCCACATATCTCCTCTAAACTTTGCCCCTTTCACCTTAAACGTTTGCCCTCAAGAATTTGACAATTCCATCTTGGAAATGGGTTCTGACTGTCCATCTAAACCTTGCCTCTCATAATTTTAAATACCTCTATGAGTGCTCTACGCAACCTCCAGCGTTCCAGGGAAAAAATTGTTCACCCTCTCCCTGTAGCTAACACCCTCAAATCCAGGCATCATTCTAGTAAAGATAGACACAAAATGCTGGAGTAACTCAATGGGACAGGCAGCATCTCTGGAGAGAAGGAAAGAGACATTTCGGGTCGAGACCCTCCTTCAGACTGACGCCAGGGGGAGGGAGATAGATAAGGAAGTGTTAAGGTGTGAAAACAAGGCAAGGGGAATGGCGATCATTCTAGTAAGCCTCCTCTGCACCTTTTACAAAGCTTTCACATTCTTCCTGTAATGGGATAACCAGAAAAACACACAATATTCCAAATGTGACCTAACCAAAATACCATAAAGCTGTGTAAGAAGAAACTGCAGATGCTGGTATAAATCTAAGGTACACACAAAATGCTGGAGTAACTCAGTGGCTGAGGCAGCATCTCTGGAGTGAAGGAATGGGCAACATTTCGGGTCAAGACCCTTTTGCGAATGGTATGTTAGCATTCATAGCAAAAGGATTTGAGTATAGGAGCAGGGAGGTTCTACTGCAGTTGTACAGGGCCTTGGTGAGACCACACCTGGAGTATTGTGTTCAGTTTTGGTCTCCTAACCTGAGGAAATACATTCTTGCCATAGAGGGAGTACAGAGAAGGTTCACCAGACTGATTCCTGGGATGGCAGAACTTTAATATGAAGAAAGACGGGATAGACTCTGCTTGTACTGGCTAGAATTTAGAAGATTGAGGGGGGATCTTATAGAAACTTACAAAATTCTTAAGAGGTTGGAAAGGCTAGATGCAGGAAGATTGTTCCCGATGTTGGGGAAGTCCAGAACACGGGTCACAGTTTAAGGATAAGTGGGAAGTCTTTTAGGACCAAAATGAGAAAAACATTTTTCACACATCTGTGGAATTCTCTGCCACAGAAAGTGGTTGAGGCCAGTTCATTGGCTATATTTAAGAGGGAGTTAGATGTGGCCTTTGGGGCTAAAGGGATCAGGGGGTATGGAGAGAAGGCAGGTACAGGATATTGAGTTGGATGATCAGCCATGATCATATTGAATGGCGGTGCAGGCTCGAAGGGCCGAATGGCCTACTCCTGCACCTATTTTCTATGTTTCTGACTGATGTCAGGGGAGGGGGGCCTATAAATCTGTTACCATGACATCCTGAGGCTTATACGCAATGCCCTGACTTGCGTGGGGTGGCACAGTGCAGAGGTAGAGCACCAGGGACCCGGGTTCGATCCTGAGTACGGCTTTGTCTGTACAGATGTTTGCCCTGTGACCACGTGGGTTTTCTTCGGGAACTTGAATTTCCTCCCAGGCTCCAAAGAAGTACAGGTTTGTAGGTTAATTGGCTTTAGTAATTTTAAAATTGTACCAAGTGTCTTGGATAGTGTTAGTGTATAGATTAATGGCTGGAATCTGTAGGCCCTAGGGCCTGTTTCTACGCTACATCTCTAAAGTTTAAATCTGTAAAGTCTAATGTGAGTGCAAGCATTCCATATGGGTTCTTTACCATTCTATATACTTCTGTTGCTACTTTTTTGGGAGCAGTGGACTTGGAACCCGAGATCCCTCTGTACATCAATGCTGTAAATTGCATTTAACGCTGCAATGCTTTAAGTCTCACGATTGCAGCCGATCGTGAGGCATGTTCTGTTGAAATATTAACCAATTTATTACATGTATCAATCTCATTTACCAGGTGACCACCCATCCCATCTTGAAAACCAATAATAATTTCCTCCCTGTTTATTACTCTTCAAAGGTTTGTGCCAATCCTATATTATGAAATTGTGTTCCATACCCCCAAGTCCAACCAATTAAGGTATAGCAAAACAGTCCTAGTCCTCGTAACTGCCGCTGGGGAAAACAACTCTATAATTTGGGTCATTCGAACAGAGCCATTCATCAATACTCTTTCTCTTCAGTCTGCCTGTCAATGTTATATCCATGCTGCTCTTGCTAGCTTCATCCCATGGGTTTTAATGTAGCTTACGAGCAATATGTGATACTTTCTCAAAAGCCTTTTGAAAATCCACATAAATATCATTAACTACACTGCTTTCAATCTCCATTTTATTACTCCCTGATAAACTCGATCAATTTAGAGAAAAAGCTAGGAGTCTTCAACAAATTTGTTCTAACTCCTTTTTATTCATCCATATTTTTATATTTTTTGGTACCATATCGGCTATTTTTCACCTGCCAGTTTTAATTGATTGCACTGCAGTCGTCGTATTTATCCTTCAGGCCAGTTTGAACAAAAAACTCCAGTTTATACAGGGTAGACAAAAATGTTGGAGAAACTCAGCGGGTGAGGCAGCATCTATGGAGCGAAGGAAATAGGCAGCATTTTGTGTCGAAACTCTTCTTCAGTGATGTGGGGGGGGGGGGGAGAGAAGAAAGGAAGAGGTCAGTTTATACAGGTTAGTACTTCTACAGACTAGAGTCATAGTCATGCAGCATGGAAACAGGCCCTTCAGCCCACCTTGCCCATGTCGACCAACATACAGTGGTCCCACCTGCCTGCGTTTGATCCATTTCACTCTAAACCTACCCTATTCATTTACCTGTCCAAATCTTTCTTAAAAGTTGCTCAACTGCTTCCTCTGACAACTCATTCCATACACCCACTACCCTTTGTGTATAAAAAAGATTATGGCCCAGGTTTCCCTTAAATCTTTACCCCCTCACCTTAAACCTATGGTCTCTGGTTCTGCAGCCTCACCATTGCACATGAGTCCTGCAAGGAACCAAACATGCACGCACGTGCACACACAGCAGTCATGTCAATAATCACAATCAAATAGAACAAGTTGTCCTACAACTTTAGGCTGTGCAAGCCATATGCAAGAAGAAGGGTCAAGAATAGTCCATGTAGTTCATAGCTTATTAGGGGTTGTAGGGTTGCCAGGGAAGAAGCTGTTCCTGAACCAAGACGGTACGGTTTTCAGGCTCCTGTACCTTCTGCCCGATGGCTGGGGTGAAATGAGAGTATGGTCAGGGTGGTGTGGGCCTCTGATGATGCTGGCTGCCTTTTTGAGGCAGCGACTCCGGCAAATCCCTTCAAAGGTGGGGAGGTCAAAGCCAGTGATGGACTGGGCATGGGGTGTGGAACCATTTCCTTGAACCCAACTTGCTCACACCAGCCAACATGTCCCAACCACACTAGTCCCACCTGCCTGTGCTTGGTCCATATCCCTCCAAACCTGTCCTCTCCATGTTCCTGTCTAACTGTATCTTAAACTGTGTTCTTAAACTGTTTATTGACCTTTGAGAACATTTGGAGAATTCTGCATAGGCAGCTTTGGTGATATTTTTTCAAAGCTTCGAGATGCTACCAGAGGAAGTCCAAGTCTCGGGTGGTTCTCTACCATTAGGGAAACAACAAGTTTTTAACCTAACCTGGGGTCTTGTTTTTCAAAAAGCCTTTCCTCAATCGACCAAAGGTTGTACTGCCACATTGAAGGTGGTGATAAATTAGATTTTTGATGTCTGTCTTTGCTGAATGATGACTCCTGAACACCGGAAATGATCCATAATGTCCAGAGGATGATGGAAAATATCCCCTTGTGTGTGCATGGTAGTATTAATGTGCAGGGATTGCAGACTCGGTGGGCTGGAGGGTCTGTTTCTGCGTTGAATCTCTAAACTAAACGCGACAATAAACTAATCAAAACTAATGTAATGGAGGATATTGAAGAAACCTTGGCCATAATCCTCCAAACACCTATACATTCAGGACTGGTGCTGAGGATTGAAAAATTGTTAATTTTACATCTTTAGTTTGAGTAACTATACAGGGATACATTTAATAAACACCAAATAGTAGAAACATAGAAAATAGGTGCAGGAGTAGGCCATTCGGCCCTTCGAGCCTGCACCGCCATTCAATATGATCATGGCTGATCATCCAACTCAGTATCCTGTACCTGCCTTCTCTCCATACCCCCTGATCCCTTTGGCCACAAGGGCCACATCTAACTCCCTCTTAAATATAGCCAACAAACTGGCCTCAACTACCTTCTGTGGCAGAGAATTCCACAGATTCACCACTCTGTGTGAAAAATGATTTTCTCATCTCGGTCCTAAAAGATTTCCCCCTTATCCTTAAACTATGACCCCTTGTCCTGGACATCAACAACATCGGGAACAATCTTCCTGCATCTAGCCTGTCCAGCCCCTTAAGGATTTTGTAAGTTTCGATAAGATCCCCCCTCAATCTTCTAAATTCTAGCAAGTACAAGCCGAGTCTATCCGGTCTTTCTTCATATGAAAGTTGTGATATCCCAGGAATCAGTCCGGTGAACCTTCTCTGTACTCCCTCTATCGCAAGAATGTCTTTCCTCAGATTTGGAGTCCAAAACTGTACGCAATACTCCAGGTGTGGTCTCGCCAAGACCCTGTACAACTGCAGTAGAACCTCCCTGCTCCTATACTCAAAACCTTTTGCTATGAATGCTAACATACTATTCACTTTCTCCACTGCCTGCTGCACCTGCATGCCTACTTTCAATGACTGGTGTACCATGACACCCAGGTCTCGTTGCATCTCCCCTTTTCAAATAATGGTCTACTTTCCTGTTTTTGCCACCCAAGTGGATAACCTCACATTTATCCACAGTGTACTGCATCTGCCATGCATTTGCCCACTCACCCAGCCTATCCAAGTCACCTTGCAACCTCCTAGCATCCTCCTCACAGCTAACACTGCCCCCCAGCTTCGTGTCATCCGCAAACTTCGAGATGTTGCATTCCATTCCCTCGTCCAGATCATTAATGTATATTGTAAATAGCTGGGGTCCCAGCACTGAGCCTTGCGGTACCCCACTAGTTACTGCCTGCCATTCTGAAAAGGACCCGTTCACTCCGTTAGTAAGCTTAACCTTGGTGGTATGTACTGTTCTAGATATAATAATCACTGACAGAATTAAGTTAGTTAGACATCTTTGGCCAATTGGATATGGCAAACAATCTCTAACTACCGTGATATTAACTTACTAACGAGGCTTAACTAACTTTACCAACTGGGGTTATTTACTGTTGTAGCAGAAAACTAAGGGTGGAAATGATACTAATAAGACAAATAAAAGATCCAACAGGTGTTTAATAAGATGTCACATAAAATGCCAGCCATCAAGAATGAAGGCTATATAATGAAAATAGTTGAATGGATCGAAAAATTGGCTAAGTACCAGGCAAAGTATTTAAAATTGTCATAAAGGCATAGAGTGATACAGTGTGGAAGCAGGCGGTTCGGCCCAACTTACCCACACCGGCCAACATGTTCCAGCTACACTAGTCCCACCTGCCTGCGTTTGGTCCCTATAGCTCCAAACTTGTCCTATCCATGTACCTGTCTAACTGTTTCTTAAACGTTGGGATAGTCCCAGCCACAACTACCTCCTCTGGCAGCTTGTTCCATACATCCACCACCCTTTGCGTGAAAAAGTTACCCCTCAGATTCCTATTAGATCTTTTCCCCTTCAACTTGCACCAGTGTCTTCTGATATGAAAGATTATCTTTCACAAAACAGGGAGGTTTACAGTGTCGGAAGGAACTGCAGATGCTGGTTTGCACTAAAGATAGACACTAAATGCGGGACAGGCAGCAACTCTGGGAGAATGGGTGATGTTTCGGGTCAAAACCCTTCTTCAGAATGAGGATCAGGGCAGAGGGAGATATAGGGATATGGAAAAGTACGGTGTGAAAACAAGAGATCAAAGGGGACAAAGTTTAAGGAAAATGTAAATTGGATCATTGTGAACTGAGGGGAAGGTGACAACGAGGCATACAGTCTGTAACATTTAATCATAAGGACAGTGAAACTAGTTGGATAACGAGGATGGGGGAGGTTGTGGAGACAGAGGGATAGCAAGGGCTACTTGAAGTTAGAGAAGTCAATATTCATACCGCTGGTGTGTAAGCTGCCCAAGTGAAATATGAGGTGCTGTTGCTCCAATTTGCACTGGGCCTCATTGGAGTGGAGGAAGCCCAGGACAGAAACGTCAGTGTGGGGATGGAAGGGTAGTTAAAGTGTTGAGCAACCGGGAGATCCCGTAAGACTTGGCGCACTGAGCGGAGGTGTTCAGTGAAACGATTGCCGAGCTGCGCTTGGTATCACCGATATAGTTGATTTCCCCAGAAGCCGGATGTGAGGAACAATGGCTTTGCTTCATATACATACATTATTTGTACATGTGTACAAAGCAGAGTTTCCAGTTTTGCAGCTGACACAAAACCTGGAGGTGATTGAACTGGGAGGATGATAATATTGGAGCAAAAAGAGGATGGATCAGCAGATAGGTACAGATGAATTTAATGTTGAGAAATATACATTTGGTACGAAAAAATATACAGAGCCAATATAATCTAAGAGACACAAAGTGCTGGAGTAACTCAATGGTTCTGGAGATGAAAGATGTGTTTCGGGTTGGAACCCTTCTTCGGACTGGGAGTGGAGTGAGGGAGGAGAGGGGAATTGGAAGTAGGATAAGGCCAGAGCAAATCAGGAGCAGCAGCAAATGACCAAGCCTTAGTTGTTCTTGCCTTTTCCTACTTTCAGTTTGAGGAACGGTTCCGACACAAAGTCATTCATCCTTTTTCTCCGCAGAAGGTGGGTGACCAGCCGAGTCACTCCAGCACTTTGTGTCCTTCTTCGGTGTAAACCAGCATCTGTAATCCCTTCTTGCACATAATCTAGAGAGTACCTTTCTAAATGGGTAGATGGTTCACCCTATCTATGATTATATATGTAGAGTTTGCTGAAAGTGGAGGGAAAATTATTAAAAGAAGGAATCTGGAATTCTTTAATTCTGGGCTTTTACATACAAGTAAAAGGCCAGGATTTAAGGGTGAAGAGTAAAGGGCCTGTCCGGCTTGGGCGTCATTTGCGCATCATTTACGCGACATCATTTACGCGTCACGACACGCGCGTCGTGTCGCGCACGTAATGCACGCATGGTGCGCATTACGCACGCATGATGCGTGGTGATGTAGGCAGTGACATGCTGTCGCGCACGCGCCGCCCCAGGATTTTGGAATGTACAAAATCTTCGCACGCCATCCGCGTGATGCGCAAATGGCACCCAAGTGGGACAGGCCCTTAAGAAGTCTATGACAGAGCTTTATAGAACATTGGTTTGGACACAAATGGAGTATCCAGGTTTTGGCCACTGCACTTTAGAACATATGTGAAGATTTTAGATATTGTGCAGAAGAGCAGATTGATGAGGCTGCATTGCCAGTATTGTGTTCAGTTTTGATCACCGTGTTATAGGAAACATGATCTCAAGCTGGAAAGGGTGCAGAGAAGATTTACGAGGATGTTCCCAGGGCTTTAGGGTCTGAGCTATAGGGAGAGGTTGAGCAGGCTAGGACTTTATTCTTTGGAGCGCAGAAGGATGAGGATGATCTTTTAAAGGTGCACAACATCATGAGAGGAATAGATCAGGTAAACACACAAACCTTTGCCCAGAGTAGTGGAATCGAGAACCAGAGGACATAGGTTTAAGGTGAGCTTGGAACATTTGAATAGGAATCTGAGGGGTAACTTTTTCACACAAAGGGTGGTGGGTGTATGGAACGAGCTGCCGGAGGAGGCAGTTGAGGGAGATATGACCACAACATTTACAAAACAATTAGATGGATGGGGTTGGAGAGATATGGCCCAAATGCAAGCAGGTGGGACTAGTGTAGATGGGACATGTTGGTTGCCGTGAGCAATTTACACCGAAGACCCTGTTTCCACGCCTGGACTGATTCTATAAGAAGTTTAAGAACATATTTCCTAGGGTGAAATGTAGTACAGGATTTTGTAACCAGAGAGGGTGCTTAGGATCTCAGATGCACTGGTGGTTAGCCGTGAAGCTTGGTTCAATCGTAGAATTCAAATGTGAGCTTGATAATTATCTGAAAGACAAGTATTTGCAGAGCCATAAGGAGAATGAGGAAGGTGTATCCATCTAGCAATTGCAATGCTTTGTCCTGCCCCCACCTCTCTTCCAGCTTCCGCCGCCCCCCCCCCCCCCCCACCCCCCCTCCGGATCAGGTGACATTGTTACCCTTACGCTGAGGAACCTTGTATCACTCTCCCTGTATTTAAAGCTCCACCAAATACCTCCTACCCCTTGAACTGACTGCAGCCACTGTGAAGCCGTCAAGGTAGATTCAAGGGAATATTTAAGTAGAAATAGTTTAGAACTCATTAAAGGGAAGCACAGTGTGCAGCAGTAGAGTTGGTGCTTTACAGCGCCTGCGATCCGGATTCGATCCTGACTGCGGGTGCTGTCCATACGGAGTTTGTACATTCTCCCCGTGGGTTTTGTCCGAGATCTTCGGTTTCCTCCCACACTCCCAAGACGTACAGGTTTGTAGGTGAATTGGCTTGGTATAAATGTAAATTGTCATTAGTGTGTGTAGGATAGTGATAATGTGCTGGAATCGGTGGGCCGAGGGGCCTGTTTCCGTGCTGTATCGCTAAACTTAACTAATAAACAAATTCATTAAAAGCACTGGCGAGAGTTATAAACATTAACATTTCCTTTCAAATCTCCCTTGTTGTACTGTTGCAATGAGGAGCAGATGGTGGAATGGATGGGTAAAAGTTAACCTGCCTCCACGGATTCCATCCGCTCTTCGTCAAAATACCAACCATACAGCGCATATAGACTGAGGTGATCTCTCCAGGATTATCTGCTCGATAGTTCCTGAAAAATCTCTGCGTTCCACCTGAGGTGATGCTTGCACCATGCCAGCTGTTGGTTTTCATTTTCTAAACAACAATCCAGTCTCCACCAGTGGGTGAAAAATTCACAAATCTGATGTATATTCATGGAAGCAGGTCTGCCTACTCGGTCTGAAGAAGGGTCTCGAGCCGAAACGTCACCCATTCCTTCTCTCCAGAGATGCTGCCTGACTCGCTGAGTTGCTCCAGCATTTTGCACCCGTCTTAGATAGAAATGAACTGCAAATGCAGATTTATATCACATCCTGTGGACCAAGTTAGAGTGAGCTCGGAGCCAGCTTGGATACTGCAGGAAGGAACTGCAGATGTTGGTCTTCACCGAAGACAAACACAAAATGCTGGAGTAACTCGGCGGGTCAGGCAGCATCTCTGGAGAGAAGGAATGGGATAGAAGCTCGAATTGTCTCGGGTCCCGAAGAGCCACGTGAATGTTCAGTCTCCAAACAAATGCTCGGCTAACTGTACAGTGCCCTCCTCTTCAAACTCTGCACTTACTCGAAACCAATTGTTGTTTACATCTGTTCAAAAATTAAAAAGAAAACAACTATTCGCCTAAATGTCAGTTTTAATGTTTCTTCTTACATCTTTTTTAGTGTTCCATTTATTCAGTTCAATGTAGGTTTTCCATTTTGCCAGAGCAATCATAAGATAATTTATGAATTAATTATCTGCGTTGTGTTTGCTTTCTCTAATGGCGATCCATAATATATCAAAGGAGGTCAGAAGAATGTGAAACTAGTCACATATCTGCTGTGTTTTCTTTCTTGCTTTGCTACTGCACATCTCAGTGGAAGAAAAGGATTGCTGTGGGGACTGTATAAATAGTCTGACAAATAGCAAGTTGTCAAAGGACTGTTATTATTAATATTTATTAATATTAAGTGCAGATTTTTCTGGGCTTAGAATGGCATCACTTCACTGGTGATGAAGGGTAGCAGTTCCATGAGGTAAACACATTGCCAAAGCCAAAAAGGAATGGATAAATAATTTTTCTTAAACTTATTTTAACAATTCCTCTAGGTTGAGCCAAAGGGGGAAAAGATTTGTTGGGAATCTGAAGGGCATCTTTTTCACACAAAGGGTGGTGGGTGTATGGAACAAGCTGCCGGAGGAGCTAAGTTGAGGCAGGGGTTATCGAAATATTTGGGCAGGTACATGGATCGGACAGGTTTGGAGGGATATGGGCCAAATGCAGGCAGGTGGGACTAGTGTAAATGGGGCATGGTGGTCGGTGTGGGCAAGTTGTCTGAGGGGCTTGTTTCCACGCTCCATGTCTCTGTCTCTAGCCAAGAAACAGTAGTTCGAAGCAAGTTTATTGGATACGGAAATACAAAAAATGCAGTTACGTAATAAACTTCAACAACTCAGTTCGTTGCAGGCCCTACACAGTTCTGTGAGATTCTCTCTCGAGGTCACCAATTATTTTTAAGCATTACCATCACCAATTATGGTAGGAACTGCAGATGCTGGAATCTTGAATTAAAAAAACACAAACACAAAGGAGTAACTTAGCGCGTCACGCAGCGACTTTCGAGAACATGGACAGGCAATGTTTCGCATCGGGACCATTGTTCAAACTGCAAGTAAGTAGAAATAACCATCCCTACTTGCAACCACCCGTCTGCAAAGTCTGGAGCCTTTACTTAAGTTTACTCCTGAATGTCAGGAATGTGCAATGAGATACAGGGCAGCAATGTGGTACGGCGGTAGAGTTGCTGCTTTACAGCGCCAGAGACCCAGATTCAATCCTGACTACTGGTGCTGTCTGTATGGAGTTGTACATTCTCCCTGTGACCTGTGTGGGTTTTCTCCGGGATCTCCGGTTTCCTCCCACACTGCAAAGACGTACAGGTTTGTAGGCTAATTGACTTGGTGTAAGTGTAAATTGACGCTAGTGTGCACAGGATAGTATTAACGTGCGGGGATCGCTGGTCAGTGTGGACTCAGTGGGTTGAAGGGCCTGTTTCCGCACTGTATCTCTAAACTAAATTAAATTAAATTCCTCTGTACAAACCATTGGCTCGTGGTGTAATGACTGTTGCTATGATACCAGGAAACGAGGCATCAAAGCCTGAAAATCATCACGTCTCTACCTCCAGCATTATTGTAGTTCTCGTTCTAGGTAATTCTTTAGACTGTACTTTTGACTTTAGAGATACAGTGCGGAAACAGGCCCTTCAGCCCACCGAGTCCGTGCCGTCCAGCGATCATCTTGTACACCAGCACTATCCTGCACACTCGGGACAATTTGCAGTTTTACCGCAGCAAATTAATCTGCAAACCTGTACGTCTTTGGAGTATGGGAGGAAGCCGGAGCACCCGGAGAAAACCCACGTGGTCACGGGGGAGAACGTACAAACTCCGTACAGATAGCACCCGTAATCAGGATCAAACCTGAGTCTCCGGTGCTGTAAGTCAGTAACTCTACCGCTGCGCAACCGTGCCGCACAATCTCTGACCTACGTTTCCTCCTGGTCTTTCATTTACCTCACATTATCCAGGGCGGCATTGTGGCGCAGCGGTAGTGTTGCTGCCTTACAGTGAATGCAGCGCCGGAGACCTGATTACGGTTGCGGTCTGTACGGAGTTTGTACGTTCTCCCCGTGACCTACGTGGGTTTTCTCCGAGGTCTTTAGTTTCCTCCCACAATCCAAATACGTACAGGTTTGTAGGTTAACTGGCTTGTTAAATGTAAAAATTGTCCCTGGAGGGTATAGGATAGTGTTAATGTGCGGGGACTGCTGGTCGTCATGGACCCAGTGGGCTGAAGGGGCCTGTTTCCGCGCTGCATCTCTAAACTAAAGACCTTCCTGCCTATCACGCAGACTCAAGGGCCCTAGTGGTTGAGAATCCTGCTGTAAAATTCTAAAGATATCGCATATTGAATCTTAAGGATATCTAGCGAATGTTAACTTGTGTGGATAGGCACAAATTGCTGGAGTAACTCAACGGGATAGGCTGCATCTCTGGAGAGAAGGAATGGGTGACGTTTCGGCTCGATATTCTTCAGAGTGAGAGTCGGGGGAGAATCAGTCAAGAGATATGAAAGGGCAAGGTGCGAAAACGACAGATCAAAGCAGATGATGGTAAGGAAATGTAGAATGGTTCATTGTTAGCTGAGGGGAAGGTGACAACATGGCATACAATAAGTAATATTTAAACTGGAGGATAGTGGCCCCATAGCAGATGCCTCCATGTCGCGAGGCTGGAAACTGGAAGTATCCTGAGCTAATTCTGCTGCCACCATCATCTATTGTGACAAGTGATGGCTCCCACTGATTGTTGCTGGAAACTTGCGTACTTTTCAGGATGAACGATGACAGTGAGGCCAACGTTTGTAGCAAGGTGGACACAAAAAGGAGGACAGTAGAACTAGTCG
This sequence comes from Raja brachyura, assembly GCA_963514005.1. The sequence continues at coordinate 124,326,486 of OY740783.1, forward strand.
GAGAACTAGGATGGGGGAGGAACTGATAGAGAGGGGATGCAAGGGTTATTTGAAGTGAGAGAAATCAAATTAATTCCTCTGCCCAAGCAAAATATGAGTTGTGTGCTTTCTGTTCACATTGCTCCAAATCTCGTCTCCTCAGACTCTTCACAGATGCAGTATACATGAAACCTTGGTTATTGTGTAGGAAGGAACTGTAGATGCTG